>VRYO01002775.1:5158151-5300253 GCA_009812075.1 Sialia sialis | reverse complement strand
CCCCCCCCCCCCCCCCCAGGGTGTCCTACTCTCATTTCCCACCCCAAACACCTATGATTTAAGGTTTCACTGAGCCAGAAAACCACCCTCTCATTTAATTGCCGTCAGTGGATTTTAATTTTCCTTGACTACTTACTCACTTTGTGAGTCCTCATAAAATTCTCATCTACATCCCTTGGCAACACAATTCACAGATCAACTGTGTGGAAAAAATTAACCTCTTTTACATTTTGAGGCAACCTCCTGTTAATTACACTTGATGGTCTTCAATTCTCACACTGACAAGAGAATGGTATGACCTTTCAGACATTCAAGTCTCCCATTGCCCCCTGTGATTTCACAGACCTCTCCTATAGCCCCATTTCTCTCTTTCAGGCTGAAGATTTGTGATAAGCTAGAAACATTTAATTATCTAAATCTAGAGGAACCACCCAGACGCCTAGAAATGTTCAGTGCTACTACTGTATAACAAGACCAAATGCTTTTCCTTCCCTGTGCTGGAACAAACACTCAGTCCTTGGAAGGAATTGGCCTTTCTCATGGCAAATGCAGTTCTAGGTTTGGAACAGTGATCTGGTCTTACCTAACAGCATTTATGTCCTGAGTGAGAAATAGGATGCAACAGCATACCAGCAGCTTAGTTTGAACCAGCCAGCAGCAAACAAAAATCTTAAAATCAGAGGGAAAAGTAGTCAATTTGTCCTCAAAGGACCTTGCAGGATTCTTGAGATTTTCTGATGCATTTACTAGCTTTTCAGCAGTTTTCCTAAATCTGGTAGCTTCATCCACTGTGGATAGCACTTTTGGTTTTTATTTTTTTCCCCACTAACAGTAGTGGAATTACAACACTGAGCTGAAGTTCTTTAGCAGTAGCGCACTAAGCAGAGGTCAGAGTGTTAAAGAAAAGGTAAATCCAGCCAACAGCAGTGAAACAGCTTATCATGAATGCCTGCTGCAGATGTTCAGAAGAAAGTTGTCAGGCATAGCAAAAACTGCTCAGATCTTACAGTGCTCAGGTCCACAAGCAGCAGGGGAGGGAAGAATCATCTTGGGTACATCCTACAAAACTCGGGCAAAAGGGTCTCTGAACAAACCCTGTTACAGGCAAACCTCAAGGGAAACCCAGCCTAGTGTCATCCCTCCAATATAAAAGCAAAGACATCAATGATTTTATACTAGAGCAGGTTGAGAAAATAAAAAGCAGTTGTCCATTCTAAGACTGCCTGGCAGGGAGAAGATCTGGCAGGTGAGATATGTGTCAGGATGACCAGGGGATTCAACAGGAACATCAGAATCAAACTGATCTCAAATAAGATGACCCCTTCAGTGTCAGTAAGGCTCTTACATGCTGACTGAATTTTCTGTGTTGTTCGAGCCTCCTTATTACCATTTTGGTAATACCTCAATCCTTTGTCCAATCTCATGATACCTAGTGTTAATGATATTGTAACAAAAAGGGTCTCAGCTGTTCATATGACCAAAGAAAAGGCATAATTTAATCTACCTGTAAAGTGTTAAATATAATCCTAAAAACAGTCACCTTTTTGCCTTTGAATTAAAGAATGATATTACTTTGTCTCCTGGTATAGCATTAGGAAAGCAAAGAGAGCCAATTTTGAAAACATTTTCTATTGCAAACTTATATAATTTCACAAAATAATATTGCTAGACAACTCTGTGTGATAGTTTACAGATCTGTAAGCTTTTTAGTAGCAGTCCAAAATTATTGTCTCCCAATATTGCCTGACTTTGGAAGAGCCTTGCCAGTTTCTATCAGTCAGGAAATCTGTTCCTTGGGCTCATTCACAGAACATTCTGAGCATCTTTGGCAAAACATTTGGCTTGAGGAAGAGAAGTAGTCACTCTGAAATAAACTCCAAAATAAGCATATAGGCAGCAGTAAACAAAATTCTATGGCAAGCTCATTTTCATGGGGATGAACCAGCACCAAAATGTCCACAACCTGACATTTCAACATCGTCATGCCCCTAACAAAAAGCAAAATAGAAAGTCTGGTTTTCTTACCCTAAGCTCCTCTGCTCCAACTGCCCTTTCACAACAGAGCTTTCAGCATCTTTATGCAGATACTCCCCTACCCCCATCCCCACCTGGAATTGCCTTCAGTTCTCCCTCCCTCTGCCTCTTCCTGCCCTTACAGAGGGTCAGAGAGGAATCACTCTCTGATCACATCACAGCTCACCTCACTCGATCACAAACCACAAAATAAAGTCATCATAGATACCTCTATGTTAGTTTGCTTTGCTAATTACTGCACAGAGCTGTGGAGAAATCCACCACAGTTAAGGAGTTTTGTTGGCTCACATATTTCAGCTGTAAACCATCAGCTAATCAGGAGTATTTACTTATCATTAGCACCAATTAAATCATAATCTTAAGGAGCTCTTAGTGACACACACGCATAAAAAGAAAAAGAAAAAAAAAAAAAAAGAAAACAAAAGTGAAGGGATTTCACCTGTTCTATATAATTTCTCACCTTCCAAAAATAATGTGGCTTTAATGACTCCTCAGCAGGGCTCTTTGCTGCCCACTGCCAGTTACACTCTGTTTTTTTACAGATGCTCCATGCAAAGAGAAGGATGATTTCTTGCTCAGACACAGCAAGATGTAAAGCCCTGGGCAGAGCTGTTTCACAGGTTATCTGCACAGCAGAAGTCCCTGCCAGAACTTCCCATCAGCCTATCTCCATCCCCAAGGACTCCCTCAGCAGTGAAGGGGCTTTGGGCACAGCCTGGTTGCCTGTGGCCTCTTTCCTGCCTTGTGGAAGGAAAAATAAAAAAATCATGGAATAGAGCTGAGCTTCCTTTTGTTTGCCTCCCCCAGCATCCCTGAGTCACCGTGGAGGGTGAGTGGTGGGTGACACACCGAGCCCCAGCACCGCAGCCAGAGCACGAGCGGCGGGAGGAGCCCCATACAAACAAGTCATGATTGTTTTCCGTGAATTACAACGTGATCCTCACAAAAGGAACATAAAGCACGTTCTCCACCTCTCTGTTCCAAACCCACGTTTTTCTCCAGGTTACTGGATCCATGCCATCACCCAGCCCGTCAGCAGTGTCCCAAGGCCATTCCCCACTTGTGCTCAGCACTTCCCACAGGGATGCTGCTGGACCCTTGCTCTGCTGTGCCTGTGTCACTGCTCCCCAGCACGGTGATGCTGGGGGATCACAGCACAGGACCACCCCACAGAGGCCTCTAGTGAGGAGTCACATACCAGAGGGTTTGCCACCCACACAGGTATAAACACAGCCTCATCATCCTGCATTCAAAAAGCTCATCTGGAAACCCTGAAACAACTCTCAGAAAACCCTATGTGCCTCACGCTTTCTTTGGATACCATAAAAAATAAGTAAAATGTTGATGTGGCATCTGCTTTCGGCTTTTGATAGCCTGTTTCTCCAGCACAGATAGAAAAAATAAAGGGAGCTCTGTAGGGAAGAGCTTGCACTGAGTAATATTTCTAAATCACTGATCAGTAAGGGAAATAAAGGGCCTTAGAGCTTGTTTCTCACCTAAAGCAAACAAACAAACAAAAAGATTGTTGATTTTATTTGGACTCCTTTAGGCAGAGCATTTACCTAAAGTACAATATATTTTTATTGTACCACTGAGAGCTGGATGGAAATATTTATTAATCCTCCTTTGAGGAGGTTAGCACTCAGCTGTTTTTAAATAGCTTTATGTGCTATGAAAATCTTTAAACCAGAAATCCCTCATATTTAAAAGATGCCTGCAGAGGCACAGGCCTCTGTTTGGAAAACACCACATATCCTCATGGAGAAGGCCACCCTTCCTAATAGGCTGAGGCTGAATTACCCTGCATCAGACCCTCAGTGATGGTGTGTAGATGAGGACCCACTGGGTCTGGACCAGCCCTGGAAGGGCAGAGAAGAGCTGAACATGAGTGGAATCCCCTGGGGCATGCTGGGGGAGGCAGCTCCCCAGCCCAGGTGCACTGGATGCTGTGCCAGGCAGAAACACAGGAGCTCAAGCATACTGCAGCCTGGTGGGGTTAGCTGCTGGCCACTGATAACAGGGACAGAGTTCACTCATTTAAAACTCATTCACGTATCTCTGCACTCACTTTGGAACTGCAAAGCCAGAACATTGTTGGTAGTATGCAGCTGTGCTAAGGCAGTGGCAGACCTAGGCTGTAAGTGAGGTAAGGAGTGCAGGAAGGTGTTATCTTCTATCATAACAGCTGACATGTTGGAAGAAGCACTTAATAGGAGTCTTTCGAAACACTTTTCTCCTGTACATTGAAGGAAATAGTCTTTGTCTCTTCCAGCACAGAAATTAGGGGCAAAAATTGAAGCCTGCTTCATAGTGAAACCCAGCTTCTTAACAAGCAAAAGAAAGTTGTTCTTCAGAGAGCAGCTGGCTTTATGGGACCCCTTGCTGATGATATTTTGCATGCTAAAAGTCTGCATGCATTCAGGAAGAAGCTGGAGAAGTTCCTGTTTCTACATGCACACTGCAAACCATGTTTAGCTCAGGAAGTCCTGAGCTGAAAATGGTTGAAGACTGCAGGAGTATCTGATGTATCTGTTTTCTTCTTGCTTTTCTCTGCACACCCATTTTATGATGCCCTTCAGAGACAGGGTGCTGGACTGGATGGACCTATGGCCAGGACTGGTATTACCAGATTTTATTGTGGTCTTTTAAAGTGAGCCACCCTGATCCAAGTCATCTTTACACCAGTATGACAGTGTCTGTACATGGGGACAAAAATAAACTACGTGGGACCCATGAAAAGGAAGAGCTGAAGGATGCAGGAATCTAAAACAAGAAGTGAGAAGAGAATCCAGCTCCCAGGAGCAGCCATGCCACATAATGCCAAGTTTTCTCTGGATGATGCCCTGGCTCTTACTTTTCTTCCCTGAGCCCTGATGAGGACAACTGCAGCTCACCACTCCTGCACCAGGATTGTCACAGTCCCCTCAACAGCCCAGAAGGAAAGCCATCTGCAGGGACATAAAAATACAGAAAGAAAAGGAGCAATTCCATTTTGGTCCAGTGTCTTACCCTCCTGCTCCTCACAGACAACCCTTTTTCTTTGCACTGAGCATTTTGTATGTGTTTGTCTAGAAGAACCTGCCCTGGGTGGAGGAGCAGAGGGGCATGGGTGTGTGGAGTCCAACCATACAGTTAATCCTCAGCCATAAACATGGGCAAAATGAAGTATCAGGCTGTTTTCTCTTTCTTTTCCCCCTCCTCACCTTTTGAAACTGGCAACAAGAAGTATTTTGCACTTCTTCTGTTCCCTGTGTTGCTGCTGATTCCACTGAGCTCTCCACATCTCGGCTCTCCAGGGTAGCACATGCCCCATTTGGAGGCACTAAAGGGACAATTGCTTGGCCAGCATCGCTCTGAGGATGTCTGTCCTGCCCAGGGAGGCTCAGCAGGAGCACTGGAACCTCCTGACCTGGGAGGGAAGGCTCAAAAGCAGGAGTTACTGGGAATTACTGGTGGCCATGTTCAGCAGCAGCCCAATGGTCCCAGCATGGGCACATTTGGAACATTTTGACTTTTCAGGAAATAGAATTAAGAATAACAGTGATAAAATGTAAACCAGCATGTGGACATGTCCAAATACTGCTGGCCTGAAGAATGTAATGTAGGAAGCCAGCAAATGTGTGTGTCAGAGTAGCACAAGTCTGTCCCTGCACCACTGTGAGTCTCACCAAGGCCACTGAGCATGAGTGAAGCATGAACATGACAGTGACAATGACGCATCATCCTGGGGGCTGTTGTGGTACCTAGAGAGGCTACCTAGTACAGAGGATAGACAGTATTAAAGGAATGAAGTAGGTATTGATTAAAAAGGCCTTCAAAGGATATGCCTTGGGCAGTACAAGAGCCTGGATGTGGCTACACCCAAGGTGGACTCAAGATGGATGGCATGTCACCAGTTTTCACACTTTTATAAGTTTCAGTCCATTTTCATATTTGGGTTAACTGTCCAATTACAGCTCCAGGTTATGAAGTCACATCCTCCCAGATTGCTCTCCTCAATTTGCTGTTGTTTGCACTTTTGTTGGGCCTGAAGCTGCAACAGTGTCCTTGGTTCTCAGGCTAGAAAAGGATTGTTTTGTCTAATTAACTGTAAAGAGAACTTGCTAACATTTTATATGAAGTTCAGAGTTTTATAAACTAAAGCAGTACAGAATCTGGAAAATATGAAAGCTAAGACTTAAGGCATCAGTTGACATTATTATTCTAGATCAAGAAGTAAATCCTACATGTTAGTTACTTAGCAGATGAAGTTACCATGCCAACTCATATGCTACCTTTTTTTTTTAAATTATTATTATTGCATGAGTAGGCAGCACTCCCTTGAGATTTCACAAAAGGGGAGGAAAAATGTCAAAGTGCCAAGAATATAATGGAATTTCTAGCCTCAGCCCTATTTTCCATAGATCTGTTTTTCAGCTTACATCCTGCTCCTTCTCATGGCAGCAGCAAGGCTAAGCCAAGAGACTCTCTGAATGGTAATTTAGTGGCCAGCCCACGATATTGTGGTGCTACACTCCAGTAATCTGCAGTTCTCTACCCCCGCTTCACACAATTTTCAGGGAACTAATGCAAGGAGCTGGTGCCAAATGATTACACAGCCTTCCCCCAACCTCTCCTTGACTTCTCTGCATTTCTTTCTTTGTTCACTGTTTCTCATTGACTTCACATCTGTCTTCATACCTCTGTTAAAAGGATTTTTATTTCTGACAGCTATTTTAATTTTTTTCCTCTGTTGTCTTTACTTGTTTTCCTTCACAAAATGTATTATATTCCTGTCTCAGTGCTGCCTCTTCTGCTCTCCATCATCTCTAGGGCCCCCTTGCAGTGTGTGGACCCTCCAGGGGAGCAGATGTGGGGGCTCACTGGGATGCTGGGAAGCAGGGAATTAGCTGTCCACACCAGCAATAATTTCAAATATGCACTAAATCAGCCTGAACATGAGAAAGCCTTTGCCCAATAGACCCAGTGTGTTAAATCTTCCTGGAGGCAGAACGAAAAGTCTCCCTAAATTTAGTGTACTTTGCTTTCTGTTTTAGGATTAAAAGCCGCTCATTTCCAAAAAGCACGGATGCTGTAGCCTCTCCAGTGATGGAAGATGTATGAAAGGAGAGGGGCTGCAGGGAGGAGGTTGGGGGCAGGATGTGACTGCCAGCTTCCTACACCTCTTTGGGAAACTGCGTGGGATTGGTGGGCTGAGGCACAACAAGGCTCTTGAGTGCCTACAAAAGAAGCGGATCCAGCGGAGCGCAGCCTCTGCTGGCGGCGCTGCTGGCACAGCCGCGAGTTCTTGGCACCGCGCTGCGCTGGATGGGCGCGGGAGCCACTCGTGCCCAGCGGCAGCTTGTGTCAACATTGCCGTGTGTGTTTGCTCCACACACAGCGGAGATGGGCACGATTCCTGGCAGGAGCTGTGCAGCTGCCGGAGGGACGTGGGAGAGGTCTGGGAACTCGCTATTCTTGCAGCAGACCTGGGCAGGGTGACACCAATCAGCACTGTCACATCTTGGTCCTGATTTTGTATCTTACAATGAACCCAGGGCTCTCCTTCACCAAGAATCAGCTCCACCTCGTAAGAGGCAGAAGCACTATACTGCTTGCACTAGTTTCACACCCTATTCTCTCTAAGATGTCGGTGTGAAGCAGAAAAACAGGGCACAGACCTTTGTTCCGAGTAATGGTTCTTTCATGACTCGCCTTGCATGGCTTTATCCTGCTTATCTGTCCACAGTCGGGGTCAGTGAAGTTCAAGGATGTGATATGGGCTGTGACTCAGGAGCTGGCTTGTGACCAGAACCAAACAGGATGCATTAATTTGTCCTGGTCAACATCCACTGCCAAGTCCTGCTTTTTATCTTACTGAGATATCTTGGCTATTGACCATTGTATTCAAATGCTGTCAGGTGCACTGGCCATCCAAAGATGCTCCTCAGTTGTTGACAGACAACACAGCAGGTAAATATGAATAATTACCGCGGTTCTAACTTTCTATGATGTATTCTGATGCTTGACTTTTCAATGTCAGGTTTTACATATTTGACTTTTTCTGTTGCCACTGGACTCCACAACATGTGGAAGCCTGACTCAATAATCTGTAACAGGACTTCCCAAAAGTTCCCAGTGTCTGGCAGCTGTGCTCCCACCAAAGCTGCTGGGCATGAGCCAAATCCATACTAATTTCATGCCACCTGCTCCTCAAAGATACAAAAAATACTTTGGAAGTATCAAGCTGAAGCAGAAGCAGTCCTTAGACTTTGGAGAGGATGCTCACAGGGATGAGGACTATCCCCACGTATGAGTGCCGCTGAAGGCTTGGAGAGATTGGATGTTGTGGATGCAATAAATTACACCAGTGCAATTACTGGTTTGCACTTAATGACCTGAGTCATGGCTTGTGGGGGAGATGATTGTCATTTCAGTGCAGTGCAGTAGCACTGTGGGTTGTACAAGGTGATGCAGCATGTAGTAAATCTGAAAGCAAACTGCACTTGCACTGAGTAACTCAGAGCTCACAACTGCAGCTTGACTGGAGTGTGAATTGCCTGTCAGAATATGACGGTGAAAGAAACAACAAAAGCCTAATAGGGAAGGAACAGAGAAACTAAGTAAGGAAAAGCAAAAAGGTTTGTTGGTTATATTCTTTCAATCTGATATAAGTCAATAACATCTTAGAGACAAGTGTTTAATAGGTCAAAGAAGAGGAGATGACTGACATTCCTCTGCAATGTGGAACAAAGATAATCACCATAAGAGGCCAAATTTTCTAAACATCAGTCTAGCAGATGAGGCCAGAGAGGCAATTAAAATGCAGGAGACAAAATGTGCCATAGCCACAGAGGCAATACAAATTTGGCTTCATTATTTATCCTTTGATTTTTCAGCAGGCTGGGGAAGATATTTGTGCTGTGACTTAAAATGTGATTTACTGCTCCTGTTGCTATTTTGTAATCACAGAGAGGGAAGATTTACACACCTTAGTGTCATCTTCTCTCATCCTCATTCACACCTTCCAAGAAAATGTGTCTCAAAAGGCTGATTAGGAAACAATGCAGAAGAGTCAATGCCCTTGGAGTCTGGTTAATTTAAACACATCTATGTTTGCTGTTCTGGAGAACTGCTAGATATGGACCAAAATCCAAATTCCTGCATGAGAGAGGACTGAAACCTGACTCAGAACAAAGCTCTGTGGTTCCAGCACACCTGCCAGGGACTGCTCTGGGAGGATGGTGCCAGTATCCCTTTTGGAGACACCAAAGCAGTCCCTGGTACAGGGCCAGGCAGCCACCTCTGGCTGGGCAACTTTGTACTTATCTGGGTGAGGGTCTGGCTGCCAAGGAGTGCTTGCATGATGGGAGACACCAAACAGGACGCCAGGCATCACCTGCCATCTCCTGCTGGCCAGTTCTAACTACAGAATTAAAGCAAAAAGTGAAGAGGGGCAGGAAAGATCAGGCAAGTTTTCACGTAAAACACTTGAAAAAAAACCAAACAAAACAATAAAACAAAAAAAAACAAAACATGGAAAAATTCAACATTTAGTAGAATCATAAATTGATTTATCCCTTTCCCCCATCAGATTCCTCAATGTGGCAGCTGGTCTGGGAAATCAGGTAAGAGGGATGTCCCACAGCACCAGCCTGCATTGGGTGCTGCAGCTCCCTCTGGGTCTGCCCAGCTCCAAGCTGTCCATCTGCATGGCTAAGACAGAGCTCTGCAGTGCTGCTCAGTGAGTGGGATGAGTGTTTGAAGCAGCTGGGTGCTCAGGAAGGAGCTGCTGCTTCCCTGCAGGGAGAAAGGAAAAAGTCTCCCTCTGGGAAGTGATGCTGTTGACAGCCACCAGGAGCCAGGAACTCATGTGGGGCTCCATAAAAACAGCCAGAGAGCTGAACTCACTACCCTCTGATGAGCTCAAAATGATTTTTTAAATTGTTCTTTCTTTCCAGTAGTGGCAGTGGAAAAGCCACATGACACTGTCAGCATTGAGAAACAGCCAAGAGTCCCAGGCTCTGGGCTGGGGACCCCATCCCTGGGGTGGTATGGGTGCTGTGCCCACAGCAATGTGCTCAGCAGGGACACAGGCACCACTGCAAACTGCAGGGCTGGCTCCAGGACAGTGCCCAGGCAGTGGGAACAGAGCTCCTTGGGGAGCCCAGCTCTGTGGTGGCACAGCAGAGAGCTGCACTGACACAGGACTGAGGGCTCCATCCATCTTCTAGCTCTCTAACTCACACCAGACTTGGCTCTACAGAGGTGAGTTTGGCTCAGTCCTAGGAGGGATGTGGAGTTTTCCGCATACCAAGGCTGTGCTGTGACTTGCAGGGCGTATCATGTCCTCAAAACAGTGTCAGTAGCATTAGGTCAAACTAAACTTCATCTGCTGGTGAAAGAAGAGAGAGGTTGGCAGGGTTTGACCAGCTAGGAGGTGCCAATTGCTCAATCTCATCTGTGCCACAGCGTGTTTGGTGATGAAGGAACTTCACAACTGTTGCTTGGAGGAATTTTTGATGGGCTCAGGGATAAAGCCACGGCTGTGTTGCCTTGAAGCTTGACCCCCACCTCAGCAGAGGGGTACAGAGTGGTCCAAGGCACTGTTGGCATGAGGACTAGGAGAGAAGTAGGGTCAGAGCTGTCAGGTCCCTGAGGAATGTGGGTCTCTGCAATCTCTACCTTTTACTCTCATGCCTCTGCAAGTGCTGGATTTCATTGCTTTTCCACAGAGAAAAGTTCAATCTTAAGTTTGTATGTGTTTGCTTCCATCCCTGCAAGATTTGCTTGGCAAAGTCAAACTGACTTTCAGTGACTTTCAGACTCAGAAGCAGAAGATGTCTCATGAACACTATTCAGACAGTAAAATGAAAAATTATTTTATGCTTTAATCCTCACCCTGCTGCCACTGCAGCGTTGCAGAAGGAAAGAAGCAGAGAAAAACACGACAGGAGGGTGAAATGTTCACCACAAGAGTTGGAATGAAGGGAGATGGGATATCCTGGGGTCCATTGCTGTCCCCAGCACAGACACACGTGTGAACATAACCATCTCTCTGCAAACACATGCAGACAGGTTGCAACTGCAGCATGCATTTGTGTGATATAGCGGCGCGTGGAGGTAGGGACACACTGCAAATCTGAAGCCTTTGTTTCCCAAGTTGGAAGAAAGTCGGTTTTGTCTCCCCAGGTCCAACACTGCCTCAGTGATTTTTGATGCTGGAGCAGATACAGACAATTAAGCAGATCTTTTACTTTCAGATTCTGGCTCCAGCATTGCGAGATTTTTGCAAGAGCACCCTGGGAGCCAGGACACCCACACATCCCGGTGGGAGTTCTGCCCTCCCAGTGGCACGAGGGAAGCGCACCCCCAGGCAGCTTCCCTTGTTTCACCCTGCATAAACCCCAGCTTCCCGCTGACACACTCACACAGCCCGCCCAGCACTGCAGAATTACATCTGCTCCACTTGCCTTCTTGTTTTTTCCCCTGGGGAAAGGGGATGTATAGGCTTTCTTAAAGGGCCACACGGCACACACAATCCCACCAGGGTGTGCGCCGGAGTCCGGTTTGCTGTGACAACCTGCGACCCTGCGGGGCTCCTCGGGGGAAATCGCTGCCGTCGGCCCCGGTGCCGCTGCCGGAGGAAGGGCAGGCACGGCCGGGGATGTGCAGAGGGGCGGCTGAGCGGTTTGCAGAACGTGCTTGGCAAGGCAGCGATGCCGGAGGAGCCGGGCTGCCCAGCGGGAAGTGATGGGTGGGAGCCCGTGGGCCAGAGGTGGCCCTGAAGCACGGCCAAGGAGGGCAGTACAAGTGGCCACGCTCCCCATAAGCAGCCAGCTCCCAAAAGCCAGTCCCCACGGAGGTGCCTGCACACGAGTGGGTGTCCCCGGTGCCTCTGCAGCTGGAACTCCATGGGGACACGGCGTCTGGCAGCCTCTCCAGTGGCACATGTGCTGCCATACACTGCCCTCGCACCCATTTCTGCGGGAGCCACGAGGAGGGGGACACAGTCCACCAGTGCATATGAGCAATGCTCAGTGCACCTGTCACTGCTGTAAACCAAATAAGACCCTACAAAAAATAGGATGGCGTTTTTGCAGCAGCACCTGTTATGCTGCTGCAATTAGGGATCCACTATAAGCCCCTACACCAAATGGTTTAAAAACATGGCTATATAAATCCTCTTGGACTGGGGAAGAAAAACACTGCCAGTGAACTGGCCCACTTGAAAGGACACGCAGGATTGACAGACACCTGTCAGGGCAGAATGCTTTGATGCTATTCAAATTACACACCTGCATCCCTGACTGCCACGATGACATGCAGTTTCCCACCTATCTCCTTGGCAGCTGCCCACACTCCCCGCTGCTCCAGGGGATTCTGGCACTGTTTTCTACTAGTCTCCAGTTTTCCATAGGGGTTATGCATTTATTAAAATAAAGGACAAGCTCCTAGAACTGGTTTGCAATAGTGTCATTAGACAGATTCCAGTCAGCCAGAAGAGGTGCCCGGTGTTTTGCAGCAGCAGGAGCAAGGGTTTGTAAACACTCTTATAACTGGTTAGGAGCTACTGCCTTTGTTGGCTTAATAACCAGCTATGGCTTAACCAGTTCACTCACTCTGAACAAAATGACATCATGATTTCGGCACCAGCTGGTTCCACTCACCCCACCATCACAGAGAAATGATGCCCAGCTCACTCCACATGATGGGAGAGATTCTGAGGGTCAGACTGATGGACTGCACATTAAATAGTTTGGAGCATAGCAACCAATAAGAGTGACTGGGCTCTAATGCTTGACCTGAGAGTGGCTCAATTATAAAACCTTCCATTGCCTCACAAAGATGAGGCCCCTCTGCCATTACCTACCACCCACCCTCACAGAGGCAACTCCTTAAGTAAATTACCTCTGAAATGATGAGCTCCTGCAAGCATTCATTAGCACAATAGATTTGAGCAGTTTCAGCAGATTTATGGGTTTAGGATTTATGGAGTCATTGATATGTGAATTAAGCACTGACTGACTGAGACTAACTCTTAATAAAGAGTCATTATAATCTCTATAGAAATATAATGATTACAGTGACAACATCTTCAATGAAACTTCAAAAACACTCGTTAAAAAATGGTACAGAAGTATATATTTAAATAAAGCACTAGTTTGCAGTTTTTCCCATCTACTAAAGGTAAAGAAAATTCAGATTTCCACAGGTCAGGCTTCATCCAAGGAGATATTCAGTAAAAGTTGCTTCCCACTTCCCTAGGGCATTGCTATGGGTACCAAAGATCACACTGGTGTGGACAATAAAAAGGTGTCATACAAGACCCCCTCAGCACTGAAGAAAGCCAGGGACTCAAAGTGTTACACAGATAAGAACCAGCCTGCACCTTTCCTCCCTCTATCAAAACAAGCCTGGGATTAACCTGGAGAAAGTTCAGCCAGGAAAAGGCCAAAGAGATTTCTCCCAAGGCTCCATTGGTTTTTGTCAAGATCCATGCTCTTTAGAATGACCTGCAGCAATGTGACAAACAAATGTTAACCTGGCTTTGGTAAAGTTTTTGAGCACTGTAGAGTGGAAATTTTGGTGCAGTAAAGCAAAACCTTACTAAGGAAAAGCACAAGCTCCTGCTTTATGCAACCTCCCCATCATCTGCAGCAGAAGCAGTGCTGAGCTCCCAGCTGAGTCCTTGGCCTCAATGACACATTTTCAACAGCAGACACCTAGCGTGGTGCAGGCAGGTGCCTTGGCTCCAGAAGCAGCCTGCTCTTAGTCACCTAGTTTAAATGACAGAGTAGTCTAACTTTTCTTGAATTACTCAGCAGGGCTTTATTCCTGCTCAAAGGCTGCTATCCATCGGGAACAATCAGCCCTAGCCAGCTCCAAGGGGAAACTCTCATTGCTAAGTTCGATGCCCCATCTCCAGGAGATGAGGCTAGTTACCCCTGCTCTTTTGGACATCAGACTCCATCCCACTGAAGCCAGTGGGGTTACACCACAGTGAAAAGCTGCAGCAGCAGGCTGGTGTTTTGGCAAAGCATAGGGTGAATTAAGAGCAGGAGCATAATCACATTGATAATCCACTGTCAGTGTCATGCACGAGGAACTTCTGCTCTTTGAGTTCTGGTTTGGCAGCTCCTGTATGAGAGGGATGAGGACATCCTTCTCAGTAGGACATTGCAGCTTCCTCCTGAAGCCAATGAGCTGTGACATTTCAATCTCGAGGCTGGGGTGATGGACTCCACCCTGGCCCTGCTGATGCTCACTGCAAACTAATGGGCTATGGAGTGCACAACCTGCACAGCCAGTTTTTTGCAATTACCTTCTATCCACTCATCAGCTCATAGCAATCACAAACAGGCAGAAGGAAATGCTCAGCAGGCAAAGCAGAGCTGCTGCCAAGCTGGGGGAACACACAGGCACTGCCCAAGCCCTGGCTGCACCATGCAGCTCTGGGGCCAGTGGGGGCTGGTCTGTGCCTGCTGGCAAAATGTGTTTGTGGGGCTGTTGCAGCAAGAATCAGGAGAGTAGGGGAGCCTGTGTCCCAGCCCTGCCATCCCTGTTGGGCTCACATGAGTTCTGGCATACTTCAGCACAGCTGGCATAGCACACTTGGGCTGGTGGCTTGCTAAAAGTGTTGAAACAATTTCACTGCAAAAGAAGAAAACCAGTGAGAGAGATTCTACTCAAACAGGCCTGTTCCAGACCTTTTCAGAGAGGAGAGAAAGGAAAACTTGGATGTTCATCCTTCAAAAGCACCTAGGATGGACTTCCACAGCAGTGGTGGCTCTCATAGAAAATCCTCCTGGGCCACCTTTCTGCAACAAAATGAGTACTTGTGATTTTTTTTCCTTTGTCTGATATATACTAGTTCAAGTGGTCTTCTCCCATGGCTACACAAGGACAACATAGGACACCATCGTTAGGTCTGGAGCGCATTTTCTCCCAGATGTGGTAAATCTCTTGTGTTCTGCAGGAATGCACCTTCCAAATTCTTCCACTCAAACCTAGGGGCCAGCATCCCTTCTCTAAAAGCCAGCCTCTAAATCACAACCTGCTGCTTTCCTGCAAATGCACTTTCCAGCTTAAGGCTCAAACCTCCCTCAACCTAAAAGCAGAAAGAAAAATATTTCAGGTGAAACAATATCTCTCATTTCCCTGCAAACCACCCCTCAGGAGGAAATGGCTGCATTGGCACGTGCAGCCTCCAAGCATGTCTTTGCCTCATCCATCATCATTGATGCTGTTAGAAATATCAAGCCTCTCTGCTACAACAAATCACTGCAGCTCTGGGGTCTCCTCCACCCACACAGGCTGAGATTTCAAATGAAACCTGCAGAAAGGGAGTGGGTCACAGCACACCTCACCAGGGTGGTGCCAGTTGCGTTGCCGAGGCTGTGAGAGATCATCCGGCACAGCTTTCTGAGTGTGCATCATAGCACTATTCCCCTGGAGCCTCAGCAATGTGTTTTTCTCCTGGCCTCTGAAGCTGATGAAAACCTTGGTGCTGTGGAGGGAATTGCAGGACCCCCACCCCAACAACTCTCCCTGCTCCTGTCTGCCAAGGAGCACTGCTCTCCTGGAGTCTTACACTGCTCCAGGGGTGTTATTGAAGGAAAAGAAACAAGAAAGAAGACAACAAATATTAGCAAAAGACACAAAGAAGAGATGAGGGATCAAACAAACCTCAAAACAAATATTCCAAAGGGTCACGAGGAAAAGCAGCAGTTGAAAGGCTCACAGAGATTAGTGGGTGCAGGGCATTAGGGAGCTGTTAGACAGCAACACCCCTGCAGATTTTAATGCACCTACAATGTGAAAGAACACTTTCCAAAAGCCACTATTCAAGAAAAATTGCAAACAACTGCAAAACCTAGTACATGTTTAAATTTCCAGGACCTTCTGTGGACAGACACCCAGAAACATCATTGCCCTGATGGCATTTCCAGGAACAGGAGTGTTCCTTGAAAGCTGCTGCTGGGACAGAGCACCAGGAAGTGTTGTAGGGACTAGAGGTGACCTAGACTGTGGGATTCACAGCTTCCTCAGGATTGTGTTTATCAACATCCCAGCAGGCCCTGGTGCTAGCTGGGTTTTGGAGTAGCTGACAGCCCCCAGAGAGGCCCAGATCAGACCCCATCCATGCTGGACCTGCTGCCTGGAAGCACCCCAGTCACAGTGAGCCTGTCTGTACAAACCCACACCATGTAAATATTTTGTGGATGAGGCAATTAAAAGCAGGATGGAAAGAGGTTTAGTTGGACTTTGTGTCCAAAGGGGCTTTCCACCCCTCAACCCGTGCCTGAATAAATAGCTCGTTCCTTTGTTCACATTGTCAACCTGCCAGGTGGCAGAAACATTATCAGTAATGGTTTTACCCAGTACAGCAGGGCAGTCTCTGTTTACACAACTTTGAAGAGCCCAAGGACAGAAAGCTCAGCACTGCACTACCTGGCTGAGGAGGCTTCAGGAAGGATTCCATGGGGCAGCCACAAAAGAGTCCCATCTCTCCATCAGGCCAATTTTACACCAAGTCCATGCTGCCATGCTTCTCTGTTTAATATGATCATAATTATTCCTATCCCACACACTTTACATGTCTTGGACACACAGTCTCTCTCAGATGTAGAGGAGACTGTTATCTTCCATTCTGTCCCTCTGTTCTCTGCACAGCACAAAGTCCAAATCTTATTTATTGCATCTATCCATCACTAACTCCTCCGATGTCCCTTATCACACAGACAGGTGACATGCTGGCAGCTTCTAAAGCAAAGAAGTGCTCACTGCCCATGGCATGGTGGCACCTCCAACTTACCCCTCTTGCTTCACCAGGACCTTGGACACCTGGCAGCCTGATTTGCCTCTGTCTGAGCACTAAAGGAGCCCCAAGGTTAAATAATTCTACACAACTCAGTGACAAACCAAGTGACTGTGTTTAATGTTATTTAAACCTTCAAGGCCCCTTTTTTTCATGCTCTTTTGCTTTGAGTTGCCTCCAAGGTTCTCAAATGCTCTGAGAATGGAGGGATCCTGGGCTAGCAACCCTATGGAAATAACTGCCCACAGGGCAAAGTGAGGATTTGAATATATAAATATTTAACCAGGGGACACATTACTCCCTGTCCATCACCCACGCCTGGCAATCATTACTGGGACCAAGCCACCCGTGACCTGCAGAAACAGGGCAGAAGGGGCTGAAATGCAGCCAACCCACACAGCAGCTCTGGGGCTGCTTTTGAGCCCCCCTACCCAGATAATGTGGGGCTTCAGCTCATTAGGAAAATCCTAAAAACTCCTGAAATCCTTCTTCCCCTCATAGCCCCAGGCCATCTCAAGGCAGCAGCTCACCCCACCATAGAACCAGAGGTTTGAGGCCCATTACCATGATAGGATAATAATTAACCTGGAATTTTTTTCCCCACCTCTTCTTTTAAATGCTCAGACATAGTGAAAGTGAAACAGTGCCGAGTCTTTTCCGGAGATCACACAGGTGAAGGTCCTGGAGCTCTTGAGCAGGTGCGGACAGGCCTTTTTTTCCACTTTTAACAGCCCTTTTCAGAAGGTAAAGGAGGATGGAGAGCAGCACCATTCCCAGAGGGAGCCCCTTGGCCAGCATGTGTGTGAGGGATGGTGCCCCAGCCAGCTGAGGTGGGTGAGCTGGCCCAGACCTCTGTCCTGCAGAGCAGCTCACCTGCCACTGCATTTGCACTGGATTTCCTGCGGCACGCAGCTGCTCTCAGTCTCTGTGGATCACACCTGTGCTATCCCAGCTGGCTCGGAGGGGATCACTTCAGTCAGTACTGGGGTATGTATTCCTTTCCTCTCTTATGGGCTCACACCTTTTATTCCTCTTCCCCTGGTTCTCTCCATGTAGGTCACCCCTTTGACCATTGCTGCTGCTCTGCTCTGTCTGCAGAACTCCCATGCAGAGTCTGAGCTGAGATCTCAGCCTGCTTTCACTGAAATCCCTGGGCAGTGGGGTTCCCTCCTCTCCCTCCCACCCTCTCAATGGTTAAACACTTTCTCCTGTGAGAGTGTGTGAGGCAGAGTCTGAGCCCCACTGGGTGAGCAGCTCAGCAAACCCATCTCTGCCATTCCTGCAGTTCACAGCCTGTGAAATAATCATGCACAGGGGAGCAAAACTGATTGAGGAAGGATGAGATCTATTTCCAGAGTCCCAATATGTCTATTGACTGCAATAATTTTTCAATCTCTGGCTTCTGTGGGCTGGGCAGACCCAAGACAGGCAGTTCCTGTGTCACCTCAAGAATAGCTGTTTCTAATCACTTGAACTGTTCGCTCAGCTGCCTTAAGCCTGCTCTGGAGAAACGTGGCATTTTCCATGCTCAGGGCACTGCAATGTACAATGGCTCTGTGAACTGGCTGTATCAGCTGCTGGTCTGATGGGAGCCCTTTGCAAGGCAGGAAGGGCAAAACCTGTCTCCTCCCTCTTGCCCAGCACCTCGGCCAGCCCTCAGGGTGGGCAGAGGGGAGTTTGTCTGCAGCAGGGCAGAAGCTGAGCAAGTGCAGAGCACTGACAGGAGCACTTCTGCCGAAATCTGGAATCGCCTGCAGCACCCCTGCAACTTGTGCAGAGAGGTTCCTTTGACCTTGGAGACACCTATCCTTGGCATGTTGGGATGAAGTGCTCTGAAGCAGGATGAGTGATGTGAACCCTTTCTGCCTTGTACTGCCTTCTGTGCTGTAACCATGATGATTTGGAGTGCAGAGATAGCTGTGGCTTTGGTGGAAGGGGCTGGAGCAGAGCTCAGCCACCTGCTGGGAACCACTCACCCCTGAGTCACCTCCAGCAGCAGCAGCAGCTCAGGATTTGAGCAGGGCAGGAGTAGCGACAAAACCCATAGTTGCCAAAGTGGAAATAACCCAATGAGATTCAGGAAGATTATTATTCCTGCATGGCTGGAAATCCACTAGAAGAGTGGAAAGTAAAACCATATCTGGCTACCCACTGAAACAGCATGTCTTCACAGATTTTAACATCTCTGATATCCCACGATTCCTTGGTGCTGGAGGAATAGTAGGAGTTTTGTGAAGCTTTCCACAGCACCAAGTACAGGCCAGTGTCTGCTGTCTGTGAGTAGAGAGATTGTTTCAGCAACTACAGGCTACATCTTACTCTGTCCTTGTATTTAGGCACAGGAAAGGAATGGGCCAGATTTTCAGTACAGGACTGGCTTTGGAGACACAGTAATACCCTGTTAAGGACATCCCTAATTCTGATGATTTATGCATTTTAGTGATTGCCATCAACCTGTTTGGTAAACCTCCTGTTGAGAGACAAGATAAGTAGAAATATGGAGTTAGATACAAGGAGTGTGACCTCAGAACCAGCCTCTCCAATGAGCAGTCCAGAGAAGGAAAAGACAGAAGTCTCTTCTGAACTGGGCAGCCCAGATTCGCAGAGAAGAGACAGTGGGTTCTTTGAAAGAGGTATTAAAACAATGCTTAGCATCCGGAAATCACGACGAAGTCTGAAAAAAGAGAGAGAGAAGGAAGATACTGGCACTTGGAATGCGAAAAGACTTCTGCGAACACTCAGGACCTATGAGGAGAACAAACCCACAATCTGTAATAGCGTGGAGAAGATTGTTGAAATATGTGAGCCCATTGAAGCAAAACCTCTTTCAGGTAAGACACAAAACCACAAGTGCCATTTTCTTGGCATGATAAATGTAACATCAATTTACAGTGTGCAAGGCTTGAGCTCAATTAGAGGTGCTAAAGAACCAGGCATCCCTTCACAAGGGTTAACTGCACCCCTTGCATGGACTTGTTGGGTGTTACCTGGTCTCGCCTGGGCAAGGCTCTGCCACTGAACATGCTGCTCTGTCTCTCCTCTAGCCATATCAGCAGCCTACCTATCAGCCTGCCAGTGTGATATTGCCCATCACACGTATCAGTCACCAAGCTGCTGAGCACACTTTGGGAACTGCTGGTCTGACATACCTACAAGTGCAGTGTGCTATTGCGTGCATTGCCATCCTGGACAATTTCTGCTCTTCAGCTTGCTAACTGTGCTCTGTAGACTGCTGCAAGGCCTAGAGGGGAAGAAAGATGGTTTCGCTATGATCTGGTGTGGAAGCTCCACTTTGGTTCCTAATCTTAGAGATAGCCTTGCAAAGAGACTTCCACAGTCTTGCATTGACTTTCCACCTGTCCTCACAACAGCAGTGCTGCAAGTATTTGATTTTTGTCTTCCTCAGGCTGGCTACTGTCATGTGTTTTGTCAGCATTTTATAGATAGATCTCAGACAAACTATAACACTTCCCTTTCCCCGGGTGTGAGCAGACTGCAATGACTGTAATCATGGTTTGAGCACTGCTGTTCTCCACCTTCTCAAGGCAGAGGTGCTACAATGCATTCACCTGCAGATAGATGGAGGTGAAAAAAACATGACTTGGCCTTTCCTCAGTCTAAATTTCTAGAAAGAAATTATTGGGGTACTTCCGATGAGGGTACTGCCACAGGAATCAGATGCATGGGCTGACCCTGCCTCATTTCTGTAATGTGCTCTACTGTGCTGGGAAGTGATTTACTGCTTTGCACTGATACATTGTGAGCTTGGCAAGCTGGATCTGAACCCATCTCATAAACTTTGCTAGTCTAATCTCCAAGGGTCAGAGATGAGGAGTGGCAGAAAATGTTATCACAAGCTTTCTGATCTGAAATAAACGAGCTGAGAAATTGCACGAATAAGGCCCATTCTCTGCCCAATAGCTTGTGTTTGGCCTGGACTAGAGCAGCTCTCAGAAACACATCCCATCCTGAGATAATATGGCAAGTGATAGAGATTCCACCACGTGCACCATTAAGCTGCATAATAGTTAATTGCCTTTCAATTGTCTTTCTTCAACCACCAGCTGGCTGATCTTGTATTGCTGAATTAAAGATTCATTTAGCACCCAACATCACCTCCCTGAATAATTATCATAGATGGTGATTAAATGGTGTTTTCTCACTTTGATAAATAGAACAGAATGTATTCCTCTAGTCTCTCACTGCAAGCATTTGTGTAAACACAGGTTTTATATTAATTTATCTAGAAGAGACTAAGTTAATTGGTAGAATTTCCCACCCTTCTGAGTGCAGAAGCAACTATAGCACCACACAGGCACTCAAAGATCTATGTGTTCTGCAATGCATCAATAGTTTGGTTATTTGGCATATTTCTGTCTTCACACAGATATTCTTATGCTACAAAGATTACTTGGTACATATGGTATGAAACCTGTGTGCAGACAAGCCTAAGGGCAGAAATTATGTGTTATGAGTCAGTTCTTTTTTGAGTGCTCTCCAATTTTTCCATATAATTTTTTGTGTGTATGTCCTAGAAGCAGTGGCCATACAAGCCTGAGGGATATCCTTTCCCTTCTCTTCAGTATTTTTCTTACACCCAGTGTCAGAGTGGGATTTCCTGTTCAAAGCATCTGTTACAACACTGGAGACAGTGCGAGCTTCCCGGGGTCTCTCAAAAGCTAACAATGCTCTGGATCTCCTCAACACATGGCAAATACTTCTTATCTTACTGGCAAATAGGCAGTGGTTCTTGCACAAGCAAGACTTTGCAAAACAAATGGGAAATTCAGAATATCTCAGCCACTTTGGGGGTACCACTATTGGGTGACTTCCCCACAGCCAGTACCAGCCAGTTCTGGCAGTGGTTGCCAAAAGCAAAAGAGGTGGAGACAACCTACGTGAGACTCAAGCACCAGGAGTACCACAAATCCACAGGTTTAGATGCCCCTACAATGCCCACACCTCCCCAAACCACTGAGGGATGCAGTGCTCAGCACCAGGGGAAAAAACCATCAGTGGTGCAAGGCTGTGCTTGGCACCTGACTGTGGGCTCACGTACAGGAGGCTCTCTCAGGGCATGCTTGTGGGTACACTGGGACAGACATAACCATTGAGAGAGATATCTGACCCAAGAGCTCAGGACACCTAAAGGTGTCTGTCCTGCCGTGCTCCCTCCCACTACCCCAGCCAGAGCCCTGGGCAGTGTCTCTGCCCTCTTGGACAGCCTTTCAGATGCGCTTTTATCCAGAGATGCCTGAGCTGGGCTACACCACCATTGCCAAGACAGCAGCAGAGCTGTGCTGAGCACAGTAGTATGCAGGGAACAAGGACATCCATGCTAAAGGAAATCCTGCTGGTAAGGTATATCCTGAACCATTCCTGCTGCCTGTTCCACATCATCTCTACACCAGAGGGGCAGAGCCAGAGGCAGTTTTATGCAGCCTGAGCCTCAGTGTCCGTCTGTGCAGGCTCACCAGCCATTGCTTGAGGCCTCCCTGAAGGGCTATCAGCAGGTTTTTAGATATTTCCTGTAACGAGCTGTTTAGGGATGTGGCTCAATTTGCAGGGATTGCTTTCCCGCTGAGCTGGAGAGATCAGGGAGGCTTAGGGGCAGTCTCAGAGGCACTGCTGGGACCTGGCTATTCTGAACAGCCCCCTGCAAGTCTCTCTGTCTGGCACCTTGTCCTGTTACCAACCTGTCAATGGCCTAATGCCTACTTTCTCTCAACCCCTTCCCACCTGTTTCTGCAGTAATGGAAATCAATGAACTTATTCAGAAAAGACAGCTTTTGGAAGCATTTGCAAGTATCAAGTTAATGGAAGATGAGACTATCTCTGAACGGGATTCTGAGAAATACAGTGATAACCCTCAGGAGTTTGTACGGAAATCCAAGGATGTGGATTTGCTTTATAACTCCATTGCAAATGCAATCCAGTCCATTGTGGCGGAAACACTGGAGGATCCCACTTTACAGTATACCATGTTGACCTCCATGGTGACTTTAATTGCCCGTGAAGAAGCAGCTCATCCCAACACAGACAATGCTGCTCGTCCTGGGTCAGATTTGCTCGGCAGGCCCAGAAAGTGGAGGGAGCAATGGAGGGAAGCTATCAACGAGAGTGCCAGAAAAAGAGTCCTGAAGGCACCCATGGCATCAAGGGAAGAAGGAACTTCTTGGCTCAATGTCCACTTACGTTTCCTCCAAGAACACCTGAGGGAAGATTTACTGAAAATCAAGTCATCAATAAAAAAATGCTATCCAGAGGAGTACCAGGTGTGTGACACATACGTGGAAGCTTTTCACAATGCCATTGCCTCACATTTGCAAGAACTCTCCCAGGGACCACTGGACTTCAATGAGCTCTACACCTTGCTTGACTGGGTGGCCAACATCTACCACAGGTGAGCTGCTGTGTTTGCCACAGTGCCTCTGCCTCCTCTGGGGAGCCATGAGGTTGTGGGGTACTCCAAAAGCACCAATCCATTCTCAGTTTTCCAAGCAAGCAAGCGAGATGCAGTGACTACAGTGGAGCCAGATAGCAAATCTATTAATAGGTGGGGACAAAGGTCTGTGCATAAAGCACTTGCTGCTTTTTACAGATCTACATCACCCTGTTTCCCCCTCCCTCTCCCACTTGCTGTTTCCACATGCCAGGAAGCTCCTCCCTGCATTTGATAAACCTGCTCCCTTCTGCATATATTTTGCAAGATTCAGTGACTTTTCCAGGCACAGGCAGGGGCCTGCAGAGGAGGTCTTCTTCCTGTTTAATTAAAATTGTGATGCATT
The DNA here is from genome assembly GCA_009812075.1 of Sialia sialis. Taxonomy (NCBI): domain Eukaryota; kingdom Metazoa; phylum Chordata; class Aves; order Passeriformes; family Turdidae; genus Sialia; species Sialia sialis. Next base: position 5,276,631 of record VRYO01002775.1, on the reverse strand, counting down.
TGGAAATGCGCCATGTTAACCCCCATGCATGGGTCAGAGTCGTTTTAAAGAGGAGTCAAGACACCATCAAGGGTAATTAGACACACGAAAACAAAGGTTCTGTCTAAATGTATCCACTAGCTGAATGGGAAGAGTTTAAGACATAGCTCCTTGCAGTTCAAGGGTCTGGAAAATAAGCATGTGAAGCAGTTACGTCAAAGCAAAATTGCTCCTGTCCTGGTAGCTGGCCTCCAGGTATGGCCTGAAGTGGATGCTCAAGGAAGGGACAAACACAAACCCATTGGCAGCCCTTAAATAAAACAAACAAGGATCGAAGGCAGGAGTATAGGTGGGTCTGTTGACTAGAACATCCCTAGCCTGGGGTAGCTTTTGGGCGAGAAACATTTGCACTGCAGGTGGTCTTTGTTTTGAACAGCCCTGAAGAAGATTTCTTGTGTGAACTTATCCAGTTCTGCTCTTAGAGTGGGTTACATAATGATGTATGTAACCCTCTTACCATCACAAATCCCTGCAGATCTCATCTGAAGAGAAATTTCTGCATGGCCCCACCCCAGCACTGCAGGAGAGCAGGGAAAGAAATGCGCTTCAGCACCCAAGTTGTGTACCAAAGAAAAGTGCCCCTGTATTTCTCTAAATTGCTGTGAAGGGGTTTATTGAGAGTTCACAGTTGTTTTGGGCACTGCTGGCAATCACCTGGCTGTTCTGTTCTAATTTTCCCATTAAAAAAAACGTAGTTGTCTCTTGGAATAAATAATCAAAAATGAAGAGACTTACCTAAACTCATTATTGATGTTCAAACAAATGAAAAGAAAGAGGTGGGAATAAGCCCCTGGAGTACACATCTGAGACTGTCCTTTTAGTTGTGGAGGAGGGTCCATATTTAAATCACTGTTGTCCTTTAGAATGAGCAGCAGGCTCTGGCAGCAGCAGGGTTGTGCAATGTTCCCCATGTGGAGATATTCCTCTCCGGGAAATCTGAACCATGACCATGGAAGCATTGACTCCAGGACCTTATCAGCAGCCCGGACTTGTTTTCTGCTGAGCAGTCACTCTACAGCAGTCTGACCTTGTACACTACAGTCGTGATTTGTATCTGAATCTAACTGTGGGCACAGTGCTGGTGTGGCAATGGGAACAATTTTTGGTGCCTGAGCACATGTGCAGGCTGTGTATAGGACATTGCAGCTGTGTTCCCTGATTAACAAGATGACAGCTCAGAACTTTGGCCCCACCTTCATCAAGTGCATGAATATTTTCTTCTTTCTCTCTTCCACCTTCACTGCCCTGCAAGATGTGGTGCTTCCACAGCCTGTGGCAGATTGCAGGAGTAGCACATTCGATTGTACAGGCTAATAGCATTTTTCCTGCCCCAGAGAGAGGAACACAGGCACTCCCTCCCTTCCCCTGTTTCCTTGCTAATCAGCTGGCCTGATTACATGTCAGTCCAGAGGAAAGTGAGCAGCAAAGTTTGCTGTCAGCTGAGCCCTCTTTGGAGTCAGACTCTGTAGCTGCACGTCCACCTACCACTTCCATCTGCAGGGGAACGTGGCTAATGTCCCAGGCATGGGAGCGCCTTCCAGGTCCTGCTCTGCCACCTCCCCTGGACAGGACAAGGCACAGAGACAAATCACAGGCTGACATGAGCTGTGATATGACACTGCAGGGGAGGCAGGGAGATGGGCTAACTCCAAAGCAATGTGCTACTACAGGAATTAACCTGAAAGGCACTTTGCAAGCTTCTAGTCAAATGAATCAGCTTCAGGTTGTTTATTTTAAAAAGTAAATTCTCATAGCACTTTTCATGTCCAAACAACTCAGAAGTCTCATGATTTCTGAAGTGGGCTGGAACCTTAGATCATTTTGGGTTTGAATAATTACGATTTTGAATAGAAAGGAAAGATTTTCTTGTTAAACCTTGAAAACAAGCAGCACAATTTAAGCTTTAAGTATATTTCTCATGGCTTAATAATTATGTAGCTCATGCTGCATGAATATTCCATCACTTTATTCACACTCTGAGGCATTATAATTTGTTCATTTGATTCTTTCCAGTGAACTCTTTCTGGGTCACCCTGAGCTCAAACCAGAGGTTAAGACAGAAAACCTGTCCTTGCTGTTAACACCAGCTGATTGGGATAGACTGAAAAACGACTACATTGCTTCTGCAAAGGTGAGAGTTTTGACCTAGTCCCCACATGCCCCCCAGGGAAGGTACAGGAGCCCCAGCCTCCCAGACAGACATCTTGGATGACTGCAATGTGGTTTCCAGCCCCGCCAGGTGCTGAGTCCTATTGGCCCCACACAGAGTGGCCTGTACTCTAAGGCAAAAATTTCCTGAATACCACCTTGAGGACCCAACCAGATCCACTCGTTATGGCAGACACTTTCTGGAAGGTTGTAGCTAGGCTTCTGCAGATTGTACACATTGCAAAGTTATTTAGTTATTAGTTGCAATGTGAACAATGCAAAGGCATTTTATCGGCTACTGTCACTGTGTGGATCTCCCCCAGCACATCCGAGGTTTGCTATTGACAGACTTTGGGCATCCCCACCAGAGGACAGACTCATGGCTTGTGTTCTCTGATGTGTTCTCTGATGAAGCCGCTTCCCAGTTGTCTTTCTGCCAGTCCTTGTCTGGCACCCTGTGTAAGACTTTCCCAGCTCTTTGCTGGGCTCAGATATTTTCTTGTAAATCATTTCTGAATCAGGGCACAGCGCAAGGTGAGCTCAAGGTACCCACCTGAATGAAATCAGTATTGCTCCACCACGCTGGTGAAAGATCAGTTTGTTTCACCAGCAACAAGATTGATTTATCAGCCAGGACTGAGCAGTGCTGATGCTTACCTGACCGGCTGTACCCTGGAAAAGACTGGTTTGATCTTTAATCCTGACTTGGTACATTCTGTATGCTGGAGGACTTTGCAATCAAACAGCTGACCCACTGTTTCCCTGCCAGGAGAACGACTCTCCTTTGCTTTGGAAGTACCTTGCACACACATAGCACAGCTCTTGGTTTCTCCTGAGGTCTGAAGCAAGGTCTGTGACCCTGCTCACCTTTCCATGCCACACCCACATGCTGATGGAGCAAAATGCAGTGAGGGGCTGTACTCGTGTTTTCTTCATTATCCTGAGCTGCATATTTCCTTCCTATGTTTAACATTTCACAGGGGAAAATCAAAAGTTATTTTGGAAACATCCTGAGACTAGAGGTCACGGAGAAGTGGGAGAAGGAAGTTCATTCAGAAGAGAAGGAAAACCTCTACCACGACTCACTCTCTTTTGATATTCAAACGGTATTTAATAAGCTGGGGGAAAGTGGGGGGAAGGGAGAGGGAGGGTCTCTGTGGCTCCAGGGAAACTGGACTGTTTCCTTCTGGGGTGGAGGTACCACCTCCTGAGATAATTTATGTAAGTCACACACTGGCAGAATACATTAGAGCACAAAATGCCGTTTATTACAACTTTTAGCTCTCCCGCTTGCCTTCTAGCTGCAAATTAAACCTGCTGTCAATTGTGTCAGCAACATAATAGGCAACTGATTTTAAAGTCCCTAAACCTCTTTGATTAAGAAGAAGAAAGAGAATTGGAAAAAAGGTGGAAAGAAAAGGTTTCTTTGAAAAAACCTTTGGCTTAAAGAGCAACTTTGTCCCAGGGCTGTGAAAGCTGGGGAAAAGCTGTAGGCAGTGACAGCCACTCCAATTTGCACAGTACAAAAAACAAAAGCCCCTACTAGCTTTAGGGACTACTGGGTAATAAAGGCAGGAGGGGTTTGGATTAATTCTCATCACTCAATTGGTTGAGTCACTTCAATTAAGTAAAACTAACAGAAAAAGAGAGGGAGAGAGAAAGAAAGAAAATCAAAGAGTTTTGCCTGCTGATGTGACTCTTTTTCCATAGAGGGATATTACACATTATGTGATCACAGGGAAGGCAGGTCTGAATTGCTTTAGCAGATGGATAGGATGTCGTGGGAAGTACCAGAGTAGGACTGCAACACACCTCAGTCCAGAAGTGTAGCTGGGGTTGTGGGAATGGGAATCTGGGAGGAGTTCCAGTGCAAGCAAGAGTTCAGGGTGATGCCTGACCAGGGTGATGCCTGACCCTCTGTGCTGCCCTGGTATCACTGCTGAGAAGGGGGCTTGTGTGGACCCTCAGGGATGGGGCTTATGGTCACCCCTATCATGGAGTCAGGGACAGCTCTGCTCCCCTTGGGCTTTGGGTTGGGGGTTGATCCCTCCAGCAACTCCCCCCAAGAGGAGGATGATATCAGGACACCTCAGAGCTCCAGCCAATTCCACCTCTAACTCACAGTCAGACAGCAGAAGGGCATAGAGGTGAATTGTGATTACATCACAAATCATTTGGTGCTTCCTGGCCTATTCTGCATCATAACTTTTAGAACTGCCAGAGATTAATGAAAATCTCCTGGCAACAAGCTGGCTGTTTGCCCCTTTGCTAGGTGAGCCATTCTTAACAACCAAAGCTGCATGAGATCCTTGTGAAGGATGTATCACCAGTGCTTGTCCCACTCACTGGAGTTTCTTCATTCCCTTTTCTAGATCATTGGGCAGCACGTGAAGTTATCTGGAGCTATCAGCAGAAGTCTGGAAACAAAAATGCTTGAGTTGTGCATGGCAGAGCTGCTTGAATTCATACCAAGGTCATCACTGCTCTGGGCAGCACTTACTTTATAAATGAGTCCCACACTGGTAAAAAAAACAGGGAAAAGGTCCAGGCACTGGACCAGACACTGGCACAGGGCTGCTCCTTGGAGAATTTTAGAGATCACAGTAATAAGCATGCTTCAAAACAACTTGGGGAGAGTCATAGACAGACCTAGATGGGACTCTGTGAGTTAACAAATCTAATGTCAGAGCTCTGGGAAGTAGCTGCTATCTGGAAAGGGATGGGACCACTCCTGTCCCATCCACTCAGGACTTTTTTACATTGGATACTGGTCACTTGCAGCTTCAGTCATGAGCAAGCAGTGGTTATGGACCCCTCAGACCAAAACATCATCTAGGTATCCTGGGATGAGTCCTGCTGAGTGGTTTTCTCTGGCATCCCATGGCTATGGGCATAAAAAATGGCCGAGGAGACTCTCTCTGCTATACCCTGGCAAAACACACAGCTAGACTGCCTCCCGAGTCCCTTAAAATTTACCCAATGTCCAAAGGAAATTGCTGAAATAATGGGTTTTTTTCTTTATTTTCTTTGTTCTTCTTTTCCCTTTTCTATGTTATCTTCTTTATTTTTTTTATTTTAATTTTTTCCTTCTCTTTCTTTTTTTATTGCTTGGTAGCTTTTACTTAAACAAACCTGGCTGAGGCCAGCTCAAACAGGTTCCTTTAGCCTGACAAAGAATGGGACCACCAGGCATAGCCCGCCTGATCACACAGCCTCCTGCCTTCAGCATGGACCTGGCTGTGAAACAGCCCCATGAAACTGGTGCTACACAAAACAAACCATGCTGAGGTTTAGGGAGAGAGGGAAGGTAGGTGTGTGGCCCTGTTCCTGTACATCTTCTGTTATAAAATCAGCCCTGTGTGCTTAAAAGCCACACAATATATTGTCCCAAAAGCCAGAGAAATGAAGGCTCAGACTTATAAGCCTGTGCACCATACCTGCAATTAAACCCTCAGTGTGAGGAAAAGTCAGAGATTTGGCCTCCCAACATTCCTGGCATCTCTCCAAAAGTGCTGCGTACCTGCTCAGGCGAGCGCATCCTAAACCTGTAATTATCTGCCATCTATTCCCCTCCACTGCACACACATGTTATGACAGCTGGAAAAAACTTGTCTGCATACAGAGGGGACAGGTTGGGCCAGCCACAGGTGTTTCCTGACAGCACCATGTACACAGAAGATGAGGTATCCTCAGTGTCCCCACCACTAGTGTTACCTGGGTGTGTTTTCCTACAGGTTTGAGCAGGAGTTCATGGCATGGAGCACTGCCCAGGACAGCCCCATCTTTGTGCCCTATCTTGTTGCCTACATCAACAGCTTCCATGACCTGGTGTAAGTCTGCTCCCCCTGTGCTGAACTGCCGTGTTTCTGGGGTCAGGGAGGCAAGATCTGGAAAGGAAAGACCAAGCTTTCCTTGAGGTGCCTCTGTGGGTGCTCAGCCTCCAGCCCTTCTAATCTCACAGGAGGATTTTCCCCAAGGGATGCAAATAAAAGCCACAAGGGTGAAGACAGAGATATACGGATGGATGCAGTGCTTGCATGAGAGTTTTGAACTCATTTTCAGAGCATCTTTTTCATCCTCAGGGGAGGTTTTTTTGGGTTTTTTTTGGTTTTTTTTTGTTCTGGAGGTTAGCAGAATCAACTCAGAAACATGGCCTCCAGGTTGCCTTTGGCACTGGGCTGGAGGAAACTCAGTGAAATCACTCAACCCAAAAATAAATGCCTGCCACAGCTGCTGGCATCTGGAACTTCCAGGGCTTTGCATGAATTAGTTGCTTCAAGCCACGTGTTGAAAAGCGCCTCTGATGAACAGGTATCGTTAGGCTGACTGTCAAAAATCTATCCCTCACCCCATAAGTAGGATGGTGCCAGTGAGTGCATGTCCCAGGGTCTGGTCCATCAGCCCTGTGCTGAGGCTCAGGGGCTCATCAGCATCTGGAAACATCTTTGCCATGCCGATGTGGTGCTTTTGTTTGTCAACCCGGCAAACACCACAGGACTAGTGCGTGGGCTCTGGCCAGCAGAAAGATTGGGTTGTGATTTCCAGCCCCTGCTGCTGCACCGCTCCGGCAGGGATGCATATGCCGATATTATTCAGGGGATGGAGGGGATTTCGTGCTGAGTCTCACAGGAGCGGACGGCTCCAGCCGCAGCACTACCGCCAGCAAGTCTCTAGATGGCATGGTCTCTCCAGCAATGCTCACCTCGCCTAGAAAATGGCTTTCCCTGCCTCTTGCTGCCCTGCGGGACATTGCTACCCCTTCCCTGCTGGGCGATGGAGAGGGGGTGAAGGGAGACGCCAGCCCCAGGCAGGGAGCTGGCAATGTTTGGTGATGGGTTTATTCCTGAGTCAAGTTAAACATTCATAAGCTGGGGTGATGAGTTGTGGGCAGAGGTAGGTGTCCTAACAGCACGATCTTTTGGATGCTGGACACAAACTTCAGGTGTTCAACTGGAATTACAGTCCTGAGCTCAAGCCTGACATGACAGGGATGGTGTTGGGTGCTTTATAGTCCTGCAAGGGCAGCCTCAGACAATATAAATCTGGGCAGTGACAAGAACCTGCTGCTCTCTGTGTTTCCAGCAGTGGATGTGGCACATCCAGCGATGCTCAGGCATCACTAGTGATGCCTTTTTTGGTGGTGGTTCTGCCCCAGTTTCCCCCCTTCACCAACACTGAGCGTGTTACAGTGGGACAGGGATGGAAAGTGAGAAGAAATCCAGGAGGTCACAATGCCCCTAAAGTATGCATGCACACACACACACTGGGAATTTCATTAACCTCTGAGAAGTTTTCTTTCTCATAAGGTAAAACATTGCAAAAGTATGCACTGTCCTTAGGAAATTCCACAGGTTTCCATCCCCATAGTTACCATCCCAGCTGCTGCTGATAGACATTGTGTGGAGTGAATCAGACAGGCTCTGCGGGACACAGGAGCTTTTCCTTCTCTGGCTTTATTATTTACTTTCCCCCCCAGCCCTCAGTTCCTCCCCAGATACCAGGACATCATTTAGCAGAGGTGTTGCTCCTACGCAACTGCTCCGCATGGCTGCTCTGTCCCACATGATGAGGAAATCTGAGGGGGTTTTTAACTACAGTTACTCATCTGTGATTAATTTTCAGTGTACAGGATTGTGCAAAATGAGCCATTACTTTGACTCAATAAGTGTTTCCAAGAGGAAGTAGTAGAAATGCAAGTTTATTTAAAAATAATATCCAACATGCCAATCCAGATAACATGCTTAAGGCTCTGTAATAGTTTACATTTTAACTAACTTTTTGGTGATCTCTCTCTTTCTGTAGGTCAGGGTTAGAAACAGCATTTCAAGTCAATACTGAGGAACTGCAGAAGATTTTGGCAGCTCTGACAAGGAACTTCACAAACATTTTTTTAACAAAATTAAGAACAAAAGCACAGGTAAGAGGATCTTGGCCATATTATTTCCTCAGTATAAGGGTTATGTGCAGCAGCTGAGGGTCATTGCCCTTTCCTTGTCTCACCAACTAAACCTCATTTTGCAGCACATGACATTATGGTCCCTCCAAAATGCATTTAACACTTATGAAAATCCCTCTTAAAAAGCAACATTTCCAGCATCCTTGGAATTTTTTGCTATGAGCAATGATACATTTTTCAAGCTGTTAATAACAATCAAAATAAAAGGATATTTAGCAGCTTCCAGTCTCTCAGGCAAAGCAGTGGGGAAAATCTTATCTAAAGTGAAGCACTGGAGAGGCCAGCTGAACATCACCAATGGGACACTTTTCCTTCTATTAAATCATTTAGATTTTTCAGGACTTTGACTTAGTGATTCATAGACCTACCATCACAGTCTGTCAGAAACCTCTTCAGATAGGACAGAATTAATTCTGGTAGGGGTGATTTTTCCAGGCTGTTCCCATGGTGACAAAAGACTGTTCCAGAATGAGGATGCTGAAGGTCTTCTATTGACTGATAAAACTGATAAAATGTGACTTAGAGGCCTAAATGGCAATGTGCTGCAATGGAATTTGTGCTTCTCAGGTGCTGTAGATGAGCCTTTCTGCTTTCAGGCAGTTGAGGTCAGCTAGCTCCAGCAGGTATTATAGAAGAGATGGGAGCAAGCAAGCCATCCCTTTTCACTTATCCTAATTCACTTTCTAAATCCCCAAACATAACTTCCAGAAACCAAGGCAGTCATGGAACTTCTCCAACCTAAGCCAAGCCCTCCTGGCCAAAGGGACTTTCCAAGGACTGCAAATTTTGTCTTGGAGCCTAAGCAGCAGGCAAGGAAAGGCCCCGTGCCAAGGCATTGAGCAAGAGAGCTGAAATGTCGTGAGAACTGAGAGAGGCCGAGTCAAAGCATTTCTAAACAGCTCTCCAGCAGGCTGGGAGCACAGCAAGGGGGGAGATAATTGGGAAGGAGATTGCCAGGAGTCTAAAGACAGAGATCATGAGAGCTAGGAAGAAAAAATGGGACATGCCAGAGGAAGGATATTTTGCAATTGGCCTTTAGGGAAGTCTCCTCCCAGTGCCAGAAGTGTTTAACAGTTATTGCTGTTTTTATATGAAGGTACATTAGTTTTAGAGACCCAGCAAAGGGAAATAACCTGTTAAGGACACTTGGTCAGAGTTACTTTGTACCCAGGACAGACACAGTCATCACTCCCATGTCATCACTAACCATGAGGCATAAAGCTGGAAATATTCCCAGCTGCCGTTTCCCCCTCACCACATCAGAGCAAGGAGCACAAGGAAAACCCCAGCAAGACTTCATACAGGTCTGCATGAGTACAGACAGCCTCCTAGAAGGGCTATGAACACAGAGCTTGATTTCCTCATGGAGAAGGCTGTCAAGGTGATGGATTACTGGGCTAATTTCCAACAGATTCACTACCAAGTGACTTCTCGTTTCCACTGCTGGTGCAAACCATGTAACACTGGCATACATTGCCCACCACAACCTGTTCTAGTCATGCCTGAGTTGCTTGTGATTAACATTCTCATCTCTCTTCCCCAATACATTAGAGAAACAAATTATTTACCTAAATAAATAGAGTTGGTGGATCAGAAGGTGGAACAGAGCAAGGAAATGAGGTATCCCAAATAAGCCTTTAATAACAAAACATCTCCTGTTCAGGGCATGATGCTTCTCCTCTCTGCACTGGGACGCCTACCCAGGAAGGGGAGACATGGGTGTGAAATCCCTGCGGTGGAGAGAAAAACCCAGCCTGCTCCCTGTGTGTCAGAGGGGGTGAAAGCTCTGTGCTTTCAGTTCAAGCCTGAGATCAAGTGTGCAGCTGGATGCCTTCACCTAGGGCATCATTAACTAGTCTGAATATACCTGTGCCCTCAGTGAGTTGGTCTTTTTTCAGCCACTCCTTAAGAAAATCCTGACCAAGAACTGGATTTTGGCGACGGAAAGGCCGGACTCACTGGCGTCGGCAGTCTCACAGTTCTCTGAGCACCTGCAGTACATGAGGGAGCCCCTGGGGCAGGTAGGCAGCTGGTCCCACACCTGGGCACAGGGATGCTGAGGGGCCACATCATAATTTTCAGGCTGTGGAAAGACCTGAGATTCCTCTGTAAAAGTGGTTGCTCTTTATAATTGTGGATAAAGCTGCAGATATGAGTGAGTGTGTGCTGATGGTGTGCTGCCTTCCTGTACCTTATCCATGCACTCAGGTGCTGCCAAAGACCTGAGGGCTTTCCCTGCCCTCTCTCACTGCCTTACCTTGAATGGACAAAAACCCCCCATGTGATTTGCTTCTTTTTAACCAGGAGCTTCTACATGAAGTTCATAAATACGTGGTGAAGGAATATGTCACACAGGTCATCAAACCCAGATGGAAAATGAACAGAGAGACACGTCAGCAAGTGAGCAGAAAGATGAGCCTGGAAGCTTCAATCATTCACAATATACTCATTGATCAGGTACATGAGTTGTCTCCTGGCATCCCCTGGCTGCCCCACTCCCAGAGGTGCAATTTTCCCACCTGGCTTCACAGAGACCAGGCAGCAAGCTGTAGAGGAGGACAAGCCTCAAGAAATATAGAAGTGCTGAAAAGAGAGCAAGCAAGGTGGATACTGCAGATGTGGGTTTCCAGCCTGGCAGCCTCTCTGCACTGGCAGCTTGTGCACGTTCAGCCAGCAGCTCTCTGATGTTCCCAGGGAGCTCTGCATAGGGTGGTTCATGTGCTGTAGGATCACATTCACCCTGCGGCAGCTTCTTCCCGGGCCTGTTTCCTCAGGCCATGGGATGCATTATGTCACCAAAGGATCCCTGCCCTGCCTACAGTTCATGGAGTTGAGTCCCATGAGAAGTTCCACCTGGGTACACTGTCTGTGTACAGCAGGGTGTGGGGAGAAAGTTGTGGCATCTGAATGTTTTGTGACTGGACAACTGTTACAACCCACCCCTGAAGGCGGGGTAACTGAGGTTCCTGTTAATAAATCCCTCAGGTCAAGAGTAGCACAACACTGAGATATATAGATGTAGATAGATAGATAGATAGACAGATGCGTGTGTGTGCGTGTGTGTTTGTGTGTAAACAATTAAACAATTTGATTACAATGGAAAGGAGGTATCTAGACATTTTGATTATTACCTATAGTGATATAACAATATAAAAGTATTAAAATATCACTTAAGAAAATATATAAGGAAAAGAAAGAAAGGATAAGAGCATAAGAGCAGATAGCAGAGAGGAAAGGTATCACACCTTGTGGATCCAGCAACAAGACTTGATTGTTGCAGTTTGGGAGTCTGTTGGTCAAAACATTGGTTGCAGGTGGTTGAGTCATCGACCTTTAACATTTCTATCTCTCACAGCAACATCAGTCTGGAATTTTGAGGGAAGTCAAAGTTGAATTCATTGGACTTTGTGGAAAGTCAGGCATCCAGGGCACTAAACCCCATCTCAGAGATGAAGCACATGAAATTATCAGGCAGCAGGGAGGTGATCTCTGGCATCTGCTGCTATGCTGGGCCACAGCCACAATGCCCTGCTCAGGATCTGGCTTGCTTGGGGGCTCATGGGCATTGAGAAGTGCAGGGTCAGGCCAGGGAGAGCTCCCAGAGGTGCCTTGCCATTGCCACTCTGTACCCTGCTGCCTGCCCAAGGCAGCCTGCACCAGTCTGGCTCACACCAGTGAATACACCCTGCTGCCAAGCTCTTGGTGCAGGGAAAAAGGCCTTTAGCAGGTGCTACTGTCCCTGATGTCCCCATGTGATTCTTTGTCCACAGGGCTCTGACGCTGACTGGCTCCTCCCCGCCATCAATCACATTGCCAACATCATTGGGGAGAAGAAAAAAGACAAGATCAAGGCATATGTCAAGGAGCTGTGCCAGGACTATCCAGATATCAGGTACATGAAGCAGCAGATGCCAGAATGTTGGGCTCCATCCAAAAAAGCACCAGCTTGTCCTGTGCTGGGCCAAGCTCTTCAGCTTCTTTTTATTGGTGGCCACATGTTAGAGATCAGGATGCCAGCAACAGTGGGAATCTCAACTTTTTTCTCTCTCTTTATGGTTGCATACTTTTTCTTTTTTTCCCCTCTGTGTTGCATCTTATAATTGCACACAAATTACCTTCAAAGCCTTTTCATTTTATAATGGCATGGATTAAAATAGAAATATTTTGCTCTATTAGGAAGGGACTTACACTGATAATCCAGTCCACCTTCTTAATCAATTCAGGCTTGACCAAAAGTTAATGTAAATTACTAAGAGCATTGTCCAAATGCCTCTTGAGCACTGAAAAGGCTTGGGACATCAACTACCTTTCTAGGAAGACAGCTCCAGCACCTCTTTAAAAAAAAAAAGCTTCCTAATGTCAAGGCTAGAGCACTCCTGACACAGTTTTGAACCATTCCCATGCATTATATTACTGAATTCCATTTTATTTCACAGTAAAACTCCAGTTTGCTTTCCACTGCATCACCAGTATCAGCCCTATTTGCCAATTTGTAGGCTTCAGATTTGGAGCAAAGAGTTTGTCTCCTGTTTCCAGGCTCAGACCTCAAAGTGTAGCAGCCATTGACACAGTTCAGCTGCAGTTTCTGAAACAGCCTCAACACAATCATTAAATTTTGGAATAAATTACAAATTCTTTCTTTTGTACTTTCCATTTGCTGTTCCAAGGCTGCATCTGGAAAATTAAAAACTCCTGGAAAAGTAAAGAAAGTGATTACCCTGTGCACAGCTAAGCAGCTGCAGATCAGAAGTCACCTTGTCTTCTATAGCTCTTCTTTCAACCACTGAGAATGAATATCAGTGGTACAGATTGCAATAAATTCCATTTCAGAAAAAAACCCCCAAAAGTTTCAGCACTGGATGACATTTATGCAATCAAAATAATCCATAAGATTTAGCTAATTGCTAGAATACTGCAGTGCACCCTCAAACATTGAGGAAAAAAACCACATTAAATATATTTACCTCTCCCCAAAACTGAGGCTCAAAATTTTTCATAACTAGATTTCACTTTGGTAGTTCAGATATTCTTCAGGCTTATCTGTGTGGGGGAATTCAAGACATGAAGATGCAAAGGAGCAATTGTTCCAATGGAATTTCCAAGGTGAACATAACTATCTTACAAAAAAAAAATCCCTACAAACAATAAAACCAAAAAAACCAACAAAAAAAAAACAAAACACAAAAAACCAAACCAAAACAAACAAAAAAAAAAAAAAAAACCAAACAAACAAACAAAAAAAACCAAACAAAAAAAACCAAAAAAACCCCCAAAAAAACCCAAAACCCACGTCAATGAAGGTTTAATTCCAATGGCTAGACTAAGCAGAAAAAGAGGCAGTGCTTGTTCTGGAAAGGATGGGGGAGGTAAATGATGGCTAGTCATCAATGATGGCTATTTGAAAACCATTTTCCAGTCAGAAAAACCATTAACAATGCTTTTTGTGGTACTTTTTCATCATTAGCCTCAGACCCAAGCCAGGTTTTAATGCTCGTCCTCTTGGTTTATTTAATTTCTGATTTTCCATTATTGAGTAACATCATTTTTAACAATGAAGTTTGGAAAATGAGGCGGAACCTGCTGGACCTGCATTGCTTCCTGTTCAGCTCCCTGTTAAATTTTCCCCTGAGCTCTCAGAGACGTCGCTGAATTTGTATACACTGAGATTACTGGAACAGGGTATGTTTCCAAGTTGGCTTTCCAGCTCGGATCTAATTAGTGCCTATCAGCTTCCTAAATATTAGCACTTCCATTACTCATCTCAAAATAATCATTACACAAAAGGTCCACAGCCTCTCTGGAAAACAAGCAAAGGCCATTACAGGTGTGGAGAGAGAGGAGGAAATTCCCTGAAGCACCAGCAGCAGGAAGGTGTCCCACCAGTGTGGTGTGGCAGGAGCTGCTGCTTGCTGGTTGGGTATATCCAGAGGCTGTGGACTCCCATCCTGGTGGCTCCTCCAGTGTGGTGAGCGGTCAGTCCCCAGCACTTTGCTAAAACCTTGCTGTGTCTCCAGCTCAGCTGTTGGTTGCTCACCTCTGGTCTGGTTTTTCTGGTAAGATCTGAGCCAGCTCTTGTTTGGTTTCTGCAGGAAGGAGCACGTCCTGGCCATCCTGGCGCTCCGGGGGCTGGGGCGTGCCAGAAGAGCGGCGATTTTTCGGCAAGTGTGCCATGCACATGAGAGCTCCAATGCAGAGGAGGGCAGCACACTCTTCGCTGAAATTGATGTTCCAGTAATCATCAGCTGCTTCTAACACAGGACCAAAGTCAGCATCCTGCCTCCTCCTACACTGCCTCTACACATGAACCAAAATCTGCTAACCCCCCCACTCCTCTGCAAACCCAAACTGTTGACAGCTGTGGAGAAAGGAGTAGTTTCCTGAATTTGCTACCCCAAGTTCAGAACCCAAAGGCAACAGATGCCCCAAGACACCAATCTCCTGTAAGAGCTCTTGGGCAGCAGCTCCAGCCTGGGCACTGTGTCCACCTCAGATTCCATATGAATTCTATTGCTAGGAGGCTGCTCCACTGTTTGGTACAAGATTGAATGTGTTTTCAAAGAACAGGAGAAAAACAGAAGCAGTTCACTCAGAGCTATATTAAGGCCTCAGTGCTATACTAAGGCTTGGACTGTGCTCTGCATAATTATACAGCAGCAGAGTAAGAGCCTCCCTCATAATTAGTGCCCATGAGCAACTGAGGGGCAGAGCTTGGGCAGGGATGTGGTAGCACCCAGGTTTTATTTCCTCCCCCACAAACCAGCTGGCTGAGATAGCATAACACAAGGTCATGGTGTTGTGACCTGAGGCCACAAACCCTACCTGCCCGGGGAGGAAAACACTGGGTAACCAAACCCCACGGCCAGAACACCCAGCACGTGGAACACTCTCCCCTCCAGGGTGGCCCCCATGGCCCCTCTGACATTTCAGCAGATTTTCCTTAGTTAAGGGCTGCATTGCAGAACTCCTGTTGGAGTGAAGATCTGTTCATGCCATCACATCTCTGCATGTACAAACGCACCTGGATTGGATATGCCATGTAGAGGGAGGCTCCAAGTTCTTCTTGACCTGAGGAAACTGCCACCCAAGAAAATGCCTCTAGTCCATTTTCTTGTGTGTTTAAATGCATTTTAACAAATCTGTTACATTCTGACTGCAGTATGAAACCAAATGTGAGGTGGAAGACAGTGCCACATATGAGATCCTCATCTGGTGTAAACCAGCATCATCCCATTGATGGGCATGGATCACCATAGGTTTAACTCCACAAAGGATCCAAAGCATTACATCCAGCATCTGCAGGGGAGACTGAGAGAGACATTCAGCAGCCTAAAGCTGTATAAATCTGATTGTATTTAATTCAATTTATCCATTAGATTGCCCTTCACAGGATTTAATCTAAGACTTTACAAAGTAGAGATCATAAACAAAGTAGTATTGATATATTAAAATTATAAATGTGGACATGGCATAGCCTTGAACATTATCTTTTCTGGCAACAGAGTTTAAAGCATCAGCAGTAAGTCTCTTTTGTTTCTTTTGCTTTGGGCTGCACCAGTACAAATTTCAGCCTGGGTGAGCAGCAGGTGCTGGTGACAGGCCAAGGGAAATGTTCTGATGGATAGAGAAGCACAGAGTGCACCTTTAATTCACAACCATTGTATGAAAATGTTTCTAAGGTAGACTTGTTACCTCCACGGTCAAGATAAGGTGTTTTTCTAAAGATGGCTTTGAAATATCAGGTATAAATTGAGAGCTTGGAGCAGGAAATCCTGGAAGAATTTTCTACCCTGCATCATTCTTCAATGCATCTCATGACAATTCCCACAAACCCTCAGCTTGGAGACTTGGTGTATTTGCTATGGAGAAGTAAAATGTCATCTGTTTCTCCCACTAGGTGTGCAGAACACAGGAACACTTTGTGGCTCCCC
This sequence comes from Sialia sialis, assembly GCA_009812075.1. NCBI lineage: Eukaryota > Metazoa > Chordata > Aves > Passeriformes > Turdidae > Sialia > Sialia sialis. Next base: position 5,260,560 of record VRYO01002775.1, on the reverse strand, counting down.
TCCCCTGTCCTGGGGACATGGTGCAAAGCAGGGAGCCCTGTGATTACCCCCTCCATGGGTCTATGAGCTACATTTCCCCTCCCAGCAGCAGGGAAGGGCATTCAGTGCTGAGAGACTTACATTTATTGTTAGAAGGATTGTCTGAGTGGGAGAGATAAAAAGAGGATTTTGACTTTTGGAAGCTAGGTCTGGGACTTCTAAAACTGCCCTCCTGCAGTGCAGGATTTGAGGCACTAAAGCCTCAGCAAGAGATTTTATGCATCAGAAATTTCCCTCTACTGCATATGCATCTCTCATCCAAGCACCTCATGCAAGGCAGCTGTGGCATTTTCCCAAGTGTATTATTTAAATGTATTCTGGGGTTTTCAATCTCATTCTTTTACTGACAGACCCTCCACAAAGCAACTGCCTTTCCTTGGGCCCCAGCTGCCTCTCCCTGGGATTAGATAAGGTGCTCGGTTTCCTAATAAAAGCAAGTTGCTCCCCTGAAGTCATGGAGGAAAGGCTGGGCACAATGGTCTGCCTTTTGTCACAGTCTCTCCTGGGACACTCAGATCCTGCAGCCTGGCATCCTGTGAGTGAGTGGCAGGCGCACAGCCAGCTTCCTCTGGGAGCTGCTGCTCTCCGGCTGCTTGCTCTTGAGCAAACCAGTTTAAGGTTAACCCCATTATGGCAAGGCCATAGTTCAGCCCAGCCCCAACAGCTGTGCAAGTGGAGAGGGGACTCCAAGATAGGTGAGGAGCAGGGGTGCCTCTGGGCAGGGGTATGCTCGGTCTGGGCTACAGAGCAGACCCTGGAGCCAGCTGAGAAAGGAAAAAGGAAGGGATATGCTTTCCAAAACAAGCTTCTGCTGACCAGCTGTCTTCTGCGGAAGACCCAGTGTTCATTACAGCCATATTTCACATTCCAATAAAAAAGAAGAAAGGCTTCCCAGGGCTTTGAAATGTGAAATATGCAGCTCTTGTAGGAAAGAGCTAAATTATTACCTTATTAATTTCTTCTGCTTGTTGTTTCTCTGTGAAGAAAAACACAATCATCCCTATTCCTATCCCAGCACAGAGTTGCATTCCCTCGAGGAGACACTTCTTGCTTTTACCCCAAATCTGCTGCTACATGCAGATGTGTCTCTGGTGAATAATGATGTCTCAAAAGCGTAAAACTAAATGAAAAAGCCAAACTCTCTCCAGACTTTGCTTCCCAGGAGTGAATGTTGCATTTGGGAGGTATGGGGAGGCAGATCTGGCACAGCTGACAGTTCTGTGTGGGTGGTGAAATATTGTGGGTTTTTTGTTTCAGAGGTCTCTGATGTTTCACAATACTGTTTGTTTCTGGTTTGGGGTGAAAAGCAAAGGCCAGTGACGTCAGTCACGGTGCATGAGCTGGCATTTGCCATCTGAGACTAGCCATTGGGTGCCACCATTTCATCAATTTTGCTCTGTGAAGTTGTTCTCTCCTGGAAGGAAGATAAGAGAAGCAGACTCACTTGAAGCAAGAAAGGAGGAATACAAAGACATTGCAATGAGGAGGCTGTCCCTCAGCTGGAGATCAGAATCAATCAGTCAAAATATTCCTGAAAAGAGCCTTTTAGTGCAGCACACTATAATGTTTAGCTCCCTGTCATGTGGTAACTTTCAGAAATGATCTCTCAGTTGGTTTAAAATATTAAGGAACATCAATAAGAAGAGGAATGATGTATTGCACCATTTTGCAGGCTGGGTGATGTGGTCTGACACCATTCCAGCACATACAGCTGGGATGACAAGAAGTGCCAGGGCATTATTATCTCAAGGATGGCCAAAAAGTAAAGTTGTATTATTAGTTTTAGGCTTCACTGCTTTAGTAGTTATATGTAACGCTTCTCCCAAGTACCAGTGTTTAGCAAACATTTATCTTCTATATTTTGCATCTTTCTCCATGAAATCTTGTATTAGTTGGATTTACTGCCCCAAAACCAATATCATCTTGGTTCTTTGGTACTGGGCAGATCACTGTGCATTTCCATCCCTTGAGGACAATTTTATGTAATACTGCTAATGACACCATGATATTACTGCTGGGATTGTCCCACCTCCCCCATAAAACCTGAGCAAGTGAGCAGTCAGGTTGCTGGAGCATTGATTTAAACTATTGCTATCACTGTTACAGCAAAAAGACAGTACTGGAAAAGGTGAAGACTGATGTACATTGATGGAGAGCAGAAGTGGATTAACTTTTTAAAAATTAAAACAAGTTTCTCCCGTCCCAGATGGAGGACACTGAGCCCATGAACTCTGCCTGCCTGCCTTCATCCCTGTCACACAGATCACTGCAAATAGCCTCTAGTAGTCTAGTAGTCTTTATTTGCATTTGTAAATTCATATGATGCCACCAGAATGCATTTTCCCAGAAAAGAATATGTAAGGCAGAGAAAACTCTGGAAAAAGCTGTTGTAGTATTTCTGCCCCTTCATATACCTGAAAATCTTGATTTGTCAGTGTAAGGCTTTCCTACAACCTGCACAGAGATTGCAGCTCTTGCTAAATGAGGCAGAAAGAGTGAATGGCAGATTAAAGGTGAGCACCTAAATCCCAAGCCATTTGACCAGGCATAGTTTATGTTTGGCCAGGCATGAAATTGTGCCTGGCAGCATGAGTAGGCCCATAGCCTGAGCTCCATAATGAGTGTGGGACTGAGGACATGCCATGGCTTCATCAGGGGATGCAGGATTATGCCTCAGTTCCCAGGACTGTGGGAGACTGGCATAAGGCGAGACAGAACTGCTTTTGTTGGAACTGTGCTACACAAGTGCAGAAAAAGCAAACCAAGCCAGGAGGCAGAAAGGCTGCACTCAGCCCCTAGGAAGGGGATGACAAACTGTAGCAGGGAAAGAGAGGCTGGGAATCAGAAGAAAGCCCAGAAAACAGGAACGATTACACAAACTGCATTCACAAAGAAAGAGAGCTTTGCTTAATATTGGTTAGTGCAGAGCAGTGGCCTTCAACATTTTTCTACCTATTGACTAAGGGAGGCACAGAACACAGATGTGATAATTGCACAGATGTGATAATTGTCTTTCAGTTGGTTAAAAAATGGCTGCAAAAGGGATCCCCATGTTCTGTGGGGATCAGGCATAGAGAAGCTTCTACTGAAGTAAGTGGACCCAAGTTAGCAACAAAACCACCACTACTGCTGGCAGGGCTGGACTGCTGAGGACATCAGGGGCTTTTACAGAATTACAGAATGGCTAGAATTGGAAGGCATGCCAAAGATCAACTCATTCCAACCCACCTGCCATGAATGGGACACCTTCCACTAAACCAGGTGGCTCATATCCAACAGAACTTCCTGGTGAAGCACATCATGGGTAATACCAGAAGTGAAATTAAGGGAAAATCAAACTAATCACAGAAGTCTGGCACCCTGAGCAAGGTACAAAGTGCTGGGGATCATTTCCTGAGTGAGTGAATTCACAACTTTTCAATACTTTTTTCCAAAACTTGGGGAGAAAATATTTCCTGAAAGAACTGTGCTATGAATAGAAGCTCATTGAGTGGGTAAGAGGCAATCTTGGAATTAATCATCAGGGATTCATGAGGAGGCATAAGGCCAAAAGTCTGGTGGCTATTGTCCCCAGAAGCACGTCATACACTCGTGCATCGTCATCTTCCCCTCACAGCCCCAGCCAGAGCGTAGGAATGAATTGCTCATGCTTTCATCTTGAGAGCTCTTCAAACAAACGGGCCTTGAGCCTCCAAAGCACCAGCAAAAGCCCACAGTGCCTCTTACCCTCAGTGATCTCAAGGCTGAGTCCATGCTGTGCCTTGCTAAGCAGCTGTTAGTCATCTTCTGAAACAAAGACTATTCTTCAGGATGATGGGAGCGCTGTCTGTAAGCAGATGTGGAGAGAAACAATAGCCAAAGGTCAGGCTGGATTTGCCTGCGGTAAGATGTTCTCCCAACAAGCTTGGGAAGGAGCTGTTATTTGGAAGCACCACATGGAATTCCACATATGACATTTCAGCACTGCCTACAGGAAGGAGGCTGAACCTGAATGCACCATTTCCTCTGCTTTTAGCCCTGACTCTTGGATCTAGGATTTCTCACTTCCACCAAAATGCCTTTTGCAAGTGATTAAATACTGAGAAAGCTCAAGATTGTGTCTACTAAGTGAATTAATTTTTAAAAAAAGAGGATTTATTTGCCTTGCAACAGGGCAGAAATACTTGAATTGATGTCTAATTTTGTTCTGTTGAACATCCAAAGCAGATGTTCCATTAAACATCCAAAGCAAGAAAATCTTGAATTAAAAAAACTGCCTGTAGGCAGTCATGACAACTCACAGCAGTATTATTCTGTTTCTCAAAGTTATTCACAATCTATTGCAAACAAAAACTGCTAGGTCTCCACAATCAGTCGACCTTCAGCCTTGATGTGTGGATTTAGATGCCATTGTTTTAGTCACAGCAAGAAAAATGAATTGCATTGTTGCTGTTACAGCTCTATTTCTGGGAAAATGCTTGCACAGAGTGTACCAAATAGAACCCTCAAAGGAATATTATTTTCCTCATTTTAAAAAAAAAAAAATATATATATATATAACTGCCCTTTCAACCTCTGATGAGTGATGCAGCTTCTTCTGGATGCAGGTAGAGAGAAGCCTGAAGGAGTTAAAAACACATATGGGACTTAGCTTTACATACTGCATCCAAATTATTGAGTTTACCTTGCAGCATTGGATTTCATATCCAGCACTCATGTTTATTTACTTTAGATATTTCCTCTTTTCTCTAAAGGTGATGTTCAAAATAATTATGAAAATCTCACCCATTTAGGAAGTGGTTAAGGAAGGATCCATGTCTGTCCACTGTTATTGGGAAAAACTCTAGGAGCAAAGCACCTTACCCAGCCCTATGGTGCAGGTTGTGCCGAGGCAGGGAAGGCAAAAGAAAAGGTTATTGCCTTGAAGACACAACAAGATTCCTCTGATATTTTTTTGAGAAAAATAATATTTCATTGCATGGTCAGTGCGAATTTCAGTCAACAGAAGAACTGTAAATATTATTCAGAAATATATCCTGATTTGCAAAGAAGTGAAGGGCTGTTCTCTATTGCCAGAAAATTTGGCAGCAACAACTCTGTTGATTTCAACAGTGAAATATAAGCAATAAGCTCCTTACTGAGTCAGAGGGCTTGAAACACAGGCTGACTTCATGGCTGCTTGGATTTCCCCTGGATACTTCCCTCTGTGCCACTCATCAAGCCTAAGTTTGCACATGAGCATAATGCCACATGAAAGAGGCCAGGAATAGGAAGGGGCAAACCTTGAGGACTCAGGGGGAAGTTCAAAACAGATGAACTTCTTGGTGTTTCACTTTCAAGACCTCAAACAGAAGTACTGCTTTTGCAGTTTCCCAGGTTCTTTCCTCCAGTACTTTCCACCACCCTGTGATGGGGAGTTTATGGGTAGCCTTTCCTGCTGGGCAAAAAGAGAAGCTCCAAGGGGAAAAGCCCTGGGGCAGGGGAGGTACGTGAGTTGGGGTAAAACAACTGCAGTGAAAAGGGGTCAGGATTAGTTCCACCAAGCCTGAATATGATGCTGCTGCCATCATGAGGGCCAGTTGGGATTTGGTCCCATCCAGTGACCTTTCCAGTATTGCATTCCCTGATCTAAAATTAGGCCTCATCCCTTGCACACAAGCCCTGTGCCAGCCTGGATCCAGCCATGGGTGACTGGAGAGGATCTACCAGCTGAGCACTGGTGAGGACAGGCATGGCCCAGCCCCAGCTCTTAAATATGGATGAGCACATCCCTCCCACATCACAGAAGCTGCTAACACAGCTGCCACAGGGCAGTTTTGGCAGTTCCTGAAAACTGACAGAGCAGGTCTGTCAGGACACACAGCCCTGTGCTGTGCAGCACAGCTGTGCGGTCACATCTAGAGCACTGAGCCTCATTGCAGAGAGCAATGTGTCTGATGCTGCTTGGGATGTGGCTCCTTGCACCATTTATTGTAGGTTAACTGATGAGGCACTTCCCATTTGCCTTGCCTCAATCCATGCCTATGCTGGCCTCTGAGGACATACAAGTAAAAGTGTCCCCAACTTAGAGACTCCAATTTAATGCAGGAGCACTTTAAGAAAAGAAAAGGGGAAATTGGAAGCACACATACAAATTTTTCTGGCTTCACAGAGAGCTACCGCCTGTGTCTTCATGCTGAACCTCAAAGGCATAAGGAAGCTGGAAACAGAGAAGCAGTGTTATAGAAAGAAACAAGAGTAAGCTGGTATAAAGAAAGGACTGCGGGATGCTGGAGTACCTTAAAAATGGGATGCTAAATAATGCTTTTCTGTCAGAGGATCCCTGAACCATCTCCAAAGCAGGGACAATATCACTCCCTCCAGTCCATGAGGCAGGGTGATTTTTCCCAGGCTATGAAGATGCCTGGTTGAAGGTCCAGGGATAGCAAACTGGGAAGAGCTGATTGCCAGGTCAAGGGGACTTGACTTCTTTCTAGCACATGATGTCTCCTGCCCACCGTGAGCATGTCAGGGACAGCTGCCCCCAGCCAGAAATCTTGGACATGAATCCTTATTTCCTCTCTATGTCAGAGCAACCACAGAAATGCACACCTCCCTCGCTCAAATTCCAGGGGAGGGTGCCAGGGCAGCCTCAGGGACGGATGCCTCCTCCACCAGAATATCTCAGCAAAGGTGTCAGCAGCCTCAGCTGCAACCACTCCTCAAGCAGAAATACCAGGATGGGGATGCAGACCATGCTTGAATACAAGCCCCTCCTTTAATAAAGATTAAGGATATTCCTGTCAGGTTTGAACTTCTGGCTCATTACTCAGGCATGAAGTATCTCTAATGCCAGAATCAAAATCAGGAAAGCTCTCTGGGGTTAGCTTGGTCCAGTTACAACCAGAGAGGACAAAACTATCATCATATGAAGCTAGTACCACTGGTAGATAAGTTCCCAGAGGGCTTCACACTGTTAAAGTTATCAAATCACAGTTTTGCTGTGGATCAGACCTCTAACACCAACCTCCTTCAAACAGACCTAGGAAAAAACATGTTTTTACCACTTGGAGAGGAAGACAACAAAGGCAGAACTACAGTAATTTCACAATTATAAGCCTCACCTGATTATAAGCCCCACATCTGGGTAGCTGGGTAGACCACGGGATTTGTCCATATATAAGCCGCACCCGAATATAAGCCGCACCTTTTTTTTTTTTTTTTAAGTGAGGATCCATGTGCGACAAAGTAACGAGTTAGTAACAGAATGGAGCCAGCGTGGGGTTTGGTGTCAGGTGCTCAAGTTGCAAACAGTTTTCATAGACCAGCAAAGCCTTTAAAGGCAGCCCCAGGCGCCCTCCCCGGTCAGCTCTCACTTCCGGATTGGCATTTGGCTGGGATTTGTCCATAGATAAGCCGCACCTGATGATTAGCTGCACTACTGGGGTAGGCTGGATTCTTCAATGAAAAAGCTGCTGCTTATAATCGTGAAATTACTGTATGTCAAGAGGATGAAGATAAACTGTTGACATGGATGTTTCTGCAGAACATGGCTCTGCTTGGCTTTCACACCTGGATTTAAAAAAATCATGAGCAGATCAATCTTTTCAGCACAAGGGCAGGATTCTACCTGGTAATAGGGTCCATGTTGGACAGGACAAAGTATTTTGCAGGAGGAAGGAAACTTTTTGGATCTGAGAACATTAGATTAGATAAGCGCTTTAGTACTTAAAAAAATATTCCATATTGGTTGGCTTCAAGATCTTTGGTTTACATGCTGCTTTCAAGCAGTAAGATAATACAGAATAGCCAACTTGATGGTTCCCCTTAACTTCAGACTGAGCTTCCATAGGTGAGAGTGAAAAGTCTGCTCTCCACCTACCACAAAACATAGCCTGCACATGGAATTCTTTGGAGAAGGCCACAAGCAGCCTTCAAACACAGCAGAGATCCATCCCTTGATGTGCTTCTGTGCTAATTTGGAAAGCCAAAAGATGTTGTACTTAAAAGCACATAACTTAGCACATTCATAATTATCAAGGGTTGTGAAGCACAAATGAAAACAAAGTTGGGGCAGGGAAGTAGTTCATTAAATAAGAGTAAAAATGAGATGTTATATCCTGTGGTCTCAACAGGTGTCTCAGACTGGCTAGAAACAACAGTCTCAGACACCTCAGACTGAAAGGTTTAGGACTTGGACCCCAGGAGGTACTCTCCACTCACTTGTGGGCCCTAGGGCATCTAGAAGAAGTCCAGTTAGCAGCAGTTTAGGAAGTTCTCACTTCACTGACACATACAGAAACTGGAAGAGAAACTTCATCCTAGTGACTTCTGCCATTGTCTGGGAGAAGTTCTGGGTATCCAATCTTTTCCCACCACTCCTTGGTTATGTCTCTTACACAAAGCATGACCTGTCATGGGAACTTCTCCCTCAGCGGTAAGCACTGTGTGACACAATCTGCTGGTGAACTCAGAACCCCATTGCCCAGGCTCTGCTCCTGTCCTTCATGCCTACCCTGTTCCTATGCTGTAAGGCCAACATTTTGGTATGTGTACATAGCTCTTCTCAGCCTGGTTGCTGACGGAAAAAAAGAAATCCTTTTTATTACTTGTAGTCATCACAAATAGGGGAGAAGAAGACACCTCAATCAATTGGAAATAATATTGCTGTAAGCTGAACTGAGTGATCAGAGTTAAAATGCACAATAGTCTTGAAAGCTGCATCTACTTCCTCTAGACCTCTAACCACCTACTGGCTGCTCTGCCCCAGCTGCTGAGCAGTGACAGTGCCTTGGGATCTAGAAAGCTCCTCCACAGCTTACTGACCTGTCATGTCCCTGCACTCGGGGAGAAGAACTGGGCTCCCTCATGACCTAGCTGACATTGTTCTGCAGAGCTGAGCTAGCCTTCAGAACCCAAACTTTCATTCTTTTGTTGACATCAAACTTCATAAAGTTTTGGAAAGAGCTAGAGAAATGTGGCAGGTGTGATTGGTCTTTTACTTCATATTTTAATGAGGACCCCAAATCCTCTTCTGCTATCCCTTTTTGCACATGATCCCACTTCTATAAAATTATCCCACTGTGAACAGAAATATAAGAGTTATTTCCCAGCACAGAAGGATGAAAAGCAATCAGCTACAAGCAGTTCAGGTCACAGCACATGCAGTCCCCACCACATGCTGTTTCACATGCCTCACCCAGCACTGTGGGGAGGTCAAGCACCCTAGATCCTTCCCTATTCCCCTCTGCAAGGTGCTGCACATCCCATCCCACATGAAAAAGTTGCTTTTCTACGGGATTATTACCTGACCCTGATTTTACAGTCCAACCCCACAGTGAGAGTGTTTTGTGACTCTCCCAAGCACCAACTCAGGCACCTCTACTTGGGCTTTGTGTGCCCCACCAGCTCCAGGAGATAACCACATATTCCCAGCAGAAGATGGCAAGGAACGCCTTACTCAGAAAGCTGCTGCCAGCCTTCTGCACCCAGACCTGCTCCTTTTCTACTCTGAAACATGCATAGCTGGAATTGCAAATGAGTTCAACTCCTAAAAAATCCCGTAGGAAAATTACTATCTTCCCTGTCTGGTAATAAAGGTAATGAAAACAAGTTTGAACAAAAATCTCAAATACTATTCAGTGAATAAGCATATTGACTTAATGGACTCCAGGAAGACTTCTTTATCCTCATGACAATCTACTTCTTGACACATCTTTAGCTGGCAATGAGGATAACAGCTCTTCAGCACCCTGAAAGAGGAAATTCAAACTGCACTTCAAAAAGAATCTCCTTATAAATGCTTTCTGTTGATAATATCTTCATTTTTACAGGTAGATCTTTCATTATCTAATACAAAGAATTCACAACTTTTTCTAGTAGAGACACACCCCACTTGCAGGCTCCTGCTCAGCCAAATTCAGATTTTAAGACTGGCAATAAAACTTACTTTGACGCTTAACCAAGAAGAGGGAAACAATCCTATGCAAGTCACAGTTCAAATTTAAGGAAGCAGCTGCAAAATAAAGTCACAAATCTCTGAAGCATGTCTTGCTTTTATGTGTAAATTTCAGGTGAGAAATATATCCTGTGTATTAGGGAAGTCAGACATGAACCCCTGGATTCCAGGGATTGCAGACTTCAGTGAATTTCTAAGACAGCACAAACTATAAACACAGAGTATCAAGTGTAGTCCTATGCAGTACACTGGGTAGTTACACAGCACAGCAAAGTTCCTGTGCAGCACTGGAAGATGTGCAGCCTGGTTTAACTTGGTCATTCACCACCCAATATAATTTAAGTAAGTACAAGATGCCTTTCTTAGGAATCAGGTTACACAAGACAAGCAATGTCATGCTGGTGCAACTGCCGGAGGTGAAAGTGCATTTGGTTTGGGTACCCAGGGGATCTACGTTTTTAAATTTAAAACCTAATTACAAGATGCTGTTTCTTCACCTCTCTGCCAGCAGAAATGCCCTGGCCCCACTGAAGTTAACTTAAAACAGATAAAGATGAGGCCCAGCAACAGATCCCATTACATTAATCTAATTTGGATGCCACATAAATCACTCTATACAAACATTTATTCAATAAAACCCAGCATGCCCACAGATCTGAAGCTATATTTGCTGCAGATGTACACCAGCTGAGCTGAGCATCAGACTCCTTTGGATTTCCCCCATCCCTAACTGCAAACTTCTCCTACAGTCAGGGCCCCCAGTGCTAAGCTGGAGATAAGACATTTGTCTGAGTCAAGTGCAAAGATCCTCTGAATATTTAGAAAGAGGTTTCAGTGGGTCTGAGATGTGTAACTGAGTCACTTCCCAATGCATATTCCCAGCACATCTGTGATAGATACTCCTGCATCCTTCAGGGATCACATAACTGAGGATGTGAGGAACCAGGTCCAGGTTCCCCCCTGCATCCAGAACAGCATCCTCTGTTTTCACAGTCACAAACACTGCCTTCCCAGCCATGCCCAGTGCAGTGTGTGTGTGTGTTTGTGTGTCTGTGTGCAACCCTTGGACCACCAGCCATCCTGGTTCCTCTCAGGAGCCATATCCCTTCACCTCCTGCATGAAAAGATCATTGGATGCAGCATCAAGCTCACCTCCAGCTATCCCCAAACCAGCTCTAACTGCAGATTTGAAACCTTGCCTCCTCTCCCTTTCACACTGGCATAGCAGGAGGTGATGAAATACAGAGGAAGTATCAGCACTCCAGGCCTAAATATTGCACTGTTTCCAATGGTTTTCAGGCTCACGTGGCACCTAGCATTTCCATCCCATGACCATGGTAATTTCTGGTCACTGTTTTTCTAGCAGTAAGGGGACTCAACCCTGGGGCAATCCCAGAGGGGAACCCTCCACCCAGCACAGCCAAAGGCTGGCGTGACATGAATCGGTGTTTTGACGAGACTGGAGATCATGAGTTTGCCCATGAGGGCGGCCCCTCTGCTTCTGCTTCCTGTCTTGGCAGAAATTGCTGAGGGTGAGGTTTTTCCCTGCTACCATGGACCTTTTGGAAAAAGAGTGACAGATAGGATGCCTGCCAGAAAAAGCACAGGAGAGGCATCTGTTCTCCAGCACTGTGCCAGCTCAACTGCCTCCTTCCAACACAAACCATGGCCCCAGACATGTCTGCTGCTGGGGGATATCCCCACACAGGACCTGAACAGCCCCTCCAAAAGTTGTATGGCCACACAGGTGCTGAGGGTGAGCATCAGGAGACCCAGGTAAGCTCATAGTTCACACTCTGCTTTAAATTCCTTGACCATTTTTTCACATTTTGCATTAGACCAAAGCTATCAGATATAAAACAGAAACTGTCCCAAGCACAGTAACCAGGAACTTGGACTTTCCACCTGCTCCACTCCCTGCCCCACAGCAGCTTCCCAGGAAAGGGAGAAGAGCTAGGTTCTGCAGGACCACAATATTTTGATTTTCTGCCTGCAGGACAACTGCTTCAACCCAGATTTCATCCAGATGTGTGCACAAGATGCTTCCCATTGAAGCTATCTAAGCAAGAGACAGCACAGCCTTCACAGACCCTCTGCAAATGTCCCCCACAGCCTTCACAGACCCTCTGCAAATGTCCCCCGCAGCCATTGCTGTCACCCAGGCATCCCCTGGCAGCCCTCCATCCAGCCCCTTCTGTGGCAGCATGGTTCCCCAGGTGACAGGCTCAGCACACTCCATGGCCAGGGATGCTGGTGGCAAGAAATCAGGAACAGAAATAAGGAAAGCAAGTAATAGAATCATGGAATAGTTTGGGTTGGAAGAGACCTTTAAAGATCATCTAGTCCAGCCTCCCTGCAATGAGTAGGGACATCTTCAGCTATACCAGGTTGTGCAGAGTCCTGTCCAATTTGACCCTGAATGTGTCCATGGAGGGAGCAACTGTCACTGCTCTGGGCAATCTGTTCAACTGTTTTACTACCTTCATCATAAAACATGTCTTCCTTTTCTATAACCTAAATCAGCCCTTCTTCAGTTCCAAACCATTACCTCTTGTCCTCTTGCAATAGGCCCTGCTAAAACCATTGTCCCCATCTTTCTTATAGGCCCCCTTCAAGTACTGAGAGGCTCAAGAAGGTCTCCCACCCACAAGTGGAACAGAAGGTTCCCTGGGGAGCCTGTTACAGTGCCAAACCTTTTTCTGATATCCAACCTAAACCTCCTCTGACACAGCTTCAGGCCATTCTCTTGGGTCCTGTCACTGGTGACCATCGGAAGAGATCCGTGCCTGCCCCTCCTCTTCCCCTTTGTGAAGAGGCTGTAGGCTGTGATGAGGTCTTCCTAAGTTTTGTCTTCTCCAGGCTGAACAAGTCAAGTGACCTCAACTGCTCCTCGTATGGCTTCCCCTCCAGACCCTTCACCATCTTTCTTGCCCTTCTTTGGACACTCTAATAGCTTTATGTCTTTCTTGTATTGTGGTGCCCAAAACTGCCTCCAGGACTCAAGGCGATGCTGTCCCAGTGCAGAGCCAGAGCGGGACAATCCCTCCCTTGTCTGGCTGGCGATGCTGTGTGCCCGGCGCACCCCAGGACAGGGATGTCCCTGCTGGATGCCAGGGTACTGCTGACTCATGTTCAACTTGCCATCATTCCCCAGGCTGTTTGCACACCCAGAGATGACCACCCCAGGTGCAGAACATGGCATTTTTGGAGGCACCTGCTCTATCCCTGACGGCGCGTTCCATGGGACACATGACACAGCCAAGCCTTCGGGCAGCATTCACCGGTCTGCCGGGACAGGGCACCGGGGTTCAGCTCCCCTGCAGGCACCGACCCTCGGGACTCCGCTGCCGTTCGCCTTCCCCGCCGGAGGGGATTTCTCAGTTCCCTTCGCTGGAGGGAGGAGGTGCCACTGGAGTTTCCCAGAAGATGGATCCCGCCCCCCACGTCTTCCCTTATAGCCGGACTGCCCCCGCCCCGGCCACAGACCCTGTGACAGTGCCGGTGCCAGAGTCGCTGTCCCGTGTCCAGCCCCGCCGCCCGGAGCCGCCGCAGAGTAAGTCACTCAGAGCTCCGTGCCGCCCGCCCGCAGCTCGGGTCTCTCCCCTTCCCCTCGGGACGGCGCCTCCCGCTCCTGTCGAGCCGCTGCGCTCCCTCGCTGGGGAGCTCGGGGCTCTCTGCTGGGTCCGAGACTGGGCAACGAGTGGCAGATGCTGAAGGGTGGGTTCTGGACACAGGGACAGGTTTCATCCCCATCTTGTAATTATCAGAATGGGGAATAAATCAGACTGCTGGCAGAGCAGCAGCTCCAGGCATATCCCAGGGCTGGGCACTGGGATATGTGCCTGTTAATTCCATTGTGACAGCTGGGTCTGATTTCTGCTGCTTTTCCCGTAAATTTCAGGGCACAGGCTCGAGAAGTGACTACTGAAAACCATTCCCCCCCTTCTTACCCCTCTGCCATCCAACACATTTCCCAAAATTTAGGTATTTTAGGTATTGGGCACCAAAGTGTCCTAAACCAGATCTGGCACTGGATTCCAGATCCAGCTTGGCACTTCTGCCCTCTCCTCTTTGTCCCTATTTAAAGGAAGTAGTTTTCCCCCAAACCACAGGAAAGTAATTCCATTGTGATTCACTCCATTTGGCTATGCTGAAAAAACATGATTTCAGAACCTGGACCCTGGATGACCCCGAGCAGCCCCTATGACTGGTACCTTGCCAGAGTCACTATGCCAAGCTGGCACATTTCTGCATTGCCATGCTTGCCCTTTTGTGACTGCTTTTTCCTAGTTAAGGATGTCCCACAGCTCCTAGGACTTGCCTCTTCCCGGAGCACTGAAAAGCCTGTAGAAATTCCCTTCTATCTTTGTGCAGCAGCCCCATATCCATTGCATCAGCTCCTCAGCACAAATTGAAAACTTCAGCCCTGGAGTTAGATTCCTTGGTGTGTTTCAAGTAGAATTTCTTTTTGAGGCTGCTGCAAAGTGAGGAAGAGATTTTCTGTGACTGGAGCATATGGCTGATCTAGAAGCTGTAGTGCCTCATTCCAAGTTCAGAGCAGAAAACCTGAAGAAACATTCATTCTCCAAAGTACCAGCTGCCTGCCCCCATTAAGGGACTTTGAGGCTTTCCAGCTCTGATAAAGCAAATCGCAAGGGAGCAGAGAGCTCAGGTTTGGTTTGCTTAATTCACCCTCTCTACAAAAAGATGCCTGGAAAGCCAAAGAATTTCAAAGTGCAGAGAGAAGCTCCCAGGGAATTTGTTTATCTTCTCAGTCACTGTTAGCTCTAGCAGAGAATTTTGCAAACTCCAGGCCTTAAAGAAGAATTTGGCTTTGGAACTGTATTATGAAAATAAAATTCTAGACAGCAGCAGCTGGTTACTCTTTCAGTGGCAAAAGTTCAAAATAGTGCTGCTCAGATATGAAGCAAGAAGAAAAAAAGAGGGTATTACAGTGCATTTCCTCTGCTTTTTCCCCAATAACATTCTCTATTTGAAATGTTCTCACTAACAACAGGAAATGATGGTTTACCAGACAGTTTTCAGGTGTGTGTCTAATTTAGGGAAATCATATTCTCATTTGGAAATGACTGCTGCACTGCACAGCTGTATCTACACATGATTTTTTGCTGGCTTAAAGCATCTTTCTCATGCCAGCTGAGATTCCCTGGAGTCCTCTGCCTGCTCTGCCACTGCCATTCCCCTGAGTTCCTTGGGTTCCCCATCACCCTCAGCCCTATAGGGGTGCCTGGTGATGCTGAGGCACATGGTTTGAGTCCTCTGGGGAGATTCTGCTCCTGCCTTGACTTCTTTACTGGAGACAAGTTTGGTTTTCCTTCAGCTCCCCCATTAGAAGCAGAACTTGGCCACCATCAGGATGCTGCTGGACCACATACTGAGTGGTGGGTGTCTCACAGGGCTCTGCAGATAGGACTGTGGATGAGAGCAGCAATGTGAAGGGTCAAGGTGGGGCTCTGGGTGGCCCAGCTCTTCTGTGGACTGTAATATCCCAGGCAGAGCCAAGAAGAAGCCCTCAAATTTGTGGTGTCTCCATTCAGTACTTAACCCAGAAAACAAAAATGGTAAGAAAAAATCTCCCACCTCCCAAGAGGGCTCCCAACTTGCTCCCAACCCAGAGACTGGGTCTGGCATCTCCGTGGACTCTTTGCTGTGATGAATTAGCATTTTGTTTAGGTGGCAGCACCGTGGTACACGAAACTCAAACTCTCTGCACTGCTCTACTGCTTCAAAGATGGCTTGGCCCAGTGCAATTTCCTTGTGCAGGGATAACCACTTTTCCACAGGGAATGGATGGGGAGAGACATGGCTGATCCAAATGCAGAGAATAAACTCATCTAGATAACTCTGCATTTATGAGAGGCTATGGGAGAGTAGGAGATATCCACTAAAATGAGACATAAATCTTCATGACCTAGGATGTCAGCAGGCAGGAGAGTACCAGAAATCCAAACAAATGCCTGTTAATACTGGCAGCAGCTCAGGAAAAAAAAAAAAGTCAAGAAAAAGTTCAGCAAATAAATTCAGAATAGGGATAATTAATAATTCTCTTCCCCTGAGTGCTCTCTGGCACACCATGAGCTGCCCTCACCAATGAGATCATTCTGCATGAAACCTGTTTCCTTTGAGGAGGAAAAGGAGAAAATGGAAAGCCACTGTGCCCAGAGTCTGGGCTGGGACCTTCTGTGTCTTGACTCTGCTCCAAGTGTTTCCTTTGCCCTTGCTGGCCACCCCAGAAAAGCTCCAATTCAGAGGCAGGTGCTGTGTCCCACTACAGCTACATTAGCAGTCACAGCAACATAGTCCCAGTGCTGCAGGGTGTCTGGACAGGGTGGCAGAGGATGCACCGTGAGCTGTGCTGCTCTTCTGGTTCAAAACCAGAAGCTGAATATGCTATGTCAGAAATAATTGGAGCTAAAGGCTCCCCTGGCACAAACCATGTTGCCACATAACAATAATGATGACGATGATAACAGTAAATTACCGTAAATTGGGAACAATGTCAACTCTTGACCTCAAATCATTACATTTCCCAAGACTTGAATTTGAGTTCTCTGCTAGGAAATGATTTAGCCTTTCTCCTGCTAAAAAAATTAAGAGCATGCTGGAGTTTTAGCAAGCTTTGATTTGTGAGAAGAGCACAGGCTTAGAGGAGCAGCTTGTGGCCATCCAAGCCAGAGCCAAGCTCCTGGCATGCCCTGTCTGCTGCATTGGGCAGGAGCACATGCTAACAGAGGCAGGAGATGCAGTGCTAGCACAGTAACTCCTGCCTGGGCTCCCCAGATGTAACCAGGACCACCTCCTTTTTGCTGAGTATTACCTGTAGAGAGTGTTGGCCTTTTTTTCTGTAAGTTTCTTAAAAGCATTTATTACTGTAAGAACTTGGCTAACAATGAGAAGAGATGGACAGGGAGTGTTTAGTACTCCTTGACTTTAAGACTGGGGCTGCATTTTAAGGCAGAAGTGGGAGCTGGGGTTTACTGATATTTCCTGCTGCTGATACATACACAGGCCAACCAGCAGTGGCCGATGATAATCACTGGGCAAGAGTTCAAGCTGGCCAAATGTGAAAGAGCATGGCCGCTTTTGCATCGACAGCCTTACCTAGGTTCTTGAGGCTGGCTTTTTTTGAGCACTCCCAGGATGAAGTTCTGACAGACATTAAAAACTCAGCTTTTAACTAGATTAATAATTCCCCTATGGACTCTTGTGTGTGTAGTGTCACTTTGATGCTTTTCAAAGATGCATTCATCTTGGCGTTGAAGAAGAACCAAAACTGTTTGAAGTCCACCTTTGTAATCATCATTCATCAAAATAAAAGACTTTAGCCTTTTGGAAAGGGAGAGATAGTCCTTAGGCTAGAAAACAAACAAACAGAAAAACCCCAATAATGCTTTGTTTGAAATAATGGGAGAGAGAGAAAGGACTCAGCTGAGTCTGAGTTTCTGCTTGAACAAACAGGAAGGAAGGGGTTTGGCAGAATTAATCTAAACACAGTGTTGTTTTGGGAAATGCAGGTTACGAAAAGAGCCCTACAAAAATTAAGAAAGTCCAAATTACTTACAGAGCATGCCTGTTGCCATGATTTTTTTGTTTTGTTTTGTTTTTTGTTTGTTTTTTTTTTTTTTTTTGTTGGTTGTTTTTCTGGGTATTTTTGTAGCGGAAATGTAACAAAAAGGAGCTCTTTTCCCCTGCTTTCAGGATTCTAGTGGGGCATCCTGACTAGCATAGCTGGAGTGAACTGCAGTGAGTTTCCTTCCCCCTCCCCTTCTCAGTATATGTTTTAGGGAGATGTAGGTGCCCAGATTCTGCCATGCCACAGCTGCTGACTAACCTGGGATTACCTCAGTTATTTAAGAGTATGGTGCTCATAATGCTTTGGTTATGGGTTCAATTCCTGTATGGGCCATTCACTTCAGAGTTGGAATTGGTCATCTTTGTGGGTCTGTTCCAGCTCAGACTGTTCTGTAATTCCTGTCAGCTGAGCTCTGGTGCTCAGGTCTCCTTGGCTTGCTCATGCAAGCAGAATTCCTTCCCAAGTGAGTTTTCATATTTGTTGTGTTTAGAAACTAGCAGCATTATAATCCTGAACAGGGCCTGGCAGGGAGAAGAAAAGCTCTCGGCAAAGCCAGGCTCTAACTGCTCTCTGTACCACTCAGCTGCTACCACTAACTCAATGCTTCAAAGCTCTCCAAGCTGCCAGGAGCCAGCAGGAGGAAAGACAATTAGAATGAAAATACACAGTCTTCCAAACACTTTTAACAGAAATAAGTATCATATTTTGTATCAGCATGACACATATCAACATTATAAACAATGGTATTTGAAGATCACCACATTGTGGCCTTATAACTGAAGCTAAATTCTTTGTTTATTTAAAGTCTAATTTTTCTGCTATTACTCAGTACAAGTAAACCAAAACTTGCCTGAGAGCTCTTCATACAGATGTGCTTCAGTCTCTTGAAGTAATTTTAAATAAATTTTAAATAAAGCAGTACTAGAATAAGGATTGGAAACTCTGAGTCACTTAATTTATTTACAATGATTACATAATTATAATCATTATACAAATGGTTATAGTTATGCAAATAAATATTTCGCAATTTATTGAATTATAGAAGAACATAATTCTAAATATGAATTCTGACAAGAAGTTGTAACAATAACAAATTTCTGCTGTTAATTAGTTGTAGTGTAGGAGTTGGTGGTAAGGCAGGACTATGGCAGGATCATGTCTCTTTAAACAAGGCTAAACTTCCTGCTCCTCAGGCCTTGTTCCCACTTACCTTGGGCATAGACGAGGAAAAAAAGGCTTTGAGTAAGGTGGGAATTGATCCCAATGCCATGTTAGAGTATGAGGGTTTTTTGGTTACTCTGAAGGCACAGGACACTTATCCCACCCACATGATTTGTGTGCCCATCCATGTTCATGTCCATCGTCACACAACACCCCATGGGTGAGCCTGACAAGCTCAAGGTGTCAAATCAGGACAGCTGAATCACCCTCAAAATGGCTCTTTGATTGTCTCTAAGTTAGACCAGAGAGCTGCTTCCCTTCTCTGCATTACCTGGGATGGTGTTGCTCAGAAATTCTCCTGTGCTCACACCAGCATTCTCCCTCTTGCCCACACATATGCTTTGTCACACTTTCTCCATAGTAGTTTTGTTCTTAACTATTATAATCTGATCCTTTTTTTTCCTTGACATTTACAGGCTAGAAGAAAAATGATGAAAATGTTACCTTTTTTCCAAAGTGGTCCTTTTGGAATACGCAGTGGATCAGAGGGTTGCATTGATGCAAACAGGCCATTTGAAAACACTTCAGCATCAGTAGCTGAGGAAGCTCCTGCCTGTCCTGAACCTTCTGCAGATGAAATCTGGTCCAGGGACCAGGAGAAGATGAGAGAAAGGCCGGGGGCAGCCTGCAGAGCTTCACGTGCCTCTTCAACCACGAGCAATGAGAGTTGCATCTCTGCTGGGGACAGCCCTGAGAAGGCAAACAAAGGAATAAAGGGAATGCTTAAAAGTGCATTTAAAATAGTTAAAAAGACCAAGCCACCCAGTGGTAAGTGCTCCTCCACCTTCCTTGGCCACTTCATGAGCCACAGTTACCTTTAGAGGGGCCATATGAGGCAGGGAATTGTTCCCTTGGGAAACAGAGGTACCAATAGATTGAAGTGACTTTTCCAAGAAACCTGGGAAAAAATTGTCTGAGCTCAAGTCCTAGTCCTTTACTACCAAGGGCACAGTCCATGAGGAACAGTCCATTTGCAGGTTTTCTGTCTAAAACAAAACTTACTTCTACCTTTCATGGGGGACACAGAAAACTGGGAGTAGGTGAGAAACCAAGGTGTAACTCTCAGCTCTGTTCCTCAGTCTCCTCCTACAAAGTCTTGTTTTGTTAGTATAAATTATTTCATTTCCAGACAAGCCTTTACCTGTCTAATTGCCCTCTCTTTCTCCATGTGTCAAATGCTTTCCCTAACTGGTGGTTTTCCTTCTTGGCCTTGCATTTGCTGCTGTTTTGAAAACAGGCCTTTGGTATTTTTGTTCTTACCGCTGCATTGCCCCATCCCCAATGTATTTTTTCTTTTTTTTAAGCAAACAATTTTTTTAAAACAACCAGAATTGCAGAAAATATTCCAGAGGAGAGACCACTAATGTGTGGTACAATATATTCCTATTTTCCCATCTCAGCTGGGTATTTCTCACTGAGTACATCCTGGGGTTGTAACTGACATGCTCACTCTCACCTTCCAGTAAGGATTTACTAAATCTCTCTTCCTCCTCCATCTCAAGCTGATTCACATCCAGCTTGCAGCAGAAAATCCTATTTGTTGCTAAGTAACTTTTGTTCTATTGAATTTGCATCTTGTGTTTTGTGCCATTAAATTTCAGTCCATTTACTATTCAAGTTATCCCATTGTCCCTGTAAAATGCACCAAGCCCTCAGTTTTGATAATGTCTCTGAACTTTGTGCAATCAGCAGATGCCAAAAGGGCACTCCCAGCTTTTGTGCCACAGTCTCTAAGGACAAATGAAGTAACATGAGTTTCATGAATAATGTAAGCTTTCTCCGCCCAGGGTCCTCCATGTAAACCTAACAGACCTAACAAAGGTTATTTTGGGATACAACTTTGCCATTTTAACTAGTAATTTCCCAGATTGCCCTGTCTCAAGTAACTGACTGTAATTTAGATAAGACAGTTCAGTTGTATTTGTCTTGCATGCAAAATGTGTCCTCCTAAACAATTTCACGGGTCAGGTTGTGCCAAATCTATTTCTGGAAAACCCATGTGGTATTTCCTTTAGCATATCTTTAGTTACATCTTTCTATCTACATTATTTCTAAAGCCATGCTTCTGATATCATATTAATGGCAAGGGGGATGAGCAACAACTAGCCAACTAACTCCACAAAGCTAAATTTTGGAAAAAATTATAGGTGGTCTGTCCATATGCAACATGCTGGTGATGGGTATTCAAATTTCTATCACCCCAGGTGAAGACAAGTTAGAAGTAATCTGATCTTTAAATAAACAGATTTTCTATATGGTGTAGGAGCCCAAGAGCTAGCATTTTGGAAGTATAGGCATTTTTAAAAAAGTATTCCAGAGCCATCATTTTTTACAAAATAGAAATCTAAATCTTTGCTCTTGATTAAAGAAAGGCTGTTCTTTTTTCACCAGTTAAACAAGTCATGGATCTCCTTGGAGAACAAAAGCTTTGTGATGCCATTCAACATTTGTTTGTTCTGGAGAAGAGCCTGTCTAGCAAAAGTGAGGAGGGACTGAACACCAGTCAGAAAGACATTGAGTCTGTCTATGAAGTTCTGAAGCACAAAGTCTTCAGCACCTTGAAAGATTCTGTGCTGCTTGCAAAAACAAACCCAGACCTGCTGCAGCAGGCAGTGGAGGCTCTGAAAGAACAGGAGAAAGAAGATCAGAGCTACGTGTCAGAGAATCCACCTGATCAAAATATGCAATTTAGACCTAGAAAATGGAAAGAGCTTTGGATGGCTACAGTAAAGGAGTCGGTAGAAGCTCGAATGAAAGACACAAGCCGTACTCCTAGAACTGAGAACCTCTCTGCAGTTGGCCAGAACCTCCTGCACATGGGAAAGACAATGAAAGAAGATTTGACAGTGGTTGCCAAGTACATTAACAAGCTTTATCCTCCTGAGTTTAATGTGTTCAGCGTATATGCAGAACTCTACCACAATTATTTTGCCACCCAGGCAAAGAAAGATGCTGAGTCTCATCTAGAAGACAAGGATATTTATCTTCTTCTCTCATGGGTGCACAACTTTTATCCAAAGTAAGTGGGCTTTTATATAGGTTTACCCCTGGCAATCAAAACAGGCTCATTGGCTGCCAGCCCAGGCATTTGCTTGATTTATTAATTTGTATTACTGCAGTGCAGTCCAGACCTGGCTAAGTTCTGGTGTTACTGATGATGTGCTGATTTACACTCCTGGCCAGAATAGCCAGAAGGGACATACTCAAGGCTGATAGTCTGTAAATGAAGGGCTGTTCCACCATTCTGGCTTCTGGGCAACAAACACACAGATGTGTAGGGCTTCATTTGTGGGGTAAATCGTTCAGGTTCATTGCCTTGATATCTATTCCAGTTGCATACCTGGGCTCACTCTTGGAAAATTTGGAAAATTCAGCCCTTTGTACCAGAGGGCAGACAATAAATAGAACAACCTTGCAATTATCCTGGGTGTGGAGGATGTTGCTTAGGTGTTACCCACAGTCTTTGTTTTCCTCATCTTTAGGAGAGCCAGGGGTGCACCCCTGTGAGAAGACACCATCAGCCAAGGGTCCCCATAAACCTTGTATGTTATTGAACTGAAAATATTGCTTGTTGGGCTAATAGTACTGGGTGGAGAATTGAAGGCTTTCACTTCTTAAGTGGAAACCAGTAAAGACACCAGCAATGTTTCTTCTGTTCCAAAGTCATTCTTCTCCACTTTTTCCTTTTCGTGTTTCATTACACTGATGAGTATAATGATCCTGGAAGTTTTCCACAGCCAGTGTTGTGCTGTAGGTCAGGATGTGCAGACCTGAACCAGCCTGTGTTTGGAAGTGAGCAGTTGTGAGGGGTAGGGCTCAGCCAGAGCAGCTCAGTCTAGCACTGGGGACACTGTTGGTCAAGGTGGCAGCAGCTTTGAGAGTGTGTTCCCAAAAGCCACATCCAGGTGTCTGCTGAGGGACCACCTCTCAGCCATCAAACACCAGCTTTTCATCTGCTTACCTCTCTATATTGATGGAGAGAGGTCATGTCCAGGGGCTAGACTCCCCTGCTTGCTTCAGCTCCCCCATCCCCACCAGAACATAGTGGCTGGCATTCAGGAGTTTGACAGACCTTGACACCATCCCCAGGGTTGCTTGTGGCCCACCCTCACAGGTCTCACCCCTGGTGCATACTCACTCAACTTCTTCAATTCCTGCCTGAACTGCAGACAATGTACATTTCCATCTGTTTTTTCACTGACATCCTCAAAAAGTGTTAGTGATTTGCATCAACAGCTGTCTTGAATTACACTGCCCTTGGAAAATACAATTGTTTGGCTTTTTTCATTCCAGAGACATGAGAAAAGATCATGCTTTAGCCATGGAGTTGGATAAAGTTAAGCTTGGAAGCCTTTTGCCTTCAAGTCTGAGCAAAGAGCTTGAAAATAAATACCTTGACAGTGAAGAGGTAAGGAAGGTTCAGTCATTCCTCTTCTTCCCTTCACTGCTCTTATATGACTCCTCAGAGAAGTTGTGACTTGTCCTGCACACACACTTCTTCACCAGTGAGCCACACACCCTTCCAGGGAAAAGCAAAGGCTTTTGTTTGTTTTTGGGGAACAGGTCACCCTTCTGCTAGGTGGGACTTGCAGAGTAAACTTCTGCTTAGCCCTGGGAGCCATGAGAAAAGAACTGCTCTGTTCTTGTAAATCATGTGGTAACAACAGGGGGAAAATCCAACAACAGATCTTTATGGGCAACTTTCCAATTGCCTAATACATCTCCAGAGGAATTTATGATTCCTCTCAGAAGAATCTCTGAGGGATCTTGGATTACTCCTGGTCTCTGCAGAGGTGCCAGACCTTGGGTGAGTGCAAAGCATGGAGATCTGGTCTTGACAAATCTGTTTCTTTGATGGAGAATCACCTGGTCTGCAGAAAATAAAAGTTACTCTGGTTTTTGTATCACACTTCTCTTAATGGAAACAAGAAGTCATTTTCACAGTACTCGCATTGCTTAGTGTTTTTGGCTTTGGGGCTGGAATTCCCGGAAAATGAGAAGATGAGTTCCAAGTTTAGATGTAGTCTGTGATGATTTACATATGGGAGGGGTGGTGTGAGGTCTGCAAAACGGATGACCAGGGCACTGGGGGATCAGCAATATGTGCCAGACACTGCACAGACCATTTCCAAAGCCTTACTGTAGCACAGAGGGGTCAGAGCAGAAAAAAACATGAGAGTACTTTGTTTCCCTCTCCAGCACTTGTGCGGTGTCAGAAGAGCTCATGAAAAAGAATTGCAAAGGCAAGTAGCTCTGTGTGTGACACATGCACAGTGTGTAGCTGGGGCAATTTGGGCTCTGGCACACATAGCTGCTGCAGCCTTCCTAGCCATTGCTCCCCTCCCTGCCCTCCTGACCCCCCTGAGGTGGAGGTGTGATGGGATCTTCACTCCTGCCTTAGAATACTCAACTCACTATTGGATAGGTGGATATGGTGATGGGGTTGTCCTTGTTGCTGTGAAGTCATGGGTCAGGCATCTCCTAACAAGGAGCCTTTATTTCCCAGCCAGGGCTGAGGAAAAAGTTTGCTGAGCTGGGCAAAAGGTGTGTGGGTGAGTAAAACCTGCGTAAGGCAGGAGCTGTTGCATCTGTGTTGCAGTAAATACCTTTGTTCTTCCTTCCCTAAAGGTCACTGTCAAAAATTCACTGAGCAGATGTTTAGATAAAGAAATCCAAAGATGGAAAGAAGACAAGGAACCAGAGAAACTAAATGGGCATTTTCAGAGTGAACTACTAGGAATATTTGTTATCCAGGTAATACAGAGCTATACTTAAAATAAACAATTGCACCCTTTACCTGCTTAGGATTTGAGATGCTCAGTGCAGAAAAGGAAAAGGCCAAGTCACTTGTCTAGAGTGGTAGCAGAGATGGGTGGTACAGGAAGGCTCAAGTCTTGGGCCTGTTTACCATGTGATGGAGGCAAATGCCTCTATAAGCAAAACAAGAAGAAAAGTTGCCTTCATTCTCCTTGTGCAGTTTCTTCTGCATCCCCAGCAGCAGAGAGACAGGAGACAAGCTCAGTTGATTGAGAAATGAGGAGTCTGTTTCTTCCTCCCAGGAAAAGTGCCACAGGCAGAGCTGCCTTTCCCTCCTCTGGCTGCAGAAGATTAGTAGAGTTTATTTTTAAAAAATAAACCCCTCTTATCTTGAGGTTGTTGTGATTAAATTGTTATTTAAATGAAATCTAATGATATTAAAAAAAAAAAAAAAGAGAAACAAAACCACTTTCTCAGCTGTTTTCTAGATTTTCTTCATGCTCCTTTTGAACCTCTCAACTAAGTATAGCTGCTTTGTATGGTGTCTGGCTCAGTTGCAGTGGGAATGCAGGAGAGCTGGGTGCAGTAAGGATCTGCAGCCTCTTCACCCAGCAAACCTGGCCTTTTTGGAGCAGGTGACATTTAAAATCGATCTCTTCTGTTAGAGTATCTACAGCAGCCAGAAGCGAGCTGAGGACATCAGCAAGGCCATGGGTGAGGAGCTGTCCCGCCGGCTGCTGAAGGAGCTGCCAGCCTTCCTGAGGAGGTGAGGTGGGGAGGGGCTGTGGGCAGGGACCAGCACAGCACCTGGGCAACCACTCACCCCCTTCTCCTCTTCCAAACTCTCCTCCAGCTACAGGGATGCCTTTGAAGACTTCAAGGAGAAAAGCAAGAAGCACACATACTACAAGCCTATACTGATTGCAAATATTAACAACTGCTGGAATTTTAGGTAAGGGTTCAAAAGAAAAGGTTTTTCTCCTTCCTCTGCAGGCAACATATAATAGTGTGATAGAGGGGAGGTACTTCAGAGTGAGCAGAGGTATGTCTATGTGCCTGCAGAA
Source organism: Sialia sialis (assembly GCA_009812075.1). Lineage (NCBI taxonomy): Eukaryota > Metazoa > Chordata > Aves > Passeriformes > Turdidae > Sialia > Sialia sialis. Next base: position 5,234,969 of record VRYO01002775.1, on the reverse strand, counting down.
GCTTTGGAGACCTCTGAATTTCTCCCTGTCCTCTGAGGATAGACTATTCTGACCTGGCTGGTATTTTCTTGCAGAGAATACACGGAGAAATACGTGACAGAGAAGGATGACAGTAAAGCAAATATCCTCAGCACTCTCACTGATATTGAAAACAGTGGCTTTGATGTGCTGCTTCAACAGCTCTTTGCCAAGCTGAAGGTACCATATCTGTGCCCCACACCCTCCTGCCCCATGGCTCAGCTGATACCAGGGCAGGGCATGTTCTCCTGCCGTGCTATCTGTTGCTCAAATCTCTGATTCAAATCATACAAGTTCAGAAGGGACAGGATCAGTCCTAATCCACACTGCTGCCGGAAATCTCCCGCTAAGCTCTCCTTGAGCTTGTCCTCAAGCCTGCAGGCAAAATGGGTGCAGTGACATTGGCATGACTGTGCAGGTGAACATAAAATCTGTTGATTGCATCTGAGACAATGGCTGCAGCAGGGAGAGTCTCAACTTGTAGCTGTTTGCTCTCCACACTGTAGGAAGCCATCACTAATGACATAAACTGCAGTTACACAGCTTTTGGCTTCCCCATAAAGGTGACCTGAAGGGCATTATATTTGTACATTTGGCTTCCTTTTTTTGGTGATTTTTGTTTGTTTATAGATGTATCACAATCTTTTCAAATTAAGCAATTTTGGTGGAGGAAAAGGAAGCGTAGGAGTCAGGAATGTTCAGCCACAATCTCTCCTGCTTTCTTTGTAGAGCCTTTTGGAAGGCATAAGAGAACAAGGGTGCAATTTTTTTTTCATTTTAGTATTTATTTGCTGAGAAAAAATTTGATTGAAAACATCTCATAAGGATTCATTTTTTTCCCCTGATGGTTCCATAATTCTTTAATCAGACAAGACAGTGAGGAAAAATAAAAGGCAGAAATAATAAAAACACCTGCAGTATGAACCTTTCAAGTCCTTGGTCTTCTTCCCCATGAGGAACCAAGAAGGGGACACAGCCCCTTGTTCCCCTGTCCCTGTAAGGCATCACCACACACCCCTGCACAGGAGTACACTCCATGCTCTCTCTACATGGGATACTCTACATGTAGAAACGACAAAAATACATGTGCATAGAGTTTGTTTGGGGTAACTTAGCAGATTTTCTTTTTTTCAGCCAACATACAAGAAGTTTACAGAGAATAAGTGGGATTCCAGCAGTGAAATTATGAATGAGATCATTAAAACCACCAGCGAACATATTTCAGACTTCCAGACCTTAAAGGACCCATTTTACCATGTAAGTCCAAGAGAAATACTGGAGAGATCCTGGGGTTCTGAGGTTGCATTTTCAGCTCTGATCTCCTGTGGCTTGAGTTACCTTGACTCTGGGTGAGCTGGTGAGCTAGCCTGGCATCAGGAAGCCTCGCAGGCAGGGTTTCCACCAGCATGCAGTTTACCCAGATTAGGCACATAAATCTTACCCTCCTCCAGCAGAAGCAGACTCCTGCAGCTCTGCTGCACTGTTTGCACAACAAACCACCCCTGATGTAGGGAAAGTGCTTTAGAGACCACCCAACACATGGCTTTATTTACCAATTTGGTTTAGCAGTTTTGAAACACAGACACAGTTGCACAGTTTAGTCTCATTTCTCCTTTGATTGCCCTAAGGACTGGAGGAGATGGGTGAAACTGGGACAAATCTCAGAGAACTGAGCCAGAGCCACATCCTCAGTGGTGTGGGACTATATATGAAATATTATCATATAAGACAATATTTGATTTTCTGTCTTTGTCTTTTTGGTAGCTGAGACAAATAATGATGTTTTATGTGTTAGAGAGAAGAACAGGAAGAGCAGCATGAATTCCTGTTTTTTCTGGAATACTGTTACTCTTCTAGCACATGGAGATCTTTTCTGCTCTTTTAACTCTTCCCAGAAGGAAACAGCATTTGGGAATTCCCATACGTATTAGAGCACAAAGAAATTCTCACAACTAGGATGTGTCATAACCAGACTTGGGAGGTTGGCTGCCAGGGCTATTCCCGCTGTGTAATCAACAGTAGGCATTGGTGGGGTGTGTCTGCAGCACCCACGATGTTTTTGTCCTCCATCCACACACACAGTTTGTTCTGCCCCCAAGAAAAAGAGAGATGGATGATGATTCCCTCCTCTCCATCCCACCAGGCTATCATTGAGAAGATCCATGCCCGTTTGGTTAAAGAATACATCGTGAGGCTGCTAAAGAGGAAGGTCAGCCTAAAAACTCCAGCACAACAGCAGACTCTGGCCCAACACATCTCCAAGAATGCTGCTGACCTGGAAGCCTTCTGCACCAGCAATGTACGTGAAAAACAGGAAAACAGTTCTGCAAACTTTATCTTTTCAACTCAGCTTAATTTCCTGGAAGGCAGGACCTTAGGCAAAAAGAGGTCTCTAAGTGCCCATAGGCAGAAAGGCTCCCCTGTAAGCAGCCTGCCCCTCCCTGCTTGCAGAAACATGATTTCATCCTTTGTCCCACAGGCAGCTTCCTTCTGAAGGTTTATATTAATAGGGCCAGAAAACTTAGATAATCTTTTCCGGTTTCAGTACAGTGTCCATGGAGTCTGGGTTTCCTCTCACCCTTGATTTCTCCCATACGGCAGCTTTTAGGTCAGCCAGGGGCTAAAGCAGGCAGTGTGGGGTCTGTGGTATGCATGGAATTTCTCCATGGGAGCCACAGCTGGAACACCCCTCTCTGTCCTTTGAGATCATCTCCCTCCTTCCATGCCTCTAATTTTGCCTGCAAAAAAAGCTAACAGCTAACAGCCAAAACCTGTCCTCCATCACCCCAAGAATGTTCGACTGGAGAAGGAGCAAGCCTGGGTTTCACACAGTGCGGGTGGGAGGTCAGGCAGCTGCACCTTGGAAATTCCAATGGTCAGGAAAAAGCTCCAGCTGGAGCTTCTACCCAGTTTTGGCAATACCTGGAGATTCTAAAGGCAGGGTTGTGTTTGGAGCTGGGACAGAACAGCACGTGGCAGTGACTTACTTGGCCCATCAGACCTTATACAAACCAGTGCAGAAACCCAAGGAAAGGGAAATGAGCCAAGAGAATCTGCTAGGGTGGATGTGGAAGTCTCAGTGTAATGGCAAACCACGGACTACTTGTATGAGAGGATTAAAAACCATCAAAAAGCTACTCCAATTTTTCCAAGGCTTCCTCAGGTGAAAACCATGAGGCACCTAAAATCACTGATAATGTCTTTTTCCCTTCCCAGGAAACAGCCTCAGGCACCAGCTGGGGGCGGGGCAGGAAAGGTTTGCACCCCCATAATGTCCTGCTAACTACTTTCTCTTCTCACAGGGATCTCAAGCCACGTGGCTGAATTCAGCACTCCCCAAACTGGCTGAAATAATCCGACTTCAGGATTTAGGTGCTATTAAAATTGAAGTTGCAACGCTCGCCAAAACATACCCAGACATCCGGTAAGAGATGCTGAAAGAGATTTGCTAATACTCACATGGAATTTTAATTGAGCCAGAAAGCAGTCAAATATGAATATAAGTGAGGTTCATATAGCCTGAGCCTATAAACCTGGGTGGGGGCTGCCCTCCAGGCTGTGGCAATCCCAGTGCTATCAGAAAGTTAAGGAAGATATGAATAAAAGCCTATTGATATATTCCAAATTCTGGCCTGATTTTCTCCTTTTCCTTGGAGAAACACCCCAACACCCCAGGACAGTGCAGAGTCTTGTGTAGGACTGCCAGATGCTGAGCTGGCATCCACAGGGGACATCAGCATGTGCCACAGGGTAGGAGCCACATCATGCTGCAATGGCCCTCACATGTGGAGGTGTGTGGGAAGAAATAACACCTGCTCTTTTCTCTTCTACAGCAAAAAGCACCTGGAAGCATTCCTGCACATCAAAGCCAATTTGTCACGAAATGAACTCAAAAGCATCCTGGGCTACTTGGCAGACAGTACAGCATCCACACAGCCCAGGGCCTTGCTCTTCTCCAACATAAACTTGTCCTAGACCAAGGCATGGCTTGGCACCGCCCTGTGCTGGACTGTGGGGTGAGCTGGGGATGGAGACCATCCCCTGGAGCAATGCACACACTGCCACCTTTTCCTATGGAAAGTGCTTTGTCCCAGTCTGGTGCTCAGCATCTCTGTGGGAATCATTTCCTCCACGTGGGGCTGGGCACCCATGGGAGGTGAAGTGCCTGCAAGGGCTGAGACCTCCCCCTGAGGTCTCCTTGATGCCACCACATTCTCTGCCTGAACACTGCCCTGGTGCTCTGAACTCCATCTGCCTCTCAGGGTGCCACAGAAGCCACATCACAGACAAAGCAGGCACCACCTGCGTAGCTTTTTGTCTTCTAAAGAAAGGAAAGGAAACAAAGACTGAAACCAACATTTAGATATACTGGAGAAGTCCCATGTGAGCATGCTTGCGATCCATCTGCCTTCCTCAAAGCCAGGTGGGGGCAGCTGTATTAGGCTGGTGGGAGAGGCACAAAGTTTGTGGTAAGGAGGAGCTGCAGCTCAGCTGTGGCAGGGCTCCTGCCAGCTCCCCTGGAGCAGCTGCAAGCTCTGACCCAGGGCAGCAGCACTGCCCAGGGCCTTGTGGTTTCCAATGGAGAACTGGCCCTGGAGAACGTGTGCTTCCTTCACCTCTGTGAGGTGGGAGCACCTGAGCCCCTGGCAGCCCCTCTGCAGTGACCCCATCCAGGGCATCTGCACGGAGGGACCCCTCAAACAGAGGCTGGGAGCGAGCTGCCTATTGCAATGGATTGTGTGGGCTAAGCCAGCATCTGGTAAAGCACTTGGGATATTACTGAAGTCCTCCTCATCAAGGAGAGGACTTCCAGACTCCATTAACAACACAGGCTGTGAATGGGGTACGGAACTGGTCTCAAATGTCATCAGTAGATACTGAGCACCCTGTATGTGTCACCATTCTCTTGCTCGCTCCTTCCCCTCTTGCTGTGAGGTAGATACGATGTGAAAACACAAATGGGTCTCTTGTGAAACTGTGTTTTGTTTCTTACAGCACAGTTTTTTTGGGAACGTAAGCAGTTGCCAAAACAGCACTGTGTATATTTGGAGATCTTTCCCTTCTGTTTTCCTCTATTTTAACTTTTGCATGAGTCTGTGAAAAGTCAGTCTGGAAGGAAGATGCCTCATGACTGTGCAAACTATATAATGTATTTATATGTATATGCAGTATATCACCGGTGTATTTTTGCACCAAATTTTATTTTTTTCTCAGTTAGAGATACTAATTTGCAATGTTTACAATAAACAGTATTCAATTATGCTAGAGAAGTGACTCATTTATTCTGTCTCTGGCTCTTGTTTACTGTGTTGCCACAGTTATGTCCTCCTCCAAAGGGCCATTTCTCCCAGCTGCTCTGGTGAATATCACCCACTGGTTGCAAGCAGGGGGTCTTGCTGGACTGTAGACAAGTTGGAAGAGATTGCTGTTGCCCCTGTAAGACATTCACTGCTGCTTACTGACAGTGGCCAGTGGCACAAGCTCAGAGGGGTCTTCTGCCAACAGATCCTGTGGCACAATTGTGCCCTAAGTGAAAAACAGTACTTTGGTTTTAGTCTGCTGCCTGGCCAAAGGCAGCACAAATCACCTTCTCCTTCCTTAAGCACACTCACACAAAACTCATATAGACACACGGGTTAAAAAATCATTATTTAAACGCTCGTCTCAGCTACAGTTTAAAGCCAAATGCCAAAATGACTTCTGACTGTGCTGAGCACTCATGACAACTGTCACCTATTGGGTAACATTTTCTTTCCCAATTAGTGAAAGGTCATTTTATTGCTATAAAAATATGTATTTTGATTTAGAGATCTGTTAAAGGCCTACGGAAATGCATCATACAAGTGATTGCACTGATCTTTAAAAAAAAAATAAAAATCCAGCAAAGTAAGTACCCAAAGGGAAGCAGCATCTATTTATATATCATAATTAGCATGGGTAGGAGAAAATCGTTTTCATACACATTTCATAAGCCATATGGAAGTGCATTGTGCAATTCTCTTCATCCTGCTATAAAACCCCAGCTTTCATCTCTAATGAGCCCAGGAAACTAATTTATTTATCTTCCCGTATGACTCGACATTTACAATGGCATTTATTTATAGGTGGCATATTACACATAGCCAGGTAGTTTCAGGAGGTTGCACAAATGTCTTCTAATAACAGTGTTAGTTCAATATGATAAATAGCACTTGTAAAAACTAAGTAAATAAAATTTTCTGAGGTCAGTGTGGCTCGATTCTCTTTATCATGCAACCGCTGCTGATGCTGATGCCTGCCCCTCCTCGGAGGCAGAGCAGATAGCCAAGATTTAAAAAATAAGATCAATTTTACAGAACAATTAGGAAAGCTGGTTCCTGAGCACAGCTAGTGTGGCGTTAGGAGCTTTCCCCGTTTGCTATCATCAGTGTCCCCAGCACATCAGTGCACAACAGCCACCATACTGGGCACAGGCTGAGCTCAGACATACACACACTCCTGGCTCCCTACCCATCCTTCCCACCTGGCATTTCCATGATTTGACAGAAGACTTGCAATTTGCAGTGCAAAAGATGCAAGGACAAAATCACAGCATAGCAGGGGGTGGTCTGAGGCATTACTCCCTTTTCTGTTCCTGTGGTGTGCCAAGTCCCCAGGGACATCTGGGGAGCCTCTACCCTTTCTGCAGGGGAAGCCAACACCTCCAGAGAGCTCACAGGAAAAAAAAAAAAAAAAAAAAAAAAAAGCAGGAATGTTTTGTTAGAGCCTGCTGAGAAACCTTGGGAACTGCTGACCTGGAAATGAAGGGTTTAGAAGCCAGATTGCCAGTAATTCCTTCCCTTTGAGCCTGGATCCCCTGTCTAAAATCCACTGAGAAATGACAGCACTGGACTAAAGGCCACAGGATTTACTGATGTGCTGACTTTAAGAGAGAGACGCACTAGGGCAAAGTGGTTTGGTAGGTGGGCTTTTCCAGGTGGACAGTCCTGATCTTAGTGATGTGCCTGGGTGACACATCCCTCACCTACTAATTGCTGTAAAGCAGGAAATGTATGTGCAATTGCATCTTCACCAAGGATGTGGCAGCAATGTGCCAACATCCATTTTCAAATCCTGCATTTAGCATAGCTAATATGAACTTTAATAGAAGAAAACCTGGAAACCTTGATCCAATGGGAAGAGACCTGAAGCCTGGCAGTGCATGGAGCATCCCAGAGGAAATGCACCTACAGTGAGTGTGACAGCAGAGTCTCCTTCCCAACAGGAATTAGGGCACACAGGCTGCAAGTCCTGCATCTCCCAGGATGGTATCACTTGCTGCTCCATCACCTGCCTCTTGCTTGGGTCAAAAGCCAGTACTGGGGACCAAACAGGCAGGAGGACCAGGATGGAAGGATGTTTTTGGAATGGGCTAGATATGAGCTTGAGTGTGGTTCTAGCAAAATCATGCTTTCCTGTGCTGTAGATTGAAACCTACAAGAGTAATTGCTGCCTTCCTGCATGACTTGGAAGAGGATGTGGCCACACCACTACACTGATATCTGTGAAACACAAAATAGCTTTCCTGTAGCCACAATAATAGAGATGCAGCTACTGCTGGGAGATTCCAAGAATTACTCATCAATGCAGGAAACACGGATTTCCACCCTAGCAAAGAAACGAATCCATAGTTATGGGAAGAGAGGTGAATCCCACTTCCTAGGGGGAAACCAGAGGAAATGCAATGGAGCAGGCACACACATTAGGCTGTTCAGGGGAAAAATTGATTGTGTTTTTTTAAGGCAATATGAAGTTTTTAATGTTACTGTGAAGTGAATGTTCACACCTGCTAGGCACCATTTCTCCTTTCTACCAGGGGCTTTCTCCTCTAGAAATCAGATTTTAAAAACTCCTTTTGAACTGACCAGCTGAGAGGCTTCCCTACAGAGACCTTTTTCATCTCTTCTCTGGGTCTTTTCCTCAGGTATTCAGTTCCTTCTTTCACCTCTCCACAAGTCTCCTGATGCCTCTTAGCACTACCACGTGAGGCCCTGGGACCACATTCTCCCAATTCTCTCTGCCTTCTGGCAGATGGGACACACCAGGGCAAATTATGTACCAGCGCCCAGAATAACCATCATTTGAGGTCGAGGAATTCAGTGCTATTTATCCAAGTAGTTTTTATCCAAATAGGACAGAGCACTGGAGCTGTAATAACTCTCATAATGTACTAATAGAAGAGGAAAACTCATTATTTAGCAGAAAAGCTGAGCTCTCAAAAGTACTCTTCTCAAATGGGAGGAGGTTATAACAAACGCTTAGGTAGAACAATATTGGTCCTGGAGTCTTTGAGAGATTTTGAGCGCTATCTCAAGGGCATGAGGCCAATCTCCAAGTCCCACTGGCAAGAGCTGTGTAGCAGAGAGCTCAACCAAGTGCACAGTTTAGAGAAAATAGCAGGATAAAGTTAACAGTGCTACATCCTAGTTAACAGAGGGCTGTTTCTGCTCTTTGGTTTCATTGCAGCCTTTACTCTACACCAAGGCTGTAAGAAGGGGTGAAAGCCATCTGAGCTGTGGGACAGGGACTGTCATCTTCATGCTGCTGCACATCAGACCCCTTGTCTTAGCCAAGGTCCCATCCCCAAATTCACTCATTGTAACAAAGCCCCTTCACAATCTGCATGGGGCTATAACGAACCAAAAACCTCAGCTGAAGCTACCCACTCCCCCTGTTCAACATGTGGGGAGTGCCAGAGGTATTTCCAATGCCCCAAGAGAGGCATTCACCCCAGCAGGATTCTGGCAGCTACCTGCTTGTGAGAACTGCAGACCCTTCTGACCACACCAGCTTTGAGGCAAGTGGGTCTGAAGGGAATGCCACCTCAAGAGGTCACACTGCATTCAGAGGTGTCACTGCTGTCCTGCCTGGACATGGGTGGTTTGCAGAAAGCAGCTCTGAGGAGCAGTGTGTCTCTCCTCCAGGATGCAAAAAGACCCCTCCTAATATTTACTGGAAAAGTGTTACTGAAAAAGGGGAGGAAACTCTTGGGCATGCTGCGTGAGCTAGATCTGCTGCTGGAGCAGCCTTGGCAGTGTGCAAAGATATCACAGGTAAGATCCTCAGTCCTGGAGCTGGCAAAAAACCCAGCTGAGTAGTAATCCAGATAACCTTAGCTGCATGTCAGTGAGGGAAACACAGGAGGCTGCAGAAGCAGAGACTGAGGTGGGTGAGCAGCCTTCAAGTATCTGCCACCCCTCTGGCCATGTTCAAAAATCTTCTGTAGGTCTTTGTTTAACCATCCAGCTCAGCATCCCATTCAGATCCATTAAAAATATCACCAAGACTAAAGTATTACTGTGGAATGCATGAACTGCCCAAGCTCCCATTTTTGTTTGATTTGATTTCTCTACGAAGCTTCTCTCAAAGGGCTCAGATTGCGTTTACTTGGGGAATATTTTGTCAGATCAGCATGTACAGCATGAAATCAATAGCAGCTTTTGAAGAAAGACCAGATTCATGCGTTGTCCAGAATAACCTTTTCAGCCAACTTTTACTGGGTGGAAACCACACTTAGGAAAAGGACAAGTTCTACCTTACAATAACATCCTTCACCCTACCTAAAAAACCCTCCTCTCAATGTTCCCTGTAGACCACAGGCAGAACCCTGTCTCTCCATGTAACACTATCTTTGTATAAAAGCCTATTTCTGTACAAAATAACACTGCACCTATCCAGATATGATGTTATTCTTTCCAGTGTAATTTCCTACTATCCCATATGAACAACTCTATACTGCAAGCTCCAGTTTATTATTCAAAATTATGAATTGCCCATTTTCATACATTTCAATATAGCTTGAATTGAAAAGCAAATTCCTGCTTTCAGTAGTACATGAGCAATGCTTCCATGTTAATGTGTGCAAATTATCATGAAGAGAATCAACACACATCAGATTTCTGCAATCTGTTTACCTCTGTAGACACAGAAATATCCTCTGTAGGGGTGCTTTCCAGGCAGAAATGGAAGCAATACAATCTATAGGTCTTTGAGAGCAGATAACTGGAGTTGTGATGAATACATAGATAATATCTTAGTCAAAGGTTTGTGCATCACACATGCACACAGTGCCCCCACACAGATGCTACTGCCATAACAACTGTTTTTCTGGCAGACACTGTGTATCCAGCCTTTTGCCCAGTTTCAGCCCTTCAAAGAACAGTTTTCTGGAAATTCAACACTTTCCCTCCACAGAAAGTGGGCAAATCAGAATATTTTATTTGGCAACTCAAACTGTGAAGTCTGGGACCCAAGAGCTGGTTGTGCTGTGTGAAATCCCCTTTCTCTTCCCATGCTCTGCCACAGAGTGGGCTTAGATGAGTCCCAGCATGGTTTTGGTCATATTCCTTCCGCTAACTTTCTCTGCAAGGAAAATAACAGGAAATTCAGGCCATTGAGCTCACAAGTTTTATAGGAGCTTTCACTTATTATGACAGAAATGCAAACAACACGCAGAAGACTTTTCTGTCCTGTCCAGGTCCATAAGCCATCAAGAACCTCAGTGTTTCTGATGTCCAGCTCCTGCCTAATGTAAACAATTACTCAAAAAACAGAAAACAAACTATCATCTTACAATTTCTACTATTGCTACTTCCAGTATTCAGGACTGTCAAGTGGGCAGTCCTGAAATTCTGAATTCTCTGTATTCTGAAGCTTTTGCTGTACAAATATAAGCAGGGTATGCCCAAAAGAACAAGTTGGATGTCAGTCACTCAGAAGTTGAGGTGGCTTCTTTCTTGAGCCAGTGTTGAGCTACGTGGTCAGTTTTTCAGATGTTTCATCTGTGTGTCATTGGGGCAAGAAGTGCTCTTCTTTAGGACAGGCTGAGAAGCCACCAGGGCCAGGGACAATGTCACCTCTCCTAGCAGCAGAGCTGTTTGTCAGACAGATCCTGCAGGAGGGAAGTCTCTGCCTACTTGTGTAAGATGGGAAACAACCAGCACTGCAATCAAGTGTTGGCTCATCTCCTTGATAAGGAGGGAATGGAAAGAGTTCCCAGGAGAAAGGTGATACATGTCTGGACATCCTGGGAGGACATCAGAGAAGGATGACTGTGCTGTGGAAGGGAAGGGAACCCAAATCTGGTCTCTGAGCAAAGCTCTGCCTCTGTCAGAGGTTTCTGATGGCCACAAACCATAGCACAGGAACAGGAAGAGGCAGGAAACCTCTCTGGTGAAGCATTCATGCAGGTTGTGACTCTGGCATGCCTTTTGTAGCTTCAGTTCCATCTCTCATGAGTACAAGCCATGGAGTTCTCAGGCACAACTACAAATTATGAACACCTGGCTGTGCTTGTGTGCTGACTTTCACCTGGGTATCTGCAGTGTGAGGTGACTGGGCAGCAATGGGCTGTCCCAAACAGACAATGGCATTCCATCTCAAAAGACACAATAAAACCACACTCAGGGGCTGAAGCACTGTAACACAGTGGCCCAGCTCCCCCAGGTACTCCTAGCCAAGGGCATGACACATGAGGTCAGCAAAGGTATCTCCTGGGGGCCTGGATGAGGGTCTCCAGCATGCAGCATGAGCTGGGGGCAAGTGTCTGGACACAGACAGAGCTATAGGAGGGACCTCAGAATTGTAAGTGAAAGCCAGGGAGACACAGTCTTCAAGGTCAGATGATAACAAGCCTAGGACGTGTGGGTCTATATTTGGCAGTGATGCAATCAGCTGGAAGCATATACTCATTTTCCCTTGAACCGTAGGCAAGGCAATGGCTGCCAGAGCTCACATGAGCACTGTTAGGGACAGATGATATGTTGTCAATGTTCTGACCATCTGACTTTCCTGTGTTTCTGTTCTCTTTAATGCAATTTCGTTTCTCTTGGAAAAATACAAGTGGAGAATGGGTTATTTCCCTCCCCCTATATAGTACCAAGCGTGGCAAGAAATGGTGTGGTGTATCCACAACATGAGGCAGAGCTTTCTTTTTCCAGAAAGGATTTCTACATCACCCTGCAAAACTTCAGTGCTGTCAGCTACAGCTGTGCTGCATACAGAAGCCAGTCTGAGGCCAGAATTCTACTGAGGGTGAAGATTCAGGTAACAGTGTGGGATAAGCCAAAATTGAGCTACATGGCAGGAGAACATGGAGCAAGGAGTGCCCTACCCTGCCCTCCTCTGCCACAGGAACCAAAGCCCTGCAGATACACCTCCACTAATCTGTAAGTAATCAGTCCCACAAACAGCATCTCATCCTAAACTCACACTGCTTTCAGTCACAACATCCAGAATACACAAGCCCTTCTTGAGCTGCTTGGCCAGAACTCTTTCCTAACCCTGATTTTAGCTGCCGTCTACCCAGATCAAAATATTTTCTTTAAAGCAGAGACATGTTTCTCAGCATAGGACTGCTCTCTCATCTGTCATTCATGCAGTTGAATTAAAAATACGCCACTAATGAAGGTCATCAAGCATCACTTATCACCTCTAATAGCTAGACCAAACAGTCTAAATGCTTCACATTATGAAGATCAATTGAAGGGGAAGCAGGAAGGAGATGACTACAGAACCAGAGCGTTCACATGCACTGCACAATGCTGGGGCAGAAATGTCCCTGACTTACACCAAGCCAGAAATATGCTGAGCTGTGTCTGCTGGGGTGCCAAGGAACCATTCCCAGTGGGCATTGATCCTGCTGGAACAGGATCAGCTGATGGACTAGAGAGCATGGAGATCAGCAGCCTCCATCCCCACAGGGGCCTGAGAGATGTTTCTACCTTTCTTACTTCTGACAACAACCCACCCAAGTTAAGAAGGAAAGGAAACAGAGGAATTAACTGTGTTTGTGCAGCGTGGAGAGCTGGTCATGGGGACCTTGGAAACCTCCCTGTTGAGGTCTGGGGCTCACTGCAAGAAGATGTGAGCACCAAGCTGCCTCTTGAAACCAGTGTCAGGCACACAGTGTTGGTCCCAGAGGGGACCTGGTAGCTCTGGAAAGCAAACCAAACTTTCTCATTTATCACATGGAGGAAATAGATAATTCATCAGTGGTATGAAACTTTTGAAATCCCCATTGTGGCTGCTCAGTCGTGAAGAGGAGGAAACCTCTGCAGTGAGAGCCCAGGCAGCAATCGCACATTTGTCTAAAAACTCCTCCCAAGAGCTACCTAGAGAGATCACGATGGCCAAACAGAGCTCAGAGGTACACAGGGAGCCCATGGCAGCTGAACATCCATCAGACCAGCAGCTGCACAATTGCTATCCTCAGCCTCCTTGGCATTGTGGGCGCTGTGTTTACCCTGCAGAGAACCAAGACAGATGGCAATTTCATCAGCCCAGGAATGCACATGCCCTCTCAGCCCTTGGTCTCATGTTTCCTGTGCTCTCTCACTTTCCTTTCCTGTCCAATACACTCTCCAGCCTGTATCTCTGTGGGGAAGAGGCCATTTTGGTCCCCAGCCAAGCCACCTTTCCTAGCACAAGCAGAACTGTCCAGTGTGTCTGGCAGAGCAATACACACATATATCATTGTGTCCTTGTCCAGCTGATATTACAATGTGTGTCCAATGGGTCAGCCCACAACAAGCCAAAAAAAACCAAAACATAAGCATTATTATTATTGGCTTTCCTCCACACAGTTGAACTGTGTTTGGTTCACTTTGTTTGCTTTAACTTGTCTCTCATTACAAGAAAACATTGGCCAGAGGACTTTGAGCAATCTCAAGTCTCCTTAACAATGGCTGGGAGAAATCAGATGCAAACAGCCAGTATAGTTCAGTCTAAGACGTGCAAGTTGGCTCAATTTAACACAATCCGTATTTATATACCTATACTTGGTTTTAGCTACACGAGTAATGTGGAGAGCTAGGGCAGTGCAGGAGGGTATTTTCCCTGATAACTTGCAGCTGTACTGATTGCCAAAGAAGTAATATCTGTGCCTGGCCAATCAGTCTCAAGGATATTAAGGAGTAGGCCATGTTTCTATTGGCCACACAGGCACTTAAAATCAGAGATGTGGGGTGATCAGAAGGCTGCTGGCTGTGCTGAGAGGGACATGTAGTTGTGTAAGGGCCAGCTAAGGTAAGATAATTTGTATGAGGGACAGCCCGGGGTTAGGTGGCCAGGATAGGGACAGCTTGAGGTAGCCATGCAGAAAGACAGAAGGAACCAGATACATGAAACTGCCCATAAGAGAAGGAATCAGTACATGCTGATAATTACAGAATGGAGTCAGAATTACTAGAGAGGACTATGAGATAAGGAGACAGAGTTGTACAGAATTAACAGGCTTATAAGAAAAAGATCTGTAGAAGAAAATATGTTGAGTTCAGAGTTGTGTGAGTATTAGCACTGAAGATGAAAATATGTAGAGTTTGTGTATGAAGACTGGTAAGTAATGCCAGTGAAAGGGCTGATGGTGTTGCCAGCCTTGGCTGCCTTGTCTTAGCTGTGACAGAGTGATTTTGAGTCACTTTTTTCTGCATAGATATGAGTACATAGGTAATCTGGACAGGACCGGCCTTAAAAGTCTTTGCTACAAGGTGCTACCTGCTTTGTATCTCTAGTGCAAAGCACTTGCCTGGTACTACCGAAACATGCTTCAGCTCCAACGTAAATGGAATCAAGCTAAGTCAAAAAATTCTTTAAGAAGTGGGCTATGATTTTTCTCAGACCAGAGGCACAATAATAGCCCTGCAGAACTCACACTCTGTTCCCACCAACTCAAGCCCTACTGCTGTTTCAGTGGGAGAAGAGGTTCTTTCCCTCATCCCTCCTTGGACCAAGCATCTATGTAATTTAGATGGTCCCTTGTGCCCTGGATCAGAGCTCAGTGATGAGTGTTTAATCTTTCTGCACTGAGAAAAGGGACTTTTCTGCATTTTATGGAGAAGGATATGAAACACAGATGTGGCTGGCTCTGGATCACATTGTGGTCTTGCAGCTGTATTTTGAGCCAAGGCCCAAAGGTCCCTGGGCACTCTTTGGCCACCAGACCAGCTTAGATTTTTTCAATCAGGCTAAGGCAACAAGTTTGGAAATGGAGCAAACTCTACCATCACCCTCCATCCTGTCATCTACAATGCAACACTTGGGGCATTGTGATGCAAAAAGCGCCAGCGAGGAGATGCAAGACGTGACTTGGAAAGTCCCAGCGTTGCATGTTGCTGGGGCATGGACATGGCAGAGAGCATCCCTGCAGAATTCTGGGTCTCACATTCCTTCCCTGACCACCATGAATAGCTGGATTTTGTTTGCTTTTTTCTTCAACTGTTGCAAAACTGATGTGGCAAGGACAGCAGTGCACATGAGGAATG
Organism: Sialia sialis; assembly: GCA_009812075.1. Classification (NCBI taxonomy): domain Eukaryota; kingdom Metazoa; phylum Chordata; class Aves; order Passeriformes; family Turdidae; genus Sialia; species Sialia sialis. Next base: position 5,219,673 of record VRYO01002775.1, on the reverse strand, counting down.
GACAGCTCATGAATAGTGCACACCACTCCAATTACACTTCATGGATGGTTTCAGTTGTTCTAGAGCACAGCCATTACAGGACTCTCATCAGACAATGCTGCTATCATATATTGCCACCATTCTTGTTCATCTCCTCTCCTCCCAGCACCTCTATCATCATCCCTGAACAGATGCATGATGCAATCTCTGTGAAAAATGAAGAGTTAACCTGGACTGCTCCAGTACTGCTGCTCCAGTATGATGAACAAACCTCACCATTCTTGTAGAAGGACCTAGAGATAATATTTGTCCTCTTTTCTTCCTGCCCCATGTCTCTGCTGCCTACCTGGTGCCAGTCTTCACCTTTAAAAGGAGTCATATCCAGGGAATAAGAGAAATTATGGACACTGGAATCAGAGAAGATGTAAAGATCCTGGGATATCTTGTGTTGCAACAAGACCGCAGGTCTACCACAACTGGTCACTTCCCCCCATACTTGCCCTGTTGTTCAGTGGATAACTCCAATTTTTCTTTTTGTTTCAGTTTCACTGAAACAAGTTTCATTCAGTCCGGTTTAACTTCTCTATCTGGAAGTTTCCAACATCAAGCAAAGTCAGTGAATTCTTACCACAGGCTTTAACATCAAATTTTTCATTCTCTCTGACCGTGTCTGGTCATGTTGAGCCAGGATAGCTGTGGTACTCCCTGGGCTGCCTGACACTAACTGAACCTGTATCTCAATCAACACAGGTTAATTGGTCAGAAAACACAGGGCAACTATTTGTGCTGGGAAAAGACCAGGATATGGAAGGTCATTAGGTCTTGAAACACTGTGTGTTCCTACAAAAGATTAGCTCCAGGAAGTCAATGCTTTGAGGCAGAATTTTCTTCACAGAACTCCTTGGTGTATTCCAGAAAAGGGCTGGTCTTGCTGAAGGCTGGTTGTCCCAGCCCTAGAGGTTTTTACTTTATTTGTAATTAGCTTTTGCAGACTGCAACAAGCAAGTTTTTAACTACCTTACAGAAAGGAAGGGACATAAAAAGGTCATTGTGTCTTTGGTCAAGAAGAACAACCCAGCCAAGCCAGGCTGGATGAAATAACCCAAATTCCACCTCATGTACCAGGGCAGCTGGCCACCTCCACTCCTGCTCAGGACCCACATAAAGAAACTCTACATTTCTGCTGGGAATCTGGCAATTTAAATCACTTTTCTATATTCAAAGTTGTCTGCATCTCACTCTAGAAGGCCTCCTTGGACTCATGGGCTTTGCACTGCTGTCCCCCACATGGGACACATCAAGAGAGGGTGACTGTCACATGAACAGCAACCTCAAACATGTGCAATCCCTCCCGCTCACAAATGGGTAATTTCCCCACTACAACAAAAATTACTGATTTTACCGTTAAGTAACTGCAGAAGATCATGTTTTCCTCAGCTATTATCCAGCTATGTCATTTCCACAGACACACTTACTCTCTGCCACAATGCTCCCCTCACATATCAATTTCTGAATTTGAAAAAAAAGGCATCTACAGGATCTAAAGCTGGGGACCCTCTCTGTACTCACAGCTTTAGCTTCAAAGCCTATCTGGTTGAAACTGAGTGAACAAGCTCCAGGATCATCAGAAGGAAGGAGAAATGCCATTGTCATGAGTATTGTGGGTTCTTCACATGGGCTGTCTTCCAGACCACATCTGGGACATCTCTGGTGTAAAGCAACAGCCTCATCAGCAAGTCCCCATCTACCACCCTGTGATTCTCATGAAACAAAATTCAAAACACTGGGAACAACAAGGGAACCATCTGCCCTGAGATGCAAAGCTCAAATGTAATGTGTGGAAGGATAAAGAGCAGAGCTGTGATATGCTTGGACAGACAGGTGTCAAAGACTCGGGAAACCTCGCAGATCTGTCTCCTTTTGCAGCAGATACAAGTGGGAAGGGCATAAACCTGTTGTGTGAGCCTTGGAGGGGCACAAAGCATCCGTTTCTCTGTTGCGGTGTGGCTCCATGCCCAGGAAGTGTCCTTCACTGGAGCAGGGACCAGCAAGCTGCCTCTGGATCAGGGTCTGCAGGGTGGCAGGCACAGACCCTGCAGCAAGAGCAGCCCTTGGATGCCTTCAAATAAGCTGGAAGACACTCACAGAGTCTGGGCTCCTGTGTCAGGTGTCACCAGCACCTGGCAGGCACCTTTCTGACCTGTCTCATGGCAATTCACCAGGGAAGAACCAGCCCAGCTTGGCGCCTCAGCAACCCCCAGGGGTGCTCTGGGAGCAGCAAGGGAGCACAGAGGAGAGGCTGCAGCCTACTGAGGCTTCCAAAAGGCATTTGCAAAGTTCTTGCCATAGCTCAGAGAAACTGGCAAGCAATAGGTGAGTGAGAGGTTCTCAGAAGGACCAGTAACAGAGGAAAGATAGGAAATAAGGCACAATTTTCATATTGGAGGGCTGTTCTTCTATGCAGGGTTGTGCTGGGATGTCTGCAGAAACCTGGGCAAGATGGACAGGCAGGTGACAGCTGTTGCAGATGACACCAAATGGCTCATGGCAGTAAAGGTGACCTTATGATGCTCAGCAAACAGGTGTTCAACTGGCAGAGAAGATTATGTAAAAGGAAACAAATTCTTGTTTTACATACAAAATAGGGGAGCCAAATGAGACCCTGGGCATTAGGTAACATTTATAGCTCTTTAGAAATGTTACCTCATGCAAGAAAGAAAGAAGAAACCTCAAATGCGAGGAGTTACTAAGAGGGGGAGGGAAAGTAAACAAATCTGGAGCAGAAAATCATGTCATAACAAAAACTCATGACAGCCCCAGCTCAAAAATTGTGCTGTTTGAGTCCCTCCACCTTGAAGAGGTGATAGCAGAGGGAGAAGGTCCAGAGCAGAGACATGGCAGAGCTTCTGGATGAGCAGGACAGGCTCTTCAGGCTGGAAATGGGCCAGCTGAGGATGGGAACCTGCAGAATACTGGAAGACTAAATAGGATGGAAAGAGGAAAACTCTCTCGTCCCACACAAGAGGTACCAGACGAAGATAGTAGGTGCACAACCCAAAACCAGAAAACTGAAGCTTTTTTTGCCCAAGGTGTAATTAGGCTGCAGCAGCTCCTGCTGCAGGATGCTGTAGTTGTTAAAAGCAGGAAACAGCCTGGGACGGAGAAAGAACAGGAGGAACAAAACAAATACAGACTTTCAAATACAGACACTTCTCTCACTCAGGAAATGTGTAAGCTGAAAAATGTTGGGGTATGGGAGAGTATAAGAGGGTAGATTGTGCCTGTCCCTCCTCTCCAGCTATCTCTGGGTATCTATTCTTGACACTGGCATGGAGAGGATGCTGGGCTGGAGAGATTTTTGACTTGAGCCATGATGCCATCCTGCACCCACTCCCAGATGCCCCAGATATTTGAGGTTTGCAGATGGGGTCATTTGGCTCCATACTATCTGAAATTTGTGTTTACTTTCATAATTTTGGTGTAGTGCCCAGAGATTCAAGCGAAGCAGTGAATGACGTTGTGAAAGGTCACCCTCATTGCCAAACCTCATTTTCAATTCCAAAAGCAGTGTAAGAAGTCACACTGGCAAATCAGTCTTCTCATATTTATTCACAAAAATGGTCTTCTGTTTTTTTCCTTCTTGTCACCCAGTAGAAAAACAAAACCAAGTTGATGCTATGTTAAATATAGAAAATGTCTTTACAAGAGGCTCCTTATGAATTCCATAAATTGCATTTATTAATTCCAGTCAACTTTACCTCATTAAAAATTCTCAAATCTTTTTGCCCTGGACTAATGGAAGCCTGGACCCCGGCCTAATGTCCTTGTGTGCAGCTGGGACGTGTGTTTATTCTTCAGTCATGTCAACAAGAACAAACATCCCAAGCAAGAACCACTTCTTGGTTCAATGACTCGAGAAAAGAGGGCCTTGTGGGAAATTCCAGCCTTGCCACAGCCTCTTGAGAGGCCTTGCTTTCCAGGAAGCGATACAAAAATGTAGGTCCTTGATGCCAGCATGCTTCAGACTGGGGAGGGCCATTCAGTGACACAAGGAAATTCCTGTCTTCTATCCCGCTCTTATCTGGTCCCTGGTAGGAACTTTGTCTGTCCTACATGGTGTGGGGTGAAGAAAGAGACTCCTGCCTTTGAGGAGATGCAGACCCCTCTAGTCTATTATGTTTTCCCTCTTTGTTTTCTCTTAGTACAAGAGGTCAATGTTCCAAAATTACAGATGTGTCCTTCACCCCAGCCTTCTGCTCCATCCATCTCCCTGTTGCACTGTGCTTGGGAAGAAACTTGCCAAAGCCCACACAGCTCTCACCTCCTGTTTATTTTCAGGCAGGTGAGAAGTGATATTCCATTACACATAAGCACTCACACAAGCTGTAAGTCAGTTTGGCCTGGCCATGGGGCTCACAGGATGACACCACTGCTGGAAGGGGGCTCTGGAGGCTCCACTCCCCCTTCCTATTCAAAGCAGGACAATTGCCAATACTAGCTCAGGTCATCCTGTGTTTTTTTCCTGGAGAAGTCTTGAACAACCTTCAGGCAGCAGGTCTGCCACCTCTCTGGGCTGAATTGTCTCCTGGGGAAGAAGTTTTTCCTTGCTGTTGAACCTGAACTTTCCGAACTACAACCGGTGCCTATTTTCCCTTGGTATCACCTGCTGATACTGAGAAAATTTTGACTCTGTAACCATCATAACCACCCTTCATGTTGCTGTCAAATTGTACTTTATATTCCCTTTTGCCAGGTTAAGCAAACCCAGTTTCTGCAACTGCTGTTCATGGTCTAGACCCATCCACTGAACCTTCTACTGACCACACATCCATTAGTGGGACATGTCTCTCCTGCATGCAGGCATGGAGTGGAGACTTCAGTGGAGATCCTTCTGGCCAACACCAATGCCTTTCCAGTGCCTATTAGAGGACAGGCCTTGTGTGCAAGCCCCCTGACATCAGCTCCAAGCACAGCCCTGAGGGAGATGCTGGAGATGTCAGCCCAGGCTGGGGAACAGTCTTTGCTCTTGGTATCGAAGTCTCAGCACCTCAGTGGCACATCAGTGCTGCCCTGCCTGTGCTGGCAGAGCCTGGCAGTCCCAGGAGAACCTGGCCAGCACAGGAATTGTCCTCAGCCCCCACTTATGGCCGGGAGAGAAGCACACAATCTGCATCCTATCTAAGGTGAAAGGGAAATTTCATCAGTGCTGAAACCATAGCAGCCCAGCATTGTGCAAAACATTTGAGGCTAACATAAACATCTCTGCTTTTATGAAAATAGAAATCAGATGGCATCTAAATGAACCCAGAGTGCTGCTCCTCCAGTGCAGTGTTCTGTCATTTGTCCACAAATGAAGGAACTGGGATCTGGATTTTCCAACTAAATGACTCAGGCCACACTCTGCCTTTGTTAGTAGCTACAGCCCTGCTTTGACCTGGTGCTTAAAGCATGCTGAAATCTGAGCTTGTGTCATGTCTGGCAGCCTGGACAGTTTCAAAATCCTTGAGACATGTGATTTACCAGAATCGCTTCTTTTCCTGCATCCCTACAGCCCTTCAGCAAAGCCCCAGCATACTGCTGGTATTGGAGAGGGACAGCTCAAAACAAACACCTCGACCCCAAGGGTCTGGCAGCTCAGACTCTGCTGAAGGCCAGGGCACAAATGAGCCAGACACCAGCTCAGATGTGCCTGCAGGGCCTTGCACTGAGACAGGACAGACAAACACCCTGCACCTTTCCACAGTAGGGACACACCTGACAAAACACGGCAGGACATGCAGCAGCAGCACTGCAGCTTTAGAAGGGAAACTGAGGCACAGCATTGATGTGTGACAGTTGTACCCAGGGCCATGTGCCTTAATGTCCCCAGGGATCCTGCAGACTTTTCAGCCTGAAGCTCAGCTGCAGATGTGGTTTATCTGGAGTTCACCCATTCAAGATAGTTCCCATTCCCAAAACAGCCCTGTGCTGGGCAGAGCCTGTCAGCATTGGAGGCACCCATGTGGGTGAGGCATGGCTGCCCTCAGCCTCTGTGCTATTCTCCTCCTCAGACCTCTTATATCCCCCACCAGTATGATGTTTTGGAGAGACCTTCCTTCCAGGGTCCCCTGCTCAGCAGTTGTCCCCCCACTCCTCCCAGAGAAGCTCAATTTAGCTGTACCTAGGGCTGCCCTGCTTCAACTCTAAGGATGCCCCTTGTGAGCCTGAGCCTCCACGGATGCCCTGGGAAGTGCTCCTCACCCCTGCACTGAGTGCACAGGGCTCAGTACTGCTTTTCTGATCCCCCTCTTCATGGGTAGGAGGAAGGATCCAGCTCTGGGCAGAGGAAAACAGGACCAGGTACGGGAAGAACAGAGAAATGTCAATTCTCAGGACAAAAGGAACTGGAAAAATGAAGTATGTGAGGACAGATTACAGACACAGATAAAACAGGAAAGACCCTGGGGCAGGTTGCTTTAAGAGGAAAGAGGAATTTAGAGGAGCAACAAGCAGGCAGCTCCGCAGGATGTAATGTTAAAGGCATGAAGAAACCTCCCAGTGCAGTAGGAGGATGTGCAGCATGTTGGGAATTCAGCTGAATCATAAATTCCTTAATCCCTTGAAGTTCAAGAAGGAATTACATAAAGAAAACAAGCTATTCAAATTCCAGGAGATTAATGTAAAACCATGGCACAAGCATCTGGGGAGCAACTGGAAATCTGAAGCACAGATGCCAGTACTGAGGCATGAGAAACACCACTGGAACACAATTTTAAGTGCTCAGAGGTGCATCTGCTCCAGCAGCAGCCTTGGCTTAAGCAACCTCTGTCATCCCCCTCCCCACTTGCCCAGCCCCCAGGAGCTGCACTAGCACAAGCGAGGTCACATATGCAGAGAGGGCTGCTTATGCCTATGATGCTGCCAAAAAATAAATGAAATAAGATAACACTAACAAAATGTGTACCCATTGCAGCCTAAATAAACCAGAGGTTTCCAGAGGTGGATTTCATCCACCCAACTCATCCCAGCACAGCATATTTGGAAAAACCTTCCTGCAGCTATCTTGGCCAAGAGGGAGGTGGGCCCCTGGGCAAGCGCAAGAAATGCTGATCTCAAAAGACATTTCCTAGAAAAATATCAATAGAATTAAAGAGTTTTCAGCATGAGAATAATACCAAGACAATACCCCAAGACCGTTTTAAATCAAATTTGTTCTGCCTAAATCTATTTGCTTTCCCTCCAGGGCAGGAGTTTCATTTCCCTGAAAGTACAGCAGCTGTGGATTGCAGAATTATGGAATGGGTAATATTGGAAGGCACCATGAAGATTATCCAGTCCAATCTGCCTGCTCAGGCAGGGTCCCCTGGGCCACGTTACTCGGGATTGTGTCCAAGCTCCTTTTGAAAATCAGTGCTTAGTCACCCTCACAGTAAAGAAGTGCTTGTTCATGGTCAGGTGGGATGGTTGGGACTGTTGACTTTAACAAGATTTTTAACGCTGTCACAAGCACCATTCATGACTGTGGCTTGGCACAGTTCTGGGAAGCACCACACCTCTGGGCATACAGAACTTGGGCTGGGGGTCCGCTCTTCTGAGAAGAAGACACAAAACTGTATAGAGACCCATGATCAGAGCAAAACTGCAGGGGGTATTGAGTGCACGTCCACAGGAGCCAGACTCATGAATGATTTGAATGCTGAAATGCAGAGAATGCTTACAAGAGTTCCAGGAACTGCAAGCACAGTGACCAGGAATGGGGGACAGAATCTGATCTCAGAATTATCCAGGAACATTAAAAAACCAATAGGATGCATTTCAAACACAACAAGTATATCATATGGCAATGCAACAGAAGTAAACAACTGTACAAATGCAGGGAGGAAATTGCCCATTCAGTAATAACTCTGCAAAAATTCAAACACTCCAGAGTAATGACAGGTCATGAATGGGCTGTGTCAGCACATTGCTGTGAAAAGGGAAGCCTCCAGCTGGGAAATTCAAAAAGGAATGACACCAGGACAACATAGAAACACCCCTAGTCCAGCTGTTATTACCAGAGCTTGGCTACTGTGCAGTGTCCACTCTTGGCATTCCAGAATCCAAAAGGCAAAATGTAGAATGACTGACAGACCAGAAATGTGATGTCTAAAAAGCACTGAAGGAACCAACACAGCTTAATTTAGAAAAGAAAGATGGCCTAGACAAGATGTTGGCCCTCAAAGAAGTAAAAATTGCTTCTAGAAAGAAATGCAGTAGTGGGAAGGGAAGGCAAGGCAAAGCAGGGTAGGCAAAGCCGTCTTCAGAGAAATTCAGCTCCACAATGGCTTTGATACCAGGCCCTGGTCATGTGATTGCAGTTCTTCCCTAACCAATCTCAGAAAACCACTCACTCAACTCTTTCTCATATGGTGGAAATGCCCAAGGTTTGCTGGCAGCTCCACATTCCTCCAGGGTCATGTTTTTTAGGTAAGCTGTAGGGAAACTCTGCTTCTTGAGCCTCACTGCCTCACAGGACATGGGCACTTGGCTCCTCAGTCACTGCCAGTTCTCCTCCCTCCCTGCAGCAAGTGTTGGGTACGAAGAGATATTTCCCACTGTGCCCACAGTAATCCCTGTGCGTGTGGCTATGATATACTCTTGGGAAAAACATTTCAGGCATGACTATTTTTGCTTATGGTCTTGTGGCCTGGGCTCCATCAGCCTGGGCTTGTTTGGTTTAAGAAGGAGCCAAGAAAGTGATGCCAACAGGGCAGTGACCATGTGGGACATGAAACAGCAAGAGGCTCATCCCCACCAGCCCAGGACAACCTTTATAAAGAAACCACCACAGGTTTGAGCTATGACATGGTGTATCCTGTTCCTCATGGCATTCTCTTGTAGCACAAACTCCTGCCACAGGACTCCCCAGGACACCTGCTGTGCTCTGGGCACAGGGCTGAGCCAGGACAGCCAGGACACCTGCAGTAGCCCGGGGTGAGGGCAAGGGAACCTTGGCTCAATGCAGGGCTTTCCCCATGGCAGAGATGGAGGCACAGCAGGGATATGCACAGCACTTTTGCCAGGGTAAATTGGTGGGAATTTAATGGGAGACCTACGTGTAAACATGACAGGAGAAGGAAACCCCCCAGGCTGAGGGTCCCCGGAGCCACCCTAGGGCCCAGCTGGGAGTTAGGACAGGACTCACGATGGTCTAAGAGGAGGCAGATTTGTCTCCGCAGGTCAGCCCAGCTCCTCTATCCTGAGTTGTTAAGCTGAAAGTCGGTGGGACAGGGCTCAGGAACATCGGTTGCCAATGGGCGACAGGCAGGGCTGGCGATGGGCCCATGTCTGGAAGGAGAAATCCTCCGGCGCCAGCCCTGAGGGCATCCCCGCTCCGCGGCCCACGCGTGGGCCCAGCTCTTCCCGCAGGTTTTGCTCCCATCTAGTGGCGGATCCCGGCTCCGCACGGGCGCTCGGCAGCCAGGACAAGGCATCCCGGGGTCTGCAGCTTGGGGTCGGGGCACTCAGAGCCCCTCGCTGTGGAGGGACGAGGTGACACAGGCAGGGCAGGAGCTGGGGGCTGCCCTGAGCGCGGCCCTCTGCCAGGGGCCAGCACGGCCAAGAGTCGCCCCTCAGCCTGTGCTCTGCAGGGCTCTCCCCCCTCTCCCGCAGAGCTCGCTGTGAAAACTCATTTAACATCTACCCCAGCTTCTTCCCGGGCCACAACACCTCCGTTTGGGTTTATCCTTCTCCCAGACCCTCCGTTCCCTCCAAAGTTTGCATCGTGCTGGGTGAGATCCCAGCAGACATGGGCCAAATGGGCCATGGACCGTGGCACCCTCAGCAGGAGCTGCAGCAAGCCTCTGGGAATGAAAATTTGAAACTTTCTCAGCGCTGGGTAGCCTGGAAGGGAATAAAATGACATCATTCCTCATAGCACAAGCCCATTTTTTTAGGCACAAAAGATCACTGTGGAGAAGTTAAGAGGGTAGAATCCAGTGAAGAAAGAAACCTAATACTCATCTGTGAACCAAGATTTGGTTAACAACTTTTCCAAAACTCTGCAAGGTTATATAACAAACAGTTCCAGACAGTCTTCTCTTGCAGAAACTGAAACACAGGGGTTTTCCCAGAAGCTGCTTTAAACTCAGTCTATTTTTTCAAACTGCTGGCAGACTGGCACCCCTTTTAGAATAGCCCATTGAGGCAATATGCCATGGTCCCACACTGTGTGAGCCAAGTTGGACAGGACAGGACAGGCAACCACAGCCCCTGGAGCAGCAAGGGGGCAGCTTGGGGAGGACAGCTGGGACCAGGCTGAAAAACAGGATAGCATCAGGAGAGTTAGAAGATGTGGAGCTGGTTGGAGCTCAGAGAGATGGAACCAGGGCTCCTGAAAAGCAAATAGGAGAGGCAAACCCATACAGGATTATTTATTTTGGATGCTAATTTGCCGTTAGTGGAGCCATATGATGGTGGGGAGGCACCCAGGGGTGAGAGCAGAAACCCATTTTCTTGCCATATGGCCTTAGGTCAGATTAAGCTGACTGAAACCTTATCCTAAAGCCGTTTACCACAGCAGGAAGTCGGGCTGCTGAGGAGTAGGAAGAAATCAGGTCCTTGGGTCCTGGCTCTGCAGCACTGCCTCTCAACCTCTCCTCTCCACATTCACAAGCTCCAGCCTATCCTGCTCATCACTGTCTTCCACAATCTTCCCATAAACTTGCTGGTTATTTGGCAGGCAGGCACATTTAAGTGCTCTGTACATCCTAATTTGCAGCAGATTTGAGATCCCAGCGTTTTGTTGTCCTGCAAGTCTCACACTCTGGTACGGGGCCACTCACAGCCCACACAACTGATACATCATGTAGATGTATTTCTCTGTAATGCCCTAAAATACTAACACAAATAATAATCATAAAAGAGACACGGTCCTTTCCATGTCCCAGTACCACTAGATGGCACCAAGAGTGTGCCCTTCCCAGCCCGGTGTTTCCAGGGCCACTGGGGGAATTGGGGGAGCCCATCCCAGCCTTTTCTTGCTACAGAGCCAAATACTCAGCACTCGCCAGTGCCTCCTCCTCCTCTTTTCTTCAGGGACCATGGGGTGCTGCGATAAAGGCAGGCATTTCAACCTTAAAATCCAGCCTTCAGTGATGTCCTGGGGGGAATAGCCTGGGGTGGCTTTTGCCATGTTGTCTGTTACACACACCTCCCTTTCCCCACCCGTGGACCTGTCCAGCGAGGAAAGCCTCAAAGGCAGGTGCAAGTTATTCTGATTAATATTGGGATTAACGTATGAGTTTCCCATCATTGACAGGCTCTTCTTGGGAGGGACAGGAATACAACACAATTTACTATATAATTTTGCAGTCAGAAGGTTTGCCTTGTCTGTGGTCTCACAGTTTTAGGGATTGATTCTCCCCATGCACATTTAATATCCAACAGAGCTCAGCATGTCTCAGAGTATTACCTGTGTTTTTCACTATCAAACCCTCCACTCCCTGTCACATCCTTGGCAAAGCCACTAAATAAACCAGGGAAGCATAATGTCAGGTCTTTCCTCAGACCTTGCAGCATAATTAAGGAGCATCTGCTTTCCACTGGCCTCAGTGTCATGCCCTGAAGGTGACCCTCAGAGACAGCAGCAGCTCAAATGAGTGTGCTGGTTGGCGAGCTCCTGTCACAGCACTTCAAAGCAGCCAGCCAAACCCTGGCCCTGAGCAGTGTGGGGGATTTGGGTGACAAATCATTGCTCATCACACAACTCTTCTGCCCAGAGCAGAGCAGGAGAGGTGATGGAGCATAGCTTTCAGAAAAGCCAGAGCAGCTTGTCACTCCTTCCTGCCCGCATCCCAAGCCTGGCGTGTCTGGGTGATGGGTGTGCATGGCAGTGGTACAACCCTTGTGCCAAGGGGATCCCAGTGAAACCCTGGATGCAAAGGGAGTGGGAGAGGGATTTTGGCAGGGGCCTCTGAGCGATCCTGCCCTGCTCACAGAGGTGGAGTCACTGGAAGAAAGGCCAAATGGGAGATGCATAGCACAGCTCCATGGTGTCACTGGCAAGTTGGTCACAATGGCAGGGCTATCCCTGCCCACAGGGTAATCCTGCAGGTAATCCTGCAGGAGTATCCTGAGTGTGACCCTGCTTCCCAGCCCTCTGCAGAGAGTGGCACAAATCCTACACAAGCGCTTTAACCTCAGGTTAGGGTGAAAGCTAGAAAGGAGGCTGGATCACTTGGGAAGTTCAGGTCACACAACAAAGTGGGTTAAAATCTCTCATCCATTCCATCAAACAGGGAAAATCCCTCATCCTCCTTCCCTGCAGCCTCCTCTCCCCTCCCTGATCACCTCAGACAGTCCTAGGGAGTGACCCAGCATTCCCTTGCCACTGCCTCCCCTCCTGGAGAGCTGCCAGGAGCCTCCCCACACACCATCTGCTCTCTGCAGGTGACCTGTGGGTGCCCAAGGACATCCCTCCCACACCATCTTCCTCCACACCAGGCCACGTCTCCCCATCACCCCCAGCCAACATCCCTGGGCCCTCTGGTTCTGGAAAACTTCATTAAACCTCATGGAAAAATTCAAGTCTTTATTTGGTCTCTCCATGAGTGAATACTTCAGACATGGTGCAAAAGCTTGCTGCTACAAAACCTGCACACAGGAATGGCAAGCCTGGTGTCCCTCAGGGCTCCCAGCTGCTGTTTCCAAGCAGAACACACCCTTTGTCTAGCTGCAGATGTCAAACAGCATAGACACACATAGACATCGACGTGCGCATGGCCAGAGCTGTCCACATGCTGAAGGATTATTTTTTGCCTGACAGTGATGGAAATGTCAGAGAGGGTTTTATTTATTTTCTCTGGAAGGCTTGTTGCTTGAAATCCCCATTGGCAGAGGCTGACCTTGACCCTGCTGTCACAATAGGGTCTGCCATCCAGGTCTGCCATCCCTTCCCACCCTTGAAAAGCTGTGCAATTCAGCAGGAGCAGGGGTGACTGGCCCAGAGTGCCTGGCAGGGCTGCCAACCTTCAGAAGGCAGGTACTCCTCCAGACCTGCAGCACAACCCATGCCCGCCCATCCAGACTGTAGCTCCCCCAGATTCCCCAGCCTTCCCACCTCCCAGGGAAGGTCTCACTGAAGCCACAATGGACAGCTGTGGAATATTTGGGACACCAGCACTGGCCTGTTGAGCATCCATGTAGTCAGGAAGGGCAGGCAGGCCATGGGATGCTCTCACTGCCCGTTGGTGACATGGGGGATGAAGTGTAACAGTGCCAAGGTCTCCTGGTGCCCTGAAAGCATACAGAGGACTCCCAGGAGATGAAGTAACCTGTTTCTTCCTTCACCTCTGACGCTCACCCCATGCTCAGCACTGCACCAGGAACAAAGCTAATGACAATTGCAAGCCTGCCCTGGTTCCTTCCCAGCTCACAGGACCCCATCTGCACACAGGGCTCTAGGATGGGACACATGTGTCCCTGGGGTGATGACAGAGCACTGCAGAACGTGGCAGCACCCAGCTTGGTCTGCATTTCTCAGGGTACTAGGGCATGACATGTCCACGCTACACTCATTGACAGGTTATGCACAAATTTTCCCTCTTCCTGTTAGAGAAGCAGACTAGAGGGGGAATGGCTGCTCAGAAAAGCACTGGCATGTCTGAAGTAGTTTTTTGCTTGGCTATGGTGTCAGAGAGGAGCAATAATGGCCTGTATTCACACAGTAGCCTTGAACCACATCCAGCTTGGGTTCTGTGACCAGTCTGTAGATAACCAGGAAGGAAAGTCAGTGGTTTTCCTTTGGAACTGCCTATTTACATCTGAAAACTAGCAGAGTTCTGGCCCAGAGTCTGGGACAAACAGCTCCTTTTACTGCCTGCTTCCCATGAGGCTTCCCCTCCCTCTCCAAGCGGAAATTTCCAGTAACTGAGGTATAAAAATTAATGCAAGACTATGCTCCTGAGCCAGCTGTAAAACTCATACATACAGGAAGAGCTCCCCATCCCACACGTCATCATGACAGGCTGCCCAAAAAGCAGGTCCCAGCTGTCATGAGAGAGGGAAGAGGCAGCTGTGTCTGCACCCTCCTGGTGCAGGTCAGGCTTTGGGGGTAAACGGAGGTGCCCAGACCTGCAGGCATTGCCAGCACAATCAGCCAGGCAATATTCCCTAACAGAGGTCTTGGATTCCTCAGGAGGTTGCAATGCTTGGACACCATGTGGTGCAGCAGTCCTGGTTTCATTAGAGATTTTACAGAAGGGATGGAAACAGAGAGGAAACAGAGAGGAATTCAGTGAGGGGAAACCTTCCTCCTCCACACTTGCCACATCCTGGGAATAACCACAAGGACTCAACTAAATTACAATCTCTAGGAAATTTGGAAGAAATGTGTTTCTACCATATCCCATTCATCTTCCTCCTGGCCTTTACATATGAGATTAGGATTATAGCCACATGGGTTTTCTGGAAAAGTGCAGGATTTTTTTATTCTGTGGGTGACAGGCTTCTCCATGCACCCAGCTGCATGTGAAGCTTTCAAGGAGCAGTGGTTGCAGACACTGGCACAGGGGAGCAAGGCCTCATGTTTCTCCCAGCAGGCCTGAGGGAAGGCAAGAAAAAAGGTGGGTAATTAAATAGCACTCGTCAGAACATGTGCAAGAATCAAACAGCAGAAAAATCCCTCCTGTGCACACTCTTGCATGAAGCTGTATTGACACTTACCTGCTGAACTCCACTTCCTGGGATAAGCAATCCATGAGCCCATAGCCATGGGCAGCACCCCCACTGCTGCCTGCCCTTCCCAGCCAAACCTCCTCACTCCTCTTCTGGAAGGACATTTCACGCTAACATGAAACAACCAAACCCAGTGCTTTTCCAAAGTCCTGCCACCTCCATATACAAGAGGGATAAATATGTTCCTGGCCAGAGGAAGCAGCTGATTCCCAGAGAGCCCACAGGTGACACCCCAGAGCATGGCAGCAAAATCACAGGGCTGGGATGGACAACTGATTTCACCTTTACTGATACCCTTGAACTCAGATGAGGCGACCAAACCAAGCTAGGCATGTGTGCCCACCACACTATAGACTCAGTGCAGTGGGTCTGCTGGGACTTGGGTGCCTATTTACCCAGGGAATTTCACCAAACAGGAGATTAAGTGACTTACAATGCTTTAAAAACATGTTCCTCCATATCTTAACTAAAGCATAGGTAATTTCCCTAAAGCAGGGTACAAACATAGGTGGCTGACAACCAGTTCATTATATCAGAATCAGTTTTCATTAGAAGGGGAAGCTTTTGTTCTTATTTTTTCTCTAATTGCTTTCTCTCCCTGCTGCCAGGGCAGCCTGCTGTCTGCCGGTGCCTGGAGGGCAGAGTCCTGCATACCTCATCCCTGATCTGCTAACGTGGGTAACTATAAATAAGTGGTGACACCTGAGAGCGGAGGAGGAAAGGGACTGTGCTTCTCAACCTCAGTCTAGTCGGCTTATGCAACAGAAGGTAACTGCTGACAATCTGTAGTTATTAACTGAGTGGGACTATTTCTCATGGCTGAGGGCTCAGACCTGGCCAACATAAAACAAAATGCTCCACCTCTGAGCTGGAGCTGGATAACTTTGGACTAATAAGAAGTTGTCAATTATTTAAGATGAAGAAAATAGCTGCATGTTCTCCACTAGGCAGTATTTTAAATCCATGAGGAACTGCTTAATTTCAAAATCTGCTGCAACTTAGCAACCCCCTCACCAAAGAAATAAAAATATGCCCATTTGCAACTACTAAGGAGTCTTTTGGGAGGTTGAAAGGTGATCGAAAGTTCCCCAAATAAGCAATTCTCACCACTGGATTTAACTCCTTACAGTGACAGTCATCCCTCTGATTTAAACCCTCCTCCCTTCTGCCATCAGCTGCTGCCAGCACACAGTGGACACACTTGCCTCACAGCACAGCACAGTCACCTAAAGGAGGTTAAGCCTGGTTTAATTAATGCAGCTGTCGTGGAGGGGGCAGTGGTGGGGCTCACTTATCCCTCACCTTGGCATCAGAGAAGCAAGAAGATCACTGAGAGGATCCTCCTTAGTCTGTCCTGCTAGGAGGCAACAGCACTTGCCTGGGAGACTGTCCCCATTCAGAGGTAAGAGCTGGGAGGGAGGGTATGCTGCAGAGAGACCTTGCTGCAGGGAGTGAAAGATTGGGAGGAAGACCCCTGTCTTCTCCTTTGTCCCTGCTGTAACCTGAATCACTCATCTAAGCATTCAGCACCCTGCACTACCTAAAACACAATCCTCCAGGGTGTGGAAGTCTGCAGGCAGCGAGAGGGAGGTAGAGCCAGTGCAGAAAACAATGAGGACCTTGGGGAGGTGCAGCTGTAACAGGGTGCCTACCTGTGCAGGTACAGATCACACACGAGCACACTCACACACACCCACCTTTGCTAACAGCAGAGGCATCCACAGAGTCCATATTTGCTAGGTTTTACTTCTATATCTGCAAAAAGCAGGTTTGCTTCTGTTTCCGATTCTCTGCAATTATCATGAAATGCTTTCAAGAGAGCAGCTCTGTCTTCTCGGCTGAGTGAATCTTTGATGTCCAGCACTGCACTCAGATGTTCCTTCCTTTCCAAAAGGACAAGAGGACAGGTAATTGAATGAGTCGACAAAAAAAACAACTAAAACCTTGTTTCCTATCTCTCAGTTTCGCTGGACTAGACCAAAGATTGGAAGCTGCTTTTTGACACCTTCTGGCCATATCCCAAAAGCTGTGTAGGATAAGGCTGAGCTCACAGGTCCCAAACTCAGGGCATACAGCATCCCTGTGAAGTATTGAAAATGTTCAGCTCAATTTATTCCTAGAAAAAGACCTGTATCTATCATAGTAGGTTTCAGAGAACTCTACGTTTGACTGTTTGGAAGCATTTTTTATATATTTTCTCCCCTCAAATGGAACTAATTATTTTATCTGGAAGGTTACAGGGTTTGTGTTCTACAGAGCACTGTTCTGCTGGGCAGGGAAATACCATATTGAATATAAGGCAAATGTATCCAAGCCAAGGTTTGAAACAGAAAAAATTGTTGTAATCAAGAACAGTGCATCCACTCCCACCAGGATGACTTCCTCTGAGATCTGGGTCTTCTAAAAACTTTCTATTCCCACCTCTTATTTTATACACATACATACATACATATATATCATTGCTATGCTGTATCAGATAAGCATCTTTTTAGCTCAATAGCACCTTCAAAAGTAGTAAAGAAGAAGTAGGAAACTAGATGAAACATAACTTAATGTCTTTGTCTTTCTTTTTATTGTTTTTGTTTGCCCATAGCAAAGTCTAGAGACTTCCCCTTGCTGCAGGTTTATAGCATGACTGTCATGTTGAATAGGCACTGAAGTAATTATCAACCACAAATTTTCTGTCCCACATGTGAAGGTATTCACACTTTTGTCCCTCACAGCATCCTGTGACAGAGAGCTCTACACTGCAATCATGTTAAGTTGGAAAAACACAGGCACAACACATCAGAACAAAACATAGATGCAGTAAATCACAAGCTTTGGAAAAAATGCAGTTAGCTAAGATCTCTCCTTCCTAGTAAAAGCTGTGTTTCAATTCTGTTAAGTTTTCTGTAAGAAATGCAAGTGTATATTCTTGCTGAATATACCTAGAAACTTGTGAAAATAGTTATACAAGGTTTGGCGAAGTGTCAAAGCCCAAAGCCAAGTGTTTGGAAGTTACGAAATGCCCAAGTTAAGGATGTTCTTGAAACCTACATTTGACATATTTGTGCCTGTAAATTCTGCATTAAGGTAGTACTTTTACACAGCATTGCTGCTTTGTTGACAGCAATTTCATCCATCCTCTACCTTTACAGAAGGACATCTCAACTTCACCAGTTCATGTCTAGCAAAGATATAAACCAAGAACCAGTGAGTACAGTCAAAGAGTCTCTGTGCCTAGCCCAACACACTGCAAAAATATCACAGGACTAATATTGTAGGTCTTCTGGTGTCAAGTAATCATGTAAGAAAGTACAGAAGTCAAACCGATAAAGATATTACCTGAGGTCAGGAAATTCTTTTAGAATGGGCAGAAGTGCTATTTTCATCCCCTCAGGATCAGAAGTTTGAATAAGTTCTAAAATTGCTTTTATGGGATCCTTGAGAGAACCAGCTGCAGGACCCTGGGGAGAGAAGCGGTGTTGTGTTCAGGGTGGGGGAAACAGCACAGCATGTTAAGAGCTGGACTTGTGTCAGACTGGGGATCTCTCTGTGTGGATTAGGAGCTTTTCATGAGTTTCTGTGCATGTCTAGAAATCTGATTTTCCCCCAGGGTAGAAGAAAAGAACCTGGGGAGTAGTCACAGACTGCTTCCAGGGTGGTTGGGCAACCATCTTCAGCAGCATAGAATCCCCTTGTGCACTTCATTTGGCAAAGTTGGCAAATGTACCTCATTTTTCCCTAAACTGCCTGTCCTTTCAGGGCAATTTCACCCTGGGGGAGGTGGTTTGTTTCTGGAGGTAAGCACAGCCCTGTGCTTGACCTATGTGAAAACAAGCTTTGTTGGCCAAACATGCTGGCATTTCTGCTGCCTCAAAGCAAGCCCAGGGACAGAAGAGCAACCTTAGGATGAGGGACACAGATCCTATAATGGAAAAAAAGAGGGAAACAGGGCTGGACAGGGTAAAAAACATGAATGGTTGGTAGATGTTGCATATGATCAACTCTCTCTAATCTGGAGCACACAGGAGAAAAAAGTCTCATCAAAAAACACACTGCAGAGCTGGAGAAGCAGAATGCAGATGAACCACCGAGAGAGGGCTTCACGTCTTGCTCACATATTTCATCAGTGTGGTAATGCAATTAAATTGCTTCCCTGAATTATTGATTTCATCACGTCAACAGAGACTCTGTGACAAAGCAAACCTAGAGAACAAGCTGCGAAACTGAGGCATGAGAAGTCCGGGTCCCTCTGATCTCCAGGGGGTATTACAAACAGCAGGTCACACTCTCCCTGTGGCACCTCTGCATTGAACACAAATTAATAATAATAGTAATAATAATAATTGAAGATAGCCTTCCCCCTCTCCCCCTGCATTGCAGGCACACAGCATGTCTAGCTCTGCTCAGTGTACAAGCTGTACTCAGCTCCTGAGGCACTGGTACTGTACAGCTTCATACTTGGCAAGTTCACTATTACAAAATGCTAATTAATTTGAAGGCGTCAGATTTAGTTAAGCACTACAGAGGCAGGCAAGGTCAGAGGTAAATAGCCTGCAGTCTAAAGAGGAAAAAAAAAGGTGTTTTGTCAGCAGTGTTTAAGTGCCTCTGACATGTACTGCTCTTAGGAGAGAAGCAAGGTATTTCCTAATGTGTTTTGAGAACAGAGGGGAAGGAAGAGCCCAAAGTGAGGGCAGAGTAGGGCAAGGAGCAGGTGCAGCCTGTGCAGCAACTGCATGATAAATTCAGTCTGCAGCAGAGTTCATATTTCACATGCATAACTGTGAGCCTCATGACTAAGGAGCAGGCTGTCCCCTGCAAAGCACTTGTGCATTTCACCTCCAAGGTTTTCAGTGCTCTCACATCAAGTAAGGAAGTGCACACACTGGGAAACTGGGGAAACAGTTCTAACCAGATGCAGTCCTTTTTCATCCAAGCTTAATGTAGGGTTTTACTAGATAATTAGATTTTCTGTATCTCCTTTGCACACTTCCATGCACGTTACATCCAAAGCTGATGTGGAGCACAGCATTACTGGTAAACTTCAGAGTTAGGATGAGAGAACCTTTCTGCTATTCCCCATGTCTCAGCTGCTGAAAGCATTAATTCATCTGTGATTGATCACACCAAGAGAAGTGGGACTTCAGCTGAAAGCACTGGCAGCTTCCAGCTTTTCACCATGAAACTAATGCATTGATTATAATGGGTCTGAGAGGATTTTAAAGAGGCCTACAGATGATCATTTTTATTTCATTTTATTCACTGGACAAGGTAAGAATTGCTGACATACAGCTTGCAAGGGACTCATCTGTGAGAAAACAGATTTTCAGTGCCTAGCATTTAAATAGGCAACTTGTGAGAATGATTCAGCATTTGTGAAATTATTAAAACCAATGTAGCCAAGGGGGGTTATATGCTGTCACATCTTGAGTCCTGTTACCAGACTGACTTTGCAAGCACTGCTGTGCTGCTCAGTCCAGCCCCTTATGAAGCACCATGCCTGGGCACTCTCAGCCTGCATCTGCTAATGAGCCATGTCAGGGACATTGCACGGCAGTGATTCTCCAACTGGACCAGCTGAAGGAGGGGACGCTGCTGCCAGTGCAGTCCTTGCCCTTGGGTAATTATGTGACAGCCTGGTGGCATCTGAAGATGCTGTGTGCAGCACTGCCAGTTACACCAGATTAGGAGGTGAGGCTTTTTAAAGCTTCTGAAGTTGAGTCTGCAAATCAGAACCAGCACTTCTGCACAAGTTTTCTTCAGAGGTGTGGCTCTGCATTCACACTCAATCTTCATCAACGTGCCTTCACCTCCTAATGGTGTGAGGTGTTTACCCCTGCAGGAAGACTCGTTCCTCCCCACAACCGTCAGCAACCACAACAGCATCAGCATGGTTTTGCCATGAGGAAATGCCACAGCACAGGGAAATGGCTCAGGCAGCCCTCACCCCAGCTCTGAGGGGCTGGAAGGGCCTGTGGGGAGGGAGGGGGAGCAACGCACACCCCATGTCCAGGGAGGAACAGCCTTACAGGGCAATCCACAAAGCAGGTGAAGATGTGGAACAGCCTGTTTGGTTCATCACTCCAGAGGCTCAAGGGAAAGCACTGCCACCCCATGCCACGTACCAGAGGCCTGATGGGGGGAGCTGGCAGCTTTGGAGCTGTCTCACCAGCTCAGAGGAGCACACCTCATTCTTGTTTTAGTGGCAGCAGTGCAAAACTTGCCTCCTCCAGTCACACATTTCAAAACCATAAACTAACAGCTTCTGACAGATCAGAAGGGCTGTCAGCACATCTGACTGTCATTTTGGTGAAGCTTGATATCCCTGAGGTAAAAACTCTTAAGCTTTTTTGTAGCTTTCAGAGTCTTTTCCTCTGCTGTTATTGTTCTTGATGACAGAGAGCAAAACTGGAGCCATATTAAAGACTTACTAAGCACTCTTCAAAGATGGTTTGCATCATCCTATGATCTTCTTGTATCTTGTTGACAATCCTCCTCCTCTGCATAGCAGATGGTTTCCTGGGAGTGGTCAGGAGGGCCTGCATGTATTCTGTAATAATGATGGCATTAACAGCCTCGAGGAGGGCCTGTTCCGGAGCAAAAATACCCAGATTAACTTCCCTGCACTGAACAAGGTTTAGTGCCCTATACCAGGGCAGACAGCACATATTCTGCCCAGGCAGATGATTATACAATTTCTTTGCTTAAGTTTAATTCAAAATGCTAGATCTAACACTTGGACTACCTCCAAGCTGCATATGGATGACATAAACCTTGATGATAAGTGGAGACATCAAATCAAAAGCAATGGGACCAGTTACCTGAGCCAGAGGTCACTCACTCTCCAGACCTGCAGCCACACTTGGCTTGGTTTACAAATACATAACCTGGGGAGAGCTTGGGCTACAGACAAAGCCAGATGCAGCCTCCCTTGAGCATCCACAATTGACACAGGGCCCTTGGGCATACAGCTGTGGCTGGGCACAGAGAAGTCACTGGGCAGCTCCCTCTTAGCTCCCACTACCTGCTGAGAACCCCAGTGCAGAGGCTGTGCAGTGCCCAACAGGGACAGTGTTTCTGATGGGGAGTGGTCTGCTGCAGAGGAGCCACATTTTGTTAGCAATTGACATCAGACCAGGGTTAGGCTGCAGTCTAAAGGTACAGAAAATCCCTAGCTATGTCCAAAACAGACAAAACAAGAGACATAGAGCTCTGCCACAGCGTTTCACCACTGAGCTGCTGCTTGCACCAGCACTAATGTGACATAATGTCCAGTGACAGGCTTTGAACAACAACAGAATAGATCCTACTTTTTTCTCTTCCATTACCTTTTTCCATATCACAAAATGGTAATTAAAATCATCACTGACAAAGAGACTGCAGACCTGGGAGTCCCGTGCTTAGGCGAACATGTGGCACATGTAACAGCAGCAAATTTAGCCTGCACCAAAGAGGGTTCCCCAGGTTCCAACCTCCTTGCTGAAGAGATAAACTCAAGGGTAAAATCTGAGACAAGTTGTTTAGGCTACTGTAAAGGTGAAAAAACTTGGGTACTTTGTAAGTTTGTTTTCCAGTGCTCTGCATGAGACACTATGCCCTTTAAGAATATGGACTTCTAACCCTTCTGTATTCACTCTATTTTAAAGGGATCAATAATCCTTAAAAACAAGGTTGAAGCACATTAGATATCAAGAAGATTTCCAAGATAATGGTATTGGGGCAATGGTAGGAGAGGAGGGAGCTCAACATTCCCCTTTGTATTTGGGAGGCACATTCAGTTTCCACATTTCTTCCCTTGTTTTCTCTGCTGAAATTACAGAAATGTCCCAGCTGTCACTACCCAGCCCTCTTGGACAGAGGTATTAGACTGAGACCACTAGATATTTAAAAGCCCATTTGACAGCAGAGAGAAGAGCAGTTTGGATTAATGCTGTAATGCTGTGCCATCCAAAGTTTCAGTTACTAGTTTTAGTGATTTCACGGAATGGAATGGTTTGGATTGGAAGAGACTTTAAAGGTCATCTAGTTCAAGCTCCCCTGCCATGGGCAGGGACACCTTCCACCAGAACAGATTGCTCAGTACCCCATCCAGCATGGCCTTGAACACTTCCAGAAGTGGGGCATCCAGAGCTTCTCTGGGCAACTTCTTCCAGCATCTCACCACTCTCACAGCAACTTCCTCCTAAAATCTAATCTAAACCTATTCTCTTTTAGTTTGAATCCATTACCCCTTTTCCTGTCACTACATGCCCTTGGAAAAAAATCCCTCTCCATCTTTCTTGTGAGATGATTTCCTGAATAACATCTTGTTCTCACTTTCTTACTTATTTCTTACCTCATATATAGCTGGTTTTTTCTTCCTAAAGGTCAAAAAGCTTTGCTTTAAGGGCTCAAGGATGTGGTCAAAACCACTGTCACACTTTTTGAAGTAGGTCTTCAGTGTTCCCTGAGGAAAAGATACAGACAGGGTCAAGGGGTGTACATGTAGGGACACCACGCAAACAACAGACACAAATTATTGTGCCTTTGCTGTTTCTGCTCTTGGAAACAGACTTCTCCACAAAGTGCAGTATCCTGTGCCTTTATTTAAAAGAAAATCAAAACATGAAAAAAAGAAACAATTCCAACTCAGGAAGGATGTACTAAGTTCTTAAGTCCAAACTTAGAAGACTGAAAACCTGAGCCCCAAGCCTCCTGTTCACCCCCCAGTGTTGCCTATGCTCTGTCAGAACCACCCCCAGTTTCCATGCAGATGTGTGGGCCCATGGGACAGGCTGACAATAAGCTCTGGAGACCAAAACTGCACAGTGCAGCCAGAGTTTCTCTTGTCATTTTCCTTTTGCTGCCTCCAGTGTGCCCGAGGGAGCCTGTGCAATGAGGTTGAAGATGCCCAAGGGAGCTTTGCAGGGAAATGCACAGTATCACACACTATTAGGAGGCTGGAATTTTGTGTTTTCCAGGGGTGAAGGGTGTCTGGGCTAATAGGTTGATACTGTGTGAAGGGAGGGGACCTTATCTCAAGGGAGGGACACATTTCTGGTCAGCCTTTTCTACATCATGATGACCCAGCACAGCCCTGGGCTCTATGAGTTATCACTGTCCTGGGAAGATGCCCAGCTGCTGTGAACAAATAGATACCAAGTGAAATTCAACTTTTGGGGTCTGGGCATCATTACAGCAAACATTACAAATAGTGAAACTGGGGTCCCAAAACTGGAAAAGGTGAAACTGTCCATATACAGATTCTGACAAGGCAGAGGAATGGCTTCACCTTTTCCAAATCAGGACACGAGAGGGAAGTGCATGCCAGCCATATGGTCTGTAAATAGTCAATTAAAATGGGTCTTCCATACCTTGACTTTAGAAGTGATGGTCTGTAGAAAATACTCCATAATGTCATCTTCCATCCTGTGTAGGAATCCATTTACCTTAATATTCTGGTCAGTGCTGACACTGCAAATGTATGTTAGCTTATGCCAGACAGTTCTGTTAAAAAAAAAATAAATATGGAAAGTATTGATCAGATCAAATCATGCTATTCTCTCAGATCAAAACTCTTTCTTACTGTAACCACACAGCTGCCTGGGTAATTGAATGGACACATGCTGAAGTCCAAAGCTAGCTCAGTGACCCACATTTGTGCACTCATTTAGACACTGCCACAAGGGCATGAAAGCTCAGTGCACTTGCCACTTGTACCCATCACTAATGAGATCAGATGAGTTAAAAATTCTAGTATTCTCAGAAATGAGTAAGCATGAAGCAGCCTTGACAAAGAGTCTGGGTGAGCCTCCTGTGTGCCTTTGACCTACAAATACAAGATAAATAATTATCTTCCATCAGAATAGTCTTCAAAATAGTCAGCAAAAATTATTACAAGCTTGAAACCAGATATTTTACATTCTGGAAAAGCTCAGTGTACAACTTCATTCTCAGTAAAGCTGCAAAGGATTACATAAAAGAGACTCGTAAGTATTCAGTCTAGGTTCCAGCATCAGCAACATGCAAATACAAAGCAGCTACCTAGGCTCAACACAAGGCTCTGATGTTAAGTAATCACTGTGTATATGTTGGATTTTGGCATTTTGCTGACTCCAGATATCCCTGGATAACTTTACACAGGAAGAAGAGAAGCAACCTTGTTTTCTTCGTTGCTGCAAATGCTTCTGAAATTAGCTTGTAGGTGCAAACATCCTCCTCCACCCTTCTGTGCTTTATTGCTTCCCTCCTTCCTAGCAACCCCAGGGAGAGCCTCGCATATTCCATAGGGTTTCATTCAGCAGGGCATTTAAGATTGCACCTCCCAAGTGCACTAGCACACACATCTGAGCATAACCTTTATGAGGCTTCCCTGCTGGAGGATGATCAGGCCAGGAAAAGGAGCAACATCACAACCCACAGAAGGGTTAGATAGTGTCCCCACACATGACATAGGATTATAGGCTGCTTGCCTCCTGCTCAGTGCAGGAAGGGGGAGATGGCTACAGCCCCTGCGGTTCTGACCACAGTCACAGCCCCCATTTGAGCCTCCCTCTTGCTGGGGCAGCCAGGGCAGCTCTGGGGGGGTCTTGCTGACAGCAGCTGGCTTCCTCTATGCTTAAAGGCTGGTGTGCACAAGGTTGGATGGCCATATCCAGCTGGAGGCATGGTTTGCCTCATACCAGAGTCAGAAGGAGATCAGACCAGCAGAAAACTCATTTTTCTCCCCATGTCATGAGGCTCTGTTTTCTAACCTGAGAAGGCAGCAATTCTCCAGGATTTGTAAGCTGCTGCAGATCTGTGGGCAAACATCAAGCTGGAAAAAGCTTCTTACTTCATCTTCATAGCTAAATTAAAACAGGAAGAAGTACCTTTAATCTGGCACGCTCCATAACACATCCAACAGCAATAGCAAACTGAAGAAATATTCAGTGATTATTTGTCTTTTTATCTCATGGTTTCAATCCCCCAGGTGGGATCTACTGCACGACAAAGCCAGCCTCTGTCCTGCCCAGTTGCTGAGGAAGAAAAACCCAGGAACAGCAGGGAGAGCCCTTGAGCTGCCTGGGAACCTCTGCAGGAGCCAAGAGATAGGAGGCTGATTTGCTACACTTCCTTCTGGGAAGCAACTCGGGCTTTGCCGATAAAGCTGCAGAGCAGTGGCTCAGTGTAAATGAATAATCCACAAGGTCTCTGAACTACTTTGTCAGTCTCACAAAGGGCTTCTGGAGGACTCCATTTTGTAGGAATTTCCTTCCTCTCATCATGTGGAGGGCCAAGGATCTTAAATTAAATCTCCATCTGAAATACTACCTACAACCAGACCTGGCTTTTTCTGTTGGGGGGTAAACAGGGAGAGAAATACCCAAGAACAAAAAGCAGATGAAGGGAGTCAGAGGAAGTGGTGAGAGGCCAGATGAGAAGACGTTCATTCTCCTATGACAACCAGGACAGAGCAGAGCTCCCCACCCTCCCACAGAGCCAGCAGAAAGCACTGTGCCTGGGATGCACAGCCAGGACAGGAAGGGCCAGGCTTGGGCACCGGATACATGGCTGCCCCTCTTCCCAGGTCTGAGCCTCTCCAGAACTCCCCCCAAGGCTTTTTCCTATCCCAGCTACTCCAGATGCACTTTGTTCCCTCGTTAGTATTAATCCAACAGCAAATATTGAGCACACATACAGCAGTGAAGTGCTGTCTCTCCTGTAACAGCTTGATGAGAAACAGCCATCCAGATCCAGGTGAACACAGCATCACCAGCTGTTTCTTCAGGATTTATTACTTTTGATCATTAAGAATGCTACCAAGGAGGAAAACAGCTTCCTTCCTACCTCTCCAGGAACCTCAGGCACTCCTCCAGGCATTCAGCTTCCACCTTCTCACTCAGGCTCTCGCTGACTCGCCTGGCAGCCTCTGTCTTCTCTGTTAGTATCTGTGGATTTCAACGTGTGAGAGGAGAACTGGCCAAAGCCATTTGTTCCCTATGCAGTGAACAGGAATACATCCCTCTCCCCCTTGGCACCAATTTCTGCATCAGTTTTGAGAGTCCTTGTGGAAATAAATGTATTTTTCATCAGCCTGATTGTAATGCCTGATGCTACACCTTTGCTACCACTATTTTTGTGGTCAGCAGGCCTGTGCTGGGGTAAAAGCTTATCACTGCAGATGTTCTCTGCTGTGCACATCCAGCCTGGCAGATCAGCTCATACACAGACCTGCCATCTGCAGGAGCACCTTGTTTTCACCTGGCTCACCCTCACAGATAAATTTGGGTGCAGCCACTAAAAAGAAGTCTATACAGACCTAACCATGTGCCCAGCACCTCCACCAGGGTCTCTTCATGGGATGCCTGAAGAGGGCAGGTGGCACCTTCCCAGCCACCACCACTCACGCCTGACACAGCTCTGTGTGTTAAACCCTACAGCACATGTCCTGCCCCACCGACCCAGCTGGGTGGCCCAGGTGTCTGCAGGAGGTGGGCTGTGCCAGACAGCCCAAAATTCACCCCATATCGGGCAGGCTTGAGCAGGTGGCAACTTAATGCTGCCCATTAGTTGCTCTGTGGAAACAAAAGCTTGCAAGGGGAGGAGAGCCAGATGGATAAAGGGAGACAGATGGACCCATATGCTGTGCCCTCACAGAGCTCGCCAGCCAGAGACAAAGGGTGACTCACATCATGAATGGGTTTTTCCACTGCTTATAACAGATGTAAAAGCTCACCCAAAGGGATAGGATAAAATATGCTACCCCAAAGTGTCAAAACCAGAGCTGATGAGTTTCCATGACACCTTGTTCATATTCTATCTGAAGCTTAAGTGTCAGCCTGAGAAAACTGAGGAGGTAGTATTTCATAAGGCTTTCCTATTAATCCAGGGTTTTCCATCCCACCCCAGAGCATTCAAACCTGTCAGTTGCATACACAACAGAGCAAATTCACTCGTGCTGAAGCATGGCCAGATGTTACAGATATGAGGACTATGGAACTATGCTTTGTCCTATTTCCTGTTAGAAAACTTTCCACTATGAGCCAGGAGCAGAAAAAAAACATCTTGGTAGCTAAAAGTCACCCTAGCACAGGTACATCACTGGGCACATCACTGCTCCATATCTCCAGCAGGTACAGGGCAAGGCAAGGAGGAAACAATCCCTGTTGTGAGCTCTGCATTTGGTGCTTGAATCTGAGATGGGACAGTAAAGCCAGTGTTTGCCAGCTGAAGCTGTGTCCTCACAAGGAAAACCAGCTGCTGTTGATCTGCAATGCTTCCAGTACCTGAGATTGTCTGCCATCCCAAAGAACCATGGAGCTACTTCCCTCCTTCATGACCTGAAATGGGACTGCCACTGGGTGGTGGAAGCAGAGAAGAAAGATACAGTTGTGACAGGCCACAACCTGCCCCTGATCTCCAGTCTCACTTGAGCCCACATGTAAACTCCAGGATTTATTTTAATCCTTCTGCAGGTCTTGATCCAAACACCCTCTGCCCACAGTATATGCTGCTCACAAATCAGCAGGGTGTGCTCCTGCAATGCTCTTGGAGCACTCACTTCGCTGGCTCTGCAGAATCCCCCGCACCAGGGCAGCAGTCACAGCAGGGACAAGCAGGGAGCAGCCTGCCTGCATTTTGCACTGCCAGACATGGGGCCTTGCCGTGGCTCAGCAGCTCTCCCTGCTTTTACAGAAGAGCTCTGCAGAGCTCACACAGAGCAGACTGGGTAACACGCACCACAGCTTTCCAAATGGTTACATAAAGATCCAGGGACAGGTATGAAAATGCAGCTTCAGCTTGAATCAGCTCAGGCTTATCCTTACTTTAGTAAGGGGTTTTGATTTTTTTTCCTTTATGTATGCCCAGGACAAAAATAAGTTTGGGAGCAAACAGACATAGCTTAAGTATGGAAGCCAGCATGCAGGCGTTTTACACATTGAGCTTAGACTGAGACATGCAAACTTGGTCTTGCCAAATACCCACATACTTGCGTGCAAAAACATGACTACCCCAAATTACAGGAGATTTTCAGTTCCCCCCAGTTTACCTCAATAATTGCAGCATCTGCACAAGGGGGATTCCCAATATCAAAGGCTTCTTTCAGCGCTTTCCCTACTTCCTTCTAAACGATAAAAGAAAATTTAAAAATACAGTTAAGATACAATGGCATTTATAATGAGTTAGGTTTCCCAGCCTTTCATTATCCATTTGGACTAGATGAATTTGTACCTCCATCTTTTTGACTGTCTCATTTAAACCAAAGCCTGGCTATTTTCAGCTGACCTAATAACATCATTCTGTTTTGTTCTACATTGTTTATTTGAGTTTAAATGATTTGCAGCTTTCTTTCAGCCCAGTGTCAGCTTGGGTTATCTACAGTCTTCCCTAGTTAGCTTAGCTCAAATGAAGGCGCCCACACAGCAAAACAATGCTTAGACACATCTCCATGCTGCCAGCTACTGTAGCTGAGATTTTCCACCCTTCCTCTCTCCAACCAGCACCCGCAGAAACCAGCCAGCATTAATTAAAACCATTCCCTTGCTTGAGCCAGGGTGAGTGCAAAGAGGAGCTGGGTCAGTGTTTAGAGCTACTGTCATGGTGAGATGGGCCCCATGAGTCTGCACAATGGGAAATTTCCCAAGACTTGGCTGGCTTATGCTAGTTTGAATGGCTGTAAAAACAAAACCAGCACTGCAGAGAAAGGGCTTGTTGCTTAAAACATAATGTGACCTTTATAGAAGCTTTAAACTCAAAAGTCTGGCTTGCTTATTTATTCTTTCATTACTGAATCTTCCTCCAAGGAATGTAAAGTCTGATCTCCTATTTTGGTCTTTGTTCTTTTCTGGCTGATGAATTAGGAAATTTGTGGCTGTCAGCTGAAGAATTTCATCAGAAGTATATTCAAAACAATTGCTCTCCCATATTCACTGAAAAGTGTTAATCAAATACAAATAAGCAGTTGTAAACAACCTAGAAAAATTTCTTTCCTCACAAGAGCCATCACCTGACTGTGAGCAAATGTGTGAACGCTATGTGCTGAGATAGCACATCCCAGCAGAACTGCACAAACACTTCAAGCCTGCCCCCCACAATGGGACAAAGCATGGCTTAGTGAGGAACTGGAAAGCAATTAATAACTTGTTGAGGACAGCACTTAGTTGTTTTGGATCAGATGATGTGTCTGAATTAGAAACAGCTTGTCTGCAGCTCTTGTACCAGCACATCAGGCACCAAAGCTCCAGTGTGGAAAGGACCAAAACTTCTGCTGTAATAAATAGACCCAGTTTACTTCTTGTTTCTTCCTGTCTGACCAAAATGTTGCTAGGCTTCAGATCTGTGGATGGTCAGTATACCTGTGCTGACTGCAGAACACAAATTTCTCAGTCCTCCTTTTGTCCATTTGGAAAAAATAGAGAAGTGGTGGGGAGAAGACACAGACCCAAGTGATCCTTTGCAGGTCAGTGTGAGTATGAGAATGAGCCCTTGCATCATGATGGAAGATCTGCCTCGCATTCTTGTCAAATTCCCCTGTACAGCAAGGGCAGGGGTGACAGACTGGCAACCCGATCAGTGGCATCAGCATTTTCAGTTCACCAACTTTGTAACCTTCAAGGCACAAAGCTCCCTTGACCCAGATGTATCCAGACTGAGGGGAATACTGACTGCATGCAGAGCTGACCAAGTTCCCCATACTGGAGTTTTGAAGTGGTTTTGAACCCCACATGGCATCTGGGCACTCAGCACCTTCAGATATGCTCGCAGTTCTCACCACCCATTTCTGTTTAAAGTGCTTTTAGTTTGCACAGATATCAGGCTGCCACACTCAAGGATAAGTCAGGTATTCATAAGCAAAGCAGACCAAAGCAGGCTTATTCTACTCAGGATCTTCTCATTCTGAAAAATTTAGTCATCCACTGAAGTGGCAAAACATACACCACATGATTTAGTCACAATAATATATGACAATTGTTAAGAGATAACAGCAGGATATTTGCTCAATAACAACTATTAGCATGATGAAGGCCTGAATTAACCTAGAAGCAGAAACAGAGGGATAAAGCAGGTTTCATAAGCTGTGCCACTGAGCTGAAGAGACATTCATAATTTTTCCATATGGAGTCAGCTTATGTCCACTTAAGCTCATTAACTTGAATCTGAAGCTATTCCCAAGCTGGCCAGGTTTGAAGTGAGCTGGAGTAATACTGTGCTACTCTGTCCAGCACTTCCAGCTCTGTTCTTTCTGTACAACTCAGCACCACATGGATGCTTCAGGACCCAAGGTGGCATGAAAACTTAGGGCAGCATGGCACAAAAGCTCATAACCACTGCCTGATTGAGGTGCGACTGCTCAGCACGTGGTGTATCAGGAAAACAAAAAGCCCATGGTTAAGCAAAAGTACTCTTCAGCTATTACATTAGAGGGAACTTAAAAAAAAGTTCAGTTTCCCATCAGTGTTAGTCAGCATCTTTGAGGGCTTGTCAATGACTCAGTCACTTGCTCTAGGATAACCTCAGTAGCACTACCCTGAGTTAAGTCACTTCCTTCATTGAAACAAATGCTAAAAAAGAAGCTTAAGAACACATGGTCTTTCCCAGTGTAATGATCAAAAACAGCCCATAAAGATACTTAAACACTGAAACCAGTAGGCTTTAAGCATACTGTCACCAGCTGGCACTTCTACTCCCATGCTTGTGACTACCTTTGTGTTCTCCTTCAGGAAATATTTCTTGAGGAAAATCCCTGCAATTTAGAGTATTTTCCCTGGGATGATTCAGCAGCTGGCCTTGGAATTTCCCCTCCTCTGCCTCCCAGGGGCTGATGGAAATGGAAAGCCAGAGAGCTGAGTGTGGTAACTCCTGCTGTTGCATTTCAGCTTTATCTGAATAAAAGAGGCCCTGCTGAGGTTTCCAAATAACATGGTTTCCTCTGGAACTCCCTGTAGCTACAGCATATCTCCCTTGCTTCATTTGTATTCCACATGTCTCAACAGAATTCTTCAAAGGGGAAGCTTTGCTGAGAAAAGAAAGATGCTGCAGCTGCAGAGCTGGGGTCACCTGTGGGATCACAAGGCAGGATTCTCTGTGGAGGGCTGCTGGGTGGTCACCAGCTGCACATTTTCTTGTGCTGAGCTCTGGAAATAATCTTTGCTCTAATATCAGCAGTGTCAGTCCAACAGGCTGGAGAGGACTGTGAGAGGTCCACACACATACAAACTCAGCAGCCTCAATATCCTGCACAGCTGAGGAAAAGGCTGTAAAAAAAACCTCAACTGTTGCACACAATGGGATCATTAACAGATGAAGAGGAACAACATTTTGAAACGGCCTTCAATAAGGAAGTGGGTTTCACCCATGATCTCTCTTTCCTCTAGATAAATGGGCTTCTGAGCAGAGCAGATTGCAGCTCTCTGAATATACAGCAGTAGGATGAAGAGAGATTTGCAGATGTCCCAGCATTTCCTTGCTAAGAAGCAAGGACAGAGCAGCCTCCCTTTGGCAGCAGACAATCATGGATCTTCACACCCAGGCTCTGTAATGAAACTCAGTCAAAATGGAGATCCTGGGACTCACACATGCCTGAGCAGAGCTGGCCATTTAACGAGGGCAC
Organism: Sialia sialis; assembly: GCA_009812075.1. Lineage (NCBI taxonomy): Eukaryota > Metazoa > Chordata > Aves > Passeriformes > Turdidae > Sialia > Sialia sialis. The sequence goes on along the minus strand of VRYO01002775.1, from coordinate 5,187,443 downwards.
CCCTAATTTACAACCATGGAAATAAAACCGGCAGATTGGGGTAAAACTCCTGAGTTCTTACCCGTGCGATTGCAAGTATCTTTTCCTCAGTCTTCAAAAGAATCCACATGAGGCACTGTGCACCAAGGGAAAGGCTGTGCTGGGGGATGTGCCCGGGTCTCACACATGCCTGGCTGCCACTGCAAACAGAAATAAGAGCTCAGCCAGAGGGGCAGTTTCCCCTGGGTCCACAGCCTCACACTAAGCAAACAGAGTGCCCTGCAAGAACCCAGCAGTGCTTGCCATGCTTGGCCAGCCACAGCACAGCAGATGATCTTTACAATGGACTTTTCTTTTGTGCTGTTTCTTTTCCTTTTTCCTACATTTGCTGCCCCAGTCAAGGTTTTTGCTTGTTGCTCCCCTCTCCCCTTCCCTCACTGCTGCTGCTCAAGTTCTTCCTAAGCTTGGGGAGAGTTTCCCAAGCACACTTGCATGAATGTACAATATTGCAAGTGTCACATATTTCTGAATGGGGTAAGAAGCAGCTATACACCAAGACAACTACATTTATGCATGAGCTTTCATAGAGGTTTAAACTATATTTAGAGAGAAAAAAATCAAATGCTGAAGTATGGCATCTCTGCTCTTCTCATTTCCACTTTTTTAATTACCACCTGACTAATACAGTCACTGATCTTACTTGCTGTTTTTTTCTTCAAGGAATTCTGCATTCATATACTATATTTTTTTCCTATATTTAATTTTTATTTATATAATTAAATTACATAATTTTTCACCTCCAAAACTTTTATTAAAGTTTTCATATTTCAGCAGCTCCAAAGTTTTACCATTTCAAAAGCAGCAATAAATAAATAGGACACCTCCTGACCACCTCTGCCATGAGCCTGAGGACAGCCAGCATGTACTCACCATACTGCTTCCCTCCTTCAGGAACTGGCTGGGGGAAGAGCCTACCTGATGAACAGCTAATGAGCTAATCAAGGGTTTATTAATGTAATTAATACAACGAACAGAGAAGCTGTAGGCTTGAACAAAAGCAATCAAATAATCCAAAAAGGCTGAGAACTATTAGGGAATAAGAAGACTTGAGCTGCCAAGTAGCAATTAAATCATGGACACAGAGAATCAAACACCTTATCCGCCATAAAAAGAGAAATCACAAGAAAGTTCCAGGCTTTGATGACACCCACAAGCTTTGAATTCACATTGGGTCAAAGGGTCCCAGATGTGCCACTCTTCAGAGGGAAAGCCATATCTGTTTCCCCAAACTTGGGCAGGAATTTAATGATCTGTTACATGTTTTTCCTGTGATCTGAACACTAATGAAGAAAATACAGAAACAACTGGGAAAACTATAAGCCAGATAAAGCAGTGAGGGAACCAAGGGCAGAACAAGAGAAATCCATAGAGCATCATGCTGATATAAAGGCCAGGGAAAATTACTCTAGGGTAATTGGAGTACTATGGACCTTGTTTAAAAAGGCTTGGTGTAAAGAAAGAAATTGATCAATAAACACAAAACTGTGCATGTCCAACAGGAGTCCAGCAAAAAAATACCTGCCCACCTCAGCTAAACCCTGAATCTGGTATTAAGGATTTAGAAAGAGACAGTACTGCAATGAAGAAAGACTCTGGTTCTGAGAGCACAGAAGATGAAAGAGGCAATGGGCAAACCTAAACTCAGCAAGAATCCTGATCACCACTGTGTTATCAGAAAGCCGGAACTATTCTCAGAAACAAAAAAATAGAGATACAGAAAAAATGTAGGAAAAAGGTCCTTCAGATGTACCTTTTGTACATTCTAATGCTCCATTCATAAATTAAAAGAGTTTGGCTGAAGCTGAAACAGTTACTGTCAGTAAGTGTGGCAAGGTGAGAACACAGAGAGGCATGACAGCAGCGGGCATAGGTGACAAGCAATCCTGCTTCCTTGAAGACATCACTTCTGTGCTCCAGGCTGGGGAGAAATGTTGTTTCCAGATGACTCAGGTGCTGCTTTAGTGCAGTCTCATCTGTATTAGTAGAGGAAGCAAACTGAGGAATCTGGGCGGTCATGTACTGCATTAGCTTTTCCTCCAGATCTTTTCTCCAGAAGTTTGGGCTCCAGGTAGAAACAGACTCTGTCTCTAGGCCGTTGCCAAGCCGCTCTGCTTCCTTCTGCTTCTGCCACTTCAGTGATTCCCCCACTGACTGCAATGGCTCCAGGAGCATGCCATCACTTCCACTGAGTGCTTCTCCCACTACAGTCCACATTCGTTCAGCCAGCAGCGCATAAAGTGATTCAGACTTTCCCAAACCATCTTTTCCAGAATGCTCCAGATTATTAATTTGATCACAAGCTTCCAAAAACTTTCCTTGCTCAATGAATCTGCAGATGGTTTCCTCTGCAACAGAATAAGAACACAACGTTCACTTGTCTATAAGACATCACTTTAATATCAAAGTTATGAAGTATCTAGTTTATATGTATTCCAAAATTCCTCAGGATCTACTCAAGGTCAGACCACTTAAGGTCTAGCACTAGCATCTCTCCATTTCCTCAGGGCAAGCAACTTTCCTTTTTTTGTTTCTAAATTTATTTCATCCTCCAGGTTAACCAAGCCTGCAGATTTGTCTGCAGCTTTCTGTCATCATTATAGAGATCACCTCATGTGAGCAGTGAAGGTTCATTAATTACAATCTTTCCTTAAGAAATGTACCCTCTGTCCAGAGAAAAAGCGTTAAAGAAAGGACATCTTCTGAACAAGCCAACAGCTGAAAGTCAAGCGTGGAAGGAATTCTATGCCTCTTCTACAGAAACCCTGGCAGGACCAAAGTTCTGCAAGCTCTGTTGGAAGGAAGGTTTTCAGTGCTGCTTGTTTCCAATGTATCTTACCTAGCACATCCAGCCAACCAACAGGAGTTACATGCATGCATGTTGTGCATCTCACAACAGATGCACAGAGCTGTAGGATTTTTTCCATGTGTTTTATAGATTACAAAGTTAAGCAACAAAGGGTTAAGGTTTATCCAAAGTTATCTGGAGCAGAGCCCAGAGGACAAATCGAACTCGATGAGAATGCAGGGAAAGTTAAGTAAAGCAGGAACAGTGGGACTTAAATAATTCAGGATACAATTTTGGATGTAGAGTGAAGAATGAAAGCAGTATGAACTACCACTATGCTTTGCCTAAATAGTTTGTTTCCTCTATGAAAACATCTCATATGTGAAATAAGAATTAAATCGAACAGGCCTGGAAGGAGGAACATGACATGAAATGGAAAAGGGTTGATGCAAGGATGTTCAGCAAAGCTGAACAGGAGAGGTCTACAAGCTGCACCCATCCTGCCTCAATACATGCAACACATGGGAAATGTTTAATTGGCACAAGCAGGTTATGTGCAACCCACCTCCCCCTCCCATCTGTGGAGGAACAGCACAGTCACATGGATGGAGTGTCAGTCGCACATACATCATCTTTCTCACAGGACACATCAGGAGTCTTTGCAGAGATAAAAATAAGAACAGTAAAGAGAAATATTTCCAAGGCAAATAAAAAGTGAAATACAGAACTCTCCAGACTAGCAAGTGTAGGGCTCAGAAGGGTCAAGAATTCAGGTGAGGGATGGGGAGGAGGAGGGTGGAAAGCACCTAATCCAGAAGCTAATGAAAAACAAGAGCCTGCAGGGTGGGAGGGGCAGAGAAGATCCAGGCCAGGACCCAGAGATGACTTCAAGGTTACCTGCAGGCGTCCCTCTCTCCACTCCTTTCCTGCTGGTTGGCCTCTTCAGCAAATTCCCTGCCACATCCTCAGTACCAGCATTCTCCACCGTCTCCTTCCCACCAACCACTGTCTTCAGCAATTTGCCCGCCAAGGTTCTCATTTTCCCTTTCCTCTTTGCCTCCTGCTTCTTTCTCTCCTCATGGGTGGCCTTGGGCAGTATTCTTGCATTTTCCCCAGTCGTTTTCTCCCTCTTCTTATTGCCTTCTCCCACAAAGACTGACCAGGAACACTTTGTCCTCCTCATGATCCAAGCAGATTCAGGTGTTTTCTGTCCAGCTGGGAATACTATCAGAATAAAACATGAGAAACACTTCTATGCAAAGCGATCTTGGTATCTATCTCCCGAGGAAGTTCTCTCTTCCTCTGATTTTTTTTTCTGTGCAGCTACAGGCCTCAGCTGTCTTTGAAAATGTCTAATCTGGTTCCTGCCTGTGCCAAGTGAGGACACTTTTATAGGCTTCCAGCCCTCTTATGTAATCCTTCCCTCTTCTGGGTAAATAATGTCAAAAACCTCATACATAATCTAACCACAACCACTGGGGGAAATCCAGGGACATTTTGGGCATTTTCTAAATGATTAAAATATCCCTGCACAGCCAGTTATTTTGATGACAGTCCTATCAGTGTAAGGGAGTCGATTAGTAACAATTTCTATGAAGCACACATCCTTTTCCACCTTCCCCGCACACCCAGGCTGCACCTGAGTTTTCCCTTGGCAGGAAAACCACATCTGGGTTTGGAGCCAAGATTTGCCTCACCTCCCAACAAGCCTAGTGCTAGCCACCAGGGATGTAATGGCCCAGAGAATGGGTGTTGGTTTCCATGTCTTAATAACACCACCCAGAGGAGATAAGCATGATCTCAGCCTTCTGGAATGTGCAGTATTCCAGCAACTATGTACGCTATTATGTATTATTTTAAATTTATGTGCACACACATGGATGTAGATGGCATAACATTGCAGCAATCCACCGTGTGTGTGTGTGTGTGTATGTGTGTCTAGACACGTATGCACAGACATGGATCAGTTCACCAGCCAATATCCAATACTGAAGAAAAAAGAGGTGTATGTCTGTATTGGGCTGCTAAAGCTTCTGGCCACAAACCCCAGAAAAAATTCCTCCATACCAAGTATCCTTTAAATCCAGGAGCTTGCATTTTAAATAGATTTTTTTCTTAAATCCCTACACTGGAGAACTTTGAGAGGAGTTGAAATGCTGTCCTTACCACAGTCTTCTTTCAAGAGAATTACAAACTGGTTTTAATTCTCCATTCCGTTATTATAAAGATTAAATCAGATATCTGAGGATTTTCATCATCTGAGGACAGTTGGTATTAATCATTGCAAGCTGTATTGATTCAAAACCATGCACTATGCAACAATTAGTTTGGGGGCATGAATTTAAGGGGTGATTTTTCCACACATCATCTAGATTGTTTCAAATATGTTGATTCATATTTCTGGGTTTAATGCCTGCAGTTTCTTCCAAGGTTTGCTACATTTTCATGATAGTAAAATTCCACTAACTTCCTACTTGGAAACCAAGTAAATGTTATGTTGTTCTGGCTCTTTTATAGGTGCTTAATTCCACCAGCATGTTATCACAAAGCCTTTTGATTCATTAATAACAATAGGGAGGAGGAAATAAACACATTTCATTTGGAAAGAGAAACAGAAATTCCAGCAGTGGTCACACATTTGAGCTGCTGCCAGTAGGAAATACTGAGGTTGCAAAACACAGTGTTTTCCCAGCTTGTGAATAAAATTGAAAATTGAGAGGCTTTATACATGTTCCATTTGACCTTAATTTTTAATCAGCTGAAGTTAAAATGTTTCATTTGGAATGTTATAGCTGCACAGTATATAAATACAAGATGGAGTAAGAGGGTCAGTACTGAGAGAAGCATTCCAGGCTTGCTGAAATGGTTCAGCAATACTTTCCCATGAAAATTCCAACACCATATGTTTATGTTTCACTTCATCAGCATTTTTCCAACAAGCCTGTCTCTAACAAAAAACATTTCCCTAGACTTCTCCATGGAAGAAAATTAGATGTCAAAGTGCCATTCCTGAAGGCAAGACTCTCTGCAGCACACAGATTTTGAACACACAATTGCAGATCATGCTCTGAACTGTGGCAGCATGATATGTGGGAATTGCTGTGTTTTCCCAGAAAGCTTCTTTCAAGGGAATGCAATACAAGTCTGGGGAGTGACAGCAGAGATGGACTGACATCATAAGGCTAGGACCAACTCTTACTCCATGGACAACTTGACCCACTCAATCAAGGGAATGTCACTCCCCAAATGAGAGTGCACTCAGGGCACAGTCCACCCCAGCACTTCGGCACCAACAACCCAAACGTCTCCTCTTTCCTGCCTCCCCCTCACTCACAAACCAGGGCAACCAGAGGCAGAGCAGGCCAGGAGCAGGCAGCAGAGGGACAGCAGGATGGGGATGGTCAGTCTGACCAAGGGTGCTGAGCTCAGCAGCAGCAGGAAGTGATGGCCCAGCAATCCATTGTCACCCACTCTGCACCCCCTGCTCACAATTGCTTTGGGTTGAAGGATGTTGTCTCTGAGGGGAATGCACTCTGGCAGGAGGGGACTTGTCACAAAGGGGCTGCCCAGAGGCCACCAGCATCCTTTTCTGGGCCTGTGTGCTTAACAGCACATGCAGGGTTTACAGGTCTCTCCCCTCTGTCTCTAATGCTGTGTGACTGCTCAGGCTAAAATTCTGCAGTTAAAACGTGGGCATGATTTGAGTCTCTAGGAACACCATGCACTACATCCCATGGATGGTGTTATGCTGAGACAGGCAAAGCCCACAGGGAATCTACACCCTTACATTAAAGTGTTGAAACCAAACTAGTACAGAGGTTTTCACTAAGAGTTTAAATAATGCAAAGGAGATTGTTTGCTGTCCAAAACCATTGTTTTGGGCAAGGGAACTGGGGCGCAGCCATGTTTTATCTGCTCCTTCCATGGGCTCCTGGGGTGCTTACCCAAGGGGAGCCATTCCAAGGAAGCAAGGGCAATGGGAGACCACAAGGACACAGGATCAAGAACAAGGACAGTTCTGCTTCTGAACGAATTCCTTTGTCAGGTGTAGCAAATGACTTTCTTCTTCCTCCAAAGCCACTTCTTGGAAGCCAGCCCTCTCCTTCTTCCTGGTGTTTCAATGCCTCCATTTATCCACAGTGGGATATTCTCTAGCAAGGTCATTCTCCCTGCCATGACCCTTGCTATGCTTACTGTGAAACAGAAGCAATTTGTCTCCTAGGAACATCCCCAGCATTCAGGACTTTCCCTCATTTCCTGGAGATCCTGGAAAAGTCCACAGCCTCTCTCCACATCACTGAGACTCTGTCTTCCTATCTCGGAAAAACTGTAACTCCTTTGTCTTTGGGAATTTCCATTAAACAAGTGAATATCTTGGATAAATTTTTATATTGTTACTCTGTTGACTTAACTCTTTATTTTACTGTTTCCTAATTCTTCTGCCTATATAGATAAAATCTCTTCATAACAAGTGGATTGTGTGCCTGACTTGAACAATGGCTGCTTGGTCTTGATGCTAATCGGATGAAGTCAGACTATTAGCACTACAAATTAAATGACTTTGCAGGAGTCCAATTACATTAATATTCCAATTCCAGCAACGCAGTGATGCTCCTGCTTGCTTTGCAAGGACACTACACAAACACAGTCAGGCACAGACAATGGAAACTTTGTGTTCAGTAGCATCTGTTATATGAAATACACTTGGTGGATTGCAGTATCTGGAGAGAGAGGTTTTTCACCTCATTCTTTTGTTCCCAGAATATGCCGGTACTTTCCACCACTTTGAACCAATAGTGTGAAACATGACAGAAAGGAATATTAATTATGATGATAAAACATGCAGAGTATGGCACAGAAAGATGTTGGCTTCCTAGGATATAAATCCATGCAATATCACTCTGTGAAGCTATGCTGCAATCTGACAATGTGTTCATCTGCTCACAGACATCACCTTTGATTCCATCAGCAATCAAAGAAGAGCAAGTCTCTATTCCAAGCAAGGTAGATTTTTTCGGAGAAAGACAAAACAAACAAACCAACAAAGAAACAAAACAAAAGTACCTTCCTCTCACATTTAATATTGCAGCTGTCATTGCCATCACAGTCGTATGCAAAAGGTGACTTTGTCTGTTGTGCACAGTCAGATATTTATTATCCTGTGGAAAGCATACATTAATTCTTATTTCCTAAGGATAACTCCATTTCTTAAGGAAACAAGACAACACAGCCAGAGGTTGTGTGTATCTCTGTGTTCATGTGATCCCCCGCCCTAATGCACAAGAGTGGATTTTTAATCAGTTTTAAAGCCAGTTTTAACCAAATTGACAGAAGGTGGTTCACACAAAACAGTATTTCATAAACATACACATCTGAGGAGAGGATAGACCTTCACTGTCCCTGCTAAGGAAGAGAATACAACATAAACTGAGCCTTTATTTCACACCAGAGACTGCAGCCTGGCAGCTCAGTCTGAAGATACACAAACACGGTTTCCTTGCCTCTGGTGCTCACCAAATCCCCTGTACTCTCCAGATAACCTGTGTGTGTGTGCAAGAGCAAATAAAGGAGCACAAATATTTAATACAGGCAGCCTCTCCTATAGCAACAGATTAAACAAAGTTGCTTTCATACAGTGACTCCCAGCCACAGATTGCAACCTCTCACTGCCTAAGATCTGTGCTACCCTGAACATGCCACAGATTTTTGAGCAAAAGGGAAAGAAGAAACCTTCTTCCTTTCTCTTGCTGAGTATGTTTGCTTCATAGCTTTTCTCTCCTCGGCCACTGATTTTTATCCCATTTTGAAGGAGTTAATCTGAGACTTCTGTCCTCAGGATTTGTCTGAAACTGCAGGAATTTGATTTATGAGGAGAGGACAGGCAGATAGATTGACAGAGACGCTGCATAGTCCCAGAATTTTCAGCAACTACACTAAAGTCCTAAGGACAGCAACTACACTAAAGTCCTAAGGACAAATTCCCAGAGTTGGATACTGCTCCTTCCCCTGCCCTGAACACTGAAACAAAACATTGGATGTGGTATAAAATTTTGCACTGCCTCTATTTTCCCTCTCATTGTGAGGACCCTGTTTTGAACTGACCTCAATTTTCACTTAATTAGTAACCTACTTTGCTGTTCCTTTAGAACATTTTTAGCTAATTCCTGGGGATTTTGCCTAATTCTGTTTTTCTTTTCAGAATGAAACAAGCATTGCTTTAAGGAAGATGTTTCCTCTTTTGACAAAAATGGCAATAGCACTACTAATAAATTAAACACACGATCCCCAAAATTTTAAACATGAACTGTGGAGAGTCAAGCAATAGAGGTATTTGAAGTGGCCCTAAAAATCCCTGCATTGAGAATTTCTTAATCCATATAGTAAGAGAAGACTGAAACAATACTTTTTGGAGGAGTTTTAGGAGACTTAGTTTTCAGCAAAATTTTTGCCAAATAGAACACCACAGCACCGCAGGCTGCCAGTCTGGCTATGTCAAAGAGCAGTCACCCAACAGCCTGGTTTCTAACCTTATGAGTTATCTGAAGGCTCCAAGGGCAGTTTTTCCAGAGGAAATGTACAACTTGAATGCTGCTTGGTCTCCTAGGAATGGAAAGAGCTTTAAAAAAAGTTAATCATGGATACTGTTTGCTAGTGTGGTGAAAAACGCATTACCTCAACCACTACCATGTCTCATTTCAAGATGATCCAGCAGGGCTTTTTTGGGGAAAGTTTGTATTATGAATGTTCCATCTACATTTGGACATACAAGCATAAAATTTTGAGTATCTTCATTTGCCTTAGATCAACAGGCTTTCCTCTGTGCATTTTTACATCAGTTCTTTCCAGCAGTAAAAACTTTAGGTTCAACTTCAGAGGAAACTTCTTGCACACATCTGTACACACAGGCCTACACAGAGCACATATGCAGAGATTTGGGATTGAAAATCCACATGACATCATTTACATGCTTCTTCTGCTGCAACAAGAGGCCAGTGATTGTGTAAATTCCAATCTTTAATGCTTCACCCCCAGCACTGACATGGCTCCACAGGCATATCTGCCAGACACCATCTGGAGGTAAAAATCATAACTACAGATCAGCTGCCAGGACACCCTGAGACCTCTGACAGGAGCCAGGCACATTTCAATATTAACAAAATATCAAAACTCAACTGTTTCTCCCTTCAACATTCACTGCAAGCGTGTCTGGCTACAAACTAAGGCAGGAATGCCCATGCAATTGCACTGCCAAAGCAGCTATTGGATGGGGCATATTGATATATTAATATATTTTAAAATATATTATTATATTAATATGTAATGTATTAACATATCAATATACTAATATATTTATTAGTGTGGGGTAGGGTGTATTAACACTACTCAGGGCCCTCATCCTTGTGGCTGAATAGGTTATTTGGAAGAGGAGGTAGAAGAAAAGAGATCAGATTTTGTATAGACACTTAATCTTCAGAAATGCTCAGCACCAAGTGCCTCCTGTTGTCTTGCACTTCTGGACAACCTGAGCAAGAACTCCATTGCCACCCCATAGTGAGCAGCAACCTGGCTTAGCCACTAGCTCTGGTAAAGCTCAGGATATCCAAGATGCCAAATCACAATGTTAAAAGGTCTGTTTTGAAAGATTTTTGCAGTGGAGCTTGTTGCAGTGAAGGACTTGCTACAGCAAGAGGCACCCAAAAGGATCCTAGGAGAGAACCAATCATCCTCTGAAAGTACTTCAGAAAAATACCCTGGGGAGGAACTCTTCATGAGCACAAAGAGAAGCATTAAATTTTTATTAGCATCAGTTCAGCCTGAATAAGGCAGGCTTCCCGAAGACATGGTGATAAAACATTTACACTACATCACTGGGTTTTCTTCCAAAACCAGAATTGCATTTAGAAGAGAAATGGCACTTAGAAAATTCAGCACTGTTTCATTATGTGAAAACTGCCTGAGGGTCCTCAACATTTTCAGACCCATTCCTGTCTTACAGGAATGAAACAAACACCAAGAAACCAAGAGGTGGGCAAAACCTGGGCAAAAATTCAGGAACAGGCAAGGTAAAGGAAAGGGAAGAGTATTTGTGATGCATGCATCTGCTGTCAGTATCAGGGTGTATCTCATCTTTCCATCACTTCCCACGTCTCAGCAGAGTGGAGGGAGTGCTATATAAAGATCCAGAGACACCACCCCAGCTCCTGAGAGCTGCACAGCACCAGCTGCCAGCACACTGGCACTGTTCCCCTGCTGCCTCCTTCACAGCCACTCTGCTGCCTTCATCACTCACAGAAAGATTCTCCCTGCAAAGGAGGAAGATGTGGTCCTCGAGGAACCAAAATTAGGTGACTTGTAAGGATGTTTCTAAATTACCAAGCAAATTTAAAAAGGAATTGCTATTTTTTTCCCATGATGAACAAGCATGTTATCTGCACTGTTATGACCTTAGATCTCCTGCACATATTATTTACTGGCTGTAAAGAGCCAAGAATCTTGAAAATGAATAAAAAAAGAGCAGAGAGTATTAAGGCCACATTACAACAAAGGATTTAAGTAACTGACAATTTCCTTTTATTTCAAAGAAAATATTCAGCCTCTTAACTGTACACATCTGTTCAGTGAGCAGGAAGTAGTGGTGCAGAGTGGTGTTTGTATCCTCCACGACTAGATGACAACAAATGCCTTGGAGTCAATAACCTCTGAAAATCACACAAACTGCAAACCAAGTTAAGACAGCTGATCTTAACACAGCACAGATTTTCAGGCAGCTGCATTGGATCTTGTCTGTTTGAATAAATGGGTCAATATCGGTATTTTCTGCACAAGGTTTTAATATGGAGCTTCCAAGCCCAATAATGGTTTTATGTTCACTGAGGTCTCCTTGGCTATTACCCCACTCTTCACAGTTCAATATGCCTTACACATGTAGGCAAAACATGTAAAATGGCAGCAAAAATACAAGCTTTCATGCTCAAAACCTGTTTTACATCAGGAAAAAGATGACTGCACTGATTTTGTTGATGAGGACAAGAAGATCAATTGAGCACTCCCTATCCCTGGTTCCTATTAATCTTACCACAGGTAACAATTTAGTCCACACAAAAGCGAGGCCGAAGAGCTGTAAAATATCTTCTGGATAAAAATGTCTATAGATCACACTTCATACTAGAGGGAACTGAGTCCTTCATGTCTGCAACTGCCTTCCCCCACCCTCTGCATATGTAAATAAAATGGAGAAAAAGCATATTAACATTTTCTTTCCTCTTCCTTCCCAGCCTTAAGGAACCATCACACTCAGATAAATCAGGAACTCCAAGCTGGACTGTACTTTTATATAAAATATACAATACAACAAGTCTTCTGTGGTGAAACTAGTTCCAAGAAGAAGCAGATGTACCTTGTGATTATTAATCTATTTTAACATTTTTGAAAGGAAGAGATGGGGAGAGATATTCATATGTATGGGAAGTACTGACTAATATTTAAAACCTTTGGCATTACCATATGTTCCTGGAAATAACTGCCAATGCTATTAGTTGCTGTCATTGATGACAGCATGTAAATTACTATCTAATCTGCATATATAATTAAATAATTAGATACCATATATATAAGCAGTTATTTATAGGTGCGAAATCAGAGAAAAAGTTCAAACTCCATTTTTATAATACATGTTCTCACAAATCAGATTCTCTTGACCATAGATACAAATCTTCATTACTGAGTGCCCTATCTTAGGTTAAAAAAAAATTAAAATCACAATTAATACCTCATCATTGATTTTCCCCTGTGATGCCCTGATTCAGTAATTCTTGCATCAAGCCTGCTGGCAGGATGTTACAGCTGCTGTCCACAAAAGGCCTGTCAATGTCTGGGACTCACTATGAACAAAACAAGCCAGGGAAAAACTCATCCCACTGAAGGTCTGTCCTTTGCATTCAATGAAGGCTTGATCTATTCTTATGAGCAGCTGACCTAGATTCTCTGCTTGAATGAAAGCATTTCCCAGCATCAAGGCTGCTCAGTCAGAAATTCCTGTATTGCTTATCATGAGAGACTGGAAAAATAAGGACGAGGATATAATCTTAAGGGAAAGCGATGGTATCCTTTTGCATAAACACTTTATCCATATTCCCACAGAGCAATCCCCGACACACTTCTGCTCTAATTTCAGAGTCTGGAAAGGGCTCCTTCTTACAGCACACGTGGCAGACCAGGCAAGCACGGCTCCGTGGAGGGGCTGAGCTGTGCCAAAGCTGTGGAGGACACGGCTGCACAGCAGGGTGGCCAGCCTGCTGCTCCGGAGCCACCTGCAGCTTTCCGGCAGCTCGGAGGCAGCTCCTGCCGGCAGCGAGGCTGTGCTGGATCAAGGACTGCTGGTTCACATCCTGCCAAGAGGAAAGGAGCCAGGGAGGGCTGCTGAGCCCTGCACTGCCAGGTCGTGGTGGGATCCAGCTGCAGACTCAGCACATCCATCACACCTGGGAAGCTGGGGAGGCCTCAGTAAGGAAATGCCATGTTCTTCTGGTGTGCCATGCAGAACACTGCTCCATCTGCCAGTTCTCCAACACGTGGGAAGCACATTCTGTGCACTCAATAATGTAAAGATAGTGGTAGGAGTGGTAGGCTCAAGGGGACAGAAAGGTGGGTCAGCCCTGGAGAAAGGACCTTTTCACCCGGCTTCTGCTGCTGATCCACTTTGTCCTCATCTCCCTGAGATGCTATCAGGCTCCTCCACATGTCCAACTCAATAATCTTGCATATTAACCAATAATACTCAAAAGACTAGAGATCTCTGAAGGTGATTTCCAGGAAATCCAAGGGTGTCCATCACTGTGCGGATGCTACCTTGATACCAGCCCTTGATGGCAGCTATTGCTGTTGTCACTGATGCCAAGCTGCCTCAGACAACAGTTCTGGGTCCAGGCCTGAACAATATCCACTCAGAAGGGACGAGAAGAAGCTGGCAGACAGGGATGGCTTTCTCCTATGCCCCAAGGTACAGCTCTGCCCTAGGGCTGTGCTGCAGTCCTGGCCACAGGGACAAGGATAGGAGAACTGACTGAGTCTGTGGGGTGGGCAGGAGCTAGGCAGTCAAGGGTCGTTTCCTTCAACATCAAAATGTTTCAATCTGTGCCACAGATGAAGACAGAAAGCTAAACTCACATAGACAAATTCAGGTCCACAGATCACAGGGATATGTTACCCATTCTCCAGATACGAACATCCCAGACTGAGGCTGCAGAAGAGGATTTCTGCTCTTGTGGACTCTCACTGTACCACAAGGATACAACCTATTCATCTAGCCCACACAGAAGACAAGTGACTGCTGTGGGCCATGCTGCCAAGTGAGCATTTCCCCAGCCCCTTTCCTCTGAAACTTTTAGAGGCGCCACCAAAAATCACAGAATCATGGAATATGCTGAGTTGGAAGGGATCCACAAGGATCATCCTCCAAGGAATCCTGCTCCTGGCACTGCACAGGACATTCCCAAGAGTCATACCATGTGCCCAAGAGTATTGTCCAAAGAAGAGACTGTAAGAGTTGCTTGACCACCTCTCAATTCACATCTGGTTCAGCAAATGCAAATACTCAGTCAGGCAATGGGTTTTCCTCACCAACTTTTTTTTGCACGTGGACAACATGCAAACTAGGTCAGTATTATTCCTACCAAAACACTTGCTATGGGTGTTATTTTTAGAAAAGCACGTGATTGTCTGGCTTTTATTTATGAGCACACAGAGAGATCCACTGTATATTTTCCTGTCTGTCTTGTTTGGGGTGGTTTGTTTTTTTAGTTCTTTGGGTAGGTTGATGAGATCTTGGGCCTCTTTTCGAAAGGCAAATTCAGACTACTGAGAGACCTTGCAGATCGCATGCCATGGCAGTCAGTGAAACAAAGCAGTGAGCAAATGAAACCAGACAAGAGCACAGAGAGAATATGAAAAAGCAAGATAGTGAAACAGGTAACAAGGGATGAGGATATGGAGCAGAAAAGATGATGGAGGTTACTGGAGATGAGGAACCAGGCAGAATTTGATGGATAATAGAAAACACATATCTTCATAACTCCTGAAAGACCTCAGCAATAAGACAAAAGTCAGCAGGAGAGCCTAGTTCAGTGAACAGAAAACTTGTCCAGAGAGTCAAGTTTATTTTCTGAGAGCTCTTCTTACCTCCTTGGCACAAACAAAACAAGTCAAAAACAGAATTCTGCACCAGCTTTTTGCTGAACAGATTAGTGGTCACAACCCTGACAGATATCCATCAGACAAACAAGCCAGGGGAGAGAGCCCCTATAGCCAGGTCCTTCTGTGTCCAGATGTCTACTTGCCTGGCTTTCACCTGGCCTATCTGGTCCAGAGTTTTTGTCCAGTGCTTAAGTCATCAGACTACCCAAGTTCTGAGGAGGTGAATCTTTCCACTAACTGCATGGCCAATGTGAAGAAGTGTACGTCTCTGTGGATAATCCAGATTGTTTCCATAAGCAGAAAAAAGACACAAGAGTAGGCAATGTCCTTCCTCTCAAGTGAATGCAGATATCTAAAATAAGCCTGTCAAGCAGAACACCAGCACTGGCTCGTTCTCTTCAGCAGCAGCACAAAGAGTTTAGAATGAGTAGCTCAGGCACTGATATGTATATGTCAGAATAGATGAACAAGAGCCTAAATTTCCAGAAATTAACCACTACAAAGAATGTCAGGAACCCATCTTCAGGCCCAAGGGTCTTCTGAGTTTCCATTCACATGAAAAAGCCAGATATATATGATCTGTGAGGGCACAGGGTCAGCTGTATGGCTGATGACTCATGGCCGTTGTGGGCTGCAGATTGTGCAATGGAATCGGCAAAAGTTTCTTGCTAGAGTGAGTCACCTCAGCAGGAGGGAAGTTCCATATAGAATCAGTCCTCTTTGCCCTCCTCCCCAGAACAAAAACACCAGCCCAGAGCTTCTGTACAGCTGGGGAAACACCTCTGGTTCTGGGTTTCAAAGCTGTACAAGAAACATCGGAATGTACTGCCGAGAGGCTGAAAGCATGGAGACAATCTTTTCTTGCCACAGAAAAAGGGAAGAGGTTTAGCTGGTTGGGAGAGTCTGGTATTTCCTGACACCTTTTCTGCCTCTGTCTCTTGCCCAAGACCTGCTGTCCCAGAATAAGGGCCCTTTTGGGGTCTCAAGTGCCTCTTTGGCAATCCACCAACACATTGCAGACACTAAAATTCATTAAAGTTACTTTCATCTGTCCTTTGAAATTCATCTCATGCCCTAAAGTTCTCATCCCAAACATCCTGCCTCCCTCAGGTAACAGCTGGTACCATCCATGTACCTGCAAAATGAAACAAGAACTTCAAAAGAAGCAACACAGGCAGAGACAAAGACAACTGGAGCAGATACAACTCACCTTCCAAAGTCCAAATAACATTTCTTTCTCCAGCAAAAGCATGCTGCCACAGGGCATCAGGTACAGCCTGCAGATGGAGTTACACAAACTACATCCTCCATGCAGGGCAGGCAACAGCAGGTTCTCCTGCAAGCCGAAGGAGCAAATGAACAGGGAGAGGGCAGGCCCTGTTACACCTGGAATAGCATGGGAACTCAACTCTGTGTCTAAGACACAGAGAGGAAAAATGATACTCAGGGATGCTCAGGGATGTTTTAAGAACACCAAACATATTCTGAAAGCTGGTATGGCCTGGTTGGTGCAAGCTGGCTGGAGGGTTAGCCATGCTTCACTAGCTAATCATCTAACATTGATACGCCACTCTTTCTAATAGTGCTCCCAGGGAAACCTCTGGCTTGGGACAAACATTATGAAGACAGCTTCTTACACCCCAAATTTTCCTTTTATTTCCATCCCTCATATAATACACACAGATGACTTCTGCTATCAATAACCTGCAGCAGCTAGCAATTAGTGTTGCCCTGAATTTTCTGTAACCATATTTTGGGGGGATCAGTTAATCCACATATCTCTATCATATTATCTAAACCAGCAAGCTAATACTGCCTTGAAAAAGAACTGAAAGCAGCAATTATTCACTGCACTCATTAGCAGCAAAAACAGATCTCCAGCCATTTCAGTTACACTCCTGAAATTACACAGTTAGAGGTTGGTGCCAAAGTCCCATTTTGCTCAAGAGCCTTTTGTAGCAACAACAAACAATAGCTTCTTCTTCATTTTTCTGGCTTCCCTTAAGAGGAAGAACTCATGTTACAAAGGAAGGGATGCATAATCATGTTTTACTAGCTTAAGGAACACGGGACTTTCATAAGTCCCTTAGAAATTTCAGTATTCACAACACCCATGAAATTTATGAGTAGCCCAAAGGAAAACAGTCTGATCTGTAACAGTAGAAGTACTAATGAGTGCAGGACAATAGTCACAGGCCAACAAAAAGCAGAAGGAAAGGTGTAATAGGAGCTGGATTATCAGCCGTGCTGTAATAGGAGAGCTGTTGCAGGCCTGCTCTGTACCTCACCAGGACCATGCATGATGTCTCTGACCGTCACAGAGCCACCCCAGAAGCTGAAGGTGCTGCATAGGTGAGAAATGCAACTCCTCTATTCCTGCTAGACAGAAAACACCAGTTGTCTCCTCCTCTCACCAAAGTAATGCTCCCCCCACTGCTGTTTTTCCTTGTGGGAATGTTCATGTGTCATTCCAGTACAAAGCTGCTGGGAGAGCAAGTTCAAAATTTCATCAGACTCATTCTTTAAACATCTCTTTTTTTCTCTGTTTTTATTTTTTACAAGCATGAAATGAAGACACTGTGTCTTCTTCAGAAAGGGTCATTATTTATTAAAAATGGCCTGCCAGAACCATGAATTTTACATGACAGAAGCTCCATTCCACAACATATTTAAACCTCTCTGCATTAGTCATCAGAGCTCTGATTCTTCAGCCAGAAGATGTGGCACATCCTACCAGGAGTCCTGGCACAGGGTCTGACTAATGTTGTTCACAGACCTACCCCTTCTCCCTACTGACCACCCCTGAAACCCCTGTCCTGAAGCATTGCCTCGGAGGAGACAGATCTGCTGCATCAGCTCCTGCCTGCAATGTGTCCCACTGAAATGCCCTCCCACTCAGGCTGTTTGGAATACACAGAGATTTGACAGGTCTAGCAGAGCATTCTATCTGCTGCAAGGCCTCTGGAGGTCACAGATAAGCAAACCCAGGCAAGGGCAATGCTGGGGGTATAGATAAACAAGCAAAACAAGACAGGCAGCAGATCAGACAGGTCTTCCCATGATTTTGCATCTGGTGCAGAACTCCATTGATGACCATGGAGTTATACTTGGTAATGAGTGTTCAGAAAGCCCAGATTTTACAATGAATGAAAGATATTCAATTCTCAATTAGCTATGGAAGATTAGCTGGGTTGGGGATTAACCAGACACTCCCTCCCCATAGCAACCACAGCACCATGGCACCACACATGGAACATGAGTCCCTGGGCTGTGCCCCACTTTCATCCCAGAAGGTTAAAGCTGCCCCACTCAGAACAGAAACTGGCAGGTTTTTTACACTCCTTTCACCTGTAGAAGACCTGAATAAATTCTTATCCCCTAAATACCATATAGCCTGTACAAGCCAGAATGTGTTTTATCAAAGTTACCTCATCCCACATTTTTTTCAATGGCTGAAAGCTGATGATATCTACATGAACCAGCCAACACAAAACAAGAACACACCATGTAGCCTGCAAAAGCTGTCCCAAGCATTAGGCAGCTGGTGTGCTGACACCGTTGCCTATGTGCTGAGTAACGATGTCTCACTATTTCTTTGTGCTCCCTTACCCATCTCTTCCCATCTGTTTTCCCTTGGCATCCACTCGGATCACATGCTGCTCAAAGCAGGACTTTCTGTTAGCACCTAGGAGATAATCTGTGACAGGGGACTGCAAAAATCAGTCTGATTGATTCATGTGAGTAATTAGTGAACTGGAGTTGACGCTGTACAAGGGCACGTGTATGAATGGGTTAAGCATGGTGTGTCTGGATGGAAAACGTGACTCATAAGTGTTACTAACATTATTCTTTCTCATGTCCATAACCCCCTAAGTAAGAAATGGGAAAAATGGAGTGGGTAGAAAAAGACAGCAGGCTGGCGGGCAAGTATCTCTCAAATACAACTGCACTGAATTAGGGGTACATAGATCAGATGCTGGGAAGAGCAGAGCATTTGCTACTCCCACACACAGCCCCATTTCTTCTCTTAGAGCTATTAACTTTGAATGCTTCTCCGTTCTTTTTTTGCTTCATCTTTCACATGCGTAGCCCAAGACTTGGATCTTATCTTCACGTATCCCAGTGGCTTCCTGGCATGTCATGTGCACACACAGCTACACCCACACATTGAGGCATCTCTTTCTCTACCTTCTGCACATGATGATAGCGCAACTACACCGGTCACCAGGACAACAGTCACAGCCTGTCAAACCGATAAGAAGTTGGTTGGTTGGGTTCCTGCTCTGAAAGAGAGCAAGACAGGGGCAATAAATGTAATACACAGCAGTGAACTGCAAATGACATTTGGTTTTCCCCTTAGGGAGCTGAAATGACAATGAACATGAGAGTAACAAAGACAGAAGAGAGTCTGAAGAGGCTTGCTGTTTAACGTTCAAAGCTCCTTAGTTAACAGGAAAAGGGAATTTTCCTGTGTAAGACACAGGATTGGAGTGCAGATGTGGGGCTTATCTCAGCCTTCTCATGAAAAGGCAGAGCCCACACAGTCCTAAATTTCCAAAAGTGACCAAAGCTACTGGCATGTCAATGAGCTCAGAGGTTTTCACTACCAGACACAAAGTAGGGGGCAACTAAAATAAATAAGCATTTACATTGCTAGAACTGCCTTTCAGTAACAGCATACAGGACTGCTATAGGACCCTGCTACCTCAGGCCAGCACCCAACATGTCTCTTGGCTGGATCTGAACCCACTGCAGGAGGAGGACATTATCTCTTCCCACAAAACAGCCCCACCAAACATGCTGAACTCAATGCAGAACTGGGGTGTGCATTTCAAGAAAACTATTTTGCCAAACAGGCATTTGGTAGTTATGAAAGTCAAATTGTACATACAAACTTTTGAATCCTGTCAAAGCTCAGGGAAGCACAGAACTGGTAACTCTCATATTCAGTCTTACAACATCAAGGTCCACAGTCTGACCATTTTGTCAGTGCAGAATTAGATATGAAAGACAGTCTGAAAAGAAAACCAGTTGTAACTTGAAGTCTATTTTATCACATTATCTATAGGCTATGGCACAAGTAATTTATCAAAGTGGTAAAGCCTTGTAACAACAAAAAGGAACTGCACATATCCAGGTGAAGAACATTGGTAAGATTATCCTTCCAAAACTGATAAGAAACACTCTCCGGTCTCTTTGAGAGATACTCATGGACACGGCAGGGCTTCAACCAGAGCAAGACTGGTGTTAGCTGTGTTCAAAACAAGGTCTGAAAATCCAGGTCACGCTGGATTCTAAATCAAACTGTAATCTAAATGGGAAGAGGGAAGCAATACAAATACTGGCAGACAACAGCTGGTAATAAAGGAGTAGGAGATGGTTAAAAGTCTCCTCCCCACATTTGCTCCTCACTCCTTCCTAAACACAGATGAAGAACTGGAGTATCTGTATCCTGTCTCTCATCTGGTGCCCCAGCATTCAGACCCCTTCTCCTGTATATAAGGGGGAGGGGAACTTCAATCCAGCTGCACAAATATCTCTGTTTTGCCTGGGGATGAGATACACACTATGGTCCAACACACTCAAGGCCTTTCTAAGCACAACAAATCAATGCCAAGAAAGAGAAAAATGTCATCAAGGCCATACAGTTTGATTTCTTGCATTTGTTTTGCTTCTCAATCAAAATAGGCAGGCATAATGCAGGGAGACAAAGAAGCCTTTCTCAGCAAGCAACATGGCATGCACTCCTGGGTCACCTCAGGCAGTTGTCTGCCTGCCCGGTGCTCTTTACCCTGTTTAGATTGTAGCTGCATCCTTTTAGTATCAAGATGTGGATATTTAATGCATGCTCACCTTTGCCCCCAGCCACACACTGTTTCTGCTTAGCTAATGCTTTTCTTGGCAGGCTCAGCCAGGCAAGTCAGAGTTCAGTTTGCACCCCAATCAGCTGAAGCACAGATGACTGGCTCTGGGAAATGCTGCAGAGGCACGGCCAAAATGAACTGATGTCGCTTACAAGGAGCTGGAAATTACCCTGTGCTGGTACTCAGCCAGTTTGATTCTGGCCCATGACTGGGCATCCAGCCACAGCCAAAGGACAAATCAAAATAAACAAACCAGAAGTTTCTTATAGGGACATATTGTGAAGCATTTTTCAAAGGAGGATTTAAGAACAGAATACTTTCTGTCCATGCCTTAGCAGCATGGACAGCACAATGACAGCCCTCTAAAAAGCTTTAAGTGTAGGGAGTGCCAGTGGGAAATGGACAAGATAAAAGACACAGAACACAAGTTAGGACATACATGGGTTTTCACAGCTCTGTCACTGCTCTCCCATGCAAGCAATGCATGCCAAGCTTTCAAAAGTGGTCAGAGCAAATGGCTGAAGATTAGCTGGTCCTGAGTACAGGCTTAAGACTCTGGATTTGTTTTATCTGATATTTTTATGTATTTGTTGAGAAGCAATGATCAGTTATCAGCTATGAAAGAGACCGCTGTGGGAAACTCATGACTACTAACTCACCTTTGATTCATGTGTTCTCATTAGCAGGTCTTTGGAAGAATATATTGCACAGCCTTTTGTGCAATAGCCCTGTGCAGCGTCCACAGATGTAGAGAGACAGACCTCCCCAACACTCATCATGTTTCCCAAAGATCTCTCAGAAGATACACTGAGATAGGTTAGAAATAGTATGGGAAACACAAAACTATTTGCGGATCTGGAGCATGATAGCTAAACAGGCAAAAATCAGGTGAATCTGCCACAACCAGTCAGCCACAGAGCCGCCTTTAAGACCTCTGCTAGGGTAAAAGAAGTCCTGAATGGCTCACTCTATAGTAGGATTGTGCTGACTCTCAAGCAACCTGGCCAGCAGGCTGGGACTTGGCAGCCCAAAGCAATTTTGCCTGATTCCCTGCTGCTCCAGGATGTGAGTGAGCTGTGAGCAGTCTGCCTGCACACATCCCAGCATATGCCTCCTGAGCACCAGAGCAAGCACAGAGCTGGACAAGGTGCAGGGGACAAGCTGTTCACCCTCCTGCCCCCCCCCAATGTTTTTCAGGGTGAAGAACTCACTAGCTCAGGACTCTTTGCAAAGGAACTCAGTGGGACTCCATCACAATTGTGAGAGAAGAAATTTCAGGCTTCATCTGTGTGACTCAGCTGTTTACTGTCAGTCTCTGTGGGAGCAGCAGTGGCACTGAGATTCACAATTCATTACCTACAAAATAAAAAGCAGTTTTCTCAAAAGTCTCCTAGTAAACATCCTTCAGAGCACAGACCCACACAGACTTACCCTCAAAGCAGATAAACTAAACTACAAAACCCCTTGCACAGTACTTCTTGACTCCGTGCACCAGGGGAAAAAAAAAGCAAGCAGGAAAAGTAAAGGCTTTCTTTAGACACATTAGGTGAAACCAATCAAAAGAACTAGATATCTGCTTACAAATAATAACCATTTATAAGCATATGTCTTTGAAGACAGAAGTATTATATCCATAATCAGGGCTAAGTGCACAAAGGTGGTACCAGGAAAGATGTCTCAGAAGTCTCTGAGTTAAACCAGCACATTATCCACTGGTATAAAATGCTGCACCTCCACAGTGTTGAATGAGATCACATGAATTTACAAATTACCTTCGAGATCCCACTTGCACCTAACTTCATCTAGAAGAGATTATTCATCCATCATCTGGTCATCCATTAATCTGTCAAATGTCTGTGCTGGTTTCAGCTGGGGGAGAGTTAATTTTCTTCATAAGGGCTAGTACAAGGATATGTTTTAGATGCGCAAACAATCAGAAATGAGAGGAGCTGTGTATTTATTACACATTTCTGAGTAAGTCGTGCCAAATATCTAGGACAAACAATACATTAAGCCCTAAAGAACCTTTCGAAAGCTTTTTGTCTGCTGGAGGCAGCAATGAAAAAGTAACATGATAGAAAGGGAACAGAAAATCATTCATGAGAATTGTTACAAACTAACTAATTGTTACAAACTGTGGGTGAGATGCAGCAAACGACACTGAAAATAGCCAGGGTATTTTTTTAGTATCTCACATTTTAGAGGTTGGAGAGGTTGTGAGGAACTTTAGGAAGTTCTACTTTGTGTCCTTTATTGCAAAGAAGACATAGCAGATATAAAATTCATGGAGAACCATATAACAAGTTGCATCTTATTCAGATGTCTCACATCTACATCAGACACTGAAGCAAAAATGCTACTGTGCTTGAATTTACTTGTGCAAATAAGGCTTATAAAAAGGCATCTTAAGGATACTGGTGAAATAAGTATAAATAAAGCTGAGTGCCAAATAATGCTTTACACATGTGATCTCACTTACATGCACACAATAATTTTGGAATCCTAAAATCAAGTTCTGAAAGAATTACAGTATCAAAACGTTCACAGCTACCACATAATATAATTCAGTTGTGGGTGCCACAGTCTCCCAGATGAGTGGGGTGGCCACAAATCATGTAATCATTAGTAATTATTTTACATCCCTTCAACTCTATGAAAAGGCCTGTTTCAGGAAAGCTTGTATCCTAAGACTATCCCAAGTAAAAACTCAAAAACAACTAATGGGGGTAAGATTTTTTTCTTAAAATAACACCCTTAAGCTTCAAGGGAAAATTCACCCTACATTATGACTTTGAGCCCTCACTGGCCCAACTGTGTGCCTGAAGACTTTTGAAAAACTGATTTTGGAAACAACTCAAGACAGTAAAATCCTTGTAAAAATTTTTCCCTTCAGTGTCTCCTGCATCATTCTCAAAAACAAAACTCTACATTAGGTCAACAAAATCATGCGAGGCTTTACAGTCAACACCATGTTTGACCCGGATTCATATACAAGGATACCTTTAGCCTCATTTCTTAAACAAACAAGATTTATGCAATGGTGGTGTGTTTGTGTCTTCAGCACCATTTACCTGTTCCTGAACCCCCTGTGTAATTCCAAACGCAGTGACCTTCACAGCTAGAGTGAGACATTATTAGTGCTTCAAGTCAGCTTTTATTAGGTGTCAAAGAATCCCCACTGGCCAAAACCAGACTTAATTTATTACCCCACTCTTGGAAACCATGAGTGTTATTAGCTATTTTAATATTGCTACTGGTCTGTGTAATACCCTAAGCATATGTAACACTTGGCTTATGCAAACCATAAGACAAACTTTCTGCCTCTATTTTCCTATATAAGTACCACTCCCCCTGCCTTGTTTTGTAGTTTGGCAAATAATTTACTTTAGTAATATAAATATTTGAGCTGCAAACCACCAGAGCATTCAAAGCCTTTAGCACTGCATGGCAATCATGTATTATTTGCTTCATTACAAAAGGTAATCCCTGTGTTTTTATTAAGAAGCTGGCACCAGCTGTACTCAAGCTGCTGGTTATACACACCAAACAAGCAGCAAATTCTCAAACATTATGTACAAATTCAACATTATCCTCTAGGACCGGTAGTTCCCTGCAAAATACCTCCAACATTGCAAGAAAGGCAGCTCTTAGGGATTTAAAATCAGATTTAGGAAAAAAAGGTATTTTCTGTGATGTGTCTGTCTGTTTCTAAATGCACAGCACTGCCCTACCAGCCAAGCAGCACCTTCAAAGGTTTTGTTCTGGAGAACATAAAATTTCCCTTTGCCTTCAAAACTGGCTTTTCCTTTCCTTTCAGCACAAGCATTGGGGATGCCTTATCCTCTTCCTAGATCTGCCAGTGAAGCACAAACTTAATTCCTACATGGGCCTCAGTACTGTCTCCAAAGCTCAGCTCTCCCAGCAATGCCCTTGTTCTACAGCAAAGAAACTCCTCCATGCTCAAATGGACAGAACAGATGAGCAAAAGTTGCTGCAGCCAGAACTGCAGATCCCTAGAAACAGGATCATCAGACACATTTTGACTCACAAGAAGAGCTGTGGGAGCACTTAAGATCTCCAGGGTGTCCCCAGACTGGTGGGAGGTTTGGAGATAGGCTCTCAACACTGGGGGCTACCACACCTTTCCCTTAGGAAAAGTAGAAAGCTGAAAGGTAGCTCTAAGTACTCATTACTCTTTTTTACCACTTAGAATTAACATCTGCTGGGAAATCTATAATGATAATCACAGTACTGGTTGCCTGACCATCAGAAGCCAAATTAAAAGGATGAAGGGGGATTAATCTGTGGAGGTGTTGGCAAAGCACGACAGCTGCAGAGGGCTTGAGCAATTCCTTTAACAAAATGGAAATGCAAATTGCTAAAATGGTGCTGTAAGAGAGATTTAACTTAACACATAGGAAGATCTTGATGTCTGAAGCTTGACTATGACAAGAAGCAGGGAAATGTAAATGCAGTGGTTACTAATGGGCATTATGAACAGGCAGGTAGCTTTGACAGCATGTTCTCAGCTGGAAGCTGTATTCCCAGGGACTGCTTATCTTCCACATCCACTTCTTTCAGCAACCATATAAATGTAGCAGGCAGATTTGCCAACCACAGGTATGCAACTGCTGGATAATGGTAGTGGTTGCCAGTTAGGCCCATAGCCAAAGCTGCTGCCTGGATGAACTGAGAAAACCTGGCTTCCCTGATTCCTATCACCATCATTTCCACTTACTGCTGAGACACGCAGAGAAAAGATAGGTCTCCAAGGCAGGGACTTCACTGCTATCAAACACTGGTTTATATTCTGCAGAGAAGCTGTTTGCCTCTCCTTGCTGAGGTGACTCCCTTGTACAGGCAGACTGGAAGAGAAAGAAGGAGGATTCAGGGAACCTCACTGGTGACAAGAACAGATCTGGGGCAGAGCCCGTGCTGCCAGCTGACATTGACCCTTTCAGGGCCACTCCAACCCAAATACTAGCTGGGAGATTTTAGCATTTCTTTATAGCAATAGAAGCAACAAAAATAATAATACTACAAATAATGGCTGTATGTCTGTCCACCATCACACACACGCTCTCATGTTTTTCTCTGTTTACTAATTACTGAGCTACTAATAATATCTAACAAGAATGATGGTGCTACAGAGCATGGAAAGAAAACCATTTCACAAAGCAAAAACCTCCCCAGGACATCCAGTGAGGTACTGGACAGAAATGACTGTAATGCTTCTGAACAGTAAAACCAGAATTAAGCTCTGCCCTTGTGACTGATCAATGCCTAAAGTCAATCCCAATGGATTTCAGACCCACCCTTCCCTAAAGGTTACCTATTCCAACCTGACATGTAAATAATTAAACTTTCTCTACACATTGCCAAGATAGGAAGAAGAAAGGCTATTGCTGTTCCACGTAACTGTAGATAAGCTTTGCCCTCCTTCCATCTGCTGAAATTACAGCCAAAAAAGCCATGAAGACAGCACGAGGAGGAATCCCTTACTTGGGAGTTAATATTCGTGCCTGCACTGGACAAAATAAGAGCTCTCACCCAGCCACTGGGAGATAACACACACAGCAAAGACAAAACATTCAAGGCCAAGGTTGCCAAGAGGGCATTGAGTTAGGGTTGTTTGCAGCCAGCTGCACCACTGATAGAGCACATTCTGCTGAATAAACCGCAGAAGAACATCAGTCGCCAATCAGGGATTAAAAGGACACATTGCAACTGTTCAGATTGCAAACCAAATTGTGAAGATTTTAGATGTGTTAAGATAGAGTTATGATTTTGCTGCGCTGTCACAGTCATTGACTCTTGGTTATTTCTAATAAAAACTGGCTAAGGCAACATAGAACAAACTTGGTTTGTTCAAGGCTGAACTCAGCAATAATAAAACATTTCTGTGATAAGGAAATGTGCCCTAAATTAAACTGTGGAAAATTTCTTATTCTTAGACATTAAATAATTTGCAAAACCAGATTTACTAATGCAATTTAAAATGTCATATCTACAAAAGTATATATAAAACCTGCAAAGTTTCTGTCAATAAAATGCAAAGTACACAAGCAGTCTGTATTTTGAAGGTCACACAAGCAATATGAACTATGAACTTCAGGATTCGTGAAATTGTGACATTTTAAAGTGGGAAGAGAGAAAAAAAATCTATCTTGTACATACCATGAAATATCAAAATGAACCAACTGGAAATATTAAGATTCAGAAAAAAATATTTGGAATCCAACTTTCAACATTAATGAATTTTCTGCTGAGGGAAAAATCAAGAACTAGGCACCATGAAGTCAATAATCCACAATTTTATTCTGATTTGCATAATCCAGGAGAATGTCATGTGACTTGACCTGGATGAGATCTGGTTTTTTGCAGAACACCTTAAAATTCTGTCAATTCAAATGCTATATTTATTTATACTATATTTCTTTATGCTATTAATCATAAGGGTTCAGAGTTATTAATAATGTCAAACAGTACCAAATCCAGGGTCTCTTTCCCAGCAGCTCACTAAGTGGTGTTGGCAACAGTATACTCTAACACTCATAATTTATTAACCCCCTAGGTGTTGTAACACCGAGCTAAAGCCGCAGACAGGAGGCATTCAGCAAGTTATATGTGCCACATAGTTTCACAGCAAAGGATTTCCTGCTGCGCTTTTCTTGCCTCCCACTTTTTTATGACTTTTTTTTTCCCCTCATGGTAACTGCCAAGCTCTGCACGTACTCTGAAGATGCTTCCTTACTTTGCCCTAACACTCTCTCTCGTTTCAGAAAGTGTTGCTGTGCATTTATCAAGGAGACACTTAACATATGCTGAATAATTTTTTACCTTTTTCAAATGCTGATAATGAAGTCTGAGATAAACTTACGTGCTGGACCCTCCATTCCCAGAACTGTACAAGGCCAGGCTGGATGTTGCTGCTCTGGTGGAAGCAGAGCCCATGGTAAGGGGTTAGAACTAGATGATCTTTAATGTCCCTTCCAACCCAACCCATTCCATGATGTTTTACAGGACAGTGTCCTGGCTAGAGACCAGCTATTTCATATGCTGAAAGGAGACAAGTAGCAAGGGCAGCTGCCACAATGAGGGTTTTTACAGAAAGCACTGAGATATACACATTTATCTCTGGTTGCTCTGGCTGAGGAAACAAGATTTCTTATTGTTGTTGTGTGTCACTGGAAGCAGCAGTAGCCCTGCTTTTGTGACTTCCAAGAAAGCCTCATTTATCAGCCACTTTCCTGAGCACAGTTCTTCTGCATAACAGGCCAAAAATGTTCAATATGTACTTCAAGGTTCTACAGAAGGGATGTCTTCTTTGACCATATCAATGTGGTATCAAAGTCCTGCAGGAAAACTATGCATCGAAACTAGGCAGGAAGAGACTTAGAGTATATAACATTACTTAATGTCACTAATAGTTTTATTGTCGCTCCCTCTGTCTTTTCCTCTCTACTCCCACAGAGCCATCAAGAAGCTTTACAACATTACTCACTAAGACAGTGACAGGAGCTGAGGAGCACTGCTCTGCTGGGGAGTGTTTATAAGGGTAAGAGAGCTGCTTACCCACCCAATTCATAAAGTCAGGAAAAAAGCCTTTGTCACTTGCACACTCTAAAATACCCAAAACATATAATTCCTGTGATACTGGGATAGCGTAGATGGAAGATGGTAAAGAACACATAACAGGAAAGAAATGATGCAAGTTTCCTGCTTTTCGCTTGGAAATAATTCCAGATATGCGTTTCATTCAGTGTCCCAATTCAGCTACATTGGGCTGGCAACATTTTCCACTAAGAGTACGTGCATATGACACTTGTGTCATCCTTTGTAAGGCAGTCCAGGCACCCAGAGCCATCCAACGCTGAGCCTTTATGACACTGGAGCTAAATAACAGGCTCTTTCCCACACCCCGAAAGCCGGCTGTGCAGGAAAAACACAACTTATTCAGCTACTTAATTGCTTTAAATTATTTATTACTTGTAACATAGTTGCTGAGATGTCACGCACTGGGTCACTGCCCTCCAGGGAGTAGCTCGCCCTCCCCGGGCAGCGTCTGAGCGCACCGGGCAGGACGGAGGGGCCGGGAGAGGCCGGGAGCGCCCTCAGCCCCCGCCGGCCCTCAGCCCTCGCTCCGCCGCATCGGACCTGCCCGGCCCGCGCGGCCCGGGCCCCCGGCCCCGCGCTCTCTCGCGAGACTCGGTCGCTGTAGACGCGATGTCCTTTGGGGCACTGGCGTGGGGGAGGGCACGGGGGAGGGAGGCAAAGCCTTGATTGATAGTGACTTTCACCAATAGGCGAGGGGAACGGCGGGGCTTCAGCCAATAGCTTCGCTGCGAGGCGAGCGGTGAGCCAATAGGGATAGGAGAGGGCGGGGCGCACCGCTGGCTGATTGATCCCAGC
>VRYO01002775.1:5098280-5157151 GCA_009812075.1 Sialia sialis | reverse complement strand
AGTCCGCGGTGTGCTTTTTGCTGAGGAAGGGTAAATTGTCTCAGGGCTAATGTGGAACAGAACGCAAGGCACGTACAAGTCTGTGTTCTTACTGTACAAAAGAAGTTGTAAACCTGACCAGAGGAACTCAGATCCTATTGCACCATAGGCACGCTCTTACGCATAAATGCTAAGAAGGCTTTTTTAATGTGTCAACGCTTCTGTCATTAACGATAACAACATGATGACGTGTCAGACTAGCCCTGCTCTGTAGTCAAGGTTGCCTGTGTAGTCAACTAGTTGTGGCTTAGGTACTCTTAGATCTGATTATAGAGGCACGTGTTAATTTAAATATGTAAGTACTGCTCAAGGCAACGTTAATAATAGGATTCATCCTCCTTCCCCTTCCTCCCCCTCCTCCCTTCCCCCAAGAAAAAAATCAACTGGAAAAGCTGCTGCACTGCTCTGTACCTCTGCATTGCTAGGCTTTCTACAGTGAAGCAACTTCTGTCAGACTTATCAGGCTTATTGTTAAGTCAGAACTCAACAGAAGCTGCTATGAGAATCCATAAGTGAGAGGGAGAATTACGTAATTTTCAACTCTTTTCCACTCCGATCCAAAAACTGGTAAGCCATGTAAAAACTATGTTGGGCTATTGATTGCTGCTGCTTCATCTTACTTATATTTCTCAACATTTTGGCAGATTTCACTTTCTGTGATAGGTTCACATTAATGTGGAATTTGAAATGGATTTCCAAATCTTTCTCCTGATTTCCTGTGCCCTTCAGCCCAAAACCGTGCCACATGACCCTTATGGTGCAACTCACTGGTTTGGATAATAAATCAAGCAGTGTGCCTTTCCTGAGTGGTCCCAGAACTCCTGCTGGAGTTAATTGTGTAAAGACCTAGTTGTAAGCTGTTCACTGGTTTTTAGGGTAGTAAGAGAGGGTGAAAAGATTTGTAGTGTAGTTTTTAAAAGTTCGTTAGGGGAGTACAAGCCAAGGCTGGATTTCAGTTTTATTGGTTGAAGAAAGCCGTAGCATAATGAATGTGCTTTTCTGTTTTCTCATTCTAGATATAATCTATTATATAGCTTTGCAGCAAGAGTGGATTGATGTACATTAAACTAAACTTAATGTTTTTTCTCTTTGCTAATACTTGCAGAGCTGTTGCGCAGCCACTGGTACCTGTATTGGGGAAACATAGCATACAAGCAAGAACCTTACAGCCTCAGTGGCGAAAATTTTTTCATGTCAGAGACCGAGAACTCTTGCAGTCGTTTATGTCATCCCGTCTTCTCCAGACAGAAGATACCAAAAAACTGCAATCAAAGATCTCTTCATCTTATTGATAAAGCTACTAATAAGGCAAAATGTCTGTCAACGTCAACCGCAGTGTTTCAGATCAGTTCTATCGCTACAAAATGCCCCGTCTGATTGCCAAGGTAACTTCCTAAGCAGCAGCTGTAAGCAGGGAGTGCTGTCCTGGGAGGGGAAAGAGAGCTCATGATAGTGCTTGGCCACTCAGGGCAGGGAGGGTGTCTGCTCCTTCAGTCCACACTAAGTGCATGTTGAATGTTGGAAGGAGATGCACTTCAAAGCAAAACTTTGGCCTAGTTAAATGTGAAATGCAAATTGGGTTTGTCTATTGCAAGCATTTAACCTTAAAACTTCATTTTCTTCAGGTGGAGGGCAAAGGAAATGGAATAAAGACGGTTATAGTCAACATGGTTGACGTTGCAAAGGCGCTTAATCGGCCTCCAACGTGTAAGTAGTAGTGTGGAATGACACAGCATTTTTTAACGCTTTTGTGTTTGGAGTGGTAGTGTTAATTAGCTAATAAAGCATTAATACTGTTCTTTAAAGATTTGTTAAAAAAAAAGGATTATTTTAGGATTAAATAATGGACAGAAAGAAACAGTAGCCTATTTACTTGCTGTTTACAAATCACAACAAAGTTAGGAATGTGGCAGTGACTATCATTCTTCCTTTACAGATCCTACCAAATTTTTTGGTTGTGAGCTGGGAGCACAGACCCAGTTTGATGTTAAGAATGACCGTTACATTGTCAATGGATCTCATGAGGCGAATAAGCTGCAAGACATGTTGGATGGATTCATTAAAAAATTTGTTCTCTGTCCTGAGTGTGAGAATCCTGAAACTGATCTGGTGAGTGCTCTCTGTCTGTGTTAACAGTTACACCGTGGAAACATTGTATTGGACGTTTGTGGAAGTGGTGCAAAGTTAGAAGCAGACTTGAATATCCATGAACAGAAAATCTAGTACATATTCTTGCACCCTTTGGGAAGTTTTTACATCTCTAACAGTTTGTAACTTCTGGGATAAATTGCTAATTCTAAATTTGTCTTTAGAGGGTGATACAAAGTGTTTAAACCTCTGCCTTAATCATGTGGAGATGATAATGTAGACATCAGGTTTAGGCTTTAATGCAGTTGTTCTGTAAGTGGTAAATTAACTGGAGGTTGTTCTCTCTTTACAGCATGTCAATCCTAAGAAACAAACTATAGGTAACTCTTGCAAAGCCTGTGGCTATCGAGGCATGCTTGACACAAACCATAAACTCTGCACGTTCATTCTCAAAAACCCACCTGGTAAGTGCCTTTCCTTTCTTCCGGGCATAAAAAGAACTTCTGTATTAATGGAAGTAAAAGAATAAATAGCTCACATCTACTTGAAATGTAAAAAGGCACCAGCATACTCTTAGAGCATGTTTGGGGATTAAGATGAAGGAGCTGTGCTGGTAATGTCTTTCCTCCTCACAATCTGTCCTTCCCAAGTAGAGCTGTTTGTTCAATGCTGGATTTGCCTGTGCAGGACAAAACTTACACGGAAGGAATGTAGTTGGCAGTAGCTTATGGTAGTTGTTCCTCTAGATCTGCATGAAATGTGAGAGTAGGAAGTAAAAACTGTAGTAAACACAAACTGTAATCTGTGCAAGCAACACTCTGTAGTAAGCATCTAGTTGCCTGCTGCAATTTAAGCTTGCTAGAATAGAAAAGTCTAACCTATTCCAGGGGTCTCTGCTTTGTGAGGTCACCTGTTATATAGACTTGGACAATCTTAGTGACAAACAAGACTGACTGTAGCTGTCGGTTCCCCACCAAATGTACATCTTCTCTGAGTCTTTTTGGGCATGGGTACTACCCATAACTTGCAGCTAATAAAAGCATCCAAAACCCACTTGGGAATTTGGCAGAGGTGCAGGAACTTTCTAGTTTTCTCTAGTTCATAGAACAAAACATTAAAATTCACTTGCAGAAAGTGGTGACACTGGTACAGGAAAGAAAGAAAAGGAGAAGAAGAACAGAAAAGGCAAGGACAAAGAGAATGGTTCTGTGTCCAGCAATGAGACACTTCCACCCCCACCACCAGAGGAGATTACTCCTCCACAGGTTGTGGTAAGTAGAAGGGAAAGTGGGAGATAAGGGTGTGTGGTGTGTTGCTCAGATTTAAACCTTGGAAATTACTGGCATCCCTTGCTGGTCAGCATTGCACCTAAAGGTCTTACTGTTTCCAGAATTTAGTGCTGGTGTAGAAGGGTCCCAGATTTTTTTCTGTAGCAGCTTTATCAACTCATCAGTACCAGCATTTGTGCTCCTTGCTAAGTGAAAGCTGCCTATCCTTTATCACTCTCTCAGGCACAGGATTGTCTCCTGTATACTAGGTAGAATGGTAAATCTGCAGTTCAAGTAGCCCTCAGATGACTATAGTATTAGGTCTAGCTTCCGTTACTTATTTTCTATGTTTGCATTTTCTCCATCATCTTTGACTTGCAGATGGTACTATAAACATTTCTTCAGTTTTATAAAATGCTGTCAAGTCTGTGTAACTTATATCCTCAAGTAATATTAAACCTGCCGTAATATTGTGTGGATTGGTTTTGTATTGTAGGAGGAGGAGGATGATGATGACTGGGGTGAGGACACAACAGAAGAAGCCCAGAGGCGTAGAATGGATGAAATCAGTGACCATGCAAAGAACCTCACACTTAGTGAAGACCTGGAAAGAACTATAGAGGAAAGAGTCAACTTACTATTTGATTTTGTCAAGGTAATTGTCCTCTGGTTGTTGGCGTGATGTAATGGTACAAAATGTTTGTAAGGAAACTAAAAGCAGCTTGCTCAAGCTTCTGCAAAGTACTGGTTCTACCAGCGGTGCAAAGAGGTGACTGTAAAGAGCATTAATGCAGACCTCAAGTGGCATTAAAAAACGGTTTCTGTACTGTTTCTCTCTAGAAAAAGAAGGAAGAAGGTGTCATCGATACTTCTGACAAAGACATTGTAGCAGAAGCAGAGAGACTGGATGTAAAGGCTATGGGCCCACTTGTTCTCACTGAAGTCCTTTTCGACGAAAAGATTCGTGAACAAATCAGAAAATACAGACGTCACTTCCTTCGTGTAAGCAGTCTCTTCTGCACTTTGTGACAACTGTTGGAGTTTTTAGTGGCAGTTGCTTGGTATATGGGGCAGGACTTTTTGTAGTGTTTTGTTTTTAAACTTCTCCTTAGCTAGGGGTAACTGCTGGGAAGGATAGTATGAATTATTGTAAACTGCAATCTCATAGAGCTGCTTCTGCTCTCTGTTCAGTCTGGAGAGAGTGTAAAAAAGCTTAATTAATCACTTCTGCTTTTATCACAATTCTAGTTCTGCCACAACAACAAGAAAGCTCAGAGGTACCTTCTCCATGGCTTCGAGTGTGTGGTAGCTATGCATCAGTCCCAGCTTATTTCAAAAATACCACATATTTTGAAGGAAATGTATGATGCAGATCTTCTGGAAGAAGATATCATCCTTGGCTGGGCAGAAAAGGTAAAGGGCAGTATGTGACGTACTGTAGCATCTGGCTTCTCCATTCTGGTGTAGCTTGTGCAGCAAGAAGCCTCCTTCAAAAAATAGGCTGTGGAAGAAGGGAGCGGGTGATATCAGAGTTCCAGTTAAGGCAGTATTTGGGTACAATCTGATATAAACTCCTTCAGTGTTCACATGAAATCTGTCTTTCAGGCCTCAAAGAAATACGTTTCAAAGGAGCTTGCCAAAGAAATCCGTGTCAAAGCAGAACCATTTATTAAATGGCTAAAGGAAGCTGAAGAAGAATCTTCCGGTAATGAAGAAGAGGATGAAGATGAAAATATAGAGGTAGGAAAGGCTTGTTTACTGTCAGCAGCTCCAAGGCTGCACTGTTCCTGCATGCTTAAGTCTTGTAACTTTGTCCTGGTGCTGAAATGGATTACTGGGGCTATTACTGTGCATGTTGAGATCTGGAACAGCACTCCATTTACAGTGCTTTAAGTGCTGGTGATTGTTGTCAGATGTCTACATGAGATCACTGTAATGCAATTGCACCTGGGTAGCCCAAGACTGAGCCCTTCTACAGTGACAGTCTCTTGCACTGTAGCAGCTCATGCAGTGCAAGGTTGGCAGGCAGTATCAAGCATCCTGCCTCATGTTGTAGATAAGTTAATGGGGGTGTGTTTGCTAGATAAGCTGATGGAAGGATCATTTTCCTCACACTCCAGCTGTGGCTGGAAGTGCTTTTACACAGGGATTGGTTGGTTGTTTTCCTCCCAGCATTGTATTACTCTGCTGCTGAGTAGGAAATGCTGCTTCCTCCAGATGCACATGCACAGTTCTGCCCTACAAAGCAGGGGTTCATGGTGTGGGCAGGAGGGTGGTTGGGTGTTGGAATTACTGAAGTGCTTAGTGGCAGTAGGTGCTGTAGTTAAAGGAAGTGTCTTGTCTCCACAGGTGGTGTACTCCACAACTGCCAGTGTACCTAAAGTTGAAACTGTGAAGCCTGCAAACAATAAAGATGACGATATTGATATTGATGCCATTTAAAGTGATGCAACATAGCTTCCAACATAGTAATGCAAACTTTTCTGCATTTTCTGCCAGAAGTGTGACTTGTATGTGCACAAGCTGAAATGGCTTAACATCCTGCTACTTTGTACTCTAAAATGTATCTTTTTACTGTGACTGGTCTTGTGTTACTAAGCCTAATACCAAGGAGTCAGCACGTCGGTGAACTGATCTAGTTTGCAACTGGCATGTTCTATTTTGTTTTTCTAACTTGTGTTGGACACATACTTGGAGCACATTTATACAGTTGTGGAAATAAAGGATTTGGTTTTGGTCAGTCTTCATTTGTGATTCAACCCCCTTATTGCCTTTCCAAGTAAGTATTTACACAGCTCAATGAAATTTGAGGAGCTGATCACACAATGATAATCTCTTAAATGAGACAAAAATCTCTACCTTCACTCTAAATGCTGTTCCAACAGTGGAGATTTGAAACCTGGGTAAGAAACAAGTGTTGGGTAATCAACAGCTTCTTAAAACAGGACAGCTGTCTGTGTTCTGATCTTTGGTGGTTTTAAACAAACTTCAGTTGGTAATCACTACAGGAGTTGGGTTTTTTTCCCTTCCTATGGTTCTCAACAGCTCCAAATCCTCGATGAAAGCTGCAGGAGCTGGTACTGGTGCAGTTGGTGTGTGCTGCCCCTGAGGAGCTGGCTGTTGCCATGGGTGCCGCTGTGCAGTGTCCAGCTCCAGCCTCATTTGGGGAGGGAGGGGCAGAGGAGGAGATCTGGCACCCTGGGCGCAGAAGTCCCCAAAGCTCACCTGCTTATCTCTGGAAGTGGGTCCTGAATGCCAGTGTTGGGGAATATCCTTTAGAAGCAGAATAAATAAAAACCTGGTCTATCAAACTTGGGAACCTGGTATGATATGGTGGGTGACAGATTTTAGCCAGCAAGGAGTTAAAGGTGGAGGTTTTATTGCCCTTCACAGCTGCCTGAGAAAACAGAGTGGGCTTGGGTTTTGCACTTTTGGATTCAGTATGAGAAGTTCAGAGAGATCAAGGCTGCAGCACACGGTGAGCTGCTTTTTCTAGTCAGGTTGTTCTGGCAGAACTTGGACAAAAGCAAAGGTTGTGTTTGGGTAACTACAGCAGGGATGCCTTGAGCTGCAGATTGTGACTGCAGGTCTTGTGTTGCATGTGGCCCTAGCAGTGAGTCATCACTGGGCACTAGCAGCTGTGGCCAACAGCTAGAACACAGAGTAAAGCCATGGAGTATCTCAAAGGGTCCTTTTATCTTACGTGGATTTTTATTGCTGTAATACAACACCACAATTTTTAATTTAGAGATGGGTTTATTCCTGGCTTTCTCTGTCTAAAAATCAGCTGTGCATTGGGTTTAAACCAGGTTTATATTTCCAAAGTGTCCGTTTTCATTTCTATTTGAGAACCTGGAAGATGGAGTACTAATCCCTGTGTACCCTCTCAGGAAGAGATCTGTTCCTCCTGGTGCAGCACATGCCTCCCCAGTGTGTAACTTGTGAGCACACCCTGATGAGTGTTACTCTTGCAACCAGGAGGTTTCTGTCTGAAGTACATTTTTTTGTGGTGTTTGCTGCCCCAAATGGGTGACGTCAGTGA
Source organism: Sialia sialis (assembly GCA_009812075.1). Taxonomy (NCBI): domain Eukaryota; kingdom Metazoa; phylum Chordata; class Aves; order Passeriformes; family Turdidae; genus Sialia; species Sialia sialis. Next base: position 5,149,714 of record VRYO01002775.1, on the reverse strand, counting down.
AGCCCCATTTTGGGGTGGTTAGTCCCATTTCAGGGCAGATGGTGGCAATTGCAGGCTGCCACCAATAGGGTTAATCCCTCAGGACGTAAATCCCGAAGGACGTACCTGTTCCTTCCTGCAGGGAAACCAGAAAATAAATTCACCCGAAAAGAGTTTTTTCATAGGGTTAGTGAAGTGATGGAATCGTACCAAAGCTATAGGATGGTAGATTTGGTGTAAAACATGGTGGGAGCATGCAGAGAATGGAAGTGTTGTCTGTAGTAGCCCCACAGGTGGATCAGTGAGTGTATCACAGAGTGGTAGCCTAATTTCAGTCATGGTGGAGGCTTCTGGAAGTGCTGAGGCTGCCACTATGAAATTCCTGGTGCTGAGTTACACTTCTGACCCTGTTTTCACATTCATATTGCTGCTTCTGTCTCAGATTATTAACCAATGATTCCACCAGCTTATAAAAATTTGAGTGTTTGTTGCGTGACTGTTTCTTTAGGGAAGGAAGTCTGACTTGAAAGTTTCATGAGTCTTTGAATGTATTGCCTCTGCTATCTGATTAAAAATAACAAGTACATCTTCAAAAGGCAACTTGGACTTCAGATAAAATCTGCTCCAAGCTTCAAAGTTAGATTTCTGGCACTTGGGAAGGAAACAGTGTTGGGTGATTCCTCCCACTTGGTGCTGTACCTTGTTGCTGCTGGAAAACCTCAGTGTGAACAGGTCCATCAACCTCAGCTTTACAAACGCTCATCTCCTTGCAGAGCCTAAGATTGGGAGCTTTGCTGCAGCTTAGCCTCTGGCATGGCTTCTCTTCACCCAGCATGACAAGGAGCTGCTCAGCTGCCAGCTCTGCTTGGGGCTCAGCAGCTTCAGCGAGGGTTTGAAATCCTGACTGTTATGCTTGCAAGAAGTAAAATTGCCTGGTTTTACTTTAATTTGTTAGAAGCTACAAGAGGCCAGTGCCTCCTCAGCTGGATCTGGTTAGATATGTATTAGATAAAAGTGTGATCTTTGCTCCTGAGCATGCACAGCTCAGGTTTGTAATGAGGTGAGGACTAAAGATAGGAAAAGTGATATGAAGGGATTGCAGTAAGCAGAGAAATGTGCTGAATGCTTCTGTTTTACCTCGCTGTGGTCGTGGCTTCCCTTCCAATGCACCCTTGATGTGGTGCTCTCCTAGAGGTCACTCTGCCTGGCCCCTTGGGTGAGTCATTACCACGAGGCTGTCATTCCTCCTCACGAAGTAAGATCTGCCCTGTTCCTTGGGTAAGAGGTTTGCTGGAAGATTCTGATCTCCACCAAGTCAAACAGTTTGGTTAATTTGTTGCTGTCCAGATGTACCGCAGAGTTTAAAAAGTTGATTTATAATAAGTAATGCTTGGCACATAGGCGTGTTCCAGTTGTGCAAGTTCTGAACCTTGCTATTTGAAAAGGAGAGGTACCTCATGGTTAATGTAGCAATCTGTAATGAACCGTGCGTTCATTTGAGGGCGGCTACAAATTTGCAATAAAGATCACGGGACCTCTGGGCTCCCAGTGAAAGCAGCGAACTGAAATGGCAAGGAGAGATAGAACAAAAGTAGCTGACCTCCCAATTATGTAGTCTTTCCAAACTGTAGCAGCTATTTTCTTTTCAAACTAATTAGTCCCAAAGAGCCTCAGAGGCCTGTTGCTGAGGATTGATTCCTTGGCATGCGGTAACACTACTGAACCCAGCAGTTCTGGAACAGAAAACTCAGAAATAAAGAAGAAGGGGGAAAAAAAGGCAGATTTAAAATATTGAAACGATGCTCTTTTAAGCCTTATCTGTGAAACACTGCAGGGTTAAATTTCAGCTTAAGGTTTATGAAGTTGTTAGAGCTGTTTAGATTACTTACATGCTTGACAGGCTGCTGGCATCTGTGTTTTTCGTTTTGGAGATGTGGTGTCAAAATCTGTCTCTTGACCTGGAATTGCTGAGGAGATGGGGCCACTGAGCAAGCAGCTTTCCCAGGATGTCACTTCCTTCCCTAGTGCAGACCAGCACCAGGGTATCTCCACAGCCTCCTTAGAGCTGCTGCAGCTGACATCCATCAAGGGACACCCAGGTGATGCTGCTTTCATTCAGTAAAATTCTGTTACTCCCCAATTTTTTTCAGAGCAAAATCAAAAAACATCCTAGATAGTTTGGGTTAGGAACCTAAGAAACAGATTCACTCAATCCCTGTCAGTAAACAGAGGGAACTCTTCCTGTTGTGATTAGTGTCAGGGAAACCAAATTCTGCACTTCAGTTCTACTTGCATGTGCTTCTAAGTCATTGCTTGCTCCGTTAGTTAGGGCTCTTTCTGCTAATTTGTTGTGACTAAATTACCAGTCCTGTGCCTGTCGATGGGATGGCATTAGCTTCCAGAGCTGGCCACACAGACCAGCTGTGACAGGACAGGTGTGGAGTGAAGCCAGGCAGCCAAGTCAGTAAGGCAAGGCTGGGACCAGCAAGGCACAGGGCTGGGCACAGACCTGCCCATGGGATGCACAAGCTTTACAAGGGCTCCTGCCAAGGTGTCTTGGCTCCAGATGTTTTCTCTCAGGACTTTCTCACACTGATCCTTCCACATCACTCAGCTCCAAGGTTACTGAGCTGTGCCACATTGGAGCTTGAACACAGGCAGTCCTGCAAGGAGGGAAAGGGGTTGCAGAGGCTGTTCCTGCTCCCAGGTCTGTGATATTTTCTGAGTCTGGAGCTGTTCTTTCTGGTGCTAATCTCACTCCATTCATTACCGTGGTGTTTTCTGCACTTCATGTTCTCAAGGGGAAAAGAGACGATTCAAAGGAGAGCTCTGGTCTGAGCACAGAGTCCCAGGCACTACAGCCATACATTCCAAATAGGGAAGTATCAGCACCAGGAACAACTCAACGGGAGGTTTGTGTGGGTGTTTTATTATTCTCTGTGAATTTTTGCTTGATACTGTTTTTTATATTTATCTGATATTAATAAAACCCAGGTAACTGCATTGACGTCAATGGAGTTTGGCTTTGATTCTGTGCAATTAAGGTAGACATCTGACATCTTTAAAAGAAACATGAGCAAAGTATGCTTCCCCAGGAGAATCCCATCCCTATCTTGTCAGGGAATTGTTAATAAATTATTTATTAATTAGTAGTCACTCTTATGGACAAAGGCATAGACATAAAAATTGGGAACAGAGTAGTTCACATAGGAAAAGATGAAATGAAGAAATAAAATACTAAATGACAAGACTAAGGGTGGTCTCTGGGTCTGTGAAAATTGGATTTAAAAGCTTCCATCTCCTGCCCCCTTTGTTCCTTTAGTCTGTGCTCACATTCTGCATCACAAGCCGGAGGAGCTAGTGGTTCCAGCTGGATGTGCTGTGGAATTTGGGGAGGTTGTGAATGGTGGGCAAGCACACTCAGGCAAAATGGGAAGCAGGAGCACAGCTCCAAAGACAGAAAAACACACTTCTATGTGGAGAAAGTAATGGGATTTTAAACAATCTATTTTATATTCTTATTTATCAGCTGACCTTTAACACAGGAGTTTGCATTTTCCATGCCTTCTCCATGAACAGGATTGGCTAGATTTTAGTTTTGATTTATGAAATATGCCTATAAAAGGTCCAGAATGCAGAAGGGGCAATTTTAAGATTTTTTTTTTTTTAACCTTGACTATTGGTGGGTTTTGTCAAAATCCCAAGAAACAATTTAGACAAGATGAATGATGTGGTAGCTGCAGCCACTCAGGCTGCCATCAGGAACACACCACCTCAAAGAGCGAAACTCCTGCTTAGGTGGAGCAGTACAGAAATAGGGAAGGGAAAACCTCTCTGTGAGGAAAGCAGGTTGGATCCTACCCAACACAGATCACTGAAGAGTAGCACCTTCACAGCAGTCAATGGAGGAGCCAGGCTTTTTAAAAGCAGGACAGCTTGCTGAAGGTGAGTCCAGGGACGAAAAAAACCCACTATAAAAAGCAGTAACATACAGAGAGAACTAACCAGCTGTGCACTCCTCATGCTGACTAAAAATCAAGGAGAGGGAGGGGTGATGAGTCCTCCTGACTAGCTCCTGCTCAATCCTGATATCAGAAGATGGGAGCAATACATTTGACTAGGGAAAAAAAAGGTGTTGCCGGAGTCCCCAGAGCTGTTCAGCCTCCATGAGCCTCCTCACTTGTGTGGACCTGGGAGTGCTGTCAGTTTTGCATGGCCAGGTTTGTGTGCCTGGGAGAAACATCTGCTCTGGACCTGTTCCTTGGAGAGGACGGGAGCACGTGGGCTGGGAGAGGCACAGGGAAGCCAGGCTCAGCAGCACAGGCATGGCTGGCTGCATCCTGGTCTGGGTCAGTGAGAGGGAAGCCAGGAAGTGAAGGTGGCTGTGGTGTGTAGGTGGGGAGGATTGAGAGGTGATCAGTGAGGCCTTCCTGTTTAGTAACACCAACAGGCTTTTCCTGGGCAAGGGGGTGGTTTTATCTGAATCACTGAAGGGGAACTGAGTGTTCCTGGTGGGAGGAGAAGTGGGAGAGCAAGTACCTGTCTGTTGTGAGAGCCTTTCTGGGGGCGTTCAGGGATGTGCACTGTGGAGCTGTGGAGCTTCACTAACACAAGTCACCAACTGCTGCAGTTTCTTTTTTTTTTTTTAACAGTTTTTTATGATACTGTCTCTGCCTTTGTTCCTTCTTTTTTCACCTCAGCATTGTAGGGTGGGACTAGGAGACAGAAAGAAGCAGTGGTATCACTAATACCAGAAAACCTGTTCTGCAGGAAAACCTGTAGATGTGTGCAGGATGGGGAAGGAGCGGCCACACTCATGACCCAACCTGCCCTGCACACAGGAGGCCAGAGGGTGATGGGGGATGACAAGTTCCTTCCTCTGTCTTCCCCCTTTCCCATGAACTCATTCTCAGCTCGGGTCAAAGAGAGCAGGTACCGCTCAGGGCCTGACCCGATAACCTTCAAGGAGTAACTGCAAGGAAGGTCTCCTGCCTTTCCAGCTCCACGGGACTTGCTCTGCTGTGGAGTCAGCCTGTGCCTTGGTCCAGGGCTGGTCAGCAGTGGTGGGTTTGGAGTTTACAAGGGAGATGCCCGTAGCTGTCAGAGGGCTGTCATCCTGGGCCAAGCCCTGAGGAGGCACCTGGGTATCAAAGAAGCCACCAGTGCTGGGAATTTTCTGTGACCTACTTTTCCTTCCAAAACTCTGTTTTTGACAGTGGCATTTTCCAGGAAAGTCCCCAGGAACGACCCCAGGCTCCCCTCAGCAGGGATCCCAGCCAGGAGTGACCCTGCTCCCCCTTCACCGTAACAGTGCACGGCCTCTCAGCGGCATGTTGGACAGCCAGGCGGGCAGGTGGGATGAGGAGGGCACAGGGGTGGCTTTTGACCCGCCACAAGGCCTGGGTGCCACCTACAGCCCCGAGCATCCGCCACTCTTGCCGGGGCAGGGCTGCGTGGGGAGCGGGGACTGCGGATCGTGGCCGAGATCCTGGGGGGACAGCGGGATCAGGCTGGGGGAGCTGGGGCCAGGCAGTGGTGCACTGCGGGGGCTGGTGAGGAAACGCGGGGTGCTCAGAGGGCAGGGATCCCGGGAAAGTGGGGTGCCGGGAGTGATGGGTGTTGGGAGTGCGGTGTCCCGGGAATGCGGTGTGCCTGGAATAACGGGTGCTGGGAATGCGGGAGCCCAGGAAGGCGGGGTGCCGGTGATGCGGGGTACACATGATGCCGAGTCCTGGTGGTGAGGCATCCCGGTGATGCGGGGTCCTGGTGATGTGGAGTATCCCGGTGATGCCGTATCCCGGTGGTGCAGTTTCCCAGTGGTGCGGGGTCCCGGTGATGCCGTGTCCCGGTGGTGCAGTGTCCCGGTGATGTGGGGTATCCCGGTGATGCGGGTTCCCGATGATGCCGTATCCCGGTGATGCAGTTTCCCAGTGATGCCGTGTCCCGGTGATGCCGTGTCCCGGTGATGCGGACACACTCGAGGGTCCCCCCGCGGCCCCGGCCCCCGGAGCGCAGTGACCGCTGGGGGGCGCCCGCGCGCCGGCGGCGCCGCCCCGGCCCCGAGCGGGGACGGAGCCGGGAGGAAAGGGAGAAAAGAGAATAAAAATACAAACCAAACCAAACCACGCAAAACCAACAACAACCAACCAAGCAAACAAAAACTAGGAAGAAGTTTTAAAAAATAAGAAAGCAAAGAAAATCACACAGAGAAAAAAAAAACCAAACACACGCAAGAAAAAACCCCACAAAAATCCTCTTTCTTCCCATTTTCACCCTCCTGAATGGCATCTGGCTACAGATTTAACAGGGCTGGACTTCTCCCTCCCAACACCCACTGAGCTCATGTTGCCTGATGCATGTTTTTGGGGAGTAAGTGGAAAATTCTCTGTGCTGGATGGAAAGGGGACTCCTGCCCCTGCTGGGGTCACACCTGCTGCAGGGCACCCAGAGATGTGAGGAGCCTTGGGGCAGGGAGGTGGCACGGTGGCTGCCTTGTGGCACACTCTGCCCTAGGGTGGCTCAGCCATTGCAGTGATGGAGATGTCCCTCTGGAAGGAAACAGTGGAAGCCGTGTGACGGGAAGGGCATGAGGGTAGTGAAAATAGTGCTTTATTGGAAGTACTGTCAAGAAAATATTTGAGAGAGAGGGAGATCTGTTGTCTCTCCATCACACATGCCCCATGGGTACATCCATGTCACACTCAGGGAGAACCTGCTTTTTTTATATTCTCCAGCTTGTGCCATCAGGATGCTTTTAACATCCTGGTCCATGTAATCTCAGTGCATATGCTTTGAGAGCAAAGTGATGCCCTTGACATCATTGGCAGAAATATTCAGGCCACACGCAGCCTGCTTAGCCTCAGCAGCACCTTTACCTGCAGGAACAAACCACCTCATCTCCATATCTGTGTGTTACCTGACTCATTCCCAGTAACACGTATTGTAATGAGCCATTTCACCAGCTGCACTCACCCCAATGTCATGTGAGGAGATCCTGCACACACAGCCAGTTGCTGCTTTGCCTGCATGGATACCTGCCCTGCCCTGATGATGATCTTGGGTGCTCAGATTTCCTCCTCCAGCACAGGATGCGTGCTGGGAAGGAGAGGGTCCCCTCTCTTAAGGGCAGCAGTGACTCACCATGCAGCACTGTGCAGCTCCACGGCCTCCCCTCCATCTGCATTTTTGGTACCCAGGATGCTGTAATTAAACACCTCTGAAGAGCTGTCTTAGCATGGACATACCCAGAGCTGCAGGGTGCCACAGAGAAAATAAAACTGATGGCAACACCATCCAGCTCCTGCTCAGCGGTCCAATGGGGTGAATCTGAGAATCCATTTATTTTTCTTCATTTTCCTGTGATGTTCTTTTTCTGTGATCGTGCTGCTCACAGCAAAGCTGAAATGAAAAGCACAACAGCCAAGAGTATCAGCAGTGCAGGAAGAGAGAGCTCCCCGCATGGTCCTGCCTCAAGCTGGTCCTGGGAAGCAGGGCTGAGCACCTTGGCTTTGCTTGGGGGGTGAGGGAGATGGTGCAGGGTGGTGGGATGGGCTAGTGGAGGCTGAGCTGTCCAAAATCTTGCTGTTTGCATCCACATAGCTCTGCCAGGCACGGTGAAAGGACAGACAAAGCCACTACCCCAAAATCATCTGCAAATCACATCACAAGTGCACATCTGCTTTTCCTGATAAATGAAGACACCAGAGGGGCCTGTGTGTTTTTACAGAATTATTCTTTCCCAGTCTTCCTAAATTCTTCAAAGACAAGCATAGCCTCCTTGTGGGAGGGCTTTAAGGTGACTGCCAGACAAATTAATTTATGGCTTTGCAGATGTCAGAGAAGCAAAAGCCTGATTGCCTGGATCAGATTGGGGCAATTTTAATGTGTTTGAGCTCCTCTTCTTTGACAATTGTAAGACCAGATGCTCACAAGTATCTCCACGGGACCAGTTGGACACCAAAAGGCAAGTCAGGTGTCATCCAGGACATGGGTGATGGATGCTGTTAGCAGGGTAGGGTGAAGGCAGGGACAGGTGTCACCCTCAGCAGCACAGGGTGGCTCAGGAGGGTCCCTGCAGGCTCCTCCCCTCTGCTCCAGGGCTCTCCATCACACTCCTGAGCCAGAAGGGGACAGCCAGATCCTGCTCAGATCCTCACGTTTCTAAGAAGTACGTACAGTAATTTCACGATTATAAGCCGCACCTTTTTCCTTAAAGAATCCAGCCTGCCCCAGTAGTGTGGCTTATAATCAGGTGCGGCTTATCTATGGACAAATCCCAGTGAAATGCCAACCCAGAAGTGAGAGCCAGACGGGAGGGCACCTGGGGCTGCCTTTAAAGGCTTTGCTGGTCTATGAAAACTGTTTGCAACTTGAGCACCTGACACCAAACCCAGCTGGCAGCAATTCTGTTACTAATTTGTTACTTTGTTACACATGGATCCCCGCTTAAAAAAAAAAAAAAAATGCAGCTTATATTCAGGTGTGGCTTATATATGGACAAATCCCGTGGTCTACCTGGCTACCAGGAGGTGCGGCTTATAATCAGGTGTGGCTTATAATCATGAAATTACTGTAATTTATTTTTTTCCACCAAAGCAGGAATATGATGAAAGTTGGATCTCTGCATCCCTATTTTCTTGTTTGGCTCTGAAACATTAAAGCCAGGGCAGGGACTTAAACCATCCTTTGTTTAAGCTTTCTCAGGCAGGTAATTTCTCTGTGCTGTGCTGCTGATGGGGATGGCAGGTTCCCCCTCCCTCCTTTCCTCCCACCTCCCCTGTCTTTGATCACAGCAGCTCTGGAAACTAAGCTTTGAAAATACAGTCATTTCATGGATGTGTTGATTAGGAAATGAAATTCCAAGAAGCAAATGACAGCCCAGCTGCACTGCCTGACTCTGCAAGGCTGGAGCTCCCCACCAGCAAACATATTTTCATATTTTTTTGACACATCCAGGGTGTTGTATCATTAATAAAAAATGCAGACAGAACTTCTTAAGAGAAAATTACTTCCAAAGAAACTACCTTTTTCCCCCTAGTTTTTTCTGTGAATCAGTAGGCTTCCTTGAAGACAGCTCAGTTCTTTCTCTCTTTTCCAGACCAAAATGAAGCATAGGTTTACCCTGGAGCAGTGTCTTCTGGACATACAGTGGGACCCCAGGGATTTGTCACTCCTAGCAGGCTGTTAATCAAGGTTTCCAGCTTCACAGGAATTTGGTTTTATTGGGGGACAGAGAGAAGTTGTGGGCCTTTGCAGTTAATCCTACAGAAAAATAACCCTAGCCTTGCAGCCCTGTGGGTACTGGATTCTGTCTAGTCCATCCAGCTGGGATAGGAGAGGTCTGACTGATGTGTCTGCCTCCACGTCAGCTGTGACACCATACACTGACTCCAAGTAAATCTTTCTTATTCAAACATCCCCAAATCCATCTCTGAAAAACAATCCTTTCCCCATCCCTTCTGTATTAATAGACCTGTGCTTTTTTGAGTGCTATTCTGAGCACATCAGCCCAGGCTGGGAGGGTGTTTTGGGGCCGATTCACCACAATTTTGTTGCTTTGAAAGCAGGCCATTCAACAAGGGTGATGGCAGAGGCTGGGTTGATTTAGTTTCAAAGCGGGTTCAAGGAGGTTCTGGAGGCTACTCAAGGCTCACAGAACTGCTGCAGGAGGGAAAAACCCAAAACAGGCCATGCCTGTGTGGGGCTGAGGGGTGGTTCAGACCTGCTGGAGGGTCACAGCTGCAGCAGCAAGTGGAACTTTGCAAGTATCTAGATTTACTTAATGTTTAAAGTTTAATGAAAGTTGTTTTAAAAGGTCTGAAAAGAAGATGGAGTATTTGGAAGAAATGTTTTGTGAGGAAGAAATACCTCTACTGGAAGAAGACTGTTTGCTGGGACACAAAGGAGCACTCAGTCTGTGGTTGGCCCTTCAGGTTTGAAGTCAAAACGTTATAAGGGCCTTCCTATAAAAGGTAGATCACTTTTTTCTAGATCCAAGGAGGAAAGAAGAGCCAGGGAAGTGATACAAAGAAAACCTGTCAAAGCAACAAGCCAGGAAAAGCAGCTTTGCAGAAGTGCTTTGAATGGCTGCACATGCTGGGACAGAGGATGTATCAGAGCCAGAGAGGTTAATGCATGTAAGATGAGAGATGATACTGGCCTAGACATGAAGGGCCTTACCCTACTGTTCTCTAGTTTGCATATCCAGAAATAACCAAGCAGCCAGGGTCTGGCTTCCAAACACTCTGACCAGAGGTAGGCACCAGAGGTAAACAGCCTTTATCCCTGTTGACCTTCTTTCCCCCAGCACAGAATGGTTAAAACTATTTCCTTCTCACTGGGCTGCCTCCTTTGCCTGGGTGCTGCTTAAAAACCACTCAAAAAACTAAAACCAGGTCAGCCCTTACACCTGTAGCTCGTTCTGCACAAGACACCCCATTGGGAAGGGAGTTTTACTGGTGATAGTATTTGGAGCCCTCCAGCAGCTGTGCTGCAGCAGTACCTTTCCCTCCCACTGCTCCTGCACATGGAGGCATTCCCGCAGTGCCAGAGGTTCATCCCCCTGCAGTGGTGGGGATGCAGAGTGGCCACAGGGTGGGAGAAGGCTGAGCAGCCACCACCCTGACCACACTCTCCTGTGCTATGAGGCTGCCCTGGTTCCTCCAGCTGGTTGCTCTCACCCATCCCCACAAAGAGCAACTTGCAGGTGATATCTTTGACACCTCCAGCTGTCTCTCTGCACATCGCAGCTTTTCATCTCTGGCAGCTAATAGCAGAGTGCTGGGGGAAGGGAACATATGCCAAAGCAGCTCAACCAAGGTGCCTTCTCACTAATCACATTACCTGCCCCCTAGCAAGAGAGAAGGCTTGATACATGGCCAGGGAGGAACCAGATTACCTCCCCTCTCCCCACGCTGCAGGGATGCTTTTGCCTCTGTGTGGGTTGCAGGAGGCAGCTCTGTGTGGAGGGATACCACAAAAAGCACAGGCTGGACACAGCCAGGGGCACATGCTCCTGACAGAAGTCCATCCGGGAGTGTGCAGGGTAGGCAGCTGCTGTGCAGCACAACAGTGCTGGAAGAAAGGCAGAGCCTGAATAGATCTGCAGAAACAGCCACCTTCCATCACTGCTGCCTGCAGGACTGAATCCCATTAAAGGGTATGCAGCTCGGGATCAGCTCAGCTGCAGGGAATCTCACCACCCCCCTCCTCAACACCTCTGTGGCTCTGAGAAGCTCTTAACCATGTGTCCCGTTAATGGCTGGTCTTACAGTGAATGCAGGTGTCAGGAATGTGTGATTCAGACAGCAGCAGCAAGGTGATGGCTTTGCCCATCAGAGGGGAGATGCTGTCCTGGTACCCTGGGGAACCCAAGGGAGGCTGAGAAGCTGAACTGCCAGGTCATGCTGTCACCCTCTCCAGGTCCTGTCTGCTCCCCATTGCACCCTCCTGAGCTCAACTGCATCCTATCTCAGCCATGATTTCAAATGGAGCTGGTGCCCAGGCTTTGGCTGTGGGGATGTGGCAGTGACAAGCTATTGTGCCAATGGGGCCTTGGGAGATACTGCAGAGCAGGGATGGGGCTACCTGCGGGGGTTGGCATCATAGATAGCCATGCCAAAACCCTCTTCTTGCTTTTGCTGGCCAGCCTGACAGGAGCTGAGTAGCTGTGAAGGATGAACTGGTGGCCTTTTCCAACTCTCAGTGCACAAGAAAATATGACTTCTGCCTCTTTTCCTAAAATACATAGGCATGCCAAATGTGCACGTCTGCTTCTCCAGAGCCTGGGATTGTATGACTGTTGGCTCTGGTGTGCGGCTGCTGGAGGGAGCAGAGGACCAGCCTGCACAGGAGAGAGACAGGCTCTCCAGGTTTGCTTTCCAGCTGGGGGAATCCTGACCTGTTTCTGCTCTCTTCTGATGGATAATTTTTCCATAACTCCTGCTTCTGTTTGGGACCCCTGAAACCCCCTGCCAATGGGTGCATGCTTTCACCTTTGCATGCCTGGAGCCCTTTGGGGTCTGTCCCATCAGAGGTGTTACAGCAGAGGGTTTTCCAGGGACTATCCCCTCCCCTACTCTGCTTGCCTCTACCCAGTTCACTGGTCAGAGAGGAAGCACTGGCATGCACATGTTTCAGTATGTGTCTCTTTTCAATGCATTTATTTTTAGCTTGTTTTTGTGGCCCATAGAGGATTCCACAGGAAATCCTGCAGCCATGGGATCATGAAAAGCTCAGGTTCCCGATTGTGTTACATACGTTAACAGAGATGTGATCTATACAGGGTTTTTTAAAAAGCAGCTATAAATACTTCCTCCAGCTGCACCAATATCCCCTCGTCCCTCTTCCCTCCATGGCACCTGTTGACACTCATGTACTCAGTTAAGATTAGCTGCTTCATAGGGAAGGGGAGCCCTGACTCTGGAGCAGGAGCACCTGGCTGTCCTGTTTTGGGACACACCTTGGGCTGTCAAAATTTGCAAAACCACAAAGGGCCGCCTCCTCTGATGGGTTTGCTTGGCCCAGCAGTGGTGTGAGGCAAGGGCCACAGCAACCAGCCCCGTATGGTGTGGTGGCACTTTGCCATGTGAGCCGCAGGCTGTCCCAGGTTCCCACCATCACAGTGAGAAGGTTGTCATCCTCAGTCCTGCTTCTTTTCAAGCCCAGGCTGACCAGGGATGAGCGGGAGTGCCCAGTGCTGGTGTGCACACTCACATTTCATTCTGCAGTCATGGGGTGTGCTGCCAAGTGCATCATTTCCCTCCAGCTGTGAAAGCTGATGGCTCTTTCACATGACCCCTCCGGGCTCACCACAATGAGTAATGCCTGCAGGGCTGGCCTGTGTTTGTCAAATATGGAGATATGCAGGTATGGAACTCGAGTTCATGGCATTTAACTGTGTGTGTGGGAGACCTTTCTGTCCTTTGGGGGCTTTTTCCCTGTGTGAGGCAGCTCTCAGTCTCCTCACTGCCTTTGAGCATTGTGGTGCAAAGGTGCTGCACAGGGTGCCCCAGAATGAGCTAGGACATGTCTAGAAGAGGCATCTGCTGGGAATGTATTCCATTCATTACATGACACATGCAGCCTCCAAGTTCAACCCTGAAACACTTTTCCACAGAGAGAAACCCCCAGCAAGGTAAGAGGGAGCTGTGCCAGGGGCCAGTTCTCTGCTTCCCTGCAAAGATGCCAGCCTGTGCTGGTGTCCACAGGAGACACTGCTCTACAGAGCCCAGCTCCAAGCTGTGCTAGTCTTTCCCAGTCCTCGTGTCATCATTCCTGGCTGCTGGTGAGTCAGCCCCTGGCCCTGCTGGGTGCCTCCACAGCAGCCATGCTCTGCTGCTCCGCAGAAAACCTCAGCCATCAGGGGAGCCCATAATAGAGCAGCTGCTGGTGGTGTTCCCCTTCCATGCTGGGAGGGAGCCAAGGTTTTCTTAAAGGTTTATTTATGCAGAAATTATCTAAATCATAATGAGAGATTCCTTCATTTGCCACTTTCTCCCCTATACAAGAAGCTAATGTCATAACTTTTCACACTCCTCTGGTCCTGGATTTGCCTAAAGAGTCTATCCTGGAGCTGCAAGAGCTGTCTGAAACTTCAGTTGAACCTGAAACATGAAAACATGAGACCTGAGATGTGGGAATTGGAAGATGTATTCAGTTCACAGTTAAAGCAATCAGAAATTTACCCCAGCACTTGGAAACTCTTCTGATCCCCACCTACACTCTCCCAAACAACACCTCTGAGTGTGCCACACTCCCAGACTGGAAGCTGGCTTGTGTCCCTCTTTGCCAATGAGCAGGACGGATTGTGAGCCAAGTGAAGTCCTTGTGCCCAGTAGACTCTGTTGAGATCCTGACCTGGGTCCTGTGCAAGGGGATTCAAACATGTCATGTCAGCTCTGCTATTGCTGTACTCCAGTAGATCCAGAGCTTGTACAGATGGGATGGCAGAAATCCAAGGAAAGCCTCATGATACCAGCTTAAAGAAAAGCAGAGAAGGGAAAATGAGGTTATGCAGGCTCAGCTGATGGAGAAGGTAAAGTCAGAATCAGAAGACAGAGGGTTTAGAGATAAATTAGTTCTGTTTATGTAGATCTGAGGTTCATCTGTGGTTTGGTTGTCCAATACACCACAGTGAAGCCCCTCCTGGGGAAGATGTCATCATACACTGTGGGACACACCAGGACTGCCCTGGTCCTCGGGATGACCAAGGCCACCTGGATCTGGAGAAGGAGTGGAGGAAGGCCTCCCAGATCACATATAAGGAGTGGAGGAAAAGGAAGAGAAGTATTAGCTTCCTTCTGCCCTGCTCCTCCCAGGCTGTCACTTTAGTCAGGGCTCCTGACAACCCCTTCAGATGAAATGTACTCCAAAAATGTATGCTGGGGTTATGTAAGACTCCGGTACCTTTGGTGACTCACACGCCTTGTCCTAACACGCTGCTCCCCACAGCCGTTGTGTAACCTCACTGGGAAAGCACGCAGTGGCCAGCCCCAGGGATGGGGAGCTGCTGCAGGCATGGGGAGCCATGGCCCTAGAGATCTTCCTTCCCAGGGAAAGGCAAACCCACTGAGGACCATCCCATCCCTCTCACACATGGAGACAAAGGAGTCCTGCCGCAGCATTGGTCCTGCAACTGCAGGGAGGGTCAGGGAGATGAAAAGTGTGACATTCACGAGACTAGAAAATTTCTGGTTGGTGTCCAAACCTACAGTTTTCCCTGTTGTGTACTGTAGTGCAAGGTCTGCTACTACTTGTAGTGAAAGGGTTCATTTGTAGGCATAGAGACATTCCTATGTCCCCATGGAGAACAGGAATAGGGATATCTTCTTCCCTTGTCCAGGGAGCCTTCTTCCTGCAGTGAAGGAGCCGGAGTTTTCTCTTGTTTAAGCATGGAGACTTTGCAGGCAGGAGTGGAGATATTGACTGTCCCTCTGGCACAAAAGGAGGATCAGGCCTTTGAGGAGCTCCTGGAACTTGCAGTGGATGTGTGGGCACAAGAAACCGCATGTGTCTCTCTCTCAGTGTGAGAGGCTGTGAAGGAGAGGGGCTGTGCCTGTGTACTGGGGAGCAGTCTGCCCTGGGCTCCTTGCAGACAGGTGCAATCTGCCAAGTTTTGCCATCTCCTGGGACAGCACCCCCAGCAGCACAGAGCAGAAGGCCTCACCTTCCCTCCTATTCAGAGTCTGCAGTTGCTGGAGTCAATGCTTGCTGGACACAAGTATCATCCTGACAGCTTTACCTCGGCATTTTGTGTGGCTGTTGTTTGGTTTGGATTTTCACCATGCCCATATTCTGTGTTTGAATACATGTGCTGTGAATTCAGCCCAAACATCTCAGCCCCTCAAGGCAGCAGAGTTATGGTAATGTGGCGATGTTCAAGGAAGGCTAAGAACTGCCAAGCCAGCAGCAACATCTCTGAACTCACAGTGCCAAGAAAGTTCAGACTCCATCCTGCCTTGCACTCATGTCAAAGAAATCAGAGGCAAAGAACAGCATGCTGCAGGTTTGGTGCTGCCTTGTGACTTCAGGGCCAGCTCATCAGCTGGGACAAGTGAGGGTACCTGCCCTGAGGCAGTTCAGATGAGCAGGTATTTTCCTGATGTCTTGCCAGGACTCCACACCTACCCCAGTCTATATTCTGGTGCAAAAGTGATATGTTTGAATCATGCAATGGATTTACAGCCTAGCTCATAAGCTGAACTGAAAAATAAAATTTAAGAAAATCTTCTTGTTTAACTAAGGATCTGTTTTCCACTATTTTGTAGCTCTGCAATGGAGTGATATTAGGGCTGAGTCTTGGCTTCAGGACTCCACTTTTAGACTTGTACGAAATCACAGTAACACAGGCATCAGACTCATTATTTATTATACAGTTTTAAATTATACAGTTTTGCCCCCTCAGTCCATAGCTAGAAATCACCACTTCCCACATACAGCATATGCAATGCTTTATTTTTAAAAAATAACTTCCATCTTTCTAAAGAGTAAAGGCAGAGAAAAAAATGAATTAATGTGACCTATTATTAAGTTATGAAATGCTTACAAGCCCACAAAGCCATGCACGGACTCAGCTTCCTCAGGAAAGAGGGCAACTGCAACGAATTTCAGAGCCAGCGCCTTGCTTGATGGAAAGTAGAAAACACTGACTTCAGCAGGAATGTCTGTTCCTAGCTGCAGAATTGGTTCGCAGAACCAGCTCATCATGAAGCCCGGTGCTGGTGGAGTTGAAGGACATTCATGAGAAACAATCCAATTATTTTCCCCGATTCATAAGGCAGAATGATCCACAACTCGTGTTCTAATGGCTACAACCACTTGGCCACCAGGAATCAAGCCTGCAGGAACACACCCTGCCTCTGCCAGCCTCACAGGCTGCTCAAGCACAGGATGTCTCTGCTGACTGGCAGCACTGCCTGCTGTCACTGTGGCACGGGGCTCTTTCTGTAAAACCTGTTTCAGACATATTTTGTCAGGCTCTAAGCACCAGGGCTGGCCTAAGATGTGCCAGCTGGCTGCCACACCAGGAGATCTTGGTCAAGGTAGTCTGGCAAGGCTGAGGCTGGGAGATGACATATTTTGTCCCTGACCTTTTGGGAAAGCTCTGGGATGAAGAGGTAAAGAGAAGAGGTGTGGGCATCCTGGGGACAGAACATCTGGGAACAGATCTGAGATGGGGTGGGCTGGCTGAGGAGAGGCAAGTTGGGATAAGGAGGTAGGGGAAAAGAAGGAGTGGACCTCAGAGGACATGGGACAGCAGGATGTGTCCCCTGCAATGTCTGGGAAGAATCACATATTCCCACCTATGTTTCTCCTCCAACATCAGCTGAAACCTTCTGGTCCCACATTTCACATTGGTTGACGCTTTGTGGATGGCAGCCTTTCACAGGGACAAACACACTTCTCCCCAGTGGCCTCTGTACTCTGACCATGCTGCTGGCCCTGTCATCCCCCAGGTGGTCCTGCTGGGGACTCCCATGTGCTTTGCTGGAACCCAGGAGCAGTCCCACAGATGTGAGCGTGTGTGCAAGTGACCTTCAGAGAGCTGAGGTCACACAGCTGGCCGCTCCAGGGGCAGGAGAAACTG
Source organism: Sialia sialis (assembly GCA_009812075.1). Taxonomy (NCBI): domain Eukaryota; kingdom Metazoa; phylum Chordata; class Aves; order Passeriformes; family Turdidae; genus Sialia; species Sialia sialis. The sequence goes on along the minus strand of VRYO01002775.1, from coordinate 5,132,649 downwards.
AGCAAAGCTGCCTCTGCAGGTTTCCCATTTCACTGTTTCCTCAAGGCTCCCCACCCAGGCTCATCTCCATGCACAAAATGGATGGTTTGTACCAGCAGAACAACACCAGAGCCACAGTCCTGCTCGGAGAGATATCTGAAGCAGCTCTGTGTGAGCTCTAAGCAGTTTGACTGCTGAGCATAGAGGAAATCAGCCCATTCTCTTGTGCTAATATTGCATTTATATTGCTCCTGGAAGAGGTACCTGCTGTAACCCAGCTAACCCAGCAAAGGGGATTCCTCTCCCACACACAGCTCTGCTCCCAGTGCAGGTCCTGTTTGCAGGGAGCCTTTGGGAAGGCAGCATGAAGTCCTGTAATTAAAGCCTGGATCCTAATGTGCGAGTAGAGAGAGGCCACATGCTGGCTGGTTTTCTTTGTAGCTTGAATAGTGTTTCTTTAATGTAGGTGGGTTGTTTTTTTGGTTGGAGGGTTTTTTGTGCATGTGAGAAACATAAATAGGCCTTCATCTTTTATGCATTTCCTTGTGCCTTCCAGACCCAGAGCTCCTCTCCATCATTTGACATCATTTCTAGTTTTGAAAGACGCACTTACAGGAAAAAGATATAAGGGTGTTTTCATTGCAGTACATCATATTCACATACATAAAATATTAAAAGCAATATAGATTAACCCAAAAACAATGCAGCACTTTAGAAATAGTACTAAATTTTTCCCTGGTGTAAGAGAATGAGATAAATCATACGCTGTTAGACATTGCAGCCTGCATGGACTCCCAAGGGGAGTGCGTGTCAGGCTTAGAGATACCAGAAGTGTCTGTTACAAGGGGAGCAGATTTCCTGCTATATGCACACATAGACAGAAGAATATAAATACATGTGTGTGTGTGTGTGTGTGTGTGTTTGTATGCTGCTTACACAGCATTTGTCAGCACTGCCCAGGAGCACTGGTTATGCCTGCCCCACACCGCTGTCTCTTGAGGACAGAGTGCATTTCCCGAGTCCTCTCTCAGTCTGTGCTGGGTCTTCCCAGAGAAGCCCAGAGGTCCATGAAATCTATGGCATGGTGCCATGAAGAGGACTGCAGTACATGACAGTGAATGGCAAATGTAGCCCAGTGGAAACAACATCTTTTCCTCTAACAGGCAGCCCCACTAAAGGAGCCCTTCAACATCCTCCAAACATCCTTGCTTATCTCACTGCAGCCAGACTCTGCCTCAGGTGAGACCAGGCTTGGTCTCAGGTGATTACAGGTGATGCCTCTGACCTTCAGCAGTGTTCCCTGGAGACAAGTGCCCTCACAGGTCATCTTCCTCATATAAAAAGGCAAAACAGTTTTCTTCCTTTTAAAGGGTGTCCTAGAGGCTCAGCCACACAATGAGCAACTACAATACTCACTGAAACCCAGGATGAGGAAACAGGAACTCAAACCATTCAGGATCACACCCAGCATGGGACCTAATGTAGCCTCTGAGTTCATTCCTCTTTGTGAGAAGAGCAGATTTACTCCCAGGGTTAATGTCTGCATGTTTTTCCAGCTGCTAGTTCTCTCCCCAGCCCTCAGATCCACGTGCCTTTCCAGTCTGTCAGTTCTTCATTCACGTCCACATGTGTGTTCCCTTCCTCCACTCCCACTGGGAAGCCTCCCACAGCCACCCAGCTCCTCCAATGCCATCCTTCCCTTCCCCTCCTGGGGCAAGGCAGCAGGAACCAGCACTGCTCCCATGTCCCTGCTTACTGGGGTTAAAACCATCTCATCTGCTAATGCAGATACACAGAAGTGCTTTCAGCAAAAGCTGTTTGAAAAACTGGAGCAAGCACTTACTGAACCTTTAAAAACCTGCGAAATCCTCTCCATTCTGTTACCTTCTCTTTTATCAATTTTCCCTCTTTTATTTCCTTTTTTTTGTAGAAAAGTCTTATATTAATAATAACTGGTGTCTCTTTTTCATGGGTATTTGATTCCATATTGCTTCTGAAAAGAAAGGGTAAATATAAAAGGTTCCTAAAGCATTCAGAGTCACACTCCCACATTTCTCTCCAATATTATCTTGCTTTTCAAAGTCAGGCTGAAAAATCTACAGCGATTGTAAAAGTTTTAAAACACATTTAAAGGTGTGATTCCCTGAAGTTCAAGTGGTTCATGATTCAGTAGCCACCAAAGAAAGTAAAACCAGAACCAACATAAAATATGAAAATCCTTTTACTGGCAGAAAATGTTAATGGGAGGAACATTAAAGGTGTTAATAGTACCAGTGCCATATTCAGTATCTCCTATAAATGGAGAAGGGAATGTTACTGTTGGCAACCCTAGGCAATGACAGGAAGCATTTATTAGCTCAATGGGATCCTATATATGCAAGGGTAAATCCAGCCAGCAAGAATTATCGCTCTGTTGACAGACTAGCTAAGGGGCCAGGGAGAAGGTGGGCGGCAAAGTGGGCATTCACTGAGGGCAGGGGAGGAGTGCAAAGCACCCAAAAAGCAGCACTCCCCAGGCAACAGGGTTCCCAGGTCTCCCCTCCTGCTCCACTCAGAGCAGCCCACAGCTGCTCTGATGGTATTTTTATGAAATAAAAAAAGGAGACTTTGGTTCATAGGAAAAGTGCTGGGCTTAAAGAGAGAAGGGCAAAAAAGAATAAGAGAAATGAGAAGTGATTAATGCTATGTAGTTGTAGGTAGATGCCTGCCTATAATTCATGTGATGGTGTGTAACATGAAAAGAAAATCAAAGCAAGTTATTCAAAGGGGAACTCCATGACACATGGAGAAAACTCTTCAGCTGTACAGCACAGGCTTGATTTTCTCCGCTCAGAATACCTGCAGCATGCATGGACTTCACTGCCAACAGGGACTATTCATTTATTACGGTTATAAAGTGCCAGGCACTTGAAACAAGTCCTACAAAGCTCTGTGATTCATACAGACCACAGACCTAATCCCAGAACGTTTATTGTCATCAGTGAAAAAAGGCTAAGCTGTGGCAGGCACTCTTGGCCAGAAAGAAGCAGTGCTGGTGCCCTGAGTATTTTGGGACAAAGACGTCCTGTTCCTCCAAAGCCTGAGCTGGGAGTACATCTTTCCCACTGGGAAGCACCAGCCAGGCTGGCTGCAGGGGCAGCCAGGGGGAACCTGGCCCTCTACAGCAACTTCAGATGCCTGTTCAGATAAATACAGATGCAGATGAATAAAGGATTTGAGTTTATTTTTTGTGTGTGTTTGAAATGATGATAGTCTTAACTCCTGCTTTTCATTTTGATAATGTTACAGCATTCCTTCTAATTCATTTTGCTCTTCTATGCAACTTGAAAAGTGTCCCATGCTTAACTGATAAAACATCCCTCTCCCTCCAAAAGCATTTTTATGTTCTTGTGTGGTGTGAGTTATAATCAGGATTGGGGCAACAGCATTAATGTGATATTTTTCCAATTCAGATTGAAGCTGTTGACCTTCTACCCTTTGTAGCCATAACACACGGTTGTGATATAGAAACTCAGGATAAACATGCAAATAAAATATTTCTTTTTTGCTCTCACAAAGGTTGTTTATGATTATAGAGTTAATTCATTGTTCAACCTCCCCGTTTCAGTAGCACATATGATGTTGCTGACTTTGTCTGGGTAATTATCAAGGATGCCTTCAACACATAAGTACAGCAAGACATAGGCCTGTGATATCTGTAACTTTTTGGGCAGTGGGGAAGCTCCAAAGGAAAGCTGATGTTGGAAAAGGTCTTGGAAAAGGTAGAGAGAAGTATCTAAGTAACTATAGGCCTCTCTCCTGACACGAGTCCCAGCAGAATAATGGAATGACTCATATGGATCTTGATTAACAAAGAATCAAAGGAGGGAAATATCATTAATGCCAATCAACAGGAGTTTATGGAAGGAGACCCTTTCAAAATGGCTTGTTATCTTTCACCAAGGAGATTGGAAGGTTGAGTGACAAATGTAACAAAGCTGATGTAAAACACTTGGACTTCTTTAAGGCCTTCAACTTGTTGCAGCAAGACATGGTGATTAAGACACCGGAACAATCCAAAGCCAACATGACACATATAAATTGGCTGTCTAACTAATCATCCCGAGACACCACCAGAGGCTCCTGGAAGGGTGCTTGGAGTATTGTGAGCAGCAGGCACTGATCCCTGGGGGCCACCCTGAGACCTTCAGCTCAGTGCTCCACCCCAACAATTCATTCAGTCCTCAGTCCCTATACCCCTTCCCTTTGCTTGCTGGCAGACCTGACTAATCAGCTGTGTTTTCTCAGAGTAGTTTATTTTCTCCTTTCTCACCCTGGATGGCCTGTGCATTGTGTGAATTTTCAAGATGGCAATTACTTATCAAAGTTTTTTAGCACCAGAAAAATGTAATATGGTCCCATAACCCCACACAATTGGTTCTTCATTTTCACCGACTGATATTTTATCAAGAAACAAAAGGATTGCTGATAAGGTTTGTGGATGACACTGAGAGAGAAAAAAAGTAAAAATTAAAGTACATATGCGTCACCAGTATAAGCAGAGCAGTTTACAAAATTCAGATGAACAATACACATTTGAGTATGACCAAAGATAAAAATGACACCTGTAGGAATAATAATAAAGGGTAGTTTCAATACACAGATATTATATGGAAGAGAAGGGTCAGAAAACTGAAAAGGGCACATAGCTGAACGTGAGTTTCCAGAGTTCAGAGTTACAGTATCTGAGAGGCCTAAATGGGTTCTTTGGCTGTGGCATCAGCTAAATAACCTACATCATGTCTGTATTTGAGTTTCATGTTATTACAGATGAAAAAACATGTTCACATCTCGTATCCACAGCACAAACCAATGGATAAGGTAGAGATGAATCAGAGGAAACATGCATGCTACTGCTTACAAATTTGAATAGGATGCCTTTTGATAACAGACCCCAAGACTTCAGTCTCTTTAGTCTCTTTAAGAGATGGATGTGGGCTGAGCTGGGCCCTGATTTGGAGCGAATTCTGATCTTCCATGACACAAAACTAGGAAATTTCCCATAGCTGGACAATGTCATTAGCAGGCATATCCAGAACAGAAGCAAATGTTTCTAAAAATGAGGAGGAACAATCACATGGGCAGTCTTCCTAAATTGCTCACTGATTCCTTGCCTCTGGTAATACTCAAACAAAAGATACAATCAAATAAAAAACAAGTTACTTCAGGGAAATACACAGAGGGATCCAGAGCTTGGTTCTGCTAAAACTTTGTAGACTGTATGAACAACAACCTGGGTCTTCACCTAAAGTGCCTTCAGAAAATACTGAGGCTCAGCCCATGTCTGGACCTTGACACAGAGTCTTGTAAAAACAAGATGGATTTTACAAGTGTGGGCTATACCAATTTTTAGGATAACCTGTTCCCAAAAGCCCTAGAATTTGAAAACAATTACTTCCCACTATTGCTTGGGCACACCAATTCTTAACCAGCATTTGAAAACATGACATGTTCAGGAGTCATCAGTTCTTTTCCCATTATTGTGACTAGAGTCATTGATTCAGTATCAGCCACACAGGAAATGGCACAGGAGGCATACTGACATGCCTGACTTAGATGGCAAAGCATCTAGGATGTTGCTTTGGTGGGGTCATGTGCTAGGAGTGGAAGAGGCTTGCTATAAAACACCTATTTTAGCTTCAAATGCACAGCGTCTAATTCAGCTAGCATCACCACCAACTGCTACTTGTCCTTTGCATTGCCTCTGTAACCCACATGGCACCAGGGTCGTGGGAAGTTAAGGAGGTATTTTCAATCCTCTGCTTCTCTAAACAGTGACCTTGTGCCAAGCCATGAGAGCAGTGCTGTCCCTCGGCTCTCTGCAGCACTGTGATTCTGTCCTGGAGCTATGATCCATACAGGCATTTGCGTCAAATGGCAGTGGAATCAGTGCAGTTCAGGCACTTGACAGCAATCCCATCATGAAGGTTCACGTGTCATGCACCACACTATAAAGCACACTATAAACACAGCATGCTTGGCCCCTCTGGAAGGGAATTAAATGAGGCATGCAGTTCAGGAGCCACCAGTGTTTGCTCCTGTTTGCTCCTGCAGCCCAGAGCCTGAACCTCTCCTCACCTGAGGAATGCGGAGCAGTTCCAGTGCCACAGCCACCCTGCTTGTCCCCAGTATGGACAAGAGGGAGAAGTTAACACACAAAAAATCTTCTGCCACCTTTCAGATCTCAGTCTCTGCTTGACATGAAGCTGAGAAGAAAGATCTTTTCCCTTTCCAATGTTTTCTCTGCTGTCAACACCACGTTTTGCTCTGGCCTTGCAGCAGGTTACACTTGGGTCTCATCATAACAGAGCATGGACTATTGATTCAGGTTGCAGACAGTAATCAGTCCTTTTCTATCAATAGTTTTGTCATTGACATTTTAAAAAATCACGCAGTTCTTCCTGCCATAAAACATTGTTAAGTTTATGTATTGTCTGGAAGCTAAGATTTTAAAACCAAATACAAATACAAATTTCAAATGCAAGGAATTACTTCAGTTCTAGAGACAACACTAATGATAAAACAGTCCTGAAAATCTTTCACTGCATGGAATTACCTTAGAATTTCTACAAGAAAAAGAAACAAGGCATTGGAATAAGAATGAACAATATTAGCTATATACATATGGATGTAACATATTTTAAAATGTGTTTTTCAAAGGCTTAAGGAAAAAACCAAAAAGTTTCATCAGGATTAACCACTATCAATCTAAACCAGAATTTTTGTGTAAACTAAAATGATTTAATACTTGGACACATTCCCAGCTGGAAAGCACTGTCATAGCTCCAGAACACAACAAAGCACCTCTAACAATTATATTAGCTGATTCTCTACTTGTCTTTACCAAGTGATGTCTTTTAGTCCCCAGCCTTTAAAGAGTGTTGAGTGGAATACAAATTCCTCAGTCAGCTCTGCATTTGTAATCCTTCTTCCAGAATTAAGACTCAAAACCTGTGCATATGAATACATTAAACTTAATCCTTGTTTTGCCCAGCAATTGTAATGAAGTCCAAGACTTTTTGCTCTAACTGCAAATGCTGCTGGAGTCTACTCCGTGCAGTGCAGTGATAAGAGACTCTCAGTGTGGTTTTTAATGTCCAGAAGAAAACGATTCTAAATTCTTCACCACAGTGATGTTGTTCTGTATCTTATTGTTTTCTCTGCGAGGTGGCAGCCAAATGAGTGACATAAAAAAGCACCTTAATGAGCAGAATCTGCTTCCTGTATGTTTTTGAGTCATATTCTCCAGCTCTACTGCCAAAACTAAGTTTTTACAACTGCTAGCATTGCAGCCAGTTCACAACATAAATTGCAGCCTATTCTGGTAACATACAAACATTATCATCTAAGCCCCCCTTATAAAAATCACTGCCACTATCACTAGTGATAAGACAAGAACCAGAAAGCATTATAGGATTATCAGACTGCTTTCTGAGTTTTCAAAACCTTTATATAGGAAAAGAAATCACCTTCTGATTTGTGAAAGTGGCATAAGTAGTACCTGATAATACACAGAATATTTGTGGACAACAAAGAAAGACAAAACCCATACAATCAGCTCTTCTCTATGGCCCAATTTCCAAGAACATGAATACACTTTGAAATTAACTCATCTGTGTAAATGGGAGAAGCAGAATATAGCAACAACGAAATGTAGAAGAAAGCACCTGCTATGCAGCTTGTCATTCCCTGTGCAAGTTTTGCTACACAGTAAAACCAGCCCTAATCAATGTTGTCATTTAGTGGCAATAAAATAGCAAAATCAGCAACTGTTATTTTTGTAGTCCCAAGCACTTCTTCAGAAGTTCTTACTTCAAAATCCCTTTGCCTATAAAAAAATGACTCTGAAAGATCCCCCACAGCTCCCCTGCTCCCTGTGTCCTTTCCCCAACCCCTTTAAATGTGGGCTGCAAATATTAAATGTGGGCTTTATCAGAGCAACAGTGGAACTCCTACTGCATCAACAGGCCCAGGAATTTCATCTGACTATCCACCACTGTACAGTTCAGATTTTATCAGCGTGACTACTGCTTCTATGGAGCAGAAACGCAAGTACGTAAAACACAAAGCTAAGTTTAATGCCTCTTCATGCCTGTGCACAGAACTTGCACAGATCAGGACAGGCACAGTCCAAGGTGCAAACAGCATTATGTGTACTTCTCACACCCTGCCAATTGCTCCAATGTGGGCAGCTCTGCCTTCCCATGCTGGCTGGAGTGTCCACGAGAGCAGCGTGAGAGCACCAGGCTGGGTAACAACCCAAAGAAACCTCTGCCCAGTTTTTGCCCTTTTTCTGACTCTGTCATAACTCAATTACAATTTTTTACAAACACACTGTAAAGAACATATTCTACTGGCAACCAAAAGAAAAAGATGAAGCAGCAGCCCTGTGGCAAAAGCAGAGTCAGGAGATCTGGATACTTTTCCTGGCTTTGCTTTAGACTTTGTGATTGACCTTGACAAATCAGATACACACAAATCCCACTCCCTGCTCTGTGAAAAGGGTCCTGCCTGCTTCCCAAGGAAAGTGGCTCCACTATGAGTATGTATTGTCCAAGCAAATACACACGTGGATGTGCATGTACACATAGAAATACAAACATTTGCGCAAGGGGTGACTCCTGAAATCCAAAATTCCTGTCGTTAACACAGAGCAAGACATCAAGAGAGAGCATGAGAGAGTTAGGAAGGAAAATCTGGAGGTCAGATGTTGTGGAGCATTTTGTAGTCCTGATGACAAAGTAACAGATATACTACTATTTTGGGTGGCATTCAAAGTCCATCTTTCCTTGCTCACGTCTCTAAAAGCAAGGGAAATATTACCTACATCGTAGGATGGATTTCAGGGTTGAGCTGGCAAATATTTATGATAGTCATAAAGTTTAGAAGTCTAGTTTAGTCTTTCCACTTTAGAAAGACAAAATGTTACTGCTAGGCTGCCAGATCTGCAGATATGCCAAGTTTCCACAAATCTCACCAGACCCAGCATATTTTTTTCTACAGAGGTCCATATTTTGTCTGTTAAAAAAACCAAAAAAAAACCAAACAGAAATAAGTTTGTTTTTAAACCACATACATACTGAACATACAGATGTTATTTCTCTTTCTTGTTTTTCATTCATAATTAGATCTACTCATGACTATACTAAGATCTTCTTTATAGACTTAAAAAGGATTATGCAGAGTAACTACTGGATATACAAAGAATGTTTTGATAACCCAGGCTTCCACCCTCCTTCAACAAATGAGCCAAGCATCAAGCTGGTATGAAAACACAGTCCTGTAACACTGTATGGCACCAGGTGAGATCTGCCAACACCAGCCTCAGACCCCTGCCAGGTGTGAGCTCCCTTCTGTAACTCTGGGCTGGGAAAGCCCAAGAAAAGGAAGGACATGCTTTGGCAGATGGCCCAAGGACAGAACCCTGAACAGAGATGACCATTCCTGGACTATCCATGCCTGTGTCCTTCCCCCGGCTGTGAGTGGGCAGTGGGGTCTGTCCCCTTCCCCAGTAAGGGCTGGCTCTGCAAGGAGATCTTCACCATCCTCTCTGCCCCATGGTGCTCCCCAAAATCTGAGCTCCCCAACACACCTCAAACATCTCCTCCCACACCAGGGGCCCCACAGCTCCCTGGGGGCCTCTTTATAGAATCACAGACTGTTAAGGGGTTGGAATAGCCCAGTGCCAATCCCCTGCCATGGGCAGGGACATCTCCACTAGACCAGGTTGCTCAAAACCCCACCCAGGCTAGGCTTCAACACTTCCAGGGATGGGGTATCCATAGTTTCTCTGAGTAACCTGTTCTGGTGCCTCACCATTCTCACGGTAAAAAAAAATCTTGTTAATATCTAATCTAATTTTCCCCTCCTTCACTCTGTACCCATTAGTGCGTGTCCTATCACCACAGCTCCTGATGGAGCATCCCTCTCTAGCTTCCCTGCAGCCCCTCTCAGATACTGGAAGGTTGCTGAGTTCCCCACACAACCTTCTCTTCTCCAGACTGAACAGCCCCAACCTCCTCGATCTTTGTAGGGGAAATGCTCCAGCCCCCTTATCAACTTCGAGGTCCCCTCTGGAGTTGCTCCAACAGTACCATGTCCTTCTTGCACTGGGGACACCAGAGCTGTGTGTATGTGTGTAGTGCTCCAGGTGGGGTCTCACAAAGGCGAGCTCCGCTCCAAGCTGCGCCGCCCCGGGGCTGCTCCGAGCCCCGGAGGACAGCGGGGCCAGCACGGAGGGCAGGGCCAGTCCCCGTGAGGGCAGGGGCCGATCCCCGGAGGACAGCGGGGCCAGCACGGAGGGCAGGGGCCGATCCCCGCAGGACAGGGCCGGTCCCGGCCCCGAGGCCCCCGCACACGCCGGGCGAGGGGCGGGACCTTCCGGTTCATGTCGGCGCTGGGCTGGCGCGGAGGAGCAGCGCGGCCATCTTGCCTCGTCCGGGAGCGGCGGCGGGGCGGGCGGGGGGCAGGCAGGGAGGGAGCGGCGGGCGGGCGGGCACCCACCGAGCGTCCGCAGCCCGCGGGGCGCCGGCCTTCTCGGAGCCTGGGGCGGGCCGCGATGCGAGCGGCGGCGCGGTGAAGCGGGGCCGCGGCGGGGGAAGGAGAGGGCAGCCCCCCGGGTGGCGGGCCTGCGCTAGCCGTGCCCCGGCGGCAGCGGTGAGAAGCCGGGCTGCGCGGCGCCCCGCTGCCGCCTCCTCCCGCCCGCCCTGCGCTCACCCCCTCCCCCGCGGAGCCGCTCCCTCGCCGCCTCCCTTCCCTCGGCTCCATCCCCTCCCCGCTGGATGAGGCGGCCCCCTCCCCGCTGCTGACCCCTGCGGACCCCGGCTGTAGGATGAGCCCAAAGGACTCGGAGGGGGCGAGGCCGCTCCGCTCCCCGAGGAGGATCTAGTGGGGGGGCACCGACGCGACGCCGCCCCCCGCCAGGCACCTCGTCCTTCATGGTGGCTCCCTGCGACCACCATCTCGGAGCAGACGCGCAGACCGGGGCCCGTGTGTGTGTCTGTGCGTGCCGCCGCCGCGGCCGCCCGAGTGAGGGAAAATGTCCACTCGGACTCCATTGCCCACGGTGAACGAGCGCGACACCGAGAACGTGAGTACCGCGGCCGCGGGGGACCCGCCGCGCCGCGCCCGGCCCCGCCGCGGGGGCATCGCCCCGCGGGGCGCTGTCAGCAGCCGCCCGCTGCCTGTACGCTGCCCAAACTGCCGATTTATTCTGAATTGATTATTTTTTTAACCCCTCCACAGCACGGTTCGCCGGCTCCGTGGCGTTTGCGGGCATCCCTCCCCCTCCCAAAGCCGGTGTCCCTTCTTTAATTCCTCCTGTACTGTTTGAGTGTCGCAGGGTGGCGAGGATCGGGTTGGTTATGTCGGTAATGGGGATCCGCGGTGGGGGTCTGCTGCCTTCTCCTGATATGCAAACTTACTGCTGAAGCACCCGAATAAACCTCTGGTAAACAGATGGGAATAATTCAGCTTGGCTAGGGGTGGCCTAGGTGACCTAGATAATAGGCCTCTTCCCTGCTTAATTTGCAGGGTTCTCGATGGTAATGACGCTGTTAGGCTAGTCACCTGTTCAGATGACATTAGAAGGGTTTCTTTATTGGAATTACCCTTCGCGCGAGGGAGCCTCTTCCCTTCACACCGAATACCCTCCCCTCCCCCCCGCCTTTTTTCCCCTACCTTGACAAAGCCAAGGTTTAGGAATTGACACTTTATTTACAAGATTAAGTCAAACGCAAAGGTCGTATACTAAAGGAGGAAAGAACAAAAAAAAAATAAGTAGTCCTACCACATGAGCTTACAGCAACACACGAAGCTCGGTAGGAGACTCCCTTTTGTAGATAGAAACTGTTTCTCCTAAGTTAAAACTTCCTTGATCCTGGTGTATCCTGTCTAACCATTTTTCTGCATAGGCTCTGACATGTCCCCAAATGATCAACAGAAGGGAGTTGTCATTCACTGTAGTCTAAAACCAGTTGATCGGTGAACTTTGTATTCAGCTTTTTGTAAAGGCTATCTGATACTCTTTACCAGATAGACGCTAAACTTGACGGAGGAGGCTTTTTTTAAAATTTATTTTCAAGGGTTTCTTATGTTTTGGACTGGCATAGAAGGTGGAAGCTCTGGTTAAAGATCAGGAAAAACTGTTGGATTGTTCCAGACCATAAATAGTCCGAGAAAAGTGATGGTAGCCCCATTGTTTAAAACAAGACCAGACAAAGCATTAGAAAACATGCTGCATGGAACAATTACTGCATTACTAGGGATTTAGATTTTATTGACATAATAGGCACTTCTAACTTCTGTGATCTTTATTTGTTTTAGCACTACATGCAACCTGCAGGCTAAGGGCTGTATTGAGCAAAAAGCCAACTAAGCATATTTGGTTGTAAAATCTCAATGAGCTTCCTGTCTTGTGGAAGAAAATAATTAAAATATTATGCAGCCCTTCCTATGCCATGGGGAGAGTTGAAGTTGAAACATACTCTACAAAATACTGCAGAGTTTATTTGGATGATTGTTTTAGTCTGTGCCAAACCTGACTGGGGTTTTCATGAATGTATGGAGGCCACATAGTAAACCATTTTAGAAAGCGTTTAGATCAGATTCCCCAATTAATTCAAACTCTACTATGGGATAACTTAACAGTGGAAAGACTAATATGTACTCGAGGAAACATAATTATTCACAAGCTGTGTGTTCTAGCACTTGAAGTTAGATTTTTACATGTCTTCCACTTAAGGCACCTTGTTCTCACTTCAAAATATTGGTCTAACACTTCTGTTTAGTTATGTTTGTAATTTGATGTATGTGGATTGTCTTGCTTGCTGATGAATTGCCTTAGGTTTAGAATAAGGCGTGTTTTTCAATTGCTGTATTCTGTGCTGGTGTCCACAGAAATACCTGTAGGTAGTGGTATTATTGACAGGGGTTGATTAATCCAAGTACTCGCCCCATCCAGAGAGCCAAGCACCCCCCCTCATTACAATACCATATTTCTCAGGAAGCTCTCTGATGTTTTGGCCATCAGCTATCTAGAAATTTACCAAACTCTATTCTGTTACACCTTGCTTAGAAACTAAGTTTAAATCTGACATTTAGTCTGTCTGAATTACCCCTACAGCTGTGAACGCCAGGTCTCTTTTTTAATACCAAGTGCAATAATTTTGATACTTCAGCTAACTGTTCTTCTACTCCAAATCTGGGTGTGTTGTGTTGGCAGGTAAATTGAGCCTTGATTCATTCTCTTTCACATAAGAGAAGTCTAATTAGTTAATATTCAGAGGACTCTTTGAAGAGGCTTAGGAGGTGCCAAGGTATTCAGCTAGCCTTTGGGCCATGATTGTGGACCCTATTAATGCCTTCTCTCTGCTTGGAAGGTTACCACTGCTGACAAAGGCTTGGCTGGTGTTGAATCTGGTTGAAGTGTGCTGATCATAGCTTATCCATGCCTATACTTGCAGTTTTGAAAATGAAGTTAGCCTCCAGAATGACAGTGAGTGTAAATTATCATTGTCTGTGCTTGCAGTTAACCATGTTCAGCGGTTGGCAGGTTCTGTTGAATAAAAAAGTATAATTGCCAGTACCTGATTTTAATTTTTTTTTTCCTAAGGCAGCTTATCAAGACATGCTAAAGTGGGGATACTGTCACAGTGACTTTCCCCAAAAGCTTCTCAGAGCTACCAAGCCTTTAGTGCCTTTGAGATGAAAGAATTTGGCTCCGAGTCACCTGGTTTTGAGAGGAAAGGCATCCCAGATGATCTGTGATCATAGGAACTTCACACTTGGACAGTTGCAAGCTGGCTGTAGGCCTGCGATGAGCTGGCTCCTCACTGCACAGACAAAGCAGCTCCTCTCTGGCCATGGCTTGTGCAGCAGTGGCTGCCAGCTGCTTAGGGGACAGAAGTGCAGGACAGGATCAGAGCTTCTCTTGTCTTTTTCAAAAATATGTCCTGCAGGTGAGAAAGAAAGCAACAGAGACAACAGAGACCTCCTTCATGCAAATCTGGGAGACTCGATAGGCACAGAAGGAGGACTTCAGATGACAGAAGAATGAGTAAACCTGTTCTAGTAGTGATGAGACGTAGGGGAGAGAAGATGGAGGAGAATAGCGTGTGGAAACACAGAGGGAAAGGAAGATACAAGTGGGGAAACAAAAGATTAGAGGAGTCACAGAGGAGTGTGCATATGGCAGGATGGAGGACAACCAGTGACAAATAGGAGCAGAAAGAGCAAGATTGTGAGGAGTAGGACCACTATTCATTAAAAAAATACTTAAAGAGTGGGATGATGATAGCAAACTATAGATAGAAACAAGGAAATACAGGTGGTATGGAGGTTGGAAGATTACTTTTTTTAACAGCATGAAATAGAAAAGAAAAATCTTGAATTAAAGAGTTTAATTAAAACCTCCGTGTTCATTGCACAGCTGTGTTTTTTTGGGGGGAGAAAAAAGGGCAGCTGTTTTGAATGTGTTTTTTCTGCAGGCCAGTCTGAATTAAAAATTTAAGTAATTTGAGGAAAAGCAAGACTAAAATATACTCTTATCTCCATGACTGTGCCTAATGTGAAAAATTTGCTATTGAAAAATGCCAGCGTGATGGCAACTGTGCTTGCACAAAAGGATTCTGTGTAGTGGAAGTACCACCTTTTTTATTTAAAAAGATTTAGTAAAGGCACGGTTAGGTACAAAAATGTATTTTAAGATACTGGGAGAGTTACTGCCGTATGTCTTGGTTTATTACCAATTAACTATGAAATGCATTAGAACATTTGCAGACAATATGCAAGCTTGCATTGTTCTATATATTATTTATCAGTCTTCTCCTATTACAGATAGATCTGTAATTGGAATGCTTTCTTCCATAGCATGAAATCCTGTGGGCTTTTGTAAAGAAGGCACTGGAGGGAAGTGTTCCTGTGGCCAAGATTTCTGAGAGATTTTCTTCTACAGGACCATCAACATATTCCATATTTTTTAGCAGTTGTAATGAATGCTCTGGTTTGAATTCAATTGGGTGAAGGTGGCAAAATAACTAGAAATAAAAAATATTTTAGGAATTCACCTGAGATGTATTTTTTAGTGCAAAAATTCCCCAGAGCAGAAAAAAAAATGCTGATGCCCAATAGGCCTGGTACTGTGTACTCAGAAAATACCTGGTGAGGCTGCATGACATTGCGAGTTACCAGATGCCACTAGTATTTTCACATTTTTACAGTGAGGCGTTTAATTCTTAGCTGTGCTGGACAGCCTGTGCTGTGGTGTTTAATCAGTTGGTTTCAGTCAGCTCAACACTGATGGGAGGCTGCTGGGGGCATCAGCCTCGGGTGCCTCTTCCCACCCGCGGTTTGTGCCAGCACTAATTATCGTGGGGCTGTGTGACAGGTGTGGTCAGCTCTGATCTGACTGGTGTAAACCCTTAAGAAAAGTGGAGTTATCCCCATTCTGTTCCTGCAAACAGGATGTCCAGTTCAGGTGGGGAAGGTTAGCAATGCTTCCTAGTGTTTTTGTTTTGGTTTGCATTAAGCCAGTTGTAGCACAGCACCCTAGTGCCACAACTAGAAACAGAGATACGTACTTACAGCAGTGTAATTTGTGATGTTTTGTTCCTGGAAATAAACTTTTTTCCCCCCATTTTACATGATTTCAATAACTCAGAATAAACTAGGTTGCAGGACCTTACTCCAAAAAATGTTACATAGTTAGATGAAATTCATTAGCACCACCAAATGTGACTTATGTTGCAGCCTTTGAAGTAGCAGTCTGAAAAACACAACTGCAGGTATTGTTCAAAGAAAAAAGGGAGGAAATACAGTATTTAGTACACTGAACTTCATAGACTACTTCCTAGCTTTTGTTACCCACTCACCTGGTATCCTTACCTGCTGGATTCTCCATTTTAGTTCTAGCCAAAAGATATATTCATGTTGATGTAAGCGGGCAGTTCCTGTTGACAACATGTCTCAGGTGACTCAAGTCAAAGGAATTCAAAGAGTGGAGGCATTTGTCTCTCCTGATCTCCATTTCATATGATATATAAGTAGCATGTGTCTGCAACTTCCTTTTCTCCTCAATCAAGTAATGCTGCCTCATGGGTGTCAGCCAGATCAAAAATGGAGGTCACTTTTTTTTTTAGGCTCATGGCATATCAAGGTTGGCTCTGTTTAGCATGGAGATCATCTGCTACTACAGTTCTTTAGAACATAAAATAAATAGATGCGTGCTGCTCTTAAAATATAAACCTGAAAGATACTGAGCACACCTGTGATAAGGGTGAAACCCTTGGGTTAAGAGGAATTCTTGCCCCGTAAAGCAGCAAGGTGCTGAGCTCAATATGTATATATACATTATATATATATATACATATATATATGTATATACACATATAAACAGAAAATGACTTTCAAATAAAATTTATTCCTGCAGGGTTAAAGCCTAAGCAAAGTTTTCTATCTGTAAGCTCCATGTGGTTTTTGAAAACCAACTGTGAGGTGGTTGGGTTTTTTTTTTCTTTTTTGTTTAGCATGTAATTACTGACAGTGATGATTCTGGAAACAACTTAGTTGGCAGTATTGTTGATGAAGAATAGAATATGGTTGGCTCTTTAGCTATTATTCCCGAGGCTGATGTCAATAAATATCCATTTTAATCAGCAGTAAAGGAACTTTGGCTGGAAAGATATGATGAATGTCAGATCTTGATAATGTGAAGCAACAAAAGAGCTTTTAAAGAGCTTTTCTAACCGGCACCAGACTTATCTTTTTGATTATATAAGCAGGATTTCTTCACTGTTGTGTTGTTCAGTGCTAATCATGGAATTACAGATTCACTCTCTTTCATATGCTGTATAGACCATGAACCAAATACTGCCAAACACATTGCAGAGGCTGTAGTGGTTTTACATGGGAGCGTTCTTGAGCCAGACCCTGCATGTCTGCGGGGGGAGCATCCTTCCTTTGCTGAGGACTGTTAGTGCTTTGCTGTCAGCACTTCCCCACTCCGGTCCTCAGGGCAGTGCTGCACTTGTCACTAGCAATTCCTACTGCTGGTCAGTAGCCAGAATTAGGAGTGTGTGAGAGTTGCTTTGGGTAGCAGTGTTCCCTCTGCCAGGTGAAAATGTCCTGTGTCCCTACTGTGTCTGCCTCCATCAGGCTGCCCAGTGTAGGGCATTGCATTGCTGTGCTCACTTTGAGCTGGATCTGCCGTGTTCTGAGTGTTACTCCTGTTTTTTTTCTTTGATTTTGCCTTCCTCACTGAGGTGTGGAGGAATTAGGAATGTGTGTCAGAGGTATAGCTTCCATGTGCTAAAGGCTGTTTACTCTTCAGGTTCCCCCTTTAATCCGGTGGTTTCACAGATCTGACCTAATTAAAACAGCCACTCGTTTTCATGAATGTCATACCAATTACATGAATGAACACTGTGGCAGGCTGAGAACTGCGCAGTGAAATCTTCCTCTGTTGACAATGGAAGCATCCCAACTAGTGTTTTCTCTCCTTTAACATCTATATTATATTTCTGGAGGGTCTGCTTGTCTCCTTGATGAATTCTGACCCTTTCAGTTGTTCCACTCGATCACAACATCCATAATGGTTGGACTGTAGCCTGCATCAGTGAATAAATCTGCCCTTATGGACTTCAGTGCCACTTTAGATGGACAGCATTTTTCTTCGTAGGAGACCCTTTAAAATTTTGTGAGATGGAAGCTGTGACTATTTATCCTTAAGATTGATTATGGAGCAAGCTAGTCTAAAAACTTTTAATTGTATGTGTTGGAACCAAATAATTGGTTATGCAAACATCAACATATGCATACTGGCTCTGACAAAACCCACCTCACTCCACATTCTGATTTGTGCCTTGGTCACTGGTGAGAGGGAAGTAAAATCAGGACAAGTACAGGACATCTTCACCTGCTGCATTCCTGTTTTATAATCTAGGAAAATAATACATGATGATTTAGGGAATCCCAGAGCAGTAACTGGTATATAAACAATTGTGACTGAGCGTTTGCTGTGACACCCTTTGGTGGCTGCCAGAAGCGTAAGTCTCTGTTTTGACTTTCCAGTAGAATTCCTTCGTCAGCAGTTGCAGGATGCCCTGCTGTGCTGTTTCAGGGATATCTGTGCTCAGTAAGATGCTACCTCTGTGCATATCCTTAGGGCTACCTTTTTGCTCTTACACTGAGTAGTACTCAGCAGTCTGTGTGCTCCTGAAGATGTTAATGAGAATGGGAAGTAAGATACAACACATTGTTGGGAAGGGTTGCAGTGAAATTTTGTCTTTGCATGTTTGATTTAAAATATTTTTGAGATTTAGAAAAGAAACAACAACTGTGGTATGTTTCCTATTAAGTTTTTCTGTATATGAGAGTGCTAGTGGGAAGTGCACAACCAGAAATTACCTTATATTTATATATTGTGTGCCCAGGTTAAGGTAATGAAGCAATTTAGTGTCTCACATGTTTATGTCTTGGAATGCTTACATTATCAGTATTATAAGGTGCAGGCTTTAAGTACAGTTTTTGCTTATTACAATTAAAAATTCTGAATGAAATTAGTCTGTCGTGATTGTTAGTGGTCTGACAACTTTCCAAGTAATTCTATATCACTTTGTAGTATTTTGTGCAGAGGTGAGGTAACAGCTAAGGTAATAAACATTCCTGGAGACTTCAGTAAGATTAAATTTTATTAGTTCATTTTTGCTGATGATAAGCTAGTTCTCACTATTTAATTAAATAAATACTTTTAAAAAGTTGATGCCATTTGTTCCCCTCCCTTGTTTCAGCAAGAGTTTTCTATTTTCTGTAACTAAACATGGATTTTTGCAAGTCTTGGACATTCTGATTTCTTAAGGTTTTCAGCACTTCAGATGGATATCAGACTCTTTCTTTCAGGTTTTTCCTCAACTTTTGGCACCTTCTTAAGCACTTCAAGAACTTTGATGCTAGTCACCCATTGCCCTTTGTGTTTCTGATGCTCTGAATGTTAAGATATCTGAAACCATACAGATCCTGGATAAAACTAACATCTACCAAAAAGATTTCAGTTGTTGACACCCTCATACTTCATTTGCTTTTTACTTTTTTTCCTTTTCTTTTTTCTTTCTCTTCATGCTAATCATTATCTGGCTATGAAAGGATGTCGGCTCATCATTGGGGGAAGGCTTTTGCGAAAAGGTGGGTTTTGTGTTGTGTTCCAAATATAGTTGGTCTTGAGTTCAATCCTTCCCTTGCAGTAAGATCTCTTACAAATGGAGATATTTTACTTCATTTCCTTCTGGGTTGAGTAATAATAGGGTGGGGCTGAGGGGAGGAGGACAATGTTTTGTTTTGGGGTTTTTTTAATGACAAAGGTTGTCCTGTCAGCTTGAAAAATGGATGGTGCAAAAAAAAGTACAAACGTTTAAAGTATTTAAAAGATTTTTTTAATGCAACCTGGTGCATGCCAAGATATGGAAGAAAGTGCTTTATTGTCATGAGTGGATTTCAGGAGACTTTTCTTTTGAAAGAGGTGATGACTGGCAAAATTGAAGTCGCACAGAGTACCCAATCTCTTTGCCTCAGTTGCTTCTTTGCCTCAGTTTCCCTCTACACTGTAATGAAGATAGATATTTTGGGAATCACTCAAATGGTGAGTTCATTAGCAAATTTTATTCTTACACAGAAAGCATCTCCAGGTGCTACAACTCACCTACCATAATGTATGGAAACTTCTAACAAATAAACACATGCTGATTTTGAATCTTATGTTTTAAAGACAAACCCATATCTTATTAAAACCATATAAATGTGGACCTAGAAAAGAAGCCTGAATTTGAGCAAGAGTTTTAGCGGGGGTCAGTGTAGTGAGGGAGCCAAAATCTGCAGATTCGAGGGAAAAGACAAATGACCTGCATCTTGATTTGGAGAGCAGAGGATGCTGTTGCCATTTCTCTGGGCTGAGATTGGCACTGTTAATCTGTTTGCTGAGGAAACTGCCCTGGGAAGTACTTGCACACAGCCAGATGCTATACAAGCCAATGCATGAATTGAGCTTTTATTGGACCACCTATATTTTGCTTTTTACCTACACCATTTAGCTTTCCATCTGCCTGGCACGGCTTCTTGAAAATGACTAGGTTGGGAGAAACACTTTCAGTTTTGAGTTTATGCTCTTCATTTCCATATGCAAAAGAAAATCCATGTTGAAATGGACAATCTGTTTTCTGTGGTTTTTAGAAAGCTTGCTGTTTGTTCAGTATAATAATGTAACTGGCAGAGGAAGGACTTGCTGATAGATTTATTTATGTAAAGTGGAATGTAGTCCAAATTAGATATGGTTGCAAATGACTAGATTTCTTCAGATGGAAACATGGCTTTGAGCAAATCAGTTTGAGAGAACTGAGCTGCTTGGGAACACACAGCTTGATACTTTAAACCCACAGCTGAAAAAGGTCATATTCTTGAAAAGAAATACTCTAGATTGGGGTGGAAATGCATACCTCCATAAAAGGAGATTGTGTTCAGTTTATCAACCCTAGTCCAAATGAGCTCACAGCTTTTAATTCCACCCTTTAAATGCAAAGCTAGGCAGCATGAAAAAAATGTAAGACACAAGAAGTCATTTCTCAACAAGAGGTCAGTGAAACTCTCAAGACACATTAACCTGAGTGGTTTACTATGTGAAATAGAGTTTGTTAGTGAAGAAAAATCTTTTCTTTACCTGATAGTGCTAATGTGAAGTAGGGTACAAGTTGGATCAGTTTTGACTAACCTGTTCTCTGGCTTGGGAATATGTCATACCTGGTGCCCACATCTCAGCTGCTTCTTAGGCTAGCTCAGGACTAACAGTGTTCTAGTTCAAGCACAAGGCAGCACAACTACTGCGTTTTCAGAGTCAGCTGGGTGGTTCAAAAGCTGTTGAATTCAAGTTGTTGAATCTGTCTGCTGGAGAGCCTAAGCTAACAAGCCCTGCTGGGAGGCAGTCTGGCTCCAGCTGAAGCCAGCTTGTGCCAAGTGCCCAGGTGTACAAGGACTGTAGTTCAAATAGTTTGATACATTTCTTTTTCTGAGGAAAGTTATCAACTCAGTGAAGTGCAGTATAAGTAGTACAGTTGTATTCCTGGGATGCTGTACTTGAACTGAAATGAACCTTCCTCTAATATATCCAAGAAATATCCTCACGGCTCTGTACAGAACATCCTGGTCCTTGATCACCAGGGCTAGCAGTGTAGGAGGATGTTAGCATCTAGCATCAGCAGTTGCTGCTTTTTTCTAGCTGGTCTGAATAATTTGACACTAAAAGGTATGAAAGGAGCTGACAGAGAAGCTCTCTGTATTGTGTGTTGCAAGGTTTGTTAGAAGTCAAAGTTTGGGGAAATGCAGTTGATTGGCATTGCTGTGCCAGTATACACAGGCGTGGTGGCTAAGATGGCCTGAAAAATCAGCACTAGCTTGATATTAAGGACATGCAAAATAGTGAAATTGTTAAATAGGATTTCATAGGATGTCTTAGTAGTTCCTTCAGTTGTTGACTGCTCGTCCTTCCTCTCTTTGAGAATTACTGATTGATAAAAGCTTATCCAGTTGTTGTAGGTCTCATTATTGAGAGCACTGAATTATTATCAAGCCTTGAATTTTTACTGGTTATTGTTACGGGTATGCTTCTTGTTCTTGTGCCAATTATAGTGGTTTGGAAAAAACGTGTACTCTTGCTCCTGAAAACTCTGATAAAATTGCTGGACTATGGAATGAGGCAGGACAGGCCACTCATCAGGAGCAGTTGATATTCTGCATGAAAGGAAACTTTGCGTTTCACTTCAGCCAAATGTGATTGTGCATGTAGGGATCCATGAATGAGAAGCAGTAAATGAGGTTTGGGTGGTCAGGTACAGATGGTCTTCTGCAAAGAGGGTTAGTTCTGCCCCTGTGAAATCAGTGGGGTGTTGAACAGAAGATGCACTTTCTGTGTTAAGTCCTGCTGCACCTACTCTGGGTATGGTAGGTCCATGTCTACCATGAAAGCCACAAAAACATGTTGGAAAAAGGGTTCACAACAGAAGTACAGGACATGTTTCCTTGTATTCAGTCATTTGTACAGCAGACTGTTTAGGGAGCTCAGTATACATATCACTTACTAAAGTGAAAGGGTATTGTCATCAGAGAAATTAAGTACCTGTATGGGAAGTGCAAATCTTGTGGCAATGCAGTAGCCAGGCAGTAAGGAGAAGCTATAGCCAGATTGATACTAAAACTTTGTGTGTTTTTTAAAATAGTAGCTGTTGAAGCAATTTTCCAGGAGTTGCCATAGACTCCTATCAGTAGCATTTTTTAAATTAAATGAATGTGGTTTTAAAAATAATTTGATCACAGCTGTTGCACTCAAATTAACAAATCAAGGAACCTAAGATGTCAGAGTATATGGCCACGAGGTTACATCAGATAGATGAAACTTGCCAAGTGTCCTGCAAGCATGGATTTGTTCATTTGTGCCTGTACCATGGTTGTTAGCTCTTGAGGTATGATCTCATCCTCACAGTACAGTGATTTTCAGACTGAATATTGCTGTATGCCAGTTTCTTTGTAGTCCCCAATGGGTTTCAGCAGGAGGAGTAGTAGTAGAAGAGCAAGATCTGAGGTTTCTGGGATGACTGTGAATTTAATGTGTCACCTTTGGTGGAGCCGGATATTTGCTCCACATTTGGAGGCATTAAACATTTCTAACTAATACCTTAATTAGTGTGGTTGGTGTATGGACCTCAACCATAATTTAAGAATTAAGAGGCCACCTACTCTTTCATAAACAGGCTATCAGGAAATGAAAAAATACTTTAATCTTAACCATGTGATCTAATGAGTAAAGACTATTATAGATAATATATAACCATTCCTTTTTGCAATTAGTAGCTGTTCAGGGAAATGAGAGTGAAAGAAACTTGAAAGATTGCAAGCAGTGTCTCAGATCTCTGTAACTGGGTATCAATATTCAAGGTTTCAGTACATTAGATAAGATTTCTTCCCTTGTTCTCTAGGTCATCCTGGGTATTTTCAGTCATGTGGATCTGTAGGAGCACAAGTTTAGTACCACAGGAAAGGAAAAAACCCTTTTATTATTTTATTAATATAAGTTGTCCAATAAGGGTTAACAGTTTGTGCTCTTGGAAAATCTGTATTCATGTTTCCTTTCCGAAGGCTTTCCTGCACTAGTTATGCACTAGTTATTTAAATGGGAAATAATGTCAAGCACATCCATATTTTGTACCTGATCTGGCAGTCCACACAAGTTACTTAAAAGTGCTCAACTGTTGCTGCAGTGCAGGTGATGTTCCACTGCCTTTACCAGGTGATGAGGTGAAGATTCTGTTGTGAACTGGGCACCACCTTATTGCCCCCATCAGAACAAATTTCATTGTGAACATGAACTTTCAGTTGGATCCTTTGAAGCTTTCTTCAAACGCATTGCCCATGTTTTTGAATGTTGTATGCTTCTCATCATTGGTGTCTTTTTTCTTTATCCTCAGCCTTACCTGTGTATGTTTTTGTTGCAGCACACGTCCCATGGAGATGGACGGCAGGAAGTTTCCTCTCGAACTGGGCGCTCTGGAGCTCGCTGCAGGAACTCCATAGCCTCCTGTGCCGATGAGCAGCCGCATATTGGAAATTACAGACTCCTTAAAACGATTGGAAAGGGCAATTTTGCAAAAGTGAAACTGGCAAGGCACATCCTAACAGGCAGAGAGGTAAAGTGGTATGGGTGTAAACAGCAATGATTTGCTGTAGGTGTGAATGTTCTCTTGGAATAGCATCATCTAAGTCAGTGAAGATAGAGCACATTTTACTAGATATTGCCACTGATGTAGAAAAGAGCAGAAATTGAAAACTATTTTTTTAGTAAAGATTACAAAACAGTTTCTCTTGGAAATGGTTTCTTAAACTTGTATTTTTGACAGGTCTCTGTCCAGCTGAATTTTGTTAAAATTTGCTACTAATATTCTTGGATGAATCCTCCATTTTCAAAAAGCAGATCAATATACAGCAATTAAATAAGCTTGTTGCAAAGACTGTCTCTCAGTGTCTCTATACTGCAGGGCTGTATTGGAGGTGAAGTCAGGCATGAGAACTAAGTGTTACCTTAATTATATTCCAAGTAGCCCAAATGCAGTATTTTCTTGCCAAAGCAATATATCTCCTAGGAATCCCAGGGTGGATCATCCCCAGATGTCTGCAGTGCTGATGGCTTTGGGAAGATGCTTCATTTTGTTCAGAGGCAGTCTGTGTGTCAGTGACAATTTGCTCAATGTGTGTAGTATAGACAAGCTTTTTCTTGCATCTTTTGTTGGAGTTGAACTTATCTCCACATTTAGTTTCTGCGTGTCATTGCAATGTAATTAATGCACTTAGTGGGGGTTCTGATTTGGTAGCTATAGTCCTGTCTGCTTGTTATAATAAGGTGTTTCTTGGTGCTGTTTTATTAAAAGCAACTCTGAAGTACTGAAAGAGGGAGAAGCACCTTGCTGACCTTTTCTTGCCAAACCTGTCTGATGAAGTAAATGTTTGCTGATACCAGCAAGGACTTTTACAGAAGCTGTGTTGCTGACTGCAGTGCTTTAAGAGAATTTCTCTTTTCTGTGCTAATAAGGAGTTCAGTAGCAGGAACAGAGGGAAGAAGAGAGAGGACATTGTTTTGCCAGTGCTGTTGAAATGGATTATTTTTTTTTGACTGACAGTTGCCATTGTCTCCTGATGTTAAAGTTAGCTCTCATTTATAGAGAAAGTTTTTGGTTAATTCCTTTCCACTTAAGTTTCCTCCTCTTTTTCTGCTATGTAACATGAGATATGCAAGTACTTGGTTAGTATTTCTTTGCTATTATTATAGGTATTGAACTTGGAGGTAGATATTGTCACAGTTTGCAAAAAGGGAAGTACATTTTCCATTACTTGCAGATAACTGTGTTGACCTCTGGTTCATTATTTTTGTTTGAAATTTCAACAAATGAAGGGGACAGTGTAACATTTTTGGCTAAATTTGGAAAGATTTGAGTACTAAGTTTCTTCCACTCTCATGGAATTGATGTAGTTCAATCAATTCAGAGCATAAATACTTTCTGGGTTGTGACCATTGGAATTAGTGTCATTCCTTAGAAGGGAACAATTAAGCTAACTTTATAGAAATATCTTCAAGATATTTAAAACTTTTTTTTTTTCTTAAGAGGGAGGTGAGTAAAATTTATCTTGCTAGATAAACTGTACAATGTTGATAATTTTGGATGTCTGTGACCAGAATTATTTCCAATATTGTGGACAGCAATTTCCCCAATGTCATTATTTCACCCTTGCCCTTACAGAAGTATTTATCTGATAAATCTTGAGATTGTGCTAGCCTTTCTCATGGCTGTTAAATTGATGTGTTTTGCTTGTGATCAGCAGCAGCACCAACCTTGTATATTGCATCTCAGTTTCATTGCTAACTGATCTCCAAGGCTGTTTAAATTTGTTTTCCATTGTATTTGATGGTGCCTCTTAACTCCTTTAACAGACTTAATCATTTTGGTTTGACATCCTGTGCCAAGGCCACTGATACAGATATTAAACAAGATTGGTCCCAAAATCTTGTCCTTGAAAGACTCTTACTCATTTATTTCCAACCTAATATCTCTTTAGTCATCTTTTTTTAGGAAAGAAAAAACATAACTCTGTGCAGTTTTCAGCTTATCTAGTTGAAAAATTTCCATGCAGCCTCCTAGATGAGGTTTTTCAATAGTCCAGGTACTCATAACTTGTGTGTTTCCATAGGGTACATGAACTGTAGGAAAATATGTTGCATTTAAACCTTCTGTTTCCTTGGTTATTCTCTGCCAGTTTTGAGTTCAGGAATTTTATGATGAATTGGGAAAAAAAAATTGTCTGCTCATTTCTAAACCCGGCTGTGCTGTCCTGTTCTTGGTAGATGCTAAGAACCTGTGGTGCAAGAGTGCTTTTTTTGCTTTCTCCTTTAAAAACCTGCTTCTTGTAAAAATTCCAGGGTCATACTCTCAGCCTGGCCTCAGCCAGATGGCACTTCAGCTTTCTGAATTTGTGATTTCCTGCTTTACACTCTTGCTCCTGCTGCCTGTCCTGTCTTTGTTCCTGTTCTTTTTTCCATCTTATATACCAAAACCTAAACTAAGTGCTTAGTTTTGGGAGTTACACTTAAGTGAGTTTTCATTTCTGCTGTGTTCTTGCTGTACTTGAACCTCACTTATCTTTTCCTTGTTATCTGTGTCTCTGTTCTGAATGTCCTTTTAAGTGACCATGTCAGTTTTATTTTATGGCAGTTCCTTCTTTATACCACTGTGCTGAGGAGCTTCCAAATCCTAAAGCAGATCAGCACTTTTCTGTCACTTCCTGGGAGGAGGATATGTTTGTTTAAGCATTCTTTCAGGGTAGTTGCTCATCTCCTTGCATCTGGAGTCCTTCCCTGGGAATTTTCCTGTTGCTCGAGATGAAGATTTTATGTTTCCAACTGGACTAAGTTCTAGGACTTTTTCTCATTTCCATTTTAGTGTGTGTGCAGGATGCATGATGAGAGCCCATCTTCAAATTACAGAAAGGTAGAAATGTTTAGCCCTTCAGGTGATGATCAGAACATCAGCCTAACTCGAGGGGGTTGAATTGTCTTGCAAGGAGTCTGTGGCTAGAGATCAGCTTCACTGCATTAGAGCTGGTGCTTGGACACACCATCCTTCTTGATCCTCTGCCTAGGAGAGTGTTATTTGTAGGCTGTCTGCCCTTTAGAAACCACAAGTCTTCATTGTCAATCTGCTTTACTTAATTCTTTGACTGCAATTCATATATTTTCTGTTGTAGTTTTATCAAAAGGTGTTTCCTCTGGCAAGTTTTCTGTACTTACCAAAATGAATCTAAAAGATAAAAGTACTTTCTGCTATTACTGATGTGGCCAAAATTATTATGGAGCCTTCTGGTCATTAAAGACGTGTTCAGTTAATAGCCAGGAAGCTGGAGTTTCCCAGTGAGGCTGAATTCTTTCAGAATCCAAGTCTGACTCCAAGGAATCTATTGTCATCTTCTTTCTGTTCTTCTATTGGAAAAAGTGACATTTAAGAGGGAGAAAACATTCTGAATAGTAGCAGTTTGGCCAATTTGCTCAGTGTCCCAACTTCCAGTTTCTTTAACTCCCTTACTCAAATCATGTAGGAGGAATGTTTTAAGTTGTGTTATTGTGAATGGTGAAAGCAAACTCAGTTTTAATTCTATTAACAATTTCACACAGAATATCATGGCAGTGGTATGATAGTGTAGGCGGTCTTGCATTTTTCCAGCACTGGCCCTAGCTCACACTACATGAAACCATTCAAAATGCACTTTATGTAAAGACAGCAAAGTTTCTGCTTTGAAAGGCAGTTTAATGTTTTATTAACTGTACTTAGAAAATCCTCCATTTAACTTTCTCAGACTTGTCAGAACTATTCTTGAGGGCAGGCTGCCTTTGCCTGTGATTTGGAGACCTTATCAAGGCACCTGAAGTTGTTCCCTGTTCTGATGATGGGTTCAAGCTCTCACAATCCATGTTAACACGTTGTACTCTCAGCGTGCATGTGGATAGGAATTCTCTAAATTCATCCTGCCTTTAAGGCTATAATTAGTGCACTGAACAGGCCTAAGAGTCTTTCTTTTGGAAAACTGAGGTCTGTACCTTCCCTGTATCTCTGAGGCTTAATTTATTTGGCAGTGTCAGAGACCTTTCTGGTCATCTGGCACCAAGTGCACACTGAGGTGAGCTGCTTTTGTAGTAACATGCTACCTTAAAACTTGGTGGGTTTTAAAGATTGACCAGAGTGGTACAGCCAAGAGCACAAATGCAGCCTTTTCTGAGTGGAATACACTTACCAAGTGAACAGCTATGGCTAGTCTTGGGGCACCAGGTCACTTTCAAATAACATTATCTGCTGTTTACAAAGGCAGTGGTCACTACATCCAGTATGGAATTGAAAGAGATTGCAAGAAGCTAATAACTTTGAACTATTGTCACAAAGTTAACAAGCATAAAGGTAGAGATAAAAATCTTTCTTGGTTTCGTACACAGCTGCTAATATAAAAATACCTATTGCTTAATGTTTTTCTCTCTTGTTTGTATTTTTGAAGTGATTTCTCAAGGTTTTGCAATGGAATTTTGCCTCGGGAAATAGTGATCGTTAATTTCAGTAGCTTGCCTTACAAGAAAACACTCCTCAAAGTAAAAGCATTCTTAGATGGCTTCTCAATCATGTCTCATCATATCTTGCATCTACAAGAGCTCAAAATAAGTCTCGACTCTCAGTTTCAGAAAAACACCATATCCATTATGTAATTTTGTGATGCACCCAAGCGTTGAACACTGTTCCCCTCTTGCCCTCTCCATCGTGACAATCCATCCCTGTGTTCTTGCACTTGAATGTAGGGATATAAATCGGCTTTGATGTAAGATTTTCTGTATTCCATATGTCGCCAACCCCAAGTTAATGAGGTGACAAAGATAGCACAGAGTGATGCAGGGAAATGGGAGCTGTGGCATGGGAAGGAGCAACATCTACTGTTTGACCTGAAAATTGGAGCTGAAAGCCTTTGCATCAGTGGGATACTGTAGATAGCTGAGTTGCAGCATCTTGCCTCCTTGAGATGCACCATCTTCTGAAGAGCTTCTTCTGGTATGTTTAGTCTCTAATTTAGAAAGGGAAAATGTCAATTGGTGTGTAATTCCAGAAAAGATTCTCATTTCTTGTTCTACCTCATCCAGTATGCAAATTGGATTGCACTGAAATTTCTGTTGCCTATTCATTGTTTCAAATCTTCAGGTTCTGACTAGGTAGCACAGTATGGAATTTCTCTTCTGCTTATTATGTGAAATTTTTATATTTTTCTTTAATATTTATGTGCAGCATTTACTGAAAAAAGGAGAGCAAGTAAAGGAATGTACTTACCCAAAATGTACTACAGTCAAAGTGTTTTTGTTGATTCCCAAGTGATACTTTTTATAATACCCATCAGAGAGCAAATTGACACAAATATTTAGTGGCTTTCCAAAGATGAACTTATTTATTGCCAAATTTGTGTGGAAATGCTTTCAATATGCTCTGAAATATCTGCTTTTAGAAACTGCCAATGCCCAGTTACTGCTGTGTAATCTGTTGTGTAATTATACTGTGTAAATGTTATCTGTAGGCACACTGCTCTCTATCAGGGCACTGTCTGCTGTTGGAGCTTCCACTGCCATGAGTGTGATGGTTTTGATGTCAAGTCAAAGACTCAGAAAGCTTCTCATCCTAATATCCTTAAAATACTCGGGTTTTTCCACTCCTCCTTCTAGTTAACATACAAGTACATAATTTGCAGCAGGATCTTAAGGGTTTTTTGTGCAATTTTCATGTGTTCCATTTCTGTTACTGGATTTGAGCATGTTGTAATGACATGGTATTGTACTTATGGAAAATACTCATCATGAACTCTTCCTTTAGGTTGCCATAAAAATAATTGACAAAACACAGCTGAACCCAACTAGTCTACAAAAGGTATGTTTTCACATTTAATCTTTCAACTGTATTATAACTTGTTCACTTCCTTCCATTTACCCTGAATGCCTGTGCTGGAGAATCTGAAGCACTGCATACCTTTGCACACGTCCAACTACTGTATTTAATAACTGGTTTTGTAACAGATATTTTTGACAGCCCTGCAGTTGTTCAAGCTGAACTCGTATGGAGCTGTAAACTGAGAAAACAGTGGTATTTGCCACTTCCTTTGTCTCCCAAGCAGAGCTGACTCTGTGGAGAGGAGGTCTGTGGTTTGGTGTCATGCCCCTGTGTCTCCTTTGTGCCGGTCACTTTGTTAAACTTAAAAATGCAAAACTCATGTTCTGTCCTCTTAAACTGGCCTTGAAAGTACTGCCTGTGGACTGAAGGCCAGGCAGGATCTGTGCCTTTCATGAAGTTGCAGCAGGAGAGGTGGTGCAGTTGTATGAAACAAATTGGGCCATGGCTATTCTGGTTTCTTCCCTCTAGCTCTGAATGTTTAATGTGCTGTTACAGTTGTATCACCATATCTTTTTAGTACAGAGTGATAAACCCTGCTCTTGCATTAAGCAACCCAGTCTGTTTGGGAGTTCATGCAGGAAATACCTTTAAATGTTACTTTTACTTGGGACTTCTCTACCTCTGGCCTTTTAAGTGCTGCAGTCAAAGACTTTTTGTTTACTTTTGAGTACTTTGATAAAAACTCCCTTCAAATATTTCTGTTTGAACAAGAGAATACGCAGAATTTACCTGCAAACAAAATGAAAAGAGAGTAACTAGAGTAAACTGGGGAATATACACATTTGTATTTTATGCAAATACTAAAAAGATCATGTGCCGAGATTTTTTTATCAAGATTAATGGTGCAAAAGTAAATTGGAAAAAGTTGTTACATTTTATGGTTTTGTGGAGAGGCAGAGAATAACCTGTAGGAGAAAGGCTCTGTCAACCGAGCAGGTAGCAGCTTTGTATGACTCTGTAGTTGGGGTAAAAGTAGATAATCTGGTTCCATTTTTCTCTTTTTTTTTTTTTTCAGTTTAGTCCTAGAGGTTATTGGTGGTTTCTGGGTAATCAGGTGAAAATAAAGTGCAAATTAGGTAATGTGATGGATTAGATAAAGTTGTTTTCTGTGGCAGATTGCAACTTGGGATACCTAAATAAAAATTGTTGAAATCTTGAAGCACTTGAAAGCAAAATAAAAGCTGTGTGATTAAAAGGGGAAACATCAGAGTGTGGGAAGAATAATCGAGAGAAGTAAAGAGGTCATGTTTTCAGTTTAAAATGTAAAATCGTAGTCCTTTAAATGGTGTTACTTGAGATTGGGCTCTAATGCCAGTTTAAACTCATGTCAGGGTAGAGTACAAACCTTTTACAAGTCACAGGTGTTCAGCTGGTAAAGCTGCAAGCTGGAAGTGTGCATGATGGGCCTTTGATTGCTGGATTTCAGCCAGCTCAGTGTCCACTCATGGCTCCATCTCTGTTGCAATTTAATTTTTATTTACAATTTATAAAATTAGATTATGAAGTGTGATTTGCAGTATGATCTTGGGAACCACTGGATTTCTTAACTGGGAGTCTGGAAGAATAGTACCAAATAGCAGGGTAGATATCAGATCAAATTTGTGGAGTGAAATTGCTAATGTGCTTTCCTCTCTATGCTCATTTGTTATACAAGCACAAAAAAAAAATTAGCAAAATATATCAGTTTTCAATTCAAAAACGGAAAGCAGTTTTTATTAAAATTAAGTGCCTGCTTGCTGTAGGAAGCAGAGTGAATGCACAACATAGCTACTTGCCAGCTCTGCCTGACCAAGGCTTTTTATTCTGCGAGCCTTTGCCCCTTTCTCCCCAGCCTCGGTGCCTTCGGAGCCAACTGCACACACGACCTGTGGATCTTAGCAGGGGAAGCTAAGATGGAAGTGCTTCTGATCTTGCACTTGTGGAGAGAGAGATAAAATATTTGAGGTATGGTGGGGAGGGAAGGGCTGTGCCCAGAAGAGGGTGTGGTGTTCAGTGTCTCAGCTGCGGTGTAGCTGCACGCCCGAGTCATCCTTAGGTGGGGAAACAAATGGTGATTAAATGCTGCCAGTTCTGATTTCTTTGTGTTCCATCTTCTACATCGATACTTCAGCTGCCAGGAAGAAGTTAACCTTGTTAAGGATTTGCTTTGCTTTCCGGAGCAGTAATTCTTGGTATGCCCTCTCTGCAGCTCAATACTGATATTCAGCAGCGCAGCTCCTGCAAGGGTCGCGCTTCTCGTCTGCTGCTGAGGAAGTTCTGTGGCAGCCACATGCAGCTACACTTCACTGTTGTTTTAGGACCTAATTACTGCTCTGCTGCTCTTGCTTAGTGAAGAGGAAGTTGTAACTGGTACTGCGCTGCTTTGAAAGAAAAGGGAATTCTTAGAGGTTTGTTCCCATGCTGGTGGTGTTAGTCATCATCACTGTTCTCCACAAATGGACTTGTGTACATAGTTCCAGTGGATATTGGTCCCACTGCAGACAAGTGCTGATGCTGCAGAGTTCACTTCCTCCTCGACAAAAAATAATTTTTTTTTCTTTTGAGTTAGCAATGCCATTATATGCGAAGGTTTTTTTTTTTAGCAAGCCCGTGTAATAGCACTAAATCATTTCTCGTTTTCCTATTTGAGAACTTGGCTCCTCAGCCAAATATTTTTGTTCATTATGTGCAGATGTTTTGCCACTTACTTGGGCAATACTTATTGTTAAAGCATTTAAGTGTTCCTAAACATCAATTTTAACATGGTTCATGGCCTTTCTGACCATGGGTCAATCAGTGTTTTAAGAACTGCAAGAAAAGGATGAGAATTTTAAATGCTCAGGCATTTCTGTTTGTAATGAGTATCCCTTTCTGTTTTCAAGTTGTGCTCAGTTTGAGGCAAACTTGTATTGTGTAAAGGCTTTTTGCTTGAGGCTCTTTGTTAGATGTAGGGCATATTTCAGGGAGCAGTTACCAGGAGAAGCCTAATACACAAGTCAGGCTTGAGCTGGCTTGGGACAACACCCTGTGAAAAGCCTCCTGTAAGGGAGAAGGTGACCAGGAGAAGTTGGTGCTCTGCAGCTGGCACTGAATCACTTTTTAGCAAACTTTTCCAGTATTTTTAAAATAATTAGTTACAGTCTTGCGATAGCTACTGTAGAAGCACTTCTCGTCTGTCTTTTGCTGTGTTCAAAGAGAGTTAACCTAAAAGAGCCAGCTTCCATTGCTGGTTCATTTGGATTTTTTTATTCATTTTTTTGGCTCACAGCATTAATTAAATGGCATTCTTTTCCTGTATCTTACACTCAAAGGACCAGACCACAACAAAGCTGAAAGCCATTTGTTTGGCAGACTAAGGATGTTTGTCTTTGCCTGGAAACGTTTGTAGAGCTCCTGTTGACGGAAAATGAGCTGTTCAACAAGCTGGGAGTAGTTTTTAATCTCAGTATTAGAAACTAAACTAATGAGAACTGTTTTCAGTTGTTTGTCTGCCTTTATAGTTTCATGACGACGAGTAAGTTCCTAAAACAAAGACAATATTTTTCAGTATTGAGAACCTTTGTATTACATTTTCTGATATTACACCTTGTTCTGTGTTCCTGTGGGCAGGGAACCTCAGAGGTGTGAGGTTTGATCATTACCTGGCTGTTTGCAATGAATTTTATTGTGTGATGATAGCTACTATGTCATTTCCTAGAAAGGGATGCACATAATATTTTGGGGGAATGAAATCTGTGAAACCTTTATCCAGCATACTTTGTGAAAGTTGTATGATGTTTTACATATTATTTCTCTATCAGAAATAGACTATAATATATATTTCAGTGTCAGGCATTTGCAGATATCCGCATCTGTGTCAAAATGCGACATACAACAGATACGGGTGCCAATCTGAAGTGCATTTATCTAGCTAAAATTACAATTTGGTGGTGGTTGTATCCTATTCCCAAGTATTTTTATTTTTAATTTCCTCTGAGACAGAAATAGTCTGTTTTTTAAAAGAGCTTGTTCCTAGTCACCCACTTGAACAAATGGCTCATAATGTGGAATCTGCTTTTTGACATGCTTCATGGGTTAGTAAAGCAGAGTGGTCATTGTGGTCCGGTGTTTTGGTGAGAATCTGACCCAGTAGGCTTTATCTAGGTACTGGGGGTGGAAGATATCAAATATCAGATACAAATTAAGAAAACTCTTCGAAATTGTAAAAATTGATAAGAGGCTTTCTGTTATATAAGCTGTGATTAAAAGTATTAATGGAGTATTCAGAATATATTATACACCCGTTTAGTTGAAATGAATGAAAAGCAAGAAAAAAATAGCTATAAATTCAACTGCTTTGAGAGTGATGATGTAGTCTACCCTGTCTAATTACATGTGAAAAAGCTCCAGAAATAACATTGTTTAAAAAAGAAAAGAAGGCAGTTTTACCTTTCTAGAGGATAAAGAAAATGGGTGTGCAGTGGTTTTGAAACTATCTTGCACGACCAATAATTTACTTGATCAATCAATCCTGATTTCATTTAAGCAGCTTGTTATCTAGCAAAGTGTCAGGCACAGACCTGGATAGCAAGATAATTAAAAGCATTTGGAGAACTGTTTATTTTTCCTCTGTGCTCAGGTAGTGTGCCAATCCCAGCTGTGGCTGTAGCAGGGAGGTCTCCCAGGCAGTGCAGTGAAGATTGCTCCCCAGATGTTGGTGTTTGCAGAAATTCTATTATTCTGAAATATCAGAAAGCAGAGAATGGTTAGAACAACTGGTCTTCAAAATGTGAATTTTTGCTACTGATTTATTTAAAATCCACCCCTTGCATTTTCTTTTATTAAAAAAC
>VRYO01002775.1:5047229-5098158 GCA_009812075.1 Sialia sialis | reverse complement strand
TTTTGAGTTGTTACTAATATGTGTAGACCTACCAAATTTCTTCACTTTATCTGAAATCAGACCTGAGCCAAATCTTCCAGCAGCACTTTTTGTTCCTTACTGTAATTAACAATGCTGTTATCTCTATCCCATACTTACAAGACTCTTGGGGTTTTTCCTACGTCTGCATTCCGCTGGAGCTGTGGACTTCTATTCTGCTTCAGTCTCTTTACATGAAGTTCAATGTGATCTGTTAGGTTGCTGATACTCCTGTAGAAATTTCTGTTAGGTTTCTAATAGAACCTCCTGGTTACTCTCACTTTTTGAAGCATGCTGTTAGAAGATAATTGACACTGAAGAACATCAGCCCTCTTGGGCTTTCACAGGGGAGCTGCAGAGGGAGAGCAGCTGCACACTTGACTGCCATGTAGTGTAGTCCATAGAAAGAGAATTCTTTGGTTTTCTGAATACCTTTTCTGAAAAGAGTATTTGTGCTTCAAACGTTTTGTAATATTTTATCTTGCAACTGCTTTTAATTTCTCTGCTATTTACCAGCTTTGTTCAAAGCAATGTTTTATATTGCAGTAACACTACCTGTGGCATTTTTAGTATTACAGTTGTGAATTTGTGTATCTTTTGCAGAAGAGTTTTGAGAGGTGAAAATAATTAACGACTTTTCAGTCATGAGTTTGCTTTCCTTTCTAGTTTGTTAAATGTCACTCCATATTTTCATTCAGTTGCAGAAGGACAGAGTTTGCTCTGTGTGACAGGAAAAGTTCAAATCTTCAGAAATAATTAAGAAAAGCCCTCTTCACATGAGTATTGGCAGTGGGGACATGAAACATGACAATATCCTTACAATCAGTACACTATCTCTGGATTTAGGGCAGGGGATATAATGTCATCCTGCAGCTTGACATGGGCAGTTGTCCCTCACCACCATCCTCTAGGGTGGGCTGGAGATGGAGCACTTTTATGTGGGGGAATGGTGTGTTTTGTGAGATATTTCTGTTAAATAATTCCTGTACCTTGTGTGTTAACACCAGTGCTTGCATAAAGGGAAGCAGCACGAAGGGGTCAGGAAAACACCATTTGTGTTCTGCCCTGTTAATTTTGGCAAGCACGTTCAGTGTGTTGCACAGAGCACCAGGCGGCTTGAGGCTGTGTCTGGAAGTGTCAGTGGAGCTGTGCTGGCAGACCCAGGACTAGATGCTGCTGTGCCTCAGTTGCCTTGCAGCAATGCTTCTGAAGGGCTGAGGGGTGGCCCCTTCCCTTCCCTTCCCTTCCCTTCCCTTCCCTTCCCTTCCCTTCCCTTCCCTTCCCTTCCCTTCCCTTCCCTTCCCTTCCCTTCCCTTCCCTTCCCTTCCCTTCCCTTCCCTTCCCGTCCCTTCTTAGAACTTGCTGGTATAGTTGGATAACATGATTTTTGCACTCTATTAACAGCTCATTTTTCACCTGTGATGTGCTGTTGTAGCACAGCAGATCACAGGTTCCTGGGCTTTAGCAAAGTACTGAAGAATGCTGAATTCATACCAGTAACATACTGCAGTGCTCTTCTAAAGTTGTTCTGGTGGGGATTCACAAAAATTTGGAACTGTACTTTTTGTGAAGGGAGTGAAAGATGTGTGAGATATACTGGTCAGCAGAAAGCTGTGTGGGCTCACAATGGTCTTCTGAAAGGCTAAGGTCACTTCTTTCCTGAGCTGTCTAGGGTCTTTCCTGGGTGTTTTTAGGTTTTTGAGGGTTGATTTGTTTGGGAGGGTTGTTAAGCTTAACTCTTCCCTTCAAGAAGTGCTTATTTCATGAAAACCATTGAAATGCTAATAATGTTTGTCCTTTGTGTTTAAATGACTTTGATAAAGTCATCAGTCTTTAAGGAGAGCGGCTGTTTGTTAGTTGTTTCATTAACTTATTTCACATTTTATGTTTATTTCAGCTCTTTAGAGAAGTAAGAATAATGAAGATCTTAAATCATCCAAATATAGGTATCTTGTTTCTTTCACATAATTTCCGTTTCTGGAGAAGTTATCGTTTTTTTCACTGTTAAGATTGTTGTTGCATAAGTTTAAAAGATTATTTTGCATTAGAGTCTGAATTTACTGTAAAATAGCAGTAGTAAATGATACTTCAGAATGGTGTGTTTAAAAAAAGTAAAATTAATGTTTTGGTCCGTTTGCTCAAACTGTTATTTGCATAGCTAACAGATAAATTAGCTCTTTTTGAGTGTGGTATTGATTTTTGACTGAATTCAGGCTCTCATTAAAATTACCATATACACCAAAACCGAGTAGTGGTCAAGAATTTGTTTCAAGTTTGTACATTTAAATGATGTGGTACTCCTATGGGACTGGTAACTGATTTGTCACCACGTGTGTCAGTTCAGTGCACATATGTGGCTATTGATGTTCAAATCTGCATGTTCTGCTTAGCTGAGTTTTGTTCCCATGTAACAGAAGTAAAATACTGTTTCTTGAGAATATGTGATTCTGTTTGAGTTGACTAAATTTGCGACAGTATTTTCTACTTAGACAGAAAGTTTTTTTTAGAATAAATAGTCTGATATTATCAATGGCAGGCAAACAGTTTGGGTATTTTTCTTTCACAGAATTCTCTGGGGGGTTAACATAATGCTT
Organism: Sialia sialis; assembly: GCA_009812075.1. Classification (NCBI taxonomy): domain Eukaryota; kingdom Metazoa; phylum Chordata; class Aves; order Passeriformes; family Turdidae; genus Sialia; species Sialia sialis. The sequence continues at coordinate 5,095,546 of VRYO01002775.1, read as the reverse complement.
TTGCAGCTAGTTAACTGATGACTAAATGTCTTTTTTTTTCTAGTGAAGCTATTTGAAGTCATTGAAACTGAAAAAACTCTCTATTTAATTATGGAATATGCAAGTGGGGGTAAGTACCTCTTTGCTGCCATGAGACATGTAAGCAAAATGCCAAGTGAGAGAAAGCACTTGTTTTCTTGAAAGTTTTTCTTTCTTTTTCAGCAAATATTTATGTCAAGGTAGTGTAAAATATTAAGCAAAATCTTTAATATTCACTGGGACTTGTTTGGTCAACATAAATAATAAATGTAACTTGTAAAACCAGCTGCTAAACTTAGTACAACTTAGTAACATTTGCTTTTTTTTCTCAACTCCAATTAATTTGGAATCTTTTCTTGGCCACTGGTTGTTCCTGCCTGTAGCAAATAGTAATGTTCTCAATTTATTGTATTCAGTTCCCTACCTCTGGTGTCCTATTTTGTATAAGATATTTGGTAAAATCATGTTCAGATTAAACATTTCTGTGTTTCTTTAATTGTTACTTTCAAAAGTATGAGTACTGCAACTTCTGTTTTTAGATGTTGATGACATCTTACATATCTTAATCACAGGCCTTCTACTGTCAAGAATTGTTAGGCTTAGCCTTGTGCCATTTTAGGAGGAGCTTAAATGCTCTTCCTGATTGTAGAGGGGATGGAAAAACACACATCCTGCAGTGTCAGATATTTTCACCAGAGCCAGAATTAAGGTGTTCAGGCTTAAGTTACTCCTTGCTAGAACTTAATATCACTCAGCTTGTCAGTGTGACCCTTGAACACCAGCATCTGGGAATCCCAAAGAGTTGAAGCTTTTCTGTAGGTTTAGGAAGGAGATAGACTTTTTTCAGAGAAAATCAGCCTTGAATTCAGACTATTACATTAGATTGTGTGAAGTTCAATCAATTGCTACAAATAAGGCAAGATCTTCCACCTACCTGTGTTTTCTTCTAGCAGCTTCCTAAATGCTCAGCCAGGATTGGCTTAAACAGGAACAGAGTGGATAATACTCCATAAAAATACTGACTAGTGCAGGTGTTTGGGGAGACATCTCTGTGTTGTTTGATAGTACTAGATTTAAAAGTGAAGTCTTATTGCCATCTAGTGATTGGCTTCTAGGAGGTAGAAAGGCCAGTGCTTCTCTACAGGAGTGAGGACCTTCCATAGGATGATAAGTGAGAGGTAAGTATTATCCTTGTCTAAAAGGCCAAGAGCAGTACCTTGTGATGTGCCATGCTGTTCGAGACAGGAATGGCTGATTTTCACACTGGCAGGCATCAGTTTCCCCATTTCCTCTTTATCAAGGTAGAGGTCATCATGATGCACATGAACTGTCTGCAGGATGAAAGGCATCATTGCTACAGCTGCAAAGCTTCATATAAATTTGGGATAATTCTTTCCCTGGTATCTTTTTCCCTGAATTGTGAAGAAGTGTTCAGGTTTATTGCTTCAAGATTTTTTAAGAAACAGCTGTGAAATACAGCTGAGAGAGTTAGCTGAGTATTAAAGAAGACACTGCAGAGGAAAGACTGTTTTACTAGAAATCCTGACATTGCCCCAGATGGCTCAGTTGTTGCTTTTCCTGCAGTGTAATTACTTTTTTATTGCAATCTGGTGGAGTTGCATCTTTTAAAAAAATAAATATGATATTACTCAACTCTTCCCTTGTGGCTGGCTATAAAACCATGTTTCCTTGCTCAGTAGGGAATATTTAAATATTTGAACGACTTCTGAAGTTTTTATGTTTTTTGCGTACTGGTGAGGACTTTAAAAAACTGTGTTACTATTCTGTGCTTGTAGTTCTTACGTACATGACTGTTGGTTTTTAGTAAAGAAAATCTCCCATACTTTTACAAACGTGTCAGTGTTTCATGGGTCAGTGGCCTGCACCTAAAGCTCAAACATTGTAGTCTGTATTGATGTGCTGTAAAATGACTGCATTGGTTAAAGAGGGGGAAAAACTGAAACACAGTAGATCTTCAATAATCTTCAGTCATTCACAGCCATACAACAGTGGCTCCACTCAGTGTATTTTACAGGTATGATGGTTGTGTAAGGGTTTACATCAGTGTGTCCTATGCTCATTCTTGTGACTCTCCTTTTGGATACCTCTTCCAAGCCTAGGTTAAAGCTAAGGTTTCTGATTTTGTTTAGAACCATTTTATACACATACACATACACAAATTGAAATTTGTGTTGGTATGATGGCATTTACAAATATCATTAACTATTCTCATATATGAAGCAGATTTTTTCTGAAGCAAAAGAAGGTGAAGGTCTGTGAAGGGATAGATGTCATCTTTGTTTACAAAACAGAAGTATGCTGCTCTGTTTCTATCCTAAGTAATTGGAAGGAAATGGTTTCCTTTGTGTATACCCAGTCACTCATTACTTTCTTGTAAAAGAGATGATGGTGCAGTAAATTGCACAGCAGTTGTTGCTTGTTCTCTTGAGCTGTCCTGTAATCATAAACTTGAAGTACAGTTATTCTGGTAAAGCTGCTGTGGGCAACTGCCTGAGAGGAATCTACATTCTGAAATTGGCATTAATGCATCTCCTTATTGAATTGTAGGGGAGGTGTTTGACTATCTGGTTGCACATGGAAGAATGAAGGAAAAGGAGGCTAGAGCTAAATTTAGACAGGTATGTATAACATTCCTATATGTCAGCTTTCCCCTCACCCCTGTTTTTAATGCTGAAATGAGTAAAACAGCTGTCCTTTGCAGCGTTTAGCATGTTGTGGGCTTGTAGTTCTGAGTAAGAAAAAGCTTAGGTCACAGCAGTACTTTGAAGGAGTCACTAGTCTGTTAGTGGTGCTGGTTTCTTTAGTGCTGAGTGCCAGGGTGTCCAGGAGTGCCAGAACACAGACTGCTTGGTTTGGAAGTGTATTCCATTCCAAAATGCATTTCCTCTGGGCTAATTTCATATGTCCTTAGCTCAGCAGGTCTGCAACATTTTGGAAGTTGTTCAAATTTAACAAGCTACAAACAGGCCAGTTTAAAAATGCAGACGGTGCATATAGTAGTGATCCATTCACATTCTTCTGATTACATGAGAAAATACTGTTTAAAAGCTGTTCTAAAAAGTTACAGAAAAGTAATTTCTAGACTTTTTAGTTTAGCTTTCTTTATGATGAATAAGCTAGCCCTGCCAAGATGTTGGAATTTCATTGATCTGCAAAAAGCATTTCCATTCTACAGTAAAGCAGTACTGAACATAAGCAGATATTTTTGCATAGTTAATTTAAATCCACATGCTCTTGTAGCATCTAGAATTTCAGATCTAACCAGTCTTATACACTTGTTTCCTGCTCTTGTGCTGAAATTTGTCAATGCCTATTCCCTTTGGTCACTTGGATAGCCTCGATAATGTAAAAAATAATAAATGTCAAAATTATGCTCCAGCTTAATGATACTTGAAAATAATTAGTAGGGACAAGAGTGGTTTTTGGAATGGTATGTAGGGGTTTTAAACTGCTGGACTATGGCAGTGATGTGTCAGTCAGTTTCCCTTTGGAAGAGGAGGCTCTGATAGTTTCACTTTTTAAGCATAGCCATATATAAAAGAAATTTCATATAAGATATGAGACTCCCAGGAACTAAATTAATGATTTTGCTTTGTTTTCTCTCATCTTATTAAATCTTATATTTACCCTTTTTAATCTTTTGGGGAAAAAAGCCCACACCAAAACCACCACAACCACCAAACAAACAGAACAACCCAAAAGCAGCTGTAGATTTCATCTCCCCAGAAGTCATTTGTGATTACTGGAGTTTTACAGCTTGACAGTAAGGAAAACTACTCTTCAACAAAGTCTTAATGTCTTTTTAAAGCTGCTCCCTTCACTTTCATATTCTGGTGGGTAGGTAGCTTTCCTTTGTGATTGAAGGTTTCTGGTTTATGCTTCTGTGCTGTGTTGGGAGTAAAGTGGTGGATGTGAAACAGTCATTCCCACTTCAGCCATCTCTTCCAAATCTCTGGCTGTTGCCTTTGTAATGTCACTTGAAGAGCTTCAGAGTAACTTGAGAGGATTGACTGTTCTCTCTCAGTTGTGAATATTGGAAACTTCTACTGATAGACTTTCTGCTCTCAGTCTTCAATTTCTTTCATCAGGAGCTATGTGGAAAAAGATCTTGCAGTAATTACATTAAAATTGCATCTTTCTTCAATAAATATCTTTTTTTTTCCTAACAATTTTACTCCCCTTTAAGTGAAAACGTACAGAAACAGGTCAGACATGTTTTACAGGTATTCTTAGTGCTTAATTTTATGGGATAGTGTAGGTAGTGCAGGATATATGTAGCTTCATTTTCAAAAAGAAATGTGGAGGAAAAGAATTTAAAAGGTGGTTACCTGCTGAGCTGGGTATTTGACCCTTCAGGAATTTGGTTTATGTCCTCTGAGCCTGATGACTTTTTAAAATTGGTTTGTTGGGGGTATTTTTTGTATTTCTGTAGAATAAATGCTGTTTATAAAGATATATAGATAGCCTCACTTGTATGCACAGGAATATCCTTTTCAGTTTTCTCTTGCAAGTCCCCTGGTGCAGACAGCTGTGCTCTGTCCTCCCCCAGCAGCTGATTTCCTGGCTGCTGAGCTCAACCAGTTTTAGAGGGCCTTGATCTCAAAGAAGGGAGGTTCTTGAAAGCTTCAAAAGCCTCAGTTGCTGGGAAAAAAAGAGAGAACCCTAGAAATAAGCAGAGGAGAGAAACTGTAGCACAAGCTGATTGGGCTTTGCTAGAGAGAAAAGCATTCATGTTGGATGAAAGTCAGGTAACTTTGATCAGAGTTTGGCATTTTATGAGATGCTGAAGCTCAGGCTGAGGGACAGTGTCAAAGGAAACAAGGAAACTGAATCTTGCTGGGTTCACAGGTCGTAAAACTATTCATTTCACCTTACTGTAGTCCTGGAATAGCTTTGTGTCGCTTTTGGTCATTGTTGGAGGAAGAATGCACTCTGCAGACCTTTTATCTGATGCAGTGCAGCTGTTCTCTGTTAGATAGAGACTTATGACATAAGAGTCTTTTTTTTAAATTTGTTAACTGTTTTAGCAGACAGTGGCTCTTTCTGAACTGAAGAAACAGTTGTGCCATGGCATTGAGATTAGTTCTTACAATAGGTTGCATTATATCTTGTTTTCAGATCATGTTTCTTCTTTCAGTAGATGTGATTTCTGGATCAAACACTTGTTTTGTCTGAGGAGACACTTCCTTTCTAGCAGGCAAAGAACAGAATTTGGTAATTCTCCCTTCTTTGCTTGTTAAAGATAAAAAGGAACTATTTTTTAGTCCATCTTGTTAACCATATGTAAGTTTTTTGTTTTTTTCAGGAAAATAGAATGTAAAAAGACAGTAATCATATTATTCCAGTTGCACTTGACAAGGAATACAGGAGAAGATATAAAGTCTAGGAATAAAACTATGCTATACAGTTCCTCATTTCAAACTCCTTTTGTGTTGCCATGTGTGAGAAATTGAGAATGTTTTGCATTCTTAATGTCACTTATTCTTCTTCCCCATTACAGACTTCCAGGCAGTTCTGGTTCAGTTTCATCCTTTTTCCACAGAAAAGTCTGATGCAGAGCAGCAAGTCTCCTTAAATTTGTGTGTATTAATTTCCTCTCTTTTCTGCAAGCAATAAGATCTGGCCTTCTTCAGTCTTCTCACTGTTTCCCCAGTGAAGCAGTTTAGAATTCTTAATGCTGGTAGATGTTAGGACAGATCTTAGAAAACTATGAAATCCACAAAATACATCTTATTGATGTGTTCCAGTGAAGCAACAGAATAGTCATGACAGTGTGGAGGGGCTCTAGAGAGGTCATTTATCCTTTTGTCATTTAATCCTTTTAGAGAATGATTCTTCTGCCTAGAGAAAACTACTTCTTCAAAACCTATATTTATACAGATTTTAAAATCACTCTTCAGAAAAGTTTTTCAATGCTCCAATTGTTACTTCTAGCAAAAAGCTCAGATGCCTTTTCCCCTCTTCACCTGCCAAGTGTCAGAAAATTGCTCACACAAGAAGGTTGGGAAGTGAGGGAGCTGTCAATGGAAGCAGTGATGGAAGGTGGAAGACAAGGGTTTCAGTCTGGTGCAGCCATGCTTTATGATATTTTTCATTGCTGTTGATTGCTGTTCTTCAATTATTAATGTCCTACATATTGCATTATTTCACTTCATGTGGATTGAACTCACTTCTACAGTCTCTGTGCCATCCTGTTGTAATGCAGAGGAGTTCAAAAGCATCTCCAAAGGAAACTACTGCTTGATCATCTGCTCAGTCTTCCACTCTTAGGCAGTCACAATAAAGCAGTTCAGGAGTGGTAATAGTGCTGTGTCTCTGCAATCCTGAATAAAGCCTGAGGTGTTTGTCAGGCTGTCAGCATTGGAAGCCCTGCAGAGTGAGCTTGTGACTGGCACTGAGGTGATGGTAGCAGAGAGAAAAGGAAGAGAAACCTGAAGAATGGGACAAGTGGTGGCTTGGGAGCACTTTGGCAGTTTCAGTAACCGTAAAACGCTGAACTTGGAGTCTGAAAGAGAGAACCAGTACATAAAGGAAAAAGCAAAACCAGAATGAAGGTGTAGGGAATGGAAATAATACTTCGACTTTCCACTGTCTGCTTGGTTTCTAAGGTCACATTTTGCATGTGCAATTCAAGAGAATACAGGGCACAAAAGATCACTTTGGTGCTTAAGTTTCAAATACAAAGCTTACTGGTGCATCAGTTATTTGAATTACCAAGAACTTCCAATCCCTTTCATGTGCTCTAAATGCTGAGGGCAAGAACCCTGGCTCTTCACCAGTACAGGAGGATCCTTATACTAAACTGGTGATCTGATCATGAGTTATTTTCCTGTAACAGTAATGCTACCTCATTTCTCTCAGGGGAGTCTTCTTACTCTTGAGTGAAGACTGAAAAGACATTTATTTAAATGTAGCTACTATTTTTATGTGCAGTTCCACTTACTTTAAGAAGTCATAATATCTGCCTCAATTCTGACCATGCACGCATGACAAAATGCATTTGACTGCATTTGTGGTCATGTAAGAATAGTACTTCATCCAGCTTTTCCAGACGTGTGAAGTTCTGCAGCAATGCTTATGACTTCCTGAAGCAATGTACTTTAACACTGCACTGTTTAAATAGCTTATATGCTATCTTATATTTATTTTATATTATTTTATTTGCTATATAAAGCAGGAAAACCTTTATGATATTTGGAAGTTATGATGGAAGAAGTTATTCCATTATGCCTGAGAGACATAAGAGAGTTTTTTCCCTTGAGCTTGCTATGCTATACGAAATACACTAAACCATATGCACTTAGGCAGCAGATCTCTGTCAGATGCATAGTTGCTTGCCATTGCATAGATTTTGACAAACAGGCTGTTTCCCAGTAGTTTCTCAAGTAACCAAGGCCCATTTCTTACCTTTTTTTCTCTCTGGCATAGCATGAAAAATCACCTTTGGAGAGGGCCTGGAAAACTTTAGTCTAGGGGGAAAGCTTTTATAGCTGTATACAGTACTGGAATGGAAATACTTCAGTAACCTTTTTGAAAGTCATTGCTTCTACTGGTCTATAATTAGCCCCACAGGAAAAACAAAATCCTTGTTCAAGCATAGGAGAAAGCAAATAGATCAAATAACACCGAAGTTATTCAGCAGCTTTCTCCCAAATATACTGGTCACTGTAGCAGTTGGTTGTGTAGGTCTGACTGCATGACTTCATGTTACCAACTTCAGTAATAAATGTTGAAATGTTTGATTAAAGCTGCTGCTTCTTTGAGATGTTACTTACATAATTTGGCTTGTTTTCTATCCAGATAGTATCTGCAGTGCAGTATTGCCATCAAAAGCATATTGTTCATAGAGATCTCAAGGTGAGTAGGAAAAAGTGTGTGTGGTGTATGTGTGTCAGCTTCTGTACCTGTGGGTGCAACCTTTATAATTTATAAAATACAGCTTATGCTGAGCTCTCTGACTTATTGATCTATTTATGTATGTTGTAGCAAGTTTTGAGAAATATTTGTAGCTTAGAACCATTTTAAAGAAAAGGGAAAATATTTATAAGGCTTTTAAATGCAAACATTTAATGGCTGCTGGAAGATAACCTCTCCCCCAGCGGTCACAATCAGATCTAATGCAGGTCAGTGTTAGCTGAGAAATCTTTCTCTTTTTTTAACAAGTGGTAGCTTGATAGAGATATGACAAGAGTTGATGTTGAACAGAATGAAATGCTGGTGGTGATAATGAAACTGAAGTATGGCTTCTTTGTAGCGTGGCAGGAAACAACATATCTCTTCTTTGAACACTGCCTTTTATATTAATAGCATTGCTACGTAATTTGTTCAACTTGTCATAGCTTTGTAACTTAAAAAAAGCAAAAAATAATGCCGCCACTAAAAAAAAAATCACTTGAAAACACTTTAAAGGTTTTGTTTATTACCAAGCTATGGCAAGAATACCACATGCTTATCAAGTATGGATGGTGAGAGTATATCTCATTTTCATCCGAATAGATCAAAATGTAAGATACATTTCTGTGGAGAAAAAGAGATGCTAACAAGTTTTCAGGTAGTGAAACAGCTCCCATTGTCTGAAGCCATTGTACAGAGATTTTAAAAACAGGATATGCTAATGGTTGACTAAAGCATACCTAAAGACTTTGCAAGGAGGGGAATGATAATGGATATTTCAGCTTCTTTTAAGAATGAATAAAAGCAACCAATAGCATTCTAAATCAAGTATTTTATTCATCTTACAAACCATTCTTTCTCTTCCAGGCTGAAAATCTATTGCTAGATGCAGATATGAACATTAAAATAGCTGACTTTGGTTTTAGCAATGAGTTTACAGTTGGAAATAAACTGGATACCTTTTGTGGCAGCCCACCATATGCTGCTCCAGAGCTCTTTCAAGGGAAGAAATATGATGGACCTGAAGTAGATGTTTGGAGTTTAGGTGTTATTCTTTATACTCTCGTGAGTGGATCTCTTCCCTTCGATGGACAGAACTTAAAGGTAGGTTTTTGTAGACTGTTGGCCATGTTTGTCTAATATTTAAGCTAATATTTTAAGTGACTTGCTGCTTACAAATTGCTGTCTGTTCTTGTTCTGTTACCAAGGAACTTAGAGAAAGAGTGCTAAGGGGAAAATACAGGATTCCTTTCTACATGTCCACAGACTGTGAAAACCTCCTCAAACGTTTCCTGGTGCTAAACCCAACAAAAAGAGGCACTCTAGAGGTAATTGCACGAATGAGGTGCATCAGAAAGCTTGAGATACTTTGCAGCCTGGATTTTTGAGTTGTAAATTATTATTTCTGTATTGTTTCTATGCATATTTGGTCTTTGGAGGTGGGATTGTTGATGAAAGCACATAACTCTTCAAAGATACTGTTTACTGAGCTTGTTACACACCTGACTCCAGTTACTTTCAGAATCAATGTCACAACAATTTCTGCGTCATATAGCTTTTCTTGGTGGTTAATTGTGGATTCCTGTATTAATGGATAATCCACCACATTGTTTTCCACATTTTCAGTTGTGAATTGGAGGTACTGGCTGCTGTAGTTGCATTTTGCCTGCCTTTTGTACCATCGTGGAGGAGGAAGGATCAAAACAGGGCTTCCATGGACTTGTCTTGGTGGAGCTTGGAATTCTAAGACATGTCAAATTTGTCACACTGCTCCTGGTCTGCATTGCAGGCTTTTGTTTCTCAGCTGTGATCTGGAATACAGTTGACTAGGGAGAAGCTGGGCTTGGTGTGCATAGTTGTTTCTCCTCACTGGAGCAAAGCAGTGGGTGCTGGAAGTGCTCTGGGAAATAAAAATTAGGAAAGACCTTAGTGTTTGTTACATAGAGAAGTTATTCTTCCCACAGCTTGTTTTCTTTGCTGCTAAGTGTACTGTACTAACAAATTTTTTTTTTTCATAGCAAATTATGAAGGACAGGTGGATCAATGCAGGGCATGAGGAGGATGAACTTAAACCTTTTGTTGAACCAGAGCTAGACATCTCGGACCAGAAAAGAATCGGTAAGTGAGTATTTTCCAGAGTATGAACTATTTACATGATGTGGGAGGGGATTTTTTTTCTCCACCACCACTCTGTATTTGTTTGACATTTTGAAAAAGTAACTAATCCTTTAAAACTGATACTTGATCAAGTTTATGTTCTCAAAGTTAATAATTCTGATTTAATTCTTTCAATGTTCCATCCTTCCTCTTGAACGCTCAGCCAGCTTGAAGATCAGTGTTTCAGTTACTTACAGAATGTCTGCTTGGTTTCAGATATTATGGTAGGAATGGGATATTCTCAAGAAGAAATTCAAGAATCCCTTAGCAAAATGAAGTATGATGAAATCACAGCTACATATTTACTGCTAGGAAGGAAGTCATCAGAGGTAAGTACCATTCTTAAAACTGCAAAGAAGCAAATCAGAAAGTGTCCTTAGCAGAGTTAGAAGCAAAAATTAAGTCAGTTACTGTAGGCCTTGCATTCCTGCCCAAAAATCCAGTGCACTTAAAGTCATGTTCTACTCATCAGCAGTCCAAATTAAGGAGATTTGTTCTCACCTGATTTTGAGCCAGTAAAGTCTTGCCTTTAGGCTCTTCAGAGCTGCCCTGTTTGCTCAGCAGTTACTCCTCTGAAGGATTTTTGTATGCAGTTATTGTCCTGGCTAGCCTAGGAGCTCAGGTGTGAATGTGCCAGGTGTAAGTATTATAAGAGAGCCAAGGAGCAGGACTGAACAACCTGAAAAAGTTATTGCATTGTAGATTACCTTTCCATATGATGCTGAGAGGGCTCAGCAGCAGAAAGCTGCTCTTGGTTCCTCTCCTGAAAGAGTTGGTGTGGTGGTCTCTACAAAGTGTATCCTCTCTTCCTGTTAAAACCTTGGAGAACTCTGAGGGGAGAGTTCTGAAAGGACAAATGGATTTTCTTTACTGATTATCCTTTGAGGAGCTGCAAATGCCACTGAGTTTTACCTAAGACATTTGTACAACTGTAAAAAAGGTGGGACCTCTAAGCAGCTACCCATGCCATCACTAATTTCCCATGTAGCAGAGCCATCTTCCACCTCCCTGTTCCTGCTCCCAGAATGTGGTGGATGTTTTAATTTGTTTTGTCTGAACTCCTTGTTTTAATACTCTCATTTGTATTGTAGTTGGATGCAAGTGATTCAAGCTCCAGCAGCAATCTTTCACTTGCCAAAGTTAGGCCAAGTAGTGATCTTAATAATAGCACTGGACAATCTCCTCATCACAAAGTTCAGAGAAGCATATCTTCTAGCCAGAAACAGCGGCGGTACAGTGATCACGGTGAGCATTTCTCCTTTTCAGTGTTGCAGAGTACAGTGACTTCCAGTTCTGCTCAGTTTCTGGTTTTGTCTCCATCCCCTAAGTCTAAGGAGTATGACAACAGCATAGTTCACAGCATGGTGGTTAAATATTTTAGTGAATAACTGATTTTTAAAATTTGTTTTGTTATAAAGCCTTCAAAAGAGCTTTTAGAAGAACGCTGAATGCGCCAATTTAATTCTCTTGTTCTGCCTTGTGTTGTCCCTTACATTCCTGACTGTGCTGGCAAAGTCTTGTTGCACAAATTGAAGAGAATGTTGCAACCCCTTTTTCATGAAAAGCACAGCACTCCTCCCCCATGCTCTTGTATGTCTGTTTAGCTTTTGTTTTCTTTTGACACTAGTAGGTCAGCTTGTGTCTAAAACTTGAAGAAATGTCAGTTTGCCAATAATTCTGGTTTCCTGTTTCCTGAGGGTAATGTCACTTGGTTATCCAGCAGGAATTCAATTTATAAAGAACAATGACTGACAAACTTACAACTCTTCTGCTGAATGAGAGTGCAATATAGTAAATTAGGATTTTCTAAATTTCTTGAAATCGTCCTGCTCAGACATTTAACTCATGAAAGGAATCCCGTTTTAGCCCTACATTCTCTGTATTCTGAGGTTGCTTTCATTGGGGAGTTTTCTCTGTTGCCAATTACTGGGGGTTTTGATACTTGTAAAACAAGTTTTAGCTATATAGTTATATGTTTATATATTTATATGTATTCTTTATGTGTGTATATACAAATACATATAATTTTTAATTAATTCTTAGTTTAGCGTTTTAATAAGAAGTTAATGTAACTTGATGTATTCCCTTCAAAGGTGTGAGATGTCAGAAAACACAATCCTGACACACCCAACAGACTTTAGCCAGTGTCCGGGAGGCTGTTAAGGCAAGAGGGAGCTTGGCACTGTTGAAGGGGCTTCCTCATTCCCAGGTGCCAGGAGCCATTGTGTGTTCCTGGCACAGGTGGGGAGGCTGCTGGTGAACCACTGCCACTTGTGGCTGTTGCAGGAGCACAGAGCACAGTGCCCCAGGGACCAGCAACACTGTCACCTTGTGTCACCAGCTGCCTGTGTCGGGAAATTGCTTGAACAGCATATGGCAGCACTGTGCTAATGAGGGATGCTCTGGTTTCAATGAGTCAGTTACTTGTTAAGTGTCTTAAAGATGATTCTAAAGGGTTTTTCTAGCAAGCCAAATGAGAAACCTTAATGAAATTCTTGAAACTTTCATGGAAATCAAGTAGTACCTTCACCTTGCAAGGTTCATCACGGTACTCAGTTTCCTGAAATACATCTATTTCAGTAATTCAGTTATCTTTTTGCAATTCTTCCCAGTGTTAACTATGTTGGTTCTCATGTTTGAATACATTTACATTGTGACAAAAAATAGTTACTAAACTTCTGAGAAGAAAAATTGTTATCCTGTTTCTTTTGTTTGTTTTTTAAGCTGGACCATCCATCCCCTCAGTAGTGGCATATCCCAAAAGAAGTCAGACTAGTACTACAGACAGTGACCTCAAAGAGGAAGGAATTCAATCAAGAAAATCCAGCAGTAGTGCTGTTGCAGGAAGAGGAATTGCACCAGCTAGCCCAATGCTTGGAAATGCCAGCAATCCCAACAAGGCTGATATTCCCGAACGTAAGAAAAGTTCGGCTGTCCCTAGTGTAAGTAGAAATGTTTATTTATCAAAACCATTAATTTTTTTGAGGTGTAAAAGTGTTAAACCTATGATTTACTGGTGGTGCTGGTTTTACTTTTCATTTATCAAGAGTAAATGTAGGTATTTTTTCCCTTGCAGTGTCAGCTATTCAAGTTACCTCTTAATAGTCATGTTGTAGTCAGTATTCATAATTAGGATTAGTAGCTCTTGGTAAACAGACATAATTTAGGTATTAAAAAAAAATTGTATCACCAACCACTCCTCTGTGGCCTCTGAACAGAAGAATGAAAACTCTGTTCTTGTTATCCTGTTTTATAGTGTCACATGTATAAGGAGGCACCTAATCTTTGTCCTTAAACATGCTATTTTAAGTCATAGTTATGTTATTAATGTTATCAAAGAAATGTAGTTCTAAAAACTCTTCAAAGATGTGTTTCAGCCTGTATTCAAAAGCAATGTTGCCTGGCTTTTGTCCTTGTGGGCTTCCCCCACCTGCTTCTAAGCCACAACAACAACAAGAAAAACATACAAGGGAGCAAAAGTAGTGAATGTACATAGTTTAGCAATAGGCAGTGTGCCAAAAGAAAGAAAATCCTTTATTCATTTTGACTTTAACTTTTGTTCTCTGTGGTTCCACCCTCAAAGGCAAAGTTGGAAATCTGTTTTCACATAATGCTTCACTCTTGTGGCATCTAATTTCTAAAGCTTTGGGATTTTGTATTGAAAAACTTCCTTCTTTTCAGAACAAAAAAATTCTCAGACCTTTCTTCAACTTCTTCACCTTGAAACAGAACTTTTTTTTGGTTTTTTTTTTAATTAGACTTGTCCCAAAAAGCTGTCTCATTTTTTTGGTCATAATATTCAACACCATTACTTACAACAAATGAGAACATAACTTCCTGAGCTGCAGGGCAGTCTGAAGCAAAATAAGTGAAATTAAACTTGTTTTAATATATTGGCCCTATATTGTTAGTTGGCTCAGTGGCTAGTAGTGGCTTGGCTCAAGGATATCAGCCTAAGAGTTTCCTTGGAAAAACACATCTATTGTAGCAGCTGTTCCTCATAAATGTGAACAAAAACGTAGGATTTTGGGGATCCTTTTTTGATTTTTGTGGTCCTCCAGAGTTTCCCTTTGTTCTTGATCAGTCCAGAAACCATTCAGGTTTGTTTTTTTTCTTAAAAGAGAGTTCTTGGCAGGCTAATCAAATCAGTTTTGTCCTACACTGAACTTCAGTTGGTATTGTATGGTACTTTATTCAAAAGATTTGTCACAGTTACACCATACTTTACATTCAGTATCCTTTCATCTGCTATTCTGTGCCACTCCTAAATATTAGGGATTTATTCCAGTAGGCTTATTTCAAATTTCTTATGACTGTACCTGAAATAAAATTTCACCTCGTAACCATCTGACTCAGTGTGCAACTGATCCAGCTGATCTTTTACTAGCAGTGATACCAAGTGGTGAACAGGATATCAGACTTATGTTGTCACTCAATAATTAGCGTTTAAAATTGCCTCTGTTTATAGTTCTTCACACCAGACAGTTCAAATTATTTTTTTTTCTTTTCTTTTTCTCCCCCCCCCGCAAAAAGCTGCAAAGATGACACTTTGCCTTTCTGGTTGTTGGGAATTAAGAGAAGCACTGACTTTTTACTCATTTTCTGCAGCTAAGTAGGGAATTCTGTTTCTTAGAGTGTTGTCATGCATCTAGAAGGCAAAAGTTACTGAAGTTACCATATCGTCCTGAGGTTAAAGAAAAGTTTGAGGTGAAGAGTGTTTCTGTTCTACTGAGCACTGAAGTCCTAAAATCTGTAATATGATGGAAAAGCAGTGAAGAGATGGAAAAATACCCTATAAAAACAATTGTTTTGACAGAACAGCAAAAGCAGTAGAACCAGTCCTTGATGGAGACCCTTAGTCAGTTGTGTGCTACTGTTATTAAATAACAAAGCTTAAAAGCCTGCTCTTAAGGATAAGAATTGTGCTTGTAGAGCAAATAGCTAAGTCTGAGTCTAGAGTGAGGGGCTCCAAGCTGTACTTGTAAAGTTAACAGCATGTTTAAACTCTTGTAACCCAAATAGTTCTGCAAGCTGAACAAGTACATATCAAAAATCTTCAAGCTGTTTGGGCAAATTAATAGTTAAAACCTGCTACAGACATTGGATAGTTAGCAGGAACTGATATATCTGTGTTTTAATAATTCCCTTTTTGTTTTTTGGAGCTTTGAATGTTTTCCTTAATGTTGTAATAAAGCTGCCCCAGAACCCTTAGAATAGCTTTGAAAAAACTGGAAGAGAAGAATAGGTGGTATATTTGAAAAGTCATCCAGGACCAAATACCATGCTAGAGCTCTTAATTAAATAGATTGGTTCACTGTTGAAAGTCAGAAACTTTTTCTGAAAGTTTTTCTACTGGTCCTTGCCTTGGTGTCTCTCAGTGGGAAATCACTTGCCTGAGCAGTGCACACAAGACTCTCTCTAGGAAAAGAGGAGGACTCTGTATCACAAATTCATCCTTGGTGCTGTGATTAGACCTTGTGCATGTGCTCACAAGTCTCAACATGTGCTTTGCTGTGTCAGCTCCTCCTGCAAAGAAGGCAGACAATGCCATAAAGATGAACCTAGGCAGCCAACCCTGACCCTAGGGGTTGTCATTCCAGCAGGGAGTGGGGTGCTGCTCACACCACTTTCCAGTGCACCTGTGCTATTTAGTCATGTCCAGAGATTAACAATCTGTAGATTGGCTGGAAAAAATGTCACAGCTGAAGAGCTTCCTTGATGCACAAGAAAGTGTAAAGGCCCCAGTACCAAGATTATTCTTGCCAAAACTGAAATTTGAAACCTTGAAGTGCTTAAATCTCTTCCCCTGACCTCTGAAATCTGAGTCAAACAGGAAAAAAATGTATACTCATGTTTCCATCTTTGCATTTCAAAATGAGCTGGGAGAGCATGTCCTTGCAGTCCTCTCATTTAAGATATGAATACCTAAACTTGTCTGCTCCCAAACCTGAAAATGCAGAGTCTTAGAAGTCTGGTCCAGCGCAGAGATTGCAGTCTTGTCTTTCCGGATGTGCAACATGACAATACATTGTAATGTTGTGTCCTGTCTTCTCAAGGGAAACCAACATTTCATGTTCAAAGGGATCAGGTGGAAAGAAGGAAACCATTGATTATTGTGCTTATTTCCCACCAGAATACCAGTGTTGGATATTTTAGGTGCTTCATCCTCCTTTGTGTCCTCAGAACAAAATGATCTGCAAATACTAATAAGCAATATTTCTCTGTACCACTGGTTTGTGAGGCCTCCCTGAAGTGTTCCTGTACAGTGTGTCCTCCCAGTAGCACATAAACAAAACCTCACCTTAGGTGCACAGCTTTCATTTCTGGCAAGCTTAGTAAAGAGAGAGGAGTTTGTACAGTGATAAATGACAGAGGAAAGTAGAAGACTCAGTGGTGGGGGTTTTTTTAAAGTAAATAAATGTATATGAAGACAAGGCATGTATAAGTAATAAAGTACAAGGAAAGGGCCAGGAAGGCTTCTGCTGATGCTGGGCACAGGCTTATCCCTGGTGAATATCTGGTGAAGAGTACTTGAGAACCCTTCAGACAGCTGCATGCATCTTACAAGCTAATTAATTGTTCTGCTAATCTAAAATATCCTTTATCTTTGTTCTTTTTAACACTAGGAGGTTGAGCACTTCACTGTTGCATTTTAATTTGTACATTTGTGTAAAAAGGTGTGTAACAAACAGGTCAGTAGTCTCTTAGACAAGATGGCTTCGTGGTTAAATAGCTCAGGGAATGTGTTGCTTGAGGCTCCCTAGAAAGCAGGTATTTTGCCTTAAGGCACTGGAGGACCTTTTGCTAGTCATTGAGAATACTCCACTCTAACAGTTTTATTTCAGGTTTGGAAACAAAAAAGGTTTGGCTACTTTGCTTTCATGCTTGAACTAGTTTTTCCTTTCTTTTTTTAATCCTTCTTGCCATGATTCTCTCCTGTGACCGTTTATGCGAAACCTTTTCTTAATGCTATTTTTAAAATCCGCTGAGTTTCCCTTGTCCATCATAGCATAATTCTTCAAAGAACTCCAAAAGGTTAGTTGAGCATGAAGTGCCCTGCCTGATTCTTAGTGGCCCTCCTTACTCAACATGTGCTTATCCAGGTGCTGACCAGTCATTCCCTTAAGCTGGCTTCCTCCAAGACTTTCCCCAGCAGTGATGTTTGAAGTTTACAGCCTTTTTTGCTTCCTGCTTTGCCCCGTGATCCTTTTCTTTCAAGAAAACTTTTTAAGGTTTCTTTTTCCACTTTTCCAACCATTTGCAGTTTCCTGTGTTTTGTTCTTGGGGTGGGGAGAAAAAATACAAAGGCTTGCCAGCTTTTACTTCCTCTAAGACCTGGGGGTGCATGTTTGTCTGGACCACCGTGCTTTTCCTACAGTAATTGAATCTAACATTTTATAATTCTGTTATCTGTGAATTACCTATAGCTTCTCAGTCGTTCCTGGAAAATTGACCGCCAACTTGGGCATATCTCCACCCTCTTTCTCTGTAAAGACAGAGGCAAAGTAATTCTATTTCTTTTCTCCCCTCTAAAGTAAGGTCTGTAGTTTAACTTCCCCCGGTTCTCTTGTCCTCAATGTATTATGCTTGTATTTAAATGTGTATTTTAAAAACTGTCATACTAAAACTCTCTGCAATTTGTCTCTTATTCTTCCCTGTTTTTAAAATTTGTCTAGTGTTTCATAGTATCTTAATATTTAAAAGTCCATGTTTACCTTCCCACTGAATTTTACCACATTTGTTTGTTAAGTCTTTGCTTTTCCTATCTTGTTTAAGGGTATGATTTTAACTTAAAGGAAAATTCTACAAGCTACAAGTGGTAAAGTATTTCAAAAATAGGCTATAAAGACACAGGCTATGCAGATGTAGAATGCTGTATATACTGAGTATTTGTAATTCAGATAGTTTGTAATTAAAACTTCAAGGAATATTAATTTTGAGCCATCAATATGAAATATGAGAACAACTTGTTAGAATTATTCTTTCTGATTGCATTATTCCTTACAAATAATAGATGGAGTTTGTATATTAAGTTATTTAATTATTGTAAGTTTTAGAACTGTGTAGAACTAGCATTAAGTAAAAAGCCTTCAATTATATGCAGACTAACCTCAGAAAAGCCTTCTGTGGGGAATAACAAGCCTATGTTTTTTAATTGTAGAATAATACTACCCCTGGAGCCATGACACGGCGCAACACATATGTTTGTAGTGAAAGAACCACTGCTGATAGGCATTCAGTGATACAAAATGGCAAGGAGAACAGGTATATGAAATGTCTTCCTATGGTATATGTCCCTTGTCTTCTCCTTTCCAAAAAACTGTACTGCCTAATTTAAAAATAATTGATATTCTAATGTAATTCTTAATGAAAGGTGAGTATAGCTCTTTGGTTATGGAGCACCTGTAAGTATGTTGGGGCTTGGGGTGTTTTCTTGTATTTAATTTCATAGTCTTTATACTTAAAATGTAAAATGAAGTTTCTGATTTCTGGTTAAATATATGAAATATTTGTAGCAGCCTTCATCTTAAATCTGTTACAAACTCCTGTGGCCAAACAGCACGTGCTTGCAGAAGAGCCTTGTTTAGTGTCAGACTACAAAGTCCATCTCTCTTGAGCCACTCTCTTTTTATACTTCACTCTAAACTCTACTTCCCTGGGATTATTTGAAATACCGTTTTTGCTGCAAAGTCTCAGGGAGAAGGTAATTTTTTCTGAGCAAAGATGAAATGGTGATCAGCCATTGTCTTGGACTAATAGTGTTTCTTGCTGATACTGTGGCAGTCTAATTGTTTCGCAGGATTTACAGAACTCAGCTGCTTCCCTCCTCAGGGTATCTCCATATTCTAAGTGAAAACAGTGAAATAACAAATTTCATTCTGTTTTACTGAATGAAAGCCTGAGTAGAGCATGCAGTGGAACTAGAGCTAAGCACTATATGTGTTGGCAGTGTGGATGCATCTACTGCCATCCTGTGAAGACTGAGAAGAGCTGTCAGAAATAATATAGCGCATGTAGATATCAGGTGTAGAGTAGCAGCTGGGAGGAATACCACCAAATTTCCTGGCTAGCTGAGGTATTTCAATTTCCAGCCCTTCTTGTCAGAATTTTACTGCTGTCAAAAGCTGGCAACAATTAAGTAGTTAACCCTTGCCAGGAGAGCACAGCTGATACTTATGTGTACCCCTCTACTACTCCTCCCAATTTTCTCCAACCCTTTCTTAATATTATGATATTTCGTAAAGGGTCGAAGAAAATACCTATTTTCTAATTGTGTTGAAGTTGGCGGAAGATCTGCCTTTTTTTGCAAAAAATGTTTTCCCTCCTTTTGGCAGTTGATGAGAGATTCTGATGTTGTATGGAAAGCCTGTCTCTTCCCTGTTTGATTCCTAGGGATATTCCTAGGGATAAATGATTTTGACCCTGTCTCTTCCTCCTAGCTTTCTGCTAATGGAAAGTGATTAAGGAAAGAGTCAAGTATAAGTTTGAAGACTGCCAAAATTGTAGTTGGCCAGCTGGGCCTGCAGTCACCTGTTTTGTGAAGCACTGGGCAGCTATTTGGTACTGTCTCTTAGGATGTCTGTCTCAGCCTTCATTGGTTACTCCTTCTTAATCCTACCAGGTTGTTTAGGTTAAAGCTCACCATCCTTTATCTCATTTGATATGTTAATAGCTTTATTCTTTAGGTTTTTCTTTGGAAAAAATTAATCTTTCTGTCCATAAGTTTTGATCATTTTTTTATAACTTGATTACTTGGTTGAATACAATTTCTGTTCATCCTTAAAGTAATACCTTGAATACAATTTCTTTATTATATTTTTAAAAGCTATTAGATACTGTTTACTAGGAATGCTTGTGATTTAAATGTTCTCTTAATTTGGGAGTAAGTTCATATTCATTAAGAGCTGTCTTTTGAAGCAATTTTATTTCCTCAGCTTTGAGTTCTCAGAAAACTGATGTTTTTCTGGTTTGCCACATATAGACCCTAAAGTTAAGATTGAGTACCACTTGACAATTATATTAGTTGTGTTTTATATTCATAATTGGTTATCCTTGTGTAATTTGCCTTTTTATTGTCAATATGATATTTAAACGTAATTTGCTTTTTCTACAAACTAGCCTTATTTGGGTCATTTGAAATGTCTGAGAATTTATATTTGCACAGGTAAAAAATGTCTTTATAACTTTTATCATGCTTTTTTGGATAACTACATTAATTGCTTTTTATAGAGAGTTAGAAACAGAAAAGGTAATGAGAATGCAGAATGCATTGCTAATTGTATTATATTTAGAGATGTCATTGTCTGAAACACTTCAATACTAAACTGCATGTTCATTTTGGCACAGTTTCATAATTACTGCGATTTGGCACAGAATTCAGCATTTTGTTGCTGTAACTGGGTAAAGCATTGACTGGTCACATGAAATGCAAGGACCTTTAATGCAGGAAAAATCAACATGCCTATTGATGGTACTGGCTCTTAAGAATTAATCTTTAATGTTACTGTACTCTCAGCTTGGCAGAAAGTAACTCTAGCAACTTGTTCTCTTTTCTTCTATAAAGCAAGATCTGAAGTTGAACCTGGGCTTTGTACATATCCAAGGTTTAGTTAAAAATTTCTTCTGTGCTTTTGAAATGTCTGGTGGCAAATGTTACAGGCAGGAGTAATTGCTGTAAATGGTTTGTTACAGATTGGATTTTAGATTTTCCATAGCTAGTCAGATGACTAGCTGACTGTGACCCAGTAAAAACTTGGGAGATTCACCATAAAAGGCAAGATGCACACATTTAAAAAATCTCTATTGTTCTCTGTAGAGAGAGTGTTAAAACACTACTTACTCTGCTTTTATCTTGCACACTGAATTCTGAGAAGGCACTATTTCTCAAAGTATGAAAACTTTAAAGAATCAATAGTAGATCTGATGTTGGAGAAAGTAATCTTGAATACCCCTGCCAGACTGACAGAAGCAAAGAGTTCTAAGTCTCCATCTCTGCTTTAACGCATTGTGTGGCTGACACAGGCCAACTCTGTTGGCTTTCCTCCAAAGCCTGAGCATTAATTAACGCACTTGGGGACTCATGAAACACTCTTCATAATGATAGGCAATTGCTTTAAATCATTTGTAACACAAATGATTTACAACAGCTTCAGATTTTTAATAAGCCTTGGCACTAATTGGTGATTATTAGTTCCACTGTTCCTGTGTTCCCAGGCTAGTAATCCAAGGAAGCAGATTTCTAGCAAAGCAGCAGAGGAAGAAAAGGTCTCTTATTGATACCTTTAGATGTCACATCTTTGAAGGCAGGTGACTAAAAACTTGGGTCTTGTGTTGTAAAACTAGATTCTTCATCTTTTGCAGTAAATATAGAGGAAAGGAGAGCTTGAGAGACTAGTGACCAATTATGTGACTTCAGGGTATTAGTTTTGAGATGAATGCTCATTTTCTTACAATTGCTTAAAACCCTGGATTAGTGTAAATGCTGGGCCTGTATTGAAGGTTCATTGTAAGTAGTACTTGTAGCTGTCATCTTGATGGATTTAACTTTGTTAAGATACATGCATGACTCAGATGAAGTTTTTCAGAAAAGTTAAAAACAAACCAAAACCAAGTATGTTTGGCTAAGCATTTTAGCTAGCAGCTCAGATGTCTGAGCTGTGAGGTGTTTTGCACTAGTGCTTTGGGAGCTGAACCTGAGAAGTGGATAAGCAGACTAGCATTCTGGTAGCTGCACTAGCATTCTTCTCTCCAGAGTCTGCTGTACCTGAATTCTGTAGCAGGGCCTGAGTTTGTGTGTGTAACCATAAAGTAGCTTGGAAGTAAGCATGCAGTGTCATGAAACTGCCACTGATTTCTTAACCTTGAGCAAAATTTCTGAATTACAGCCGTCTAACTTCTAAAGAAAACTTCACATGAATTACATGGTGATCTAGTCTGAAAGGCCCAAAACATCTTGTAGCTTCTCACTTTTCTCCTATCCTTATTGTTACTAGATAATGTGAAGGCTGTAAAGAGTATTTTGGCCTAAATAAATAAATTTAATGCTCCTGTTTGAATATATTATACAGCTGGCAGCTTACTGGCCATTCTGCTAAGGCAGTGCTCTATACTTTCCTTCAAAGCCTGAATGATAATTTGGAGAATTTAATGTTCGTGGTCAAAGCGATACGAGATGCTCTTCAACAGTCATTCTTCTTTCTTCAGAGAGCAGCAAGCATGTTCAGTGCCTACTACATGTATAGGGTCATTATTAGCAGCATTTTTCTTTTGCCCTCTCTGGAGCTGTTAAAGATCATGGTATTTTTTGGTTTTGATTGTACCTGTGTGTACATCTCAGTTATCTGATGTAGATTTGACAGCTTGCCCAACTTTCACTAATTTCTTTTAACACACATACATTCTGAAAACAAAAGATTTTGCTGTAGTAATGAAGCTATCGTCTTTTGGAAAGTGCATTTGGTGGGGGTTTTAATGCATTGTTTACTTTTAAGAGCAATACAAGTTACATCAGTGCTTTATCGTAGAGCTTTGACATAGAATTCTGAGTTATTCAGGTTCTCTACGTCAAGGAGGGTATCACTGCAAACTAATGCTAATGGTAAGAGCGTGGTCACTTAGAGATGCCCAGTGCTGTGTAAGTAAGGATGCTTTTTAAGGGGAGTGTAGGGTAGTTACTGCTGTTTGCATAGAAGACGAGGGCTGTTAGAGTTCGTGTTCTTTGATAAACCAGTTAATAGAAGGAAAAGTTTGCTTTTTTTTTCTATGCAGTAGTTTGTTGTTGGTCCATCATGCTCTTCTTTCTGCCTCTGCCTGAACCCAAACCCCCTCGCAGCCTGACAGAAATGTTCGCTTACGCAGCTAGCCCTGCTTCAGTTTGTACCACATCCTTCTCCAGTGTTCGGCTGCGACATCAGAAGTCGATGTCCATGTCAGCCTCTGTGCACACGAAGATGATGTTGCCTCCAATAGACAATGGC
Organism: Sialia sialis; assembly: GCA_009812075.1. Taxonomy (NCBI): domain Eukaryota; kingdom Metazoa; phylum Chordata; class Aves; order Passeriformes; family Turdidae; genus Sialia; species Sialia sialis. Next base: position 5,072,480 of record VRYO01002775.1, on the reverse strand, counting down.
GCAGATAACTTCAGGCCTATGTAAGAACCAGAAATCGTTGTGACACTAACTTATACCCACTGCTTCTTAACTTTGTGCTGTGGAATTTTAGTCCTAGATTGTTCTAGTATATTTTGCCCACAAGATGTGTGTTTCCTCATTTTTTTAGTCTTGTTTACATTTGTCTTGTGGTGTGTCAGGCTGTCTGTGACATAATCCTGCAATAGTGAACCTTAATTTTTTCCTATTATTAGGAGTATTGGACATTCCCTATTGTCAAAGTTTGTGGAAGGCTTTAACTGTGTATCCTGAAGGACTTCACTACTTGGAGCGGTTTGCTTGTAGAGAATTTTGTGTAGGATACTTTCAAATTAGCAAGACTTTCAAAGATGTATGTACAGAATGTGGAGGGAGAGACATTAAAGTTACTGATTCTCTTTCCTGGAAGGAAACTTTACTGGTCTATTCTTTTATCAGTCTTCTCAATGAAACACTGTAGGCCTGGTTTATCTGGTCTTTTCCAGGATATTCCTGTTGCACTTTTCTGCCTATGTAGGTTTCTGTTTCGGCAGCCTCTTAATCCTAACTTCTTATAAGTTTTGATTCCATACAGTGCTGTAATAATGTTGGTATTTCCAACCTTGGCCTATATAAAAGTGTCTGCTTATGCTTTACTGTAGAACGTAGTGTTTTGTGTTTCCTGCTGAGCCGCAGTGCCTGTGCGAAGGCGTTCTAGCATTGTTGTATTTTTTTTTTTGTGTTTGTTTTCTGCCCTAGCACTATTCCCGATCAGAGAACTCCCGTTGCTTCAACCCACAGCATTAGCAGTGCGACCACCCCTGACCGTATTCGTTTCCCCAGAGGAACGGCCAGCCGGAGCACGTTCCACGGGCAGCTGCGCGAGCGCCGCACCGCCACCTACAACGGCCCGCCCGCCTCGCCCAGCCTGTCCCACGAGGCCACGCCGCTCTCCCAGACCCGCACCCGCGGCTCCACTAACCTCTTCAGCAAACTAACTTCCAAACTAACCAGAAGGTAAGCCTCTCAAGATGCTAAGTGCAATGTTTCTTTTTTCTTTTTCCTTTTTATAGCAGAAATACCTCATTGCTTAGGTGGTTTTTTTGTCGCTGATTAGTGACTTAAGTTCTGCAACTTAAAAATGCAGTTGCTTATGATTTTTTCATAGTTCCATTTTGGTTTTTGGGAGTTGAGTCAAATGGGATTAAATGTGAGTCTGTGCTGTTTCTTCTGTGCTCTTCAGCCTCCTGTCTGAGGTACAAAATCTGCAGAGATTAAACATTTCAGCTCAGTTGAAAAGCTGCATAGTCCATCAGTAGGTGTTATAAACTACGATCCCAGTCTAGGTGTTTGATGTGGCATTAGAAGCTCAGGTTGTGTTTCCCACTCACTTAGTCCATCAGTGTTTCCAGGATAACCTTGCTGGCAACACAAAAATAGAAATACCGCAGCTGAAAAGGTAGGGGCAGGAGGCAAAAGCTTCTGTTGGCAGTAGTGCTGTCATAGGCCATCTTAAAATAATGGCAATGTTAGGGTTTCAGCCTAGGAGTCTGGTCAAACCTTGAAAAATTTATTCCTGATTTGACCTTTAGTTCATGTGCAGATTCCGTGTTAGGTGTGAAGGTGTGGTGGTCTAGCTAAAGCCAAGCTTCAGCGGGTCTTGCTCCTGCACTAACAATTTTTATTCTCTCTGAACTTCTAGTTTCAAATCCATATATGATTTAAATTAGTTACTACAAACCCTAAAATTGAAAATTGTGGTTTTTAATTCTGTATTTAAAACCTGTCAGTTCCCATACCACATACTTCACTGATTTCCACAATTTGCATTTGCAGAACTGAGGGCTTGTTTTCCTTTGTTTTAAGATAATCATCAAGCTTTTGTACACTCCTTATCAGGTGAAGTTTTTTGGACAAGATCATTCTGATCTTGTCCTGCTTAGCTTTTGTTTTAAGCTTTTACCACGTCAGCAGCAAGCCATTTCCTTCCTGTCTACTTTATGACTATAGATGCCTCCCTCTCAGTATCCCCTTTGCAGTCTCCCATCCTTACAAAATACTGCTAAGCCAGACTCCCATTTTTCACAAATGGCTGATTTCAGTTTAGAGCGAATTTCTTTAAAAATGTAGAAGTTGCTTCTTTGCAAAAGAAGAACATGACTCTAGCCTTTGATAAATGTTTTAATTTACTCGGTTCTCTGCCAGGTAACACTTTTCTGGGAAACACTGTGCTGTAGGAAATTTGGTTTGGGTTTTTTCCCCTTCTTTTTATGTTGAGAGAGACAGTAAAGTTTAATTTGAATATTTTTAAGTGTTAAGCCATCTGCTTCATGTCAAATGAAGTCTTAATCAGCCACATCCTTTTGGCACATCTTTCTTTCTGTACTTTTGTTTGTAATATCCTTACTTAATTTTCCATTTGACGTTCCAAATGTGGACGCTCAAACTGTGAACATGCAAACTTTTCACTCAGTTGTTTAAGCAGCATTCAAACTTCTATCATTACCTCAGAGTTTCAACTTTTGCAGTGCAGTGTGGTTTTCTTGAAGTCTTTTGACAGTAGTTTAAATTCCATCTGGACTTGATTAAATAACATGCAGTTGTAACACAATAGCACAGTTACAGATGATTAGTTTGCTCTTGGAGGATCTCTTGCAGCTGGGGCTGTGTTCTATTCAGTACTGTAGGAACTGCTGAGGAGGTGGATAGTGCACTGAAGGATATGGTTATGTTTCTTCCTGTTAAATAAATTTTTTAAACCTTATTACTCATTAATTTATTGTAGCATTCTCTATGGGGAATCAGAATTCTTTTGGTTATGAACTACTTCTGTTCTGATGTAGTCAACTGTTACAGCTTCTGCCACTAAAATAGCTAAATATTTAGGGCAGTTTTTGGCCCAGCGTGGCTGACCTAATGTTATGAAGAAAGGGAGAGACCTAACTCTGAAGATACTCAAGATACAATTATAGTAGAGTTACTGATTTTTCCTTTCTCTGGTAAATATATGAAGAAAATCCAAACATATTTTTACCTGACCTTGCAAATTTTGCATATTGAAGTGTTTTGACGCCAGTACATATTTTAATTAATAAGAAATACTGGTTACATGTTTCCCAAAAAATATTGAAAGTAGCAGTTCCAAGAGTTTGACTCTTCAGCCCCTAAATCATCTGCCTAATCTGAGAATGTATTGAAGTGTAATTTTATTGTTGCATTTAAAATGAGATCTTTATGCATGTTTCACTCTAAATGCCTTTTTCAATTTATTTTGTACAAAATTTTTTGTTAATTTTTATTTTGGCTTAATTTCTTTTAGAAACATGTCATTCAGGTTTATCAAAAGGTAGGATTTATTTATATTTTAAAAAAAGTGGCTCCTGCAATTAACAAAAGATTTGGCTTTTCTAGCCTTGTTTTTCTGAAAACTAAACTTTCTGCTGAAAACTAAATACTTTCTTTCTTCAGAGGAAAGCATAGAATAAATCCATTAACTCATGATGATACCTAAGAATCTGTGGCACCATCTGTGTTGTATAACAAGATGCTAAGCATGCCTTGTGAATTCTTCTTTCTTTGATAGAGTTGGTAGTGCCAAAGTAATTCTGTTCTCTGTACTAATACACTTAGCATGCTTATGTTTGAAGAATGAGGTGTTTGATAACAATGATGAAAGTATAAACAAAACATAAGGTTACAAGCAAATAAAGGTAAGTAATGTTAAATTTATATTATCTCTCTGTTTTGATGATATTGAAGAGAAAAAAAAGGTTTGAAATATTGCCTGCAGCTGAGCACAGTTGTGAGTTGAGCAGTTTTGTGTGGAAGATTGAATGAAGACACTCAATAGCTGTGTATTTATTTTTAACTGGGGTGCATTTGTTGAAGTGAATTGCAGCTGAAGTGCAAATAGAGCACTTCAGTTATAAACAAAAAGTACAACAGTTATGCCAATTTATCAACAAAAGGGAATAGCTCAGAAGTCCGATTCACATTTCAAGCTGAAGGATTGAATTATGCTTTGCAATTTGGGAGTGAATCAAGCTGCTATATTTCTCATTAATCCACTATGATTCATGAAAATTGCTTATACAATTTTGATGTACCGAAAAATTTTCCAGTAGAGTTTTGTAATAGCCTCTTCAGTTGTACCACATCTTGGAATTTCTTAAAGGGTGGTACTTCCAATTTCCTACTGCTCATCACAACCAGGGAGATGGGGCCAAAAACCAGGCATATGTTTTAACTTTCAGGATACAGAGCTGTGCTTGTGATGTAATTTGGAGTTAGTCAGACCATTTCAAGGAAATGCTTAGATTGAGGAGTCCTGAGATACGTAAATTGCTGCCTAAATGTAGATTTATTATGTACAGTGCAAGGCTAAAGGTAGCCTACCTGATTAAGTGAGTAAATTTCATGCCATAGTGATAATAATCAGAGCTCTTCCAAATATATCTGTGTTTGGAACAACTGGTGTTGGTTGGCTTGGCTGACATTGTCACAGCTGACTTGAGAAAATGCAACAATTTCCTTAAGGAAAGAAACCATCCACCTCAACATACAGCTGGAACTGAGCACTGACAGTGGCTGTAACCCAGCGTGCATCATGAGCTGTGGGGTGCAACCCACTTCTAAAACAAAGGATTGTGATCTGTGCAACCCTCCCCAGCTGGATGCATCTATGTTTGTCTAAAGAAAGGTGGGATATGCTAATATGAGTGCAGTTTTAAACTAGAAGGTTGCTGTTTAAATTTGAGACTTGAGATAATTTTAAGGTAATTTTTTAAAAATTGCCTTTGACATGACTTGGCCAGGAGTCTTGGGCCGTGGTGGAAATATCTGCTGCAGCTCCCATGAATACGTCTTTTTGAATAAGAAATTTGTAAAATTTTACATGACCTTCACCAGGCCAGTGTGCTTTTAAAATTCTGTTTTAAGTATACGTGGTGCCCCTCTATACCTGATCTGTATGTAAGTACAAAAACTGAAAATGCTGGGGCTTTTGGCAGTTTCTCCTGGCTTTATTTTCTATGAGTCCTGCCTGAGCTCACTGTCTTTGTAGTTCTGAAAGAACTACAGTAACCCAGTAGCATGTAGACATAGTGCCACAACATCAGTCTAGCAACTTGAATGAAAGTAGAGAATCAGTCACTCCTTGTTAAACTGCTGAGTATTAATTGTGTACTCAGTACACACAGGTATCAAATATATATATATGTTTGAGTATATATATATATTGTACTATGCACTGTCTTTGCCAATATGCATACTGTGGAAGTCTAACTTTTTTTTTTTTCCTCACAGCAAAAATGATTCAATGTTCTGGATTTTATTGCAGCATCATTTCTCCATTTCCATAAATTGATCACATTTTGTCATCATGCACTTTTTGTTGACTTTCAGTATCTTTTTAGGCCGTTTTCTTTGTGTTTACTTGGATATTTAAAACAGCATACAAAGATGTAAAGAACAGGAAACAAAGCATAATTTGGGACAGATGTGTGGAAACAATCAGATTTGTGAAAGCCCTTCATAAACCATAAGGTAGATAATGTGTAGGCATAGCATGACAAATGAGAACAGAACTTGCCTATGTATTTGTTCTATTCTTAAGACAAAGAAGCATCTTGGTCCGTAAAATCAGTTTATGTAAAACACAAGCAAAAGCAGAAAATTTAGAGCATAAACTAGCACAGAAATGAAGATTGTATTAGCAAGTGAGGAGGCCTCAGAGCTGCATCTGACTCACAAACCCCAACAAAAACAATCCTGGCAGTACAGTAAGTGCTTGTTCCCAGAGCAGCAGTGCTGGGCTCTAGGGCTGGACCATAACCATGTCTGTCATGAAGGAAGGAGCACCTTGAGAGACCGGCACAGCTCTAAAAAGTTTGGCATGGTGGCTCACATTTCAGGTTGTGTGTCACTTTATGCAGTTCCCTCTGCTCAATGAGGGGAATGTTGATGTACGGAAAAACTGAGCGAAGTGAGGGTTTTCTGACAGGCTCCCATGAGAATGTTTATTATTTCAAAGTGGCAGGTATATTCTAAATAATGACCTTTCTTAGATTCAGACTACAGTGGTTTACAAACTAACTGAACACTTTGGCTTAATTTCAAACTGAAAAGTGTGTCAGAACATCATTAGGGATTTTTCCTTACAGACTTTTCTGGACAGATTCCAGCAACAGTAGGGCTATTCATTGCTGGGGAAACTCGTTGTGCTCCCATTTCTGTAACCTTTGGCAACTTTCAAAACAAAACACAAAAAACCCAACAAAAATCCATAAATGTTTGCAGCTCCTAAAGCTGCCATCTTCCACTTCATAGGAACTGAGAAGGCTCTTTGAAGTTTTAGTAATCTTAACTTTTCAGTTGAGGAGTGTTTTCTAACTTGTTGGTTGCTTTGCCCAGTGAAACAATCATCTGAGAGGGGAGGATCTGTTCAGCTGGTACATGTGGTAGTTCCTACCAACCCCTTTTTTGGGTTCGGTAGAGCTCTCATTGAAGATGACTTCATGGACTGTATGTACAGGCATGAAAACTCTTATTTCCACCTTCTCTTACATCCACCATAGATTAGTAGCATGAGATCTCATTAAAATAACTACAATAACTGCCAACTTTGCATTGGGACTTCCAGTTGTCTTCTTCTAATTTTTTCTGTGTGATTTTGCTTACGGCAGCTGTTCATTTCCAGTGACATTGTCCCTGTTGTACTGGGAGCTGTGTGGTACCTCAGAGAGCAGGTTTCTGGTCAGATGCTGCCATGACCAGCAGCTCTCAGCTGAGCAACTTTGCACCCTGTTAGGTGCAGTTGCTTTGCAGTAGTTGAATTGTAGTAGTTTGCTGAGTTGAATCTGGGCTGGTTCTGTGGCCCATGCCCCTCACAGTGCCAGGACAGCTCCTGGTCCCCTGTGACAGGGACTGTCAGAGTCACCTTGCAAGGCTGATCCTTCACCACAGCTCTCAAAAGGAAGGAAAGGAGGAAATCACTCCTTGTAACACCCCCCACAGTCCAATATAAACAGCACTCTGCATCAGAAAATAAGGTTACTGTCTTACATTCCTGTCCCTAGACACCTGCCACCCAAACTGCTGTGTTTGTGTTATCTGGGAAGCCATGTACTGCCTTATTCTGGATGAAAGCAGTGTGCAGGCAGCATCCCCTGAGCAGAGCTGATGCTGGTATCTTGAACCACCTTCCTTCAACAATGGCAAGGTAGACAGAGAATAATTTCCCCCTAAATTCTTCTGACCCTGAGCTTTCAGTGAATGGTAGTGACCAGCAGTGTAGCCTTAAGCACTGCAAGAAGACAGAAAGCTTAAACTTGTGCTTGGGTGGGGAAAATGCAGCAGTGTGGGAATTAATAGGATGGAGTTACCACAGCTTGAGAAATCTTGGATTTACCTCTTAAAGTTCTGTTAAAATGTATATGCATCTTCTTCTTTTGCATTAAGGTATCTTGGTATTGTTTGAACACCTCAGATCTCATGAACATGCAAATATACAAGATGATCAGACTTGTCTGTAAATAGTTAAGGGGATTTTTTTTTAATATATACTTTATTCCAGATAAAACTTTTAAATGACATTAGCCTAAAAATATTTGGGAACTATTTCTCTTTTAGGAGGCACTTAGTAAATAATGCAGTCACTTCAGTTTCACATTTTCTGCTTTCAGAACTTCAAATTCATTCAGTGAGTTCTACAGATTTAATATATAAACATATACTCTTAAAATTAGTTATGGTCATTTTAAAAACGGTAGTTTATAGTCTTCGTTTGGTTTGACAATATGTTACATTCTGAGTTTGGCCTAACATACCAAGTTCTTTACATCTTTGTTGTTTTGTATTGTAAGACACATTTGGTATGATTGCAGTATCTTTTAGCAACTACTCAGATATTATATATTGTAGTGTAAGATTTGTCTTCTCTTTCCCACTTCCTTTTGCTTCTGCATTCTTTTCATTGAGGCTCCCGACTGAATATGAGAGGAACGGGAGATTTGAGGGCTCAAGGTGAGGGTAAAACTTTTGTTTAAAATGTTACTTAGGTGAGTTTGAACATTTCTCCCCTTGATTATGTGGCATAGTGGCTTCAGGCAGCAGCTTTTGTTTCATGTAAGTCATTGGAACTAAACAAAGAAGCATTTTTGTCTGCAAAACAGCTATTAAAGCACTGACTGACTTGGTTCTAAACTTTCATCTTTCCTGTTGCCTTTTCCCTTGTGTGGTTTTTTTTCTTTTATTTTTTTTGCATTTTAATCATTGTAATTTGCTATTGTCGTGTAGATGTGTAGATAAGTGGTCTCTAGTGAGGCTGCAAATGTGTGGAATAACCACTGAAAGGTGATAAGATATTTCTCATCTCCAAAATCACAGGTAGTTAAATATTTTTCACGTTATACTCTTCTTCCAAAACCAGCATATCAAAAACGTATTAGAAATTATCAAGCTGCTGGTTTTGCCAACTGCTTTAATGTAGAAAAAGCTTCCAAAAATAAAATTAGCATTGAATAGAAGTTGGGGTTTTCTCTGGCCCTTTAAAGCCTTATTAAATAAAAACCTTAACACAGAATACTCTTTAATTTGTGTGATGAATTTTATAACATCTAGTAAATCACATTGCATAGTCTTACAACTCTCACAGTCACAAGAAGTCTCTTTATAGGAGAATTATGAAATCGGTTATATTTGAGAAATATATTTATTTAGTTGTGGCCGTGCTATCACTTTTTATTTAACTTTTTCATAATTGCCTGCTTAATGGTAGTAGAAATAAAATGTGGTGTAACCATTGCCGTCTATTTCAAAGAGCAGCTTGGCTTAATATGGAGGCTCAACATGAGACCTAAACTGCATGGTTGAGGGTCAGTTAGGTTACCTGTTTTCAGAAAATATTTAAGTATGGCAGTCAATATATTTAATTAAATTTGAAGAGGTGACTGACAGTATACAAATATTCACAAAGCAAATCCGTATTTTGTCCCTGGAGGTCCAAATGTAGTTCCTTATTCTTTAGCTGCATGACTGCTGATTTCAATTGAAGTAGAAGAATGATTGCAAACTAGAAATTTCTGGAACATTTATTTCCTTTGTCCTGTTTCACCTCACCTATCCCTACCAAAAGAAAGCTTTAAAAAAAATAAAATTGCAGATTTGGGAAACACACCCTCGATATTTTGTGCTTCCTCTCTTAAAACTGTGACAATAATGGTACCTTCTCACCATGTGTACAGACTTTGTTGAAGAGGTGTCTAACAGTCACTTCAGCTGTCTTCATGCACATCCCTCTCAGAGGCACTTCACTGCAGAGCTTGTAGCTGCAGAAGATTTCATCACTTTACCTCTGTCAGTGGTTGGTATTTAATGAATTACTGACCGACTTAGGAGCAAGCATCTCCTCTCTGAGGCAACCCCCAGAGTCTGCAGCATGGGGTGTCCCTAGGGATCATCTCAAATGCCTCAGCACAGGAAGGCCAGAGTCTAACTGAGCCAGTCCAGGTCTAGGGGCTCATGTTGACCCTGGGCAGCAGGTGGGTGACCCTGGAACTTCTGTCCTTCGTGCTGCTAGCAGCCAGCAGCTGTGGGGCTCCACGGGCCCTCCCAGGGCTGCTGCTCAGAAGGTGGTGCATAGGAAGCCACCTTTGTGCATGGGCTCACCCCATTCTGTGTACATGGGCACCTGCCATGGCCTGGGCTGAGCATCCTCCTGCCACAGGGAGCTGTTATTTCAATGTTCCAGAAACTTCTAGCACACAGCTGGTGTTTCAGCTGCCCACGTGGCCTGAGAGTGCAGTTTCGAGCAGAACCTGCCTTAAAATCAAGTTGTATGTAGTTCTGCCTCCAGAAGGTCACTGCCCCCATGCTCCTGAATCCAGTGAGTGCCAGTTGTGTCACACCTCGTGCCATTCCTTTGTTCCAGCCCCGGCAGCTACAGCTTTCCCCTGACTGTGTGTGTGTACAGGAGCTGGGGGAGCCTCCAGTGCTGCTCTAATCCGGGTGGTGTGCAGTGAGTGTTGGCTTCACTAACGTGGCCCCTGGGGAGGGTGGCTGGCCCTGCTCACTCCGAAATTCCTGTCTTTCAGCCGCAATGTAGCTGTGGATCAGAAGGATGAGAACAAGGAAGCCAAGCCTCGGTCGCTGCGTTTTACCTGGAGCATGAAAACCACCAGCTCCATGGATCCCAATGACATGATGAGGGAAATACGAAAGGTCCTGGATGCCAATAATTGTGACTATGAACAAAGAGAGCGTTTCTTGCTTTTCTGTGTCCATGGAGATGGGCATGCAGAAAACCTTGTCCAGTGGGAGATGGAGGTGTGTAAACTGCCAAGACTGTCCCTGAACGGAGTTCGCTTTAAGCGGATATCGGGAACATCCATAGCTTTCAAAAACATTGCTTCCAAAATTGCCAATGAGTTAAAGCTGTAACAAGAGAAAAATAGTTAAGTTGTAAATTAGTTAGCAATTTAAAGTGTTTTTGAGAATTCCGATGGAAATGTATAGAATAACATTTAGGCAATAACTTCTGCATCCTTCTGAATAGTGATATTAAAAAAAAAGCTGCTGAGCTGGGAGGGAGAGTTGGACTTTTTTATAAGTGCACTACAGCATTAAAGTTGCCTACTATGTAAAATATTACCCCTTCTGCTTTATTTCCATTGCTCCTAAGTCTTTGACAACAAATTGAAACACAGAATATATTCATTTAAATATGCCTCCTGTTTGTGTGGATGTGTGAATGTACAGTATGTGTGTATAATATATAAAGTATTATATGTAAACAATTCATTTGCAACATCGAGCTGTACCAGTACCTCTTTTTGGGCTAATTTTGGTGCTAAAAATTGAAATGGCCAAGGAGGAAACACTTGAGTTAATATTTAAAAAGACTGAAGCGATAACCAGTAAACGCAGGTTTACAGTTCACTGCTGTGTTAAGAAAAAAAAAAAGTTGTGAAGGGTTTGGATTTATGGTTGTGAACATTATTAGTCCTGTTTTCTAAGTAGATCTCATGAGATGATTAAAAATTCACTTTTACTGAGTAAGTCTTGCATTATATTTTGCCCACCTATTTATTATTTAAGTCTGAATCAAATTTTAATAATGTAGTTAATTTGTGCATTAATATTTGGGTAAACGCTTCCATTCTTCTGCTTCTGCTAAACTACTAAAAACTGTATCTTTGTCCTTTTGGCTTATGAGTATTGATTGCAGCTAAGAACATTTCTCTGTTGTTCCTGTAGGGAATGAGGCAGTGTGAAAGGAGGTGCTAATTGCTGAGTAGTGATTTTGTTTCAGAGCGAGTTTGCCACGTTAGACTAGGTCAGGCTGATACAAAGCACAAAGGGACTCTCAACTCTTGGCCATTCTCTGCCACAAGCCACCTCAGTCCGTGCAGTTGGAGACCTTGGGCAGTGCTGTCCTCACCTTCTGGGCACCCTCAGCACTGAAACCCAGAAGTGGCAATCAAATTGGCTACTGATCTCCTCTGTCCAAACGTCCAGCTTGCTAAGCTACAGCCATAGGCAGGAGCAGCTGAAGCTTTTCCTTGCAGCTCTCTCCCAGCGTTCTTCCCTTGGCTCCTTTGTGTTGCTTTGGATGGCTCTGTGCCACTGTCCCCTGTCCCTGTGCAGAGTGGAACCCCAATGAGCTCTGATGGCCAACTAGCTTTTGGTAGGACGTGAAGCTGCTCTGGGATAGCCCCCACTTTTTAACCATCACAGTGGTGAAACGGATTTGATTTTGCAAACTAGAATGAAGAGATTTATTCAAGCATTGTTTCCTACCAATACTCAGTTTATTTCATCGAGGACTTGTGTGGATAATACCCTGCATTATCTACTTGACTTTTTGTATTAATGTTTTGTGGTTATATTTCAGTGAAGCACTTACGCATGTACTTAACATGTGCTTTAAACTGGAGCCTAAATTTGCATTTTAAATTTGCAGTGAGCTAATAGTTACTCATAGTAGACAGTTCAGATTTGACCCGAGGTGAAAATGCAAAGTCCTTAATATTTTGCAAGTTAGCTCTTGTGATCTGTAGTCTGTGAAGGCAGCAGACTTCCCCTCTCTTTCCCCCTAAGCATTGGTATTGATTATGCTAGTTTAAAGGGTAATCATAGTTGTTAAATGTAGTAAATATTCCTGAATTTGCATTTTATTCTCTGTATATTCTGTATCATGCCATGGCTTGAGAACTCCAGGTGCTACCGGAGTTCAGTTGGCTTTCAGTGCTCTGCCCATGCCTGTGCTGCTCAGTATGGGTTTTTTCTATGAAACTCCATTTTGTAATAGCAATAAGACATTTCAGGGCAGTCATTGTACTTTCTCAGGTGAATGGTCACCTATCCTTTCACTCCCTACATTTTAAGCACTCCTCCAAATGTATTTTTTTCACCTGGCAGTGCACTTTGTTGTCTGAACTGAAAGTGTTCTGATAAATTATGTAAATCTGTATTCGATGGAAGTTCCAAAAGGTTTCATATTAAATGTTTTCTGAAATACTCTCTTCCTACTTCACCTGTTAAGTATGTAAGTGTTTCTAAAAAGTGCACCACTATCATACTTTGGATATTTAAACTTTGTACTTCGGTATTTTTTTCTTAACATGTTCTCAGAAGGTTCTTTCAGGGTAAATCTTTATTTGAGGTATTAAAAAAAATCACTTAATATAATCAGAAAAAGATTTTTAACAGCTTCCTCCCCGAATGCCTTGTAAAATTACCGAGTTGTGAGAATATCTAGCACCCTGCACACTTGGTGTTCAAGTCTCTGGGAGCTGCCTGGAAAGGAAAATTCTTCAGCTCTCAGAACCGAAGATGAACTGCTTCCCCAACACAGGCTTTTTACCTGCAGTATTTCTTGGGAATCTCTGTAGGTCTGCAGGCACTGCTGCTGATGGGACTCTGCAGAGCCACAGATGATTTTTCTCACCTTAAAGGGCAAGTTTTAAAAATAATCAGAGGATAGTGTGTGGTGAGGAGGCAGCAGCAGGTCTCAGTGTTTTGAGACACGTGAACAGCAACCAAGAAGCGTTTTTATTTAATGACACGACTGGTGTCCTGGGATGTGTGCTCCAAGGGATATGTTGGGGGTTGATTGTAATGGGCTCCTGACTGAAGGTTTGCATCACTGAAACCTGTGTCAGCCAGCACTGAGGGTGTTTTTTGATTGCTGGATCTGGCAAAGAAAAATGTATTAAGAGTTTGGTTTGCAGGGTTTTACTTCATTAAATAAAAACATTTGAAGATACATGCATAAAACAAAACAATGAACACTGAGCAGGAACAAGTTCAGAAATGCTTTTTCTTATGCAAACCTTCCTTGTACTTAGGATTTCTAAAACACTTCAGTTTATTTGATCTCTTTACAAGACCTGAGGTCCTTGACCATGTTGAGAAGTAGGGAGAGGTAGGCTGGAGGAACAGCTAGTCCTGCTGGGCTAAGTGTTTTGCACACTTCTTCTGTTCAAGCTACAGCATCTGGTCCAATCTTTGTGGATTTAAAGATTTATAGTACAGATTAGGGCAAGGCTTAGCTTTTTCTCTTGCATTACAGTGAGACTTCAAGATCATAGCAAGATACTGTATCCTGGTTTGTGTCAAGATAAATTCGATTATTTATGAAAATATGGAATTAATACCCACACGTTTATGTTGCAGAAATGAAGTGCAGGGTTCAGTAGTCCTCCCAGTCATACAGAAAAACTGACATACCTGGAATTTAAATAAGAGCTCCCTCTAATTCAGTTAAAAGCTCAGCTATACATGAGCCCATTGGGATAATGTGTAGATGCTTCTTGTCTGTTTCCCACAGCTGCTGTGTCACAGACCATGTTGTGGATTGCAGTTTGGTTAGGCCTGCAGCCAGCCCAGAGAGCTGTTGTCCCCACTCTGTCACCATGGTCACTGTCCCCAAATGGCTCAGGTCCCCCCTGGTGTGGGCAGAGGCTCCTCGAGCCAGTGTCACTCTGTATTTTGGGGGGAGCCTGGTTGGGTTTTTCTGGCTGTGCTATCAAAGACCACATCTTTTCTTAGTAACCTAACGTGGTCAATATTTAGAGAATTTCAGTAGTTGATGATATTTCTGCCATCTGGGATGTGGGGGGTGTCTACTAATGTAAAATTTTGCATTCTTACTTACACGGCAGATGTTTAGGAATAAATACTGTTTTGGAAAGCTGGTACCACTGTGGATTAACGTTTAATTTTAGATATGTATACTTGTAACTGTCCATACAATTTCATTTCTGTAAGCTTTCTATGAAAAGTCCTGGAGCTTTCCAGTAAAGACAGGCTCATGTTATTACAGGTTACTAGTGCTGCCAATTAAACCCCTGGTTTGACATTCTGGAGTTTTGAAAATTCCACCTTTGACTGGAGCTTTCCCCCTCCAGTAGCGATGAATTATTTCATTGATTTCACCATTGATGTTTACTCCATCACTTCAGAGAATAAACTTACCCCGCAGGAAGGGGCATGAGCTTTAGATAAAACTCAGCCTAGAGAAATTAATAATTTTTTGGAAGTTCAGCTTTTTCATAGCCAAGACCAATCGGAGTCTTGCATTGCAAGAGCAGTAAATGCTTAAAGAAAACCAAGAACAAGGGGGATATAGGAATTGCTGTCTCTGGGTGTGCTCCTTACTTCTGGCAAACTTAAGAGTGGAAAAAAGCAAACCACAAACTTACTTGGATAACTTGATGGTTTTCATGTTCCTGTTTCTGCCAGTCTCTTTTTAGTGCACTACCAGGTACTGCCTACAAGCAAAGGGGCTGGATAAAATAAGCAAAGCCATGGAGGAACAATCTCTTGACCACTCAGTGCTTCTGAAGCTGAAACAGTCCTTCTAAGAATGCTTTAACCTTTGCTACAAACAGCAGGCTTATGTTCCAGCAATAACAAAACAGAAGGGTGTCAATACCAACACTATGAATCCTGCAAGTATCTCTGCACAGAAACCACATTCAGGGCATTAATTGTCAACTGTTGTGAATTCACCTTCACCTACAAGTGCCATTAACACCTTGTAGTGGTTGTGACTTAGCAGGTAAGATGTTTATTGCAGGGGGAAAAAAATGCTTTTTCTTGGTTTTTGCTTATGTGTGTTGAGCACTTGGAACAGCATGTTTAGACTCAGATGTAAAATCCATGAGAAGTGGCCATGGTTATGGTTGCTGTGGGAACCACAGCATGGAATTTCAAGGCATAGAAATGTTGCAGTTCTCATTCCATTTATACCCTTATGTTATCATTTAGCATCCTAAAAAAAATCAGGGCATAAAACCAAAATATTTGTACAGTTTGTGTTTCCTTGTAGTTGCTGATCACATTGAATGTATTAGGTGAATAAAATCAGATAACAAAATACCTCATCACGAAAATAATTCTGTTAAAACATATGGGGATGCAAAATCAGAGAGTAAAATCTTACTGGTGTTACAATCACATGGTTTTCAATCATTTGCCTGTCTCAAGGTAAAATCCTGTTTGCTTGGAGGTGCCTCTTGCCAAGACCTCAGTGCGAGCACCGCAAACAGCAACCAACAGCAAAGTTTCTAAGCATGGAATAATTTCCTCCCCCGGCTCACACAGTCAAAAGGCATGAAATGAAGTGTTTTCACACGTGTTTCCACATGGATGGGAAAACCACACTGAGAGGAGCTTGGAGGCAATGTTTGAATGGTCTGTGTCCGTGGTGCCCAGAGGAGCAGGGGGGTGCACTCTGAAATGTCAGGGCTGCCTGGCAGGACCGGGATGCGGGGCAGGGATGGATGGATGGATGGATGGATGGATGGATGGATGGATGGATGGATGGATGGATGGCAAGGCGAGCTGCAGAGGCACGGTGCAGTGTCTGCAGCGGCCACAGGATGTCTCCCAAACGCAGAAACAGCTCTGGCTGGGGTTCTCTTGGAATTTTTTTAGAGAAGAGCTCCATGGATCACTCCCTCCTTGCGATTTCACATCGGTTATCGCTGTTACCATTCACTCGGACAATCTTAATTTAAAAGCATACAGAGGAAAACTGACCACAAGATATTGATGGAAACGGTATTTTTCAACTTGAAATGCACCCTAATTATTCATTTATTTTTCCATTAAGTTGTGTTGCTTTCTGTGCTGAAGTGTAGTTTCAGTGGGTTTTACCTTTCCCATGGAAAACCTATAGGGCTACAAAGCTCTTTTTTCACTACTTCGTTAAAGTTTGTTCAGTCTCCTTTCCTAGAAAATGACCATGTCAGGCAGCATGCTCTTCTGTTGAGAAACGCAAAAGTTAAATTGAATATTTAAATTCATTTGCAGCTCATTTTACGACTAACAACCTTTCGTTTCCTCTTCGGAAATTTAATTACTAAAGTTATTTTGCTGTTCATCCTTTAGTTATCAGTCTAATCAAGGCTGTAAATTGCAGCCAGACTTTTCTAAAATAATCTGGGATCACTTGCCATTTATATTCCACTGTATTAGTAACTCTCTAAAGCTTTATGCCTGGCATTTTCCAAGCCTGCAGCCTATTTTATTCTTCAAACAAATCATGTCACGTGCTTCAAGGAGGCAAGAAGTGAAACTTCCTTATTAGCTCAGGAGCTTTTTTCAAATCACGTATTTTGCTTAAGCTTTCACTTGTATTGTGGTCCAAGTTTTGCTGCTGTGGGATTAATAGTGACTGGTACTGATATTTATCACTGGGGTGTTTGGACTTGGCAAGTGGGAATGGAGAAGCTGTTTATTTCAGGCTCCTCTGTGCTCATTCTGTGTAGGAGCCCTGTGTCTCATCCCCTCCTTCCTGCAGTCCCAGAACCATGGGCTGCTGCTGAGCCCTTTTCTGAGCCTCCCAAGGCAATTCCTGGAGTGTTGGTTGTGGTGAGAGGCATGCACAGGGCTCATCCCTCTGTGTGTGACTGCAGCAGGAGCAGCAAAAGCAGAGCTCTGCTGTTGGGAAGTTCTGTTCCTCATCACTGATCTGGGAGCAGCCACCAGAGTAACTTTGTTAGGTCAAATATATTTTAGTGGTTTTATCTAACTGACCCCTTAATGAACCTCTTTATCCTTGGCTCCCGAAACTTGTTGCTTACTCCTTATCTCCAGAGACAAGCCTTGGCTGAATCCTTCTGAGCTGAGTCTCGCTTCAAGGGACAGTCCCTTTTTAAAGTCTCCTGTGGTGTCAAAGTTCCATGAGTCCCTACAGACCAGATCTGTGAGTGCTTTTCTGGCTGGAGAAGGAGTGCAAGTGCTCTTGGGTCCCTGAAGCATCTCCATGCTGGTCCATGGTACAGAGCAAGACAAGAGCAACAGGATCCCCTCAGTGTTTGGTTGCTGAAGTGAATCCAGACCTACAGGATGGCTTAGCTCAATTAAAGTCAAGACTGTTTTGAATCTATAGTTTAGAGTAGTCCCTAGATAGGGGGAAAGAGAGTCATCAGTTCTGGATGGCTTCAGTTCCTAGGTGTTTTCCAGGCCTCTCATTAGGGAATCAACCACCTCACTAGAATGCTCTTTATTGGGTGAAGGCTCTTTATAAGGCTCTTTATTTGTTATATCAGTAACACGTGGGGTCCATGCAGAGATGAGCAAGGAGCACACCACCAGAACAGCCCAGCGAGGAGCTGGGAGGTCTCTGGGTGCTCATGCATGGGGCAGGGCTGTCCTGCTGTTGGGGCTCTCAGCCTGTTCTCACCACAAGCAGAAGGAAAAGCTTGTCCTGGCCATGTTGCTGTGAGAAACCACCTCAGTTTTTCTCCCTGGTTGCCCTTTAGCTCCACTTAGACATTAATGAATGAATGTTGCAAGGTGAAAAGGGAGACATGGTGAGAGCTTACCAGTGACAGAAGAGGAGCTCAGTGAGCAGCTCTTCCAAGGGCCCCTTGCTTGTGTGGATTTCAGAGCTCCGTGCACTGTTTCCCATATTGTCTGACAGTCTGTTGGAACAAACAGCTCTGGGCATGAAGCTGCAGCCACGGGGCTCGTTCCTGCTCTGAGCTCTGCTCAGGGCACAGGCAGGGAGATTTCTCTCTCACTTGTGGCTCACTTGTGGCCTTGCTCACTTGCAGGTGCCACAGCTCCAGGGAGCACAGACTGAGCGTACACAAGCCCAAGCTCTCACTCACAGTGTGTGGCTACATGAGGCTTGTTTCTCTGGGAAACCAGCCCAAAATCTGTGACAGTTCACAGCAGGAGCCAGAGCTGCTGGCCAAGAGGCATCTCATCTTTAAAGGTCACTTTTTAGGTCAGAGCTGCACTTGGGGTGAATCCTGATGGAACAGGGGAGAATTCTGCTGGGTGCAAAGGGGAGCTGAGCTCTGGTTTGTGCACCAAATAACTTGGAAGCTTAAAATATCAAAGATGCTTCTCCAATTTTCTGTCTACCGCTGACATTATAAGCTGGGTCTGCCAGGGTGGGTGTTGCATGATGCAAAATAGTCAGGAAAAAAAAATGGTCTTGTGTCTGGCTAATTCTGCTGAAGCAGTGGGGAAATGTGGAACCACCTTTGCAAAGCAGTAGAAGTAAAGGCAGTGACAAAAGCATTCATCAAGGATAAAAATAAAGCAGAGGGATGAGAGCCAAGGTTTATAGGGACAGACACATGCTGTTTATTTAACCAGCATCCAGCATTTCTCATTAACTTACTGTTACCTCTACCTTACCCTCCCCTTCTGTCCTCCAACAACATGTGAGAATAAAGAATGTTTCATCCTTGCCTTTTTTGTCACTCAGATGATGCCTTTTCCCAGTTTTCTGTCTTGGGAGCAGTAGCATTCCACATTTCATTGCAAAGCTGAGTTTCATTGATCTAGCAGCAGAGTTCAGGGAAGACAGGGAATGAAAACAAGTCCTAAATTGGGACTGAACCAAAGATAGACATGCTGCTAAATGAAAAACCAAAAGCCTGGAAGTAAAGCTCTGGATCAGCACGGTGCTGCATTGAAATTTGTGGTTATGCTGATTGCACCTGTTACACTGGCTATGCTGGAGGATTTTCTGGATGCCACACAGCCAGGCTGTAGGTGTGGAAGTGTAATGCAGAAGAGGAGGCACCCCCAGTCCTGATGGTGACTAACCAAGGCTGGCATGACATTCAAACTGAGAACTAAGCCTCAGTCTCTTCTCAAAGGGGGCTGAACATCCACCTGGCTACAGAGCACCCTTCGCCTGACTTCTGGTGCAAGAGGTGTAAAAACAGGTTGCCTGTGGAAAACGTTGCCATCTCCAGTTGTGGATGCCCTGTCTCTGGAGCAGTTCAAGGCCAGGCAGCATGAGGCTTTGAGCAGCCTGGTATAATGGGAGGTGTCCTGCCCGTGGCAAGGGGAGTTGGAACTAGATGGTCTTTAAGGTACATTCCAACCTAAGTCATTCTGTGACTCTATGAGCAGCTTCTGTAGCTCATTGACCCTATTTGTGTAGCTTGGGAGGACCCAATGAACTGCTTGTGCTCGTTTAGAAATCAGTGTCTGTGCAAAGAGTCTGCAGTCACCAGCAAACCTGGGCTCCCAGACCAGTTCTTCAGCCCCATAGCTGCTGGTGCTTGTGTGCTGCTGTACAACTTGCTGTTGAGCCTGAAGGGCACAGAGCCTCCTTTCCTCGTGTTTCTGGGGCAGACAGCAAAGGAAATGAGGTGTTAAACCCAGTAGGAGCTAGAACACAGCCCTGCTCAGCCTTGATGCCACCGGAGACAAAAAGGCCTGCCAGCAATCCCACACACCAGCTGCCGTGTGGAAAATCCTTGAGTGTGCAGAGATTCAGGGAAAGGTACTAAAATCTGTCTTTGCAGGTGGTGGGGGTCCCTAAATAGGCCATGTCCTGGTGCAGGAGACTGAGCAGAAATGGAGGCAAATCTAGAGGAGGAAAGGTTGGGATGATTTAATCTTGGCTTCTATTTTCAAGCAGGTGGAATAGATCTATGGATTTGAAAAGGGAGTAGCAGCAGTTCCTTCCCTTGGCACACTTCCCCCAGGCATTGCTCAAGGACTGGGTCAGTTTTTAGGACAGTTACTTGTTCCTCCTCCCAGTGCTTATAACAGAGACCCACTACCAGTGCGTGGTCACAGTGGGTCCCACAAGGGTCCAGCCTGGCAGGTCCTGGGGATCACCACAAGAAACAATAGCCCCAGTGGCACATTCTTCTCCAGGTGTGGTTTTCCACAGAGGAGCACCCTAGTCTGCTGCTGTCTCACTTTGTATGGCATCTCTGACTGGCAGGGGTGGTAGCAGCCCTGGACAGGGGTGAGTTGGAGGGTGAAGGACAAGACTCAGCCTGATGACAGCAAAAAGTCTCTTCCTGTCTCAGCTGGTTTCATTTCTCTGTTCTGGTCTGAATACACACTGGGTTGGGGCCAGGACTCTTCTGAGCCCTGTTTTTTTCCAGCTGCTAAACCAACTTCTTCTTTGGCTGGCTGGATGCTTCTCTGCTGTGCTTCCACATGGCCAAGACTGGTGTCTGTGCAAAAGAGGAAGGGAAGGTCCTGCTCTCACACAGGGGGAGTGGTGCAGCTTGTACAAGTGTCTGTCACAAGGCAGGAAGAGCAGGACTCAGACTTTCCCAAGGCTTAAGTTAGATCTCTCTCTGGCCACTGTGATGAGTGTGACGTGTAGGACAACAAAAACTCTCTGTTGGTAAATGTAAGGGATATAGTTTGAGAAGGTCCCAAATTTTCTTCTTGGCAAAGTTGGTGATGCACTAATATCCTGAAATTTTCTCTCCTGGAGAAGGGATTCACGGTATGCAAGGAGGACCTTCAGGTTTGTTTTATAGCTGTAAGACTCAGCAAAGAACTAGGAGGAAGCACAATACCACAGCCCTGTGGTTACTTGTCCTGTGTTCAAGCTGCTGCTGCTGTCCTTCCTGAAGGCCATAAATATTCAGTCAGCTTCAGTGGTCAGCCAGAGATGTCTCTGGGGAGCCAGAAAGTCCCTTGGATCTTCACTGTACAGAGCTGGTGTCTGTTTGGAGCTGCTGAAAAGGACTGTGCATCTCATGGGCAGCCCTGGCTATGGCTGAAGCGTCAGCCGCACCGGGGTATCCTGTGATGTCCCAGGGAGGGAGCTGGGGGACCCATGCTGAAGTCTCCCTGGATGGATAACTGTGACAGCCTCACTTTCACTGCTGAAGGAAGCAGCAAGCTGTTCTGTGAATCCCTTAGCCTACAGAGATCCATAAAAATCCCAAGCACAAGCTCCTGCTCAGACTGTCATATGCTTGAATTCAAGAGAAGCTTTCCCCTTTGGTAAAGAAGCAAAGCAACCTCTGGCTTGGTGCTAGCCAGGAGCATCACCCCTTCCCCTCCTGCCCCACCTCGAGCTGTTCCTGAGCTGGCTGCCAGAACTGTGTCCCTCCTGCCATGGCCAGAGCCATGGTCCTGCTCTCCTGGGCAGCTCCTCCCCACCTGTGACGTGCTGCAGACATTGTCCCTGGAGAATACAGAGGAAGGAGCGCTTGTCACCAGGAAGGACAGGTCTTTCAGACATCTTTTGAAGCCTCACAATGCTGGGAGTGGGCAGGGCTGAAGTAATTTGTTCCTGGAGCCAGAAGTCTGGAGGAAAAACAGTTATGGAAATAATAACAACAGTGGCAATCAGAATAGGTGGGATTGAGCTCAACACAAAGACAATGTGTTGGCTGAAGCAGGCATCTGTTTCTGTGGAAAAATTCATCTGTTCCTGTGGTGAGGCTGCAGCCCTCCCTGCTTTTGGGGAACTGGAGAAGGAGACAGGAGGGATAGAGGTGCTCAGTGCACTGGTGGCCAGACCTGGCTGTGCCTGAGCTAAAGGCAAAGTTTGATGCTTTGATGTGGAAGTAGAAAAAGGCAAGGGAGCTCTTTGCCCCTTTCACTGCTCCTGGGCAGCATCAGCCATGGCTTTTGTGAACCTCTGGGTCAAGCTACACCTCACTGAGGTGAAAACACCAACAGAAACCCTAATGCTTTGCAGGACACATCGTGTCAGGTTTGGCCCCACTCAGCTTGGTGGACTCTGAGCTGACAGTAGGGACCATTTGTGGTTTAAAACAGGTCGGTCACAAATTGCAGCGACTCATGGTGGCCCCAGGTGTGTGGCCTGCAGGTGAATGTCTGGAAATAGAGCTTCAAAGGCAAGTGGAATCCTGTCCACAACCTATCGCAGTGGGGTTACCCTGGGCTTGGAAAGCAGCACAACTGGAGGGCATGAAACCCTGGTCAGGGCAGCACTGTGCCCTTCCTGCTGCAATGTTTGACCATGGCAGCCTTCACCTGCCAAGCCCAGTGTCCCTGAGCCCTGCTGGGGCTCCTGTGACCCCTCTGTACACTGTGTCTGGTGGGTGCTCACCTGACCTGTCACCCCCGTGATGGAGCTTGTCCTGCCACACCTCAGGGTGCCATGTCCCCCTCTGCTGACCCATGGCCTTGTCACCGCAGTGACATGCAGGCTCACAGAGCATCCCTCTCCCTGCAAGTCTCACAATCCCACAGCAGTGTGGGTCTGTCCCAGGGCAGGACAGGGGTGCTGCCCTATGAAAGCCCCACACGGGCAGCGGGATGGGGGCTCAGCACCCTTGGCTGGAGCAGCAGCACCCCGCCTGTTTGGCATCCCAAAACAGACCTGATGACACTTGCCAAGGATTTCTACTGGGCTGCAGCTTCCAGTGCGTGTGAGCATCAGCCCAGCTGGAGATTAAACAATGTCCTTTAATAGGAACAGGCAGGGTCCCGTTTGCAGCGCAGGGAGCACAGAGCGCTCCGCACTGGCTCGCACACTGACAGCCCCAGCGCCGTGCCGGGACTGGGATGCCCTCATTTGGAAGTGTCTCGCTCAACCCAGCTGCTCAAAAGCGGCTGTTTCCTATGCAGAGGCCAAGGGAGGCTTTTTATTTAGAGGATGCTTGGCCTGCTCAGTGTAGAGGGGAAGTTGAGAGACACCAGCTCCACTCCTGAGCTCTGCTGGCTGTGACTTTGACCTAGAGCAGAGCCAGGAGCCACCCCGTTTATGGGGCTCCCTCCTGTGCCCCGTTAGACCACACTGGCCAGCACAGGGCAGCTCTCCCTGCTGTGCCCCAGCCCTGCCCTGCTCCTCCCTGGGAAGGGGATGCCGAACGCTCCTCTGCGTAAACAGGAGCTGCCTTAAAAATAAACCGAGAAACAGCCAAGCTGGAGGGCATCGCTCCTGTTTCCATGAGAACACAGGCAGCACAGCCTGCCAGGGCAGCTCAGCTCTGGCCTTGGCTTTCTGGCCCTGCTCTCACCCTCCAAGATTTCTCCCCATCTTTTCCCTGCTTTAACCCCTTTCCTTCTTGGGGCTCCTTTGGGCGAACCCTTGCTGTGGCCCGTGCTCTCTGCAACTTCTCCTGATGCCTCTGAGCCCTCCTGGGGCAGCAAAGCCCCATCCTGCCACCACCAGCACCCCAAGGTACGGAGCACAAAGGTTCCCACCCCCAAAATGGCCAAAACTTGGAGGGTAAAGCCCTCTGCCTGAAAGAATGAGGCTGGGGGCTGCAGGCAAGGATTCAGCCACATCTCTAGTAGGGTGGTACTGCTGCCAGCACCTGGGTTGGCACAGGGATCTGTCCTGAGCTGGGTTGGAGGATGGGGTCCCCTTTGATGCTCTCCCCATGCTGGTGGGAGGTGACCTGTGGGAAGGGACCAAGGTGTCCAGCTGCGAGTGGGCCACAAGGCTTTTCACCTTTGATAACATGCTTTTTGCAGTCTTTTCCATTCCCAAGAGAAATTCTGCAGGAATTTTCTATTTCTGCAGGAAAGGCAGTAGGGAGAGGAAAGGTTGTTCTCTCTTGAGACCTTTGTAATTTATTTTTACTTTTATTGTTGTTTTTATTTTAATCTTGAGGAAGGAACAGACTAAAAGGGGCATAAATAAAATCCAGCTAGCTGGGACAAAAATACTTGGTTGAAATCCTTGCCCAGCACTGTTGGTGAGTTTGTATGTGAGAGAGACACTCAGCTAAAGGAGGATTCTCTATCTCAAACCAGGATTTTTTCTTTTTTTCTCTATATTCCATCTAGAGAAGAAGACTGACCAGTTAACCTTCACCTCTGATGAGGGGTGAGGAGCACAGCAGAGGATTGTGTCCAAGAGCCATTTTTGTCACCCTGTCCCCAGGCTCAGCAAAGCAGCTTCCTCCCTGCTGTGAGATGGGGCTGAGATACTCTCCAAGGGCTGGTTAAAAGTTTGAATGATGCTTTGCTAAATGCAACATTACAGAAGCACAAGCTGCTGTTAGCCCTAAGCCTGGCATAAGCTGAAGGAGCAATCTTGTTTTCTTTTCCAAGGCAGACTTTGGGATTTCCTTCCCCTGGGTCAGCATCATGTCCCCTTACCTGGGGGTGTGGCAGGAGGCTTTTCTGCTTTGGAAAGAAGAGAAAATGCTGTCAAGCTTTCATCTGCATCCAAAACATGTTTTAGCCTTCTGCTTAATGCAGAGTATAGTGCCCTTGCTTAAAACAAATATATACATATCTAATTTCCTTGTGCTACTTTCCAAGGATCCCAGTCTCAGTGTGGCTTGGGAATAGTCTCTCACCATAGGTTGCCCTTTCTGAGAGGTTCATTTCCAAGTGCCAAAATCTGTTCCACAACAGTTCATTTGGAAACTGCAGCCCCTTGGCCAGGGCCACCATGTCCTGGGTGCCAGTGTGAGCCTGGACTGGCCACCTCTGCCAGCACTCCAGGGCTTTCTCAGTGGGGTGGCAGGACAGGACAGAACATGTTGAGAAATAGCAAGGAGAGAATTATGCCAAGCTCAAAGATTAGTGGTTGGCTTAATAGGTTTTCCCCTTAGCTCAGTATTAAGTAATTCTAAATGACCCACACAGAAATCAGAAGGGAGGATTAATAAAGTTTAATGGTGGAGGTTCATGTTTGGAAGTGTCATGGGACTAAAAGTGCTGGCAAACAACAAAGTGTTTCCCCCCTCGCTGGTTGATGTTTCTTAGTATCTTAAAAATTGTTTTACCTCACTTGCTCATTTTCTGAGTCTTTTTAATAAGTGTTCCCATGCCCATTCATCCTCAAATAGCTCTTGGGTTGATAAATGTATTTCATTTTTTCTCTGTATCTTTTTGATGCATATATTCCAAATCTCTTTTAGGTAATCTCATCTCTGGTTTTGGTGGTCTCTGGTCAAGGCTGGCTTTGACTGGAAATGAATAAACTGAGCTGAAAGGCAATTCAGGTGAGCACTTAAACAACTCCTATAGAAGATGGTTCTCCAGGGAAGTTGTTCTTGGTGGAGGCTTCACTCTTGAACTAAGTTG
>VRYO01002775.1:4756758-5046229 GCA_009812075.1 Sialia sialis | reverse complement strand
GATGGAGAACATACACTAAGACAAGAACATTGCCAGTTTTGACACTGATTTATATAAAAGTATTTGGAAAAGATACACTGGCCATCTGCCTCTTCAGCTGACCCACCTCTTGGTGTAATTTCTCATAAATACTGTTACAGAAACAACACTTTATTTCTTATGAGGAAAAACAAAAATTCAGCTTCAATCTGCTTTTAAATCTGCATTTTATATGTTCTAGGGTGTCATGCCCAAGCATCAGGGCCACCTGAGTGAACTCAAAAGCATTTCCAGGAGAAGGAGGGGGCTGCAAGGAAGGTGTTCCACCCCTGGAAACATCCTGGTACCCCCAGGAGAGAAGAGGGACAGGGTCTCTTAGTGACAGCTGAGGGCCGCACCCCAAAATATGCAATCCTGCTGCTTGTGTGAGGACACAAGTGACCACCAGCACAAAATGGTGCTGAGCATCTGTGACTGAGCAGAGAAAGAGGATGGCTGCTCCAGGGTGTCTGCTGCAGCCAGACTGATGATTCCCAATGGGACTGGGGGATGGTTCTGTCCAAAATTCAGGTTTGTGTCAGGAAGTGAGGCACATGAGCCAGGGCAGAGCCCTGTGCTGCCAAAGGGACCCTTCCCTACTGACACACTCAGGATCCAGCCCCAGTGCCGGGTGCTGCCCTGCTGCAGCAAGGGACAGGTCTGGCAGAGATGGATTGTCTCCATCCCATGCTGAGGTTGTCCTCAGCATCTCGTTTCAGCTCACAGTGACCAGGCTGCTCCCTGCAATCTGAGGCAGGCAGCTCCCCCCACACTAAGCTGCAAGGTGTCTGTTCTGCTGACAAGTCTCTGCAAAGCACAGGGCCCATTGCGAAAAAAAAAACAAATGAACAAACAAAAAAACCCCAAAAATAAGCAACAAAAAACAAACAAACAAACAAATTTAAAAATAAATAAATAAATAAACAAAAAAAACCCACACACAGGAAAAAAAAAAAAAAAGGCCAAACCACGAAGTTACAGAAAACACACAACCTGGGGCTCTGGGCTGGCCAGTCCCTGCTTGCTGGTCAGCCTTGTGCCCAGGTGAGCCCTTCACAGCATCCCAGGGAAAGAGCTGGAGCAAGCACAGCAGTAGATGGGCAATGGGCAGCTCAGGGTGGTGCTGCTCAGGTGCAAGGTGTGATTCCCAGCAGCTGCTGCATTAGGTGCCTCTCACACAGCCCTGCTGATGATCATCTACCTGGCTCTCTTCCACTTAGTGCAGTCAGGAGGTGGCTTGCAGTGAGAAGCAGTCTGTACAGCCACCACTGGCCAGGGCCTTTGGGGCTATGGGAGGTGCACCCATCCCCAACACTTACCTGCTGCTGGGATAGGGCTTCAAAAAGAGGTGGGAGCAGCTGGGCACACTGCAGCCTCCGGACACGTGGCCATGCAAGCCTGACCTTGCATTCCCTCCTCAGCTCTCCAGGATCCAGGGACAGCTGTAAAAAACCCTCAAGCCTCTCCTGAAGCTCTCAGCAGTAGGAAACATCTGAGCTGTTCGATTTCTCATGGCCATTCCTGTCCCTTAGGCAAGGTTTGGGTCACTGCTGGGGCCCCACCAGCCATTCTTGGTGGGAGCAGAGAGCACCCTGTGCCACCCACCAGATGGAGGAGGGGAAGGTGCACTGAGAGGGGCAAAGGGGAACATGCCAGAGTCAGAGGGAAGGAGGTAGGTACCCATTCCAACTCCGAGGGAAAGAGCATCCTCAAGATGCTCAATGACACCATTTTCCCTTAAAATAATGGCTTATCAAAAAAAAGAAAAAAAAAAAAAAACAGAAAGAAACAAAGTCAGTCTCCCATGGAGAGGAGCTGAAACTCTGGGGCCATCCATCACAATCCTCTTCTCATACATATTCCCACAAGTATTTCTGGAGCCATCTCTCCCCAGACAAGTTCCAGCTTGGAGGCTGTTACAGCATCAATCCAAGACAATGCTCTCCATGTCCCCTGCTGAACACAGCCCACCAGCTCATGGAGCAGGGTGGTTCCATGTGCCCATTCCCACTGGAGCCCTCTCCTGTCTTGCCCACCTGGACACTCTCAGTCACTGGCTCCATCACGGTCCCTGGATCAGCACCAGAGCCACGGGATGGCTGTGCTGACTTCCCAGGAACCGCAGGCACCCTGTGCCCGGCAGCCTGGGAACGCTGTCAGCTCCACCAGGGATTAGTGATGATTCAGGGGATTTCACCACAGCCTGCAGGGAGACTGGCCAGTTTCTGTGGGCCAACCACAAGACCTCAGTGAAACACCAAGTTCTCTGCCTGAAATGGCTTCACCAGCTGTGCCCCAAAGCCACCACGTTTGCATCTCATTGCCTCCAGCCTGTCCCCGGCCGGCTGGGACACGACAGCAGGAGAAGTCACCTCTGTGCCAAAGACAGTGCCCAACCTCCATCCTCCCACAGGCAGAGCTGGCACTAGAGCTGAACCCTCCAGCTGTGCTGCAGTTTGAATGTGCAGCAGCATTTGAACTGCAAGCAGACACTTTTTACACCCCAGCAAACCTGTCCTTGGTGTACGTGCTCACTGCTCTGCTGGACCAGGCATGGGGTTTCACGTGAGTTAATTCAGTGAGTTTCCAGTCTCACTCTTTCCCATGTAATCCACTCTGTGCTTGATTGCTGCCACCCAACAACATCACAATAAGTCACTGGAAATATATAAACTGACACTTCCAAGGTATTCCGGGTTATTCTCAGTTTCACTCTCTGGTCATCAATAATGGATGTGGAAAAAGCAACCAGACTGCAGCTGTCAGCCAAACCTCACACCTACCTGTACAAAACACAGGGAAAAGCTGAGGTCCTTTGCAAAGATCTGGAGCTTGCATGTATTTGGAAAATTAAACTTCAGTTCTGCTTTTATTCTGAAATTGCATTGAAGAAAGTTCAGGGTTTGCCCATTCTCCTGTATTTTTAGCTGAACTTTTCACATTCATTAAAAACTTCAACGTTAACATTTTTCTACGCATTTTCCTGGGTGTTGAGCATGAGGCATTCTGCCCTTTTAAAAGTTTAATTCACACAAACACACACACACATATATATATATATGTATGTGCATATGTATATATAAATGATTTTTCAGAGTCTTACTCACAGGCTGAAGGAGAAAAACAAAAATCTTTGGTAGGTTTGGATGCATGAGAGTTTATTTTTACCCTGTCTGATACTGCAGAATTTCCCTGTTAATTGTCAATCCCAGGCTGAGCCCACGCTGCCGGTTTGATCACTAGACTCACACTGTGGGTGTAGCAGGTACTGCTTCTCACCTGGCACGCTCAGCCTGGCTCTGTGCAGCATTTGGACAAAAAACCACCCAGATGGTGTTTCAAAAGGTGGAGAAGCCCAGTGGTTCAGTGCTGACACCTGGGGCAGCCCTTGCCTCTGGCTCGTGGCTGGTGAGGTGCTGGGGCACTGGGAACCCAGGGCAAGTGGCTATGGGCCTTGAATGGCAGCTGGTCAGGGGCTTGTGTGATTTCTGTGTAAGAAAATAAATCTAAGAGGGTCAAGCAAAGCAAGAGGCCCAGTTGTGATTAGCTTCTCATTTTGTGCTGTGGGGTGCTCTCCATGGCTGGGCTGGGCTCCTCCTTCACTGCAGACAAATAAAGCCCAACAAAGCCCCATGATGGTGGAGAAGTGCCCTGCCCTACTGGGGGAGAGCTGGAGAAAATGCCGCCCAGGCTATTTCCAGCTTTGCAACATGTTTTTTTAGGAGGAGGGAAGGCAGACTAGCCAGAGGAATGTGGAGCAGCCAAAGGAGTCTGCTGGCCTGCTGCTTCCCCAGGGGAAAAGCAAAGCAAACAGGAGATGAAAAGCCTGTGATGCCATCTCCATCCTCAGAAGAGTGCCTTGCCTACCACACTACCACATTTTTTGTGTGTGGGTGGGTGGGTGGAGAAAAGAACAAAGATCACTCAAAGCCTTCTGCTCAAGTTATTCCATGTTGCGTAAAAATATGGTAATGCTCATCTGAGGACAGGCTGGAGCCTAAACCCTCCCAGGTGAGTGCTGGAGACATTAGGCAACAGCACCTTCCTTTTCCTTCTTGGTCTAGCAATGGAGGCTGAGCAAAATGGAAATCTGGAAGAAAACATTGCCCTGCCCTAGGCTGTGGTTGGAGCTGAGCAAGAACCCTCTGTGGAGAGCAGGACTCAAGCAGGAGCCTCCTGTGCCCCAGGCAGAGCACTCACCAGGCATCCAGCAGGTAAAACCACCTTGCTCCTTCCCTTGTTTTTGTGAGAGAGGAGGCACAGTTTGGCCACCTTGTCCCAGGAAGCAGGAGCCACCCCGGTGCTGCTGGAGCTGCTCAGGAAGCAGCCACCCTGTCCCCTCGCCTTTGTGGAGGTACAAAGGAGTGTGCAGAGAGCTTGGCCACTCCACTGAGGGCTGGGAGCCTCCCACGTCAGGCCCCAGAGCCCAGGACCGGTGCTGTGGTGCTGAGTCCACAGAAGGGTGAGACACCATGAATCATTTTCCAGCAGATAGCATGGAAGTGGGATCAGGAGCATTTGCTCTGCCAGTGTGTAACATGAGAGGCAAATGTTTTCCCAAGCAGCTTCATTTCTTGAGCAAGGACCCCGGGGTGCCAGCAGGCAGATGCTGCCTGTGCCACGCGTGTCCAGAGGCAAGGCTTGGCACCACACCAGCCAGGGCTGGGCAGCTGCTCCCTCAGGGAAGCAGAAACAGTTAGGAGAAAAATGTAATGAGAAACAGAAATTTCTCTTTAAAACATTATAAAAGAGGTACATGTCTCACAGCACCCAGGGGACAGCGTGCCAGCCTGTAGGAGCAGGAGCAGTGAAACAGGACAACAGGAGGGGCTGCCTCACAGCAGCAGGATGGCAGTGACCATCCCTCCTCCTCAGGCTATGGGGGAGAAAAGCTCAGCTGAAATGTCACAGGAAAGCCCAAGGATGGCCCCAAGGGCTCCTGGCCCTTCTCCTCCCTCAGCCTACCCCCCCAGCAGTGCTGGGACCAACAGAGCAATCCCCACTCCAGGCCTGGTGAGAACACTGCCATCACCATGGGGTGTGATGAGAGCAGGAGCCACACAGCTCCGTTCCAAAAGCTATGGGATGTACACGGTTAATTGCAGGCTCTCTGGATAAAGCACAGCACTGACTGATAACCTTCCTCTCCTCCCCTGGCTTTGAGGCCAAGCACCCTGCTCCCATGGCAGCCTGCCAGCACCTGGCACCGTTTGGGGTGCTCAGGGCACAAGCAAGCTGTGCCCTGCTGCTCCCACAATCCATGATGGGCACCCAGGGCACAAGGGTGAGTAATGCCAAGGACCAAACCAAAGCTTTGAAGGTGAGGGGGCAGGAGCTTTAATTGCTCTCTTAATCAGAGGTTTTCTGCAGGTCCCACCTGGGGTTGGTCACAGTGCCCAGCTTTTGCCAGGACACATTGTTTCTCTGAAATATTTGCAATTGCTTTGTACAAGCTGAAACAAAAGCGTGGTCGCATGGCAGCAACACGAGGGAACACAGCAAAGGTAGTGGGTGGGAAAGAAAACCAATTAAAAAGAAGTATTTTCTAGTTGGATGAAGGCATTAAAGACTGGCTTGCTGCTTTGAACACAATTGTTTAGCCAGCTATAGGAGCTGTCTTAGACTGCAGGGACTGAGGGGCTGAAAGCAGACAGATGCAACAGCTTGGATGGGTTAAGAACATAGGAGAAACAAGATGCATAGAGAGAGAAATGTTTTTATTAGTCCAGCTGATATAGCTAGAAAAAAATAGACAAGTTTTCAGGCAACTCCTTCCATTAGGTAATTGCTGTGAGCGCAGTAACAACGCTGTGTTGAGGAGAGGCACCACTAAATGAACACTCTCTGATTACAAGAAGCAAAACCAGCTATTTGCCAAGCGTCTGTGAACAGTGACATGAAGCACAGCAAGGGGGAATCTAAATATACAGAACCAACCAGTTGTCTCTTGCACCACTTTCTCTTCCCTGCTCTCACAAGCTTCATACAGAAAAGTCCTGTGCTGATTAACTCAAATACAGGAACACCCAGTACAGAACAAAACTCTTACAGATTATCTCCTCTCCCCCACCCAATTAACTTTGAAACACATACAAAGCTGTATTAAAAGAAAAAAAAAACATCTTATCTGAAATGTTCACTCAGCCTTTTCTCACCAAAACTGATTTAGCTTACCTCAGCTGGAATCATCTCTTCAGCTAAGTGACAGCCTGCAATCACAGCTTTAGAAATACTGCAGCCTTTAGAAAAGAAAGCTTCAGTTATCTATGCAAACCTATATAAAGCTGCACGCCCAGGAGCTCTGCATCAACCTCTAGTCATGCTCCCTCCATCAAAGCTGTGTTTTTGCAGTGGGTAGAGCTGTTGAGCAGGTGCATCTGCATGAGCTGCAAAGGCTGTTCTTTCCAAGGGTCTGATGCTCTGAGTTAGCAGCACTTGTGGAAAATGCTGCTCCTGTACGTTAATAATATGATGCTTCCACCCAGAAAGCACACATGTACAGCCATGCTGGAGAACAGACCCAGAGAACTACTTGAGCTTGCAAGCCAGGCCCAGTTTGGAAAAAAATTATTTTGCATGTCTTAATTGACTATACTGCTCAGTTTTAGGTTCATAGGGCAACTGGTACAGCGGCCAGCAAGACTAAAGTTAATTAGTTTGCATTTTCTTCTAAGTGGCAGCTCCCAAACCCCATCTCTGCCCTGGCTGAGCTGAAATCACTTAGAGAGAAGCATGGGCTGAATTAATCTAGGTTTTACCTCACCCCTTACCCTCCAGAGCAACTGGTGCTTACACTAGCTTGATTGAAGACACCCTTCTCCCCACAAAGCAGCTCAGGGTCAGTAATACCATGGGCTGTAGTCTGACCTTAGAGCCTTGCCCTGCATGACCCAGGGCCCATCTGAAAAAAGCAGCAGCCCTCTGCACCCAGCCCTGTCTCTCCTCCCTTACAGGAGCCAGCCTGGCTTGCAGTACTCAGGATAATGACAGTGTACAGTTGGCAGGAGCAGATGCACAAGTCAAAGCCTTGGAGGTAGGGCATGTTTGCAGTGACTCATGTTTAACACTAGTTCTCAAATTTACAGCAACAACAATCAAGTTAAAAGGTTCAACTTTTGAAACTGCTTTAACAACATTTCTACACGGCTGGTCTGCAGCAGCACACCAAGGAAGATGCGCTCACACACAAAACCAGACTGTCTAGCATAACTGTGAAAACCAAGTCACTTAAATCTCAGACATTCAGTTAACATATCTAAGACACCTCAGGCCAAACAATAGTTTATTTCATTTTCAGCAACATTTCAACCATCAAAAAAATAAACTCTAACACAGATGGATGGAAGACTTCTCTACAGTGTAACTAAGTGGGCTCTGACCCCAAGGGTTTGAATTGGAGTGACATTTTTATTATTCATCCAATAAGTTAGGAAGCATGAGAATAAAGTGCTTTATTTCTGAGCTGGCATGAGGTCATCAATGGACTGGCCATTTTCAAGGCGTTTCTCCATTTCAATGAGAAGTTTCACTCCATCCACCACCATCTGCACCAGCTCCACCTCAGAGAAGCCAAGACGATCAGCATTGGAGACGTCAAACACTCCTCCAACAGCAGCTGTGTCCACACCACCTGCAGCAAGAGATTCAGTTAAACATTGACCTCAGCTAGAGCAGGTGAGTCTGCTTTTCTTCCCTCACTAGCCTGAGGTAGGGACACAGCAGGACCATTCTCCACAAGCTGCCACTTGCGCCTCCTCCTACATGGAGGAAGATAAAGCCACCTGTGATTGCCAACATGAACCACAGAACATGAACTAAGCCAGCTCTTTGTTCTTCTGACCCACAAGAAATCTAACCTGAGGTCACAAGTACCCACTGGAGCCATCTCCTAGCCCTAGGTTAAACCAGGATTCCCTCTTGCTTGTAAGAGGAACAGCTGCCACCAGGTCCACCTCACCTGGTGTTCAGAATGACACAGAGGACTTTAACCAGACAGACAGCACATACTAAGTAAAGCACTGGAATGCTCAACTCCTCCAATACACAAATTGAAAGCTTTTTTCTCTCCATGTGCTTCACAAGGGCATCTTCTGGGTGGTATGACAGGCACTGACAGTGTGAACCAAGAGATGGCTCTGGCCATAACCAGACTTTTGCTGGTGTCTTAGGGCAGACTGACCAGTGTTACTCTCACCTGTGCCTCGTTTCTGCAGCCGAAGTCTCTTGAGGACCTCTCCAAATTTCTCATGTTTCCCAAGGTGTGGGAGCTTGATGTGCACACCAGCACGGAGCCCTGTTCCAAGGTTGGATGGGCAGGTCAGGATGTAGCCCAAGTGTGGATTCCACATGAACTCATAGTTTTTGGCCTTGAAGAGACTTTCTATCTATAAATAGAAAGAACAAATTTTTAGAGACTGTTATTTGCCTTAAGATTGTAGGACATCCATTAGCATTCACTTGCAGCTTCAGTCACTCAGCAACAGCCACAACACTCTGAATAGCTATTTCAGCCACATAAGACCCCTCTCTAGGGAAAAAATGGCCACCAACAAGGAAGGGACTTTTAAGGCCTTCATCTTGCTCCCAGCAGTGAGAAAGGCTAAGTTTAAAAGCTACATTTACATCCGTATCTGTTAGGAAGCTGTATTTAATACATGACAAACTGGCACAACTCTTAGGATCAAGAGGGAGTAGTAAAGCTAAAGCTCTTATCAAGACTAGAAGTAGAGAACAGCATCCAGCCTAAAAACTTGAGTCTAGCCTTCACTCCCCCCCCCAAGGTATCTCAAAGCTTTAGATAACTATGTAGAATTTCTTTAAAATACAGTTGAGACATTTGGATAAGGGTGCCACTACATCAAGCAAACATATTCTAGATTACACAGCCACAAGGCTTTTTGCCAGAACACCTGTTCTGGAGCCTTTGCAGCTCTGGACCCCATCAAAGTGTTCCCAGAGATCCACACTGTGAAACATTACCATGGAGGACTCCAGAGGAGGCTTGAAAAATCTGCTCTCAGATCTAACCAGAGAACCATGTGCCTTTTGAACCTACAGCCCAAACAACAGTGATTTACCTTTGTTAGTCCAGTACAGAAGCGGTTAAATACTTCCTTCATGTTACCACCTTTCTGCATGGAAATAACTCTAAGGTGATCCTCCTCATTGATCCAAACAAGGAAAGTCTTGTTATCATTGTGCCTAGGAGACAAAGCAATCAGTTTGCTGTCTTTCCCACCTCACATTTTGAAGATGGCCTCAAATTGCTCATCACTACCGATTTCAGTTCAAGAGGCTCACTTCAAAAAAGCTGCCTCAAAAAGACTGATCTTCCTTCTTTTGCCCACACAGGACCAGAGATAAGCTGGTAATTGTTACTCTGCTCTTTTCAAGGGGTAATTTGAATTGACCTTTACAGAGTGTCTAATAACATGGCATTACCTTATAGTCCTAAAACCTCTCATACCCCTACCTCATTTGTGGCTCCAGTTTACAAATTAAGGTATTTCTGCTCAGCAATTTGCAGAAAGGTGAGCAGTAGACTTTGAGGGAGTTCTGTACAGTAATGTTCCTAATGACACATGTATCAAGCCTTTTACAGTATTTCATCACATTCTGTCAAACTGCACTTTGTACCTTATATTCAGTATTAATTTTAGATCAAGGTTCTTCAGAGATGCTATATAAAATCCTCTGAACAATGCGCTCCTCCTGTCCCAGCTTGCAGCTGACAGCAAGTACTAGCATCAGTGTTTATCATGCTGGTAATTTCTGAACTTGATTAGGATCAAAAATTAGCTAGTACCCGAGGAAAGTTATTTATGCAGACAACACTAAGACATTACACTTCAAGTCTGTAGATTAGTCATGCTCAGATGACAGCGCTATCTGGTGCTGGCAATCTGCAGGTAGATGATGCAATCTTAAAGGTGACCTACAGAAACAAAGCATGCTTCCTCTGGGTTGTACTGAAACAGCTGCAGTAATAAGATTGGAGCATTCCTGTTGATAAAAACCTAGCCCTTAGCTTACAAGGGAGCAAGTTAATTATGCTGCAGAAGCTCCTGAGATGCAGTTTTATGTAGGTGACCTACATTTAAAAGAAGCAGAATCCTTCTATTCCACACCTCTGCATCAGTCAACTGTCACCGGCTCTGTGGGAACAGATCTCACCACTAGCACAGATAAAGCTGTACTAGTCCAGCACCATCGAGTTTTTGCAAGCAAAAGTTGAGACCCAAAGGAGTAACTATGCATCCAGGATTGACTCTGAGCTAAGACAATGCTATGGTGGTTTTGTTTGTACCACAAGTCACTTAACTCTTGTGGGAAGAGCTGAATGTAGTGGCACATTTGCTCCTTTACAAGTGGTCCACTTCCATAAGCTAATTCAGTTTTTGCATGGTGGTTCACTGACCCATGCAGGCTCTGGTTCTGGGATAGCCAAGTCACCTTACCAGTGTAAGGACACTTGCCCAAATTTTGCTGGTTAACTACAACTTCTCCCATAGGACTTTCTCATCATACACAGTAATACTAGGTGAGAAACTATTATGCTGTCCAACAGCACAAGTCACCACCAAAACCACAAGACTTTGACTTCTCTGACTGCCTCATCACAGACATACTCACCAGATACCCCTGGCATCAGGCCAGTCTCTTGCCATCCCAGATGCCAACAGAAGAGGAGAAACTGGCTTGTCAAACAAGAAGTGGTCATCAATCAGCTGCTGCTGCTCTGCATCAGTCATGTTCCTCAGAGCATAGTACTTCCCCTTGAGATCACCATCCAGACTACCCAGAGCTGAAAGAGAGAGGCTCTTTTAGAATGGGACTAAAGGTGCTAGACTTTCCCTAGCATTTTAGAGACCCCACACAAAGTATGGCAATGTTTTCTCTACTGGGTCTGCTTCCTCCCTTGCTTTCATCTGCAGTGGCAATACCCTTGTGGTAGTATCAGATGATTTGTCTGCACCTTCCAGGCTTATACAAGTAGCCTTTGTTCACTACCATGCAGTATAGAATCATTAGTGCTGCTGAACTCTACAAACTGAGACTGCTCTTCTTCCAAGGAGAGCCAAGGTTATGAATATAACAAGCAGTATTATTCTAGTCAAGGACTGTTACCCTGCCCTTGAGAGGTTTTGAAACAACTACTCCCTCAGTCTCCAGAAATGCACCTTGAGCACTGAGAGGCAATAGGGGAAAAAAAAGCCAAAAAAAACCAAAACAAAAAAAAACCCACACTGAAGACTTTCACCAAAAACCGGGGCTTAATTTAGTCAGCTGCTGATTTGTAACAAGGCTACATCTCTAAGCAAGCTGAACACTAATGAAGTAAATTACAAGCAGCCACAGAACACTGCACCCCATGACTCAAGCCCTCTAGTTGCTACATACCTGTTACATTTCAGGTTTGAGCCCTGATGAACCAACCTCTTTCCCCATATACACAGACAGAAGCTTTTGAGATCAGCAGAGGTCAACTTAATGCAGTCCAACTTCCCTCTGCCACGTGCTCTTGCTCTCAGCTACAAGCTGCAATGCTGAGGCAGCTCAGGGGCAATGAGTCTTTTCCAGGGAAAGCTCCACGTTCAGACTAAGTCTCTAGGGATGTGGCTTTTGCCAATACCTCCATTTTCAAACTGCAAAGAACACCTCTTGTGCAAAGGACAGAACTGTGTCCCTGATGCACCCAGTTCTCACTTTACCTTCAACAGAGAGCTTCTCGATAGCCCGCCTCTCCCCTCGACTGCAGTGCGGGGGAAGACAGAACCCACGGATGCTTCTGCCAGTTCTGACACGGGAACTTAGCACGTAATTGGGATCCAGGTCATCACCTCCCTATAAAGATAAGGAAACCAGCAAGTACAACTCTGTTACCAAGATACCTCCCCTAAAACACATGTAGCTCCCATGCACTTAAGAATGCACTTGACACCCTGGCATTGACTACCTGGCCTGTAAGCCAGTACCTGACTTCAGGGCTATTTTCTTCAGCATTACATCAAGTATCTGTGCAACACAACTCTTGCTTTGAGGCCATAGCCACAGCTACTAAATAGTCCTAGAAGAGAGGGTTATCACCAGAACATAAGTTCCATGTCCATTTCAGACTGTGGTCTGTGCTTTTGTTACACATGACAGATTTGCAACCTAGAGATACCAACATGAGGCAAAACCTTCTTTAGGTGGGTGTTTACTCTTGCAAATGAGAATTATTCACTGCTGTTCTCACAAGTCTCTCATTTTCAATATGATTTATGGCTAGCCAATTAACATGGAGTTAGGAACTCTCAGGGTTTAGTTTACAGTAACATTTAAAATCCATAAAATGACTAAGAACCCTTACTCCTATAAAAATATTTATTCCACAGCAGACACCATCAGCTAGTAATTTAAGATCCAAGATCAGACAGAAGAAAGTGTTTAAACTTTATCATAGTCCTTGACTCCCAGGACAGTGCTGTTTAGTGATTGTTAGAGCCCATAGCTTGTGGAAATGCACACTGAAGGTGTTTGGCACAACCCACACTGCAGCAGCACCTGAAAAAAGCTCCTGCTGCACACAAGCTACCCAGCTGTACCCAGCCACTGACATCCCACAGCAGCAAGCTCTTCAGGCTGACTGCACCAGACCCACAGCCCAAGCATCCATGCTCAGTGGAAGCCAGGGGACAGAGCCTGAGCAGCCAGTTCAGGCAGCTGCCAACAACTTTACAGTCCTCAGACCAATCATCTGTAATTGATCAAAACTTTATACCTGCAGGTTATCAGCATTCAGGTCGGTCTTGTGCTGATCACTTGGTTTGTAGCCACCATGCCTGTCTTCAATAACTGGATCAAAGAGCTCCTTAAACACTTCATAGGATTCTTCATCACCAGCCACACATCCTACTGTCATTATGAAGGGATGGCCTGGAGTGGTAATAAAGTCAGAAGAGCTAAGTTTGGGCAACATTTGGCTGTGCTCCAGTGCAGCACTAACCAGGCAAGTTCTTTAATGGCAAGTCTAGTCACTTAGAAATTCATTCTTACACAGAAACATTTGGAGAGACCCTATGTTTTACACTTCATCCAGTTAGTCAAATGCAGTGCTATGGAAACCCATAGCTGTTGTCATTAAACCATGCTCATTTGTAAAGCTTGGTTTAGGACAAATTTGCACAGCACATCTAATTTCACTAGCTAATTTTGATCACTGCATAGAACTTTATGTCTAAACAATCATGCTTTGCTGCAAGCAAGCATGCTTTGCTTTTTGCTCCTTCTGCTACACAGCTACATTTCTGTAGTCTGCTCATAAATACCATCTCCACAAGATTAGTTTTAAGTCACCATATTCAAAAGCACCAGTTACTTCAGCTGGTTCACACGGAGTATTTTCAATGCATTTTACCAGGATTATCAACCCCAGTCTGAATGACATCATCCAGGGTGAAGCCACTGGGCGTGACTCTGTCTCTCAGTTTCTTGTATAAATCCAGGGTTAGAACTTTGGCCATGTGGTTGTTGTGGGTGCTCAGGTCCGGGTACTCCTCATCAGGAGGCAGTCTCTGATTATTTAGTTGGGCCATTTTGATAATGCTAGAGTAAAAATAAATACTGTAATGTTAACATGTAAACACATCTGCTCCCCCTTTTTCATAGAAGTGCTAGAGAACATCATGTAACCAGGTTGGAATACAAATAGACCAGAACAGCCAGGTAAATTGAGGTTTTGTTTTTTTCCCCCTCATCCTCAAATGAGTTATAATTAGAATGCATTTGGTTTGACTTTTTTTCTCTTCAGATTGAAAGTATTTAGCAGAGCAGTTACATAATTGAAGTGTCTGGGAATTGATATGTCAGATCACAGCACGGAACATAGCTTGATGGAAACATGGCCTCCTAACAGAGCCATGCTTTTAGAGCAGTCTCTCAATGCTTTAAATTTGTCCCTCGGTAGCTTGAGAAGTTTGGGTACCATTGTCAAGAAGCACTTCCAGTCAGGAGGGAGAACAGATCATTATGCAGACCTAACGACCCCATTACCTGGGTTGTCAACCCCAGTCTGGATGCAATCATCCAGGGTAAATCCACTGGGAGTCTGTTTATCCCTCAATTTCTTGTACAGGTCCGGGGTCAGCACCTTAGCCATATGATTGTTGTGAGCTTTCAGGTCAGGGTACTCCTCCTCAGGCTTGAACTTCATCTTCAGGAGGTTGTGGCTGTTTGAGAAGGGCATGGCTGACCCTACCGCAGTCACTAGGGGAAAAAGATGGGAAGCCTATCACTGGGAGTTTGGCAGCCTCCGGACCGCCCGGGGGAACACCAGGCACCCAAAAGGTCACCTTGGCTCACGTTCCACCCGCACCTTTCACACCTTTGCTGCTACACCATCTTCCACAAGCGCCAAGAAGGAGGAAAGAAAAAAAAGTTCTTCGCCTCCACCAGCCTTGCCCCGTCCCCACCAGCCCGGCCGCAGGGCCAGAGGCTCTCCCGCCTGCCGGGGAACCGCCCGGGCTGAGGGGACGCGCCCAAGGTCGCGCGGAGCGGCCGCTGCAGCGGCGGGCAGACCCGCGCGCGGCTCGGGGCAGGGGGAGCGGCCGGGCCACCGCGAGCCAGGAGGGGCTCGGCCCCGCCGGGACCCCGGGCCGGCCGGCAGGTGAGCGGGGCGGCACCGCTGCACCCTCGGTGCGCGGCCGCGCCTCCTCTCGCCGCTTAAGGGCGAGGGGATCCCGAGGAGCGACGGCGCCCTCCGCGTCCGCGGACCTCAGCTGCTCCCCGACTGGGGAGAGGAGGGCAGCATCCAACAAGCCCTTACACAACAGACGGCTCCCTCAGGGGACCTGGACGGGGCGAGCGTATGTAACTACCCTGCTAAATACCGGGTTAATCTGGTTTTAGAGCTCAACCAGCCCGGAGAGCACCTGCGCCGCTGCCCCCACCCCCCGCCCCGGCTGCGCCCCTGCCCCGCGCGCCCCTCCTCAGCCAGACCGACTCCACCCCACACAGCGGGGGGAGGGAAAAAAAAAAAAAAAAAAAAAAAAAGGAAAAAAAAAAAAAAGAAAAAACTGAAAAGCAGAAAGGAAAAAATTAAAATCCTTTAAGGCTGCAGAACGGTTCGGCTGCCCCGGGACTTACCGCGGGCTTCGCAGCTAAAGCAAGAATCTCCGCGCTGCTCCGCGCACTACACCGCTCCACTCCGAGTGAAGCTCCAGCAGCCCCGCCGCGCGTCTTTTATATAGAACGCAAGCCGGCGCCCCATTGGCAGTTATTTATAGCCCATTCATTCCATTGGGCCGCGCGGCGGCGGGCGGGGCGGGTGTTGCGCCGCCGGCCGGACCCGCTCTTGCCGCCATTTTGCTCGGCGTCGGGGAGGTCGGTTGGGGGGGGGAGGGACCCCCCGGGCGGTGTCGCCGCGCTGAGGCGGCCCCGGCGCTGTCCGTTAGTGCGGCTGTGAGGGCAGGGACGGCTCTCATGTGCCAGCGGTCAAGGCGTCCCATCGCACGCCAACGTGGCCCGTTGCAAGCTTCACACCTTCGCCAACCCCTCGGTCGAGGGTTCAAACACGCGTCTGATAACGCGTTATCCCAAAATGAGTGTTTTGTAGTGCGCACACCGGCCGTGCTGTGAGCCTTGTGAGTGGCAAGTGCCCCCGAGCTGGCAGAAGCCCCTGAGGCGGCTGCGGATGTGGCTCCCAGCCCCCGGCAGCCCGGTTCTGCAGAGGGAGGACCTGCACCCGCCTCCAGCACCTGCGAAACCGTGGGCTCGTTTTACAGTTTAATTTGAAAGGAAGTAGGGTGATGGTGTAAATCGCAGTGAATCCTCTGCTCTTGTCATGTGCCAAAAAAAAAAAAGTCTTCAGCTTTTTTATTGGAGAGGGTGATTTCTTGCTAAAGACAGGTACGGGAACTCTGGGATCTGACCCATCTAAAGCCTGAAATTCATGAAAATAGTGACTTCCACTGGTCTTTCTGTAGGAATGAGTGGGTTTGTCGCAAAGCTAAGATGCAGCTGAAAATCCTGCTGTTTGCAGAAGTAA
Organism: Sialia sialis; assembly: GCA_009812075.1. Classification (NCBI taxonomy): domain Eukaryota; kingdom Metazoa; phylum Chordata; class Aves; order Passeriformes; family Turdidae; genus Sialia; species Sialia sialis. The sequence goes on along the minus strand of VRYO01002775.1, from coordinate 5,030,184 downwards.
TAATTTGTTAACAATATTAATATCTTGACTTTCACCTTTGCATAATAGTATCTTTATCTTTCTCTGATGTGTTTCTCACAGCAGAACCTATGTTTATCCTCTTGTCTAAACAGAGTGTACTTATCCATGACGGTGCAAATCTGAGTCCCAGAGCTGCTTTCCTTGACATGAGCCGTGACCATCAGGAGCCATCACCAGAAACTCTTTCCCCACCACAATCCTTTCAGCACCATGACCAGTACCCTCACCCTAAGAACACAAAGCATGTGCACTTTACAGAACTGCTAAGGACTTTTAAATAATAATATACATATAGAGGAAATAATTGCAAAATAAAAAGCCTAGACTGCATCAAATAAAAATGTGCTGTGCTTGGCAGCCATCCAGATTTCCGAGTTATTCCAGGTCTGGTAGACTGAGATGCTGAGTACACAGATCTCCAGGAGAAGCCAAGGGCTCGGCATCTGTGCAAGTCCAGTCTCAGCTTCCGGATCAAAGAACAAATCCTCTCTCTAGGTCTCCTCTGCACTTTTAACCTCACAAAATCTTCCCCTACACAGTAATAGTTTCACACAATGCTCATGCTTCAGAATAGTGTAAATTGCAAATAATGCATGGCTAAACAATTATTAAATTATTATAACTGTAAAATTGTACCTAGAATCCTCAATAAATTACAATATAAATGTAATATTAGTGGATTACCTCAGCTGCAAACATAATTCTGAGTGTGGATTTTTTTATGTAAACCACAAATATTTTATTCTTAATTTGAAGCAGAAATATATTAAAACCATTTTCTTACATTGTGGCATATTTTTGTGGTGGTGTTCTCTACAAAAAAAAAAAAAAGCCAATCAGGGTAGGTTCTGAAGGCTCCCTTTATCTTATTCCATAATCTATTGCCACACAAACAAAGAAGCAATCAGCTGTTCTGTAATTTAATTGTTCAGGAGATTTGTGGAGTCAAGGTCACCTCAGGATCCAAAATCCAAGGATCCATTTCATTGGATATGCTCTTTTTCTCCCAGTCTTGCAGAACAGGGAATACCAGTTGTGGTAAGCAGGCAGAAGTCTCAGTGTGCCACACATTACTGCACTTCCAACACAAACACACCTCTTCTTCAAAGAACTTGGGGACATGGAAAGAAAGTCAGGAACATAAAATCACTAAAATATATCCAACTTACATGTTTGATAAACAATACACTCTCCTCCCCCTTTTCTCACCACTATTTGACAAATTTCTAGCATGCAGTAAGTCAGAAGTGGCTGGGTTTTACTCAGGCAGCATTTTAAGATTTGCTGAAAGCTGTGTGTAAATTGGATCCTATCTTTGTCACAGCATTCTGTGCCAGCTTCCCTAGTGACTTAATTACAGATGCTGTGCCTTTTGTCAACAGCCTCTGATCACCCGATTTATCTGCCTCATCTGCTGGGAAACACTCACTTTGGATAAGCCTGTATGGCCTGTTAGACTGTGATAAAGCAGCAATACTCACTTTCCATGCTGGGATGGTATCTTAGTGAATATTGATTTATATGCTACAGTTCCGGTTGGAAAGGTGGGCTGATTACTCCAGAGATCTTTGCACTGAGCTTTAACAATGAAGAATTAAGGGAAGTTAATCATGGGCCATGCAGCTAACTTCCTAGGAGGCTTAATTATAAATGTTGTGTGGTGTACAAGTGCAAGAGGAGATAGGTGCTAGCTAGTGAATGTGTCTTCTGAAATTACTTACATGAATGTAATATAAACCTGAAGAATTAGGGGATAAACATCATCTTGGAAACACAGAACAATATTCCAAATTAGGAAACAGCAAGAGAAAGTGGTTTGCTGTGAACAACTGAATTGTTTCCAATTCCTAATCTACAACTAAACACCACTTGAAAATTAAACATAACACTCATGTAGCAGTAGATTAAAGAAATTGGCCATAGCTCCATCTGCTTAACTTGTCAAATGAAACTTCTCTTCCCATTTATCACTTGATATGTATTTGCTTACTTGTAATCCTTGGTGCATTTTTTCTCACTGCTTAGGCAGTCTGTTGAAAATTACTGATTGTTTCCAGTGAGCTGAGTGCCTGTGGAAATGAGGAGTTGCTGAGTGCCTCAATCTTGCACACAGTCAGGCCCATAGTGATCTGAACAGCAGCTCATCATGGGAAAGAAAGGACATGAGAACATAAACAATGACAAATATAACCAATGACACTAAAAATGACAGAAAATTAAACAAAGTGTCTGCAAATATAAAGGCACAGTAGAGCCATGATTGCCAGTCAGAAAAACAGTTGAGTAGGAGTTTGCAGTTTAAGAAACCTCTGAAACTGCATACATTATGTTTAGATTAGATGGAGAGGAGTTTCATAACTAACAAAGACTACTGCAATTATGCTACGGGCAGGTCAACACCATAACAAAAAATATGTTCTCACTGAAGGTAATGGGAAAAAATCCCTTATACTTTATGGAACCACAATAATTTTAAAAATCACAGATCATCATCTAAAAAGATCTCAGCTACTGGGTTTGTGATTGTGAAAGGATGACTTTTTCTCCATTATTGTGTATTGCAGGTTACTGGTGAATGCAGTATGGAGCGTTATCTGATTTAGCTGGGAACACTACCTGCACGTCCAGGGTGATTCACATGCTCCCTGCTATGCCCATACCGCTCCCATGCCAGGTGGCCTGGGCTTGTTGTGAGCAGAAGATGAGGCAATATTCTCCTCCTTTGCTCCTCCTTGCCTCCTGACTACAGCCCCCGTACCACCAGGGCAGGCAGGGCTCTCCACATCATTTCAATCCTAAACACGAGACAGAAGTAGGAGTTAGTACCATGCTGTTAGGGGGTTAGATAACAATTCTGCTGCTTCTGAGCCCACAGTGTGGTTTCTCCTGCAGCCTTATGAAACCCTTGTGAAGAGCTTGGTTGGCCTCGAGCTGCCTTTCCTCGAGGCTGCCTTGGGGGAAGGGCACATGGAACTTTCTGTAAGCTGCCTGCCTGGGTGCTGAAGGCAAGGCCCCGGTCTGCCAATGGCAAAGGCAGTCATTCCCTGGGGAAGGGGCTTCAGCCCTGCTGGCCATGGCCCTCGAGAAACCCCACACGTTCAATGGGTGATGAACGCCAAGTTCCCACTGGGGCTGTCAGTCCCTATCGCGGCTTTTCGCTGTGACCCACTGAGACCCCTCAAGTTTCATTGACAGGGGAGCTCCCCGAGGCAGGAGCCTTGGTGCCCGAGGGGGCTGCTGAGTGTGGGCAGTGGCCGTCCCCACTCCTCTGGATTCAGCAAGGAGCGCAAAGAGGACGCGGAGGGGCGGTCAGCAGGGACTGCGGGGGACAGGTGCCTCGATGGGGCTGAGAAAAACAGGCGCCTCGGCAGCGCTGCAGGAACTGGGTCTGACCGCGCCGGGCACAGGCGGCGGCGACTCCCCGGCTCCAGGCAGGGCTGGCGGGGGCGGAGGCGGCGGGAGCGTCAGCAGCCTGCGACCGAGGCGGAAGGAGGCGCTGGGCGGGCTCCGCGTGTGAGGAGAGCCGAGCCGGGCCGGGCCACGCCGGGCCGGGGCTGGGGAGGTAAACAGCTCAGGGTACGGGGTGAACCGGTGCCGTCCCTGGGCGGCCGCGGGGACGCGGGGCGCTAGGGCGAGGGCGTTCCTTCCCCGCGGAGCCGCCGCCCGGGGCCCATACGGGTTAACGCTGCTCTCCCGCAGGGTAATGCCGCCTCTCACCCCTTCCATGCCCAGTCCGTGCTTCTCACCTGCCCGCAGCTGAGGTTCCCGGCTCCGCTGGGACGGGCTGATGTGCTGCTGGGGTCCAGGAGCCGCATTACCACCCTCGGGATACGGAAAGGGGCTGAGGGGAGCCGTGGCAGCGGGGTCACCCCGAGCGGGGGCACGGAGCGGCTCCCCAGCCCGCGTGTGCCTGGGCGGGAGGTGCTGTGCCCGCCTCGGCTGCGGGAGGTTCCCCTGCCCCCTTGCCAAGCAGCCGGGCTTCGGGAGGGGGAAGGGGCAGCCTGCCAGGTCTCTGTGGGAGCTGGTCAGGCAGGAGGCGTGTGTGCCTGGTTTGTGATTGAAGAATCATGTTAGTGGTTTTATTTGTGAGCTGCGAGGAATCGCCTGGGGCGTTTGGTTTAGGTCGCTGCAGCCATGGCAAGCCCAGAGAAAAGTCCTGACCCCGTCAGTTTCCAAGCACTGCCATCCCCTCTACACCGTGTGGCAACAGCGGTGCTGCCCCAATGCCCTGCGTGCTGCCCGGGGAAAATGTAACAGTGCCGGAGCCTCTGCACTGCCAGGGAATTGAAAATACTGCAAGTGGTTGTAGCTCACTGTGCTCCTTGACAAGGGGGCAAGGCAAAGAAACTTCCAAAATTCCTCACAGATGCCAGTTTTACCCCAAATGTATGAATAAAATGTGGGATGGGAGGTCTGAGCCTGAGAGATGTGTCACTTGGGGTGTCGCTGTGCTCTGACATGGATGCACTTGGCGATATTAAAGGTCCCTTCATTCACTGCTGTGACTATTAGCTGCCATTAATGGTAAGTGTAGTGGCTCAAAGAAAGGCAAGGAAGCTGGGAGCCAGTTGATGTTATCAAAGGGAGAGGGATTTGCTCAGTGTTCCTGCAGACTTGCTACAGGAATCTTTTTCACAAGGGTGTAACAGCCATAAATACTGTGAAAGAAATGGATTCCATTCGAGATTCTTTCAAATGACACTTGTGAGAGCTGAAAACTGCACTGCATTAAAAATATCTGGAATGAGAACTATAAGTATCATTTATGAAAGATTAAGACATAAACATAATCATAAGGTGGAAGCTATAAAAGACAGTATTTGTTCTATCTTACGAAGTACTTTATGTCTACATTTCTGAATTCATGGGATGCCCTTCCTACTATTTCATCAAATGTCCAGACAAGCCTCTTCTGCCTTGGCATCTGAGCACCTTATGCAATAAGCATGTCATAAGCTTTGGAAGTTTCAGCCACAAGCACATCTGTTTATCAACCTCAGTGAGTGCAGTGGCAAAATTATAAATCTAGCTTTGCTAGCAAATTGAGCTACACGGTGTTCCAAGCAGGAACCAGACTACAAACACCAGACTACACTTTGAGAACTGAAGATTTTTAATTAAAATGATGGAACAGGACCAGACTTTTAAACATTCAACACAGAAGTGCTGGAATTCAGTCATTATTCTGAAACTAAAAATAATAATGTTTTTGATTGTGCCAGGGATGGCATACCAGAAATCTGACTTTCAAAGCCTTCTGTCACAGGCTTTAATTTCTAACTTTGGGATCCCTAATACTTCATTAAACAATTCTTGCGTGAACTGATCAACCTGCAGCTTAGACAGTTAGCTGCTTTATCTGAAAGGCAATGTCAGTTTCATTGTAAGCTGCTTTCTGATTTCTAGATTGTCTTCTCAAAGCCATCAAAATTTAATTGTAATTCTCTAAAACATCTCTGAGACCATGGGGCTGAAGTGATTCGACTGTTGGCATTAGATTGCAAATGGTTGTTTACATTTAGCTGCAGCAGAGATCACTTCCCAGACAATTACTTTGCACCCCCAATGGCAAATTAAAGGCCACAACATTCTTTTTTTTCCATGGAGTTAGTCAAGTTTATGCATAAATTAATGTCCTTAGCCTATCTCTAAACGTTCATTTGGAAAACTGTCAAGTATACTTTTGTTAGTGGTCCTAATAGCTGGTGATTGAGGTACAGGCAAGTAGCAGAATGTCTTTATGTTGTAAATCACCAAGAAATAAGAAAGGAGATGGGAATAGAAGTTACAACTTAGTAACAGGCTCTGAGGGCTCAGGAACTGTAATTGAACAGGTGCTGAAATTGGTACTAAACTGCAGTAGCATTGTGGACCAGGCTGAATAAATGATAATGTATTTCCCGACTTTTCCTTAAAAGGTACCATAAGCCAAGAAAAATACTTGTTATTTTCAAATCTGTGGGATCCTTCCATTGTTTGTAATTGGATCAAGAGCACAGCGGAGGGCAGGTCCCCTGAACATTCTGGAGCTCGCTTGCTGGCATCTTATATACACAGTGTGCTTTTGTTCTGTATCGGAGAAAATAAAATTACCTGGGTTTATGTGTGTAGGTTCAGCTCCATCATGGTCCTGTGAAACTCTCCTGACATATTTATTCTTCTCTAGGTGACAATCATCGGCCAACTACAAGATTGTCACCATGAGTTTTGTTGAATATGGAGATACAATAAAGGATGGTGACACAGCTATTGTGTTCCTGGGCCACGAGTCCATGTTTCCTGTGAAAGTCCAGCATGGCACTGTAACACAGACTAAGTACGGGGTCATCAGGCATTCTACAGACCTCATAGGCAAGAAGTATGGCTCCAAAGTGACCTGCAGTAAAGGAGGATGGGTGTTCATTCTTCATCCAACTCCAGAACTGTGGACCATGAATCTCCCACACAGGACACAGATTCTGTATTCCACGGACATCTCTATAATCACCATGATGCTGGAACTGAAGCCAGGCTCCATAGTATGTGAATCAGGTAATAATTACTATGTTGAAATCCTTTTTTAAGAGCTAACACAAACACTTTCATGAAAAAACAGGGTTTTCTTTATATTTTGCAAAATGTTGCACTTTTTTTTCTGCTGTGATACAATTTTCCCTGCCCGCATGTTGAAGAATTCTATATCATGTGTACATGTTATCAGCTGCTGTTTCTTCAAAAATTGATGCTAATTGATCCCCTTTTCTAAAACTGTTGTTAAGTACTTAAAAATGTTCGTAAATACATGATTTAAATCAAGATGCAGGCTTTGAATTTGCAGTTTAAGAGGATGTAGTTGAGATAACCTGGTGAAAGATACTCTGGTGTTGAAGTAATAAGAGAAATAAATTGGCAGTATTTATACATGGTACTGTAGAAGTACATAAATTTCATTCTCTTCCCAAATGTAATCTACTTGTAGCTCCACAACCTCACACAAAATCACTGATTAAATACAATTCAGCACAAGGCTGTGTTTTATTTCTCAACTTGGTTTAGTTTATTACAGCTTTCATGATTTTGCTTAATTTGGAAGTAAAGGAGTAAAAATTTACATAAATGTTTTCTTGGTTACATAGAGTTTATTATAATATCTTTATTTCTACAGGCAATATGAGGCTTGCTTGATTTGAGTCAGTCTCTGTAGTTGGGAGAAATAGCAACTGAGGTAGTTTGTCCTTATTTTTTCTGGCTGTTTGAGCATTTTTATGAAGCAGTTTCATACCCTTCCCTCTCAAGCATAGATATGCCAAAGGATCAGCATGACAGGGCTGTGATGCACTGTACTTTCTTGCATCTACCATTTCCTGTTCCCACTCATGCATAATTTTGGGCAGCTTTTCAGCATAATGACCACTTTCTAGCACAGCTGAAACACCACTTATCTCTGCACCCAATTCCACCCGTTAAGAGCCAAGCAGTTGCTGTACAGAAGCCCTTGAAGCAGGCAAAGCTCTGTGCAGAAGCCTCTGATGCTGTGAAAATAGTTGGGTCCTGTGAGTTTGTAATTTGGTTTGTAGCATGATCTGAACGTTTCAGTTTTGTCATGGGAAGTTTCTGAATTCATCAGCTCTTCCTCTCCCTGCTATGTTTAGACAGGATGGGAAAAATTATCAACAAATTATTTGAGGGGTGTTGGGGGGAGAAATTTTAATTCCTCCATGTCCTGTCTCACTTGGACTAGTCAAATGTACAGAGCTGTACATAAAATATTTTCAATCATGTCAAAGGTGCCTAGAGAGGATGAAAATGTTTAATCTCTTGCCTATCTAAACAGCTAAGAAATGGAAGCACTTGATGATTTCCAAAAATGTTGTGAGTCAAAAGTCATAGCCACAAATCAATCCTTTTTGCTAAGGGGAAACTGTCCCCAGGTCCATTTTAATGCTTGTACTACCAGTGTGTTGCAACTTCAGCTTTCCAGGCAAAGTGAACAGTTTTACTGTAGTTACACTTGTATTAATTGTGGGGTTCATTGTCCACAAGGAAAGAAGAAAGAATATTCAACAAATCCATCTGGCTGACCTTGAAGCAAGAGACCTTACTGCAGATTTACTTTGAATTAAAAACTTGACAGGTATTGACAACTGGAACCTGCAGTGTGGTGATGTAGCCTGCTTTGGTGCCATCTTAAATTCGATGGTATTTGGTGATCCAAAATCATTAGCTCTAGATTAACCTTGTGTGGGCTAGACAGAACCAGCCCAATGGTGATAAGTGGAAACAAGAGAGGAAATCAAGCAAATCAGACTCAAGTTTAGTAAAACTTGAGTCTATTTCCTGCTGGTGCGCTAGCAGATTTTTTAATAAGTCTCCACAACTGTGAGAATAAATGATTGAAAGAGTAAGATGAAATATCCTGTGTCATGTAGAAATGCTATGAGTATAAATGATCTTATGCATGTGATCTTATGTAATTATAAAAATGGAGTAGAATAATCATAAGGATTAATTTCATGTCACTTCTGTTGTATAGTTCAAGTTGATTAGTCATGATTTGTTCTAAAAGATACAAACATATTAATACAGTTTTTACGATGTTTACTCATCTTTAATAAATACATAAAGAGCAAGCTTGTCAGCAGCACATGCATAATTAAAATGACCCAGGCATACTCTGTTGGGGAGGCTATAAGGAGACTCTGCATCTACCTGATGTTTCATGACAGAGGTGTAGGAATATGATCCTTTTTCTGTCTTCTGCTAATTTCTAATTTATAAAGGTATGTTGAGTTTTAAAACTGTTAGCACTGTTACTAGAGCTAAGATCTTTTTAAAATCTTGGTCCCTGCTCTGAGAAATTCCCCACTTGGATACAATTATTAACAGCCCTATCTTTCCAAAATTATGAAACTCAAAATACCTGCTTAAATGCCTGCTGTGAGTGGCCCAATAGTAGAACGTTTCATTCTTACCAGGTACTTCTGATAATCCCAGGGTAAAGAAAAAGGCTAAATCTTTCTCTTTTGTCTCCAAATCTAATCTTGACGTCAGTTTCCCAGGGTAGGCTCCATATAGGATAATAATTCCATTTGACAACTGATTTTGAGAGGGTTACATTTATTTTTAATACTATACTGGAATCAATATGAAACCTTTCAAATACTTTTTCCAGACAAAATCCCCTTCTTTCCAGTCCCCACACATCAAGGTTTTTTTACTGTCCTCTCTCCATGGTGAGATGTAAAAGAGCTTCTGTCCTAATAGTACAGCATGTGAAACCTCATTTAATCTGATAAATCTCAGAAATATTTTGGCTTCGATGGAGCGTAGTATTTGGACAAAACGTAATTTAGTCAAAAGTACTTTAACCACCATCCCAGTGATCCGTCAGCATTCACAAAATCAGACTCACATGAGCGAAAATGTTAATTGGATTTTTTGTTTCCCTTCAACTAAATCCCAAATTAAAAATTGCCAAACTCTATTCATTGCTACACAGCAATGGGTTTCTGAGCTGAGGGACTGGATTTCTGAAGACTGAGAACCTTGTTCTGGCTTCTCAGGGTTTCTCAGAGGAGGAGTAACAGGAGCTGCCACCCAGCCTTACACTAGAGCTTCTCAAAAACAATTATGAAATTTTCAAACTCACAGCCTGGGTATAGATTTTGTTAAAGAGTACACTCATAAAAAATTAATGAGGACTTAATGATTAATGGACACTTAATAAATGATTAAGAGTTTATTGTGCAGTCCCAGCAAGTCAGCTGTATGCTTTATGACTCTTCTGAAGTGCTTACAGACTTTTTGATAAATACTGCTCATGTCTTCACTATTTTTGTGTCATATGTTCATCTAAATTGTTTGCAGTTCTGTTTTTAGTGTAAAGTATAGACCAAAGTTTGGAAGTATTAATTTGGTTCTAGAATGTGCCCAAACTAATTATGTCTGTGTTTTATAATGTCTCCCTTATCTACCTCTTAGCGGCTGTTCATGTTAGAGTGAGAGAAGAATTAGAAAACCTGATCCTTGTGTAACATCTCTTGAAGTATTAGAAAGGCCTCATCAGTACAAAAGTCATCAACCACAATATTCTCTTGACACACCAAAGCACTGCACTGGTGCTGGGGCCCCCAACAGAGGGACAGTAAAGAATTGGATCAATTGGAGCAGGTCCAGAGAAGGCCATGAAGATGAGCAGGGGGCTGGAGCACCTTCCATGGGGAGACAGGCTGAGAGAGCTGGGGTTGTCAGCCTGGAGAAGAGAAGGCTCCAGGGAGATCTTATAGCACCTTCCAGTACTTAAAGGGGCTGCAAGAGAGCTGGGAAGAGGGAATTTTACGAGGGATAATAGCTTTAAACTGAAAGACAGTAGATTAGATTTGATATTAGGAATAAATCCATTACTGTGAGGGTGCTGAGGCAATGGCACAGGTTACCCAGAGAAACTGTGGATGCTCCATCCCTGGAGGTGTTAAAGCCCAGGCTGGATGGGGCTTTGAGCAACCTGGTCTAGTGGAAGGTCCCTGCTCCAGACAGGTGGGTTGGAACCAGAGAATCTTTAAGATGTTTTTCAACCCAACCATTCTGTCTATGATGTTTCTACAAACCAAACCTCTGACCACATGAGACATCACTGTAAAGTATTCAGACTTCTGGCTGTCATGCAACTGATGAGGAATGCTTTTCATACCCTAAAAGGGTTTGTTTCCAGACTTTCTGGACTCACTTTGATCTTGTAATTTCACCTGACCACCAAGCACACTTTTCATGCAGCTCTGAACCTAACCATGTTGTTAACCTTATTATGTCCGTTCTGTAAAAGATTCCTTCCTAAAAAAATCAGACTTTTGAGTCTATAAGGAAAATTTATTTCTTCACTTGAATCTCTAAAGAAAAATGAATTCTTCATATTGTTTTGTAGGCAGTCCCAGCCTTGAAAACCTCCGTACTACCCTTGCCTCAGCTCCTCAGTCTGGTCAGTGAGCAGTGACCTCCAGCCTGTTGCCTAAAATTAAGATGCCTGCTTCAGTATGGTGTCCATGAGAGATAGGTAGATAAACTAATTTTCTGTAAAGGGAACTTCTTGACTGCAGAATGAACTTTTTGGTTAGGTGTTTTGTCTTTCAGCCATTAGTTCAACTCCTTGAAATTCTCTCCCTCTCTCTCTTCTTCCTTCTCTCTGTCCCTGTTCTTCCTGTGTCTTACCTCTGCTACCAAGATTTGGGCCCTTGACAATCTTCCCAGTAAGATATTTGGGTTAATTTCCATCAAATGCTTAATATCTTTTCACGTATTCATTATAAGTCATTACACGAACTTGTCATGTACAGTGAGCAGTCTTCGTCTATTCAGTGTTTCTTGACAGATTTTAGCTGTGGAGTTTTTAGCTTTGTCTCAAGATTAATTTTCTCTTGGTTTTGAGGCTCCTTCCGTTCTCATGGCTGATTCATGACCTATCTCTTATTTGCTAGAGCTAAGTGGCGTAGCTAGGAGACAAATAGAGCAACACTGTCATTGTTTTGTTGTATTTACTCATTTCAGAATGTCTTAGGTAGCCAAATTTTGCATCAGCAGCTTAAGTTCTATTAAAATGTTATTAGATATTTTAGGCGCCCAGTATTAAATAACACTTTGCATACTTTTCTCTTTTCCTGTTTCCAGGCAATATGAACCTTTTTATGCATTTAAGAGCTTATTCAGCTTTATTCCAAAATGCTTTTGCTTACGCACCACTGTAAACATCTGTAGATCCTAAATGATAATTTGTAGCTCCTTTTTTAAAAAGAATTACCATGATGAGAAACTTCTAGAGAAGACAAGCCAAGCAACAGCCTGTAAAGAGAAAATGTAGTGGAACACAGAATCAGGTCACTTATATTTATGGCATGGGTAGGATTGCAGGAGATAAGACAAATACCCTTGCAATATGGAAACCAGACTGATCAGAAAACAGTGTAAAATGCACTTTGTATTTCTATTCAGCTAAGCTCTGTGCTTGATGCCATGGTGACAGTCAGTCTTGGCAGTATTCTGTGCTGAAATAACGTGCTTCATTTTTGAACAGCTCAGATACTGTCCACTATAACTTTGAAAAGGTGAGAAATTATTTTAACATGGACATTGTTTCAAGATGGCTGAGGTGTGTGGAGGCTTCTCTGTGGAAAACTTGACACTTGAATAAGAGAGTGAGCAGAACAGATCTGCTGGAGGTCAAGGCAATCGAGAAGTTCATCTGATCAGTACTTGCTTGTTGGCAAATCAGAAGGAAGCATCAGCAGGTGCTGAGCTAGAGTGTTTCATATAGGTGTTCACTTATTAGGACTGAAATCCTAAAAGTGCAGCGTTCTGCTTGGGAGGGGGGCAAAAACTCTCCCCTAGAGCTTGTATGCATCAGGGAAGGAGAATGTTGTGGCTTGAGCCCAAGAAGGAAAGGATAGTGCCTCAGTGTGCAGGGCCATTAGGGCCACCTAAATCATGAGTGTAACACAGGAGCTTAATTCCTGCCTTTGGACTGAAGTGGAGCCCATTCCTGGTTTGCACTGTGCTGATCCCCTGCACAGTGCTGCCTCCTCAGATGTTGAGCTTTGAGTGTGGCATATTGGGGCCCCTGCGGGGCCTCATTAAATGCCTGCAATGCAGATGTCTGCTTTTTGACTAAGGTGTTTGAGATCACAGAACAGTCAATGAAGGAGAGCATCACATTTTCCAAGTGAAAATTAGCAATGACATAAGTGCTCACCTAAGTGAGCTCTAAAGCAGCAGCTGTGCTGTTAAGGTTGTCTTCAGTAGAGTTTGAATTGTTGTTCGTTTACCTCTGTTCTATAGAGTCCATTCATTATTAAAACATGGTAGTTAAGTGGGCATTGTCCTGTGGCAGAGAGCAAACAGTTTCTAAGGCTATTTACCGTGCAAGCTGTCAGAAGGGGAGCATCCTGGAGTAAAAATTATAAATTAGTTCTAGTTGTCTTATCTTCTGCTTTCTAGGTCATATCAGGAACATAGGCATTTCATTGCACCTTTGTGAGAAAGAAAATACCCTGAAGTTCTTCCAGTTCTGATCTTGCTTCTTCTGATGCAACATAGTAATTTTTGAGGATCCAGATTTTTTTTGGTTCGTTTGTATACAGGTAATTCAGGTATACAATTTCTGGTTTGGAAGCATTCTAGTATATCTGCAGTAGTACTCCTGGGTTTTGCTGCTGTCCTGACTGATTCTGTATCATGCTAAGGATACTTTTCATTTCCCAAGGAAACCTGTACCTGACTAGAACTTACTTCAAACTGATGCCTAAGAGTCTTTGAGTCATATTTTGCTGTTTATCAGTGCTGATTCTGAAGTAAAAACAAAGAGAAATTGAGAAGGTTGAGAAGGACAGAAATGTTGAATGTTGCACATTTGCAGGGAAGAAGGTGACTATAAACATTAGTTTCCCCTTTTACAACATCACAAAAACATAGGGTTGAACCCCTGCCTTGTGCAGACAGTGCTGATTGGGCTTTAGGGCCTGTGGCAGGTATGGATTTATGCCAGACTCTGGTATTAATGGATCACATCAAATGTGCTGATCTATTGGACACATGAGAGTTAAGGGTCATCATCATGTCATATGTCTGGGTTCAGAATATATTTTCAAGGAGAGATTTTACAATAGCGGATGATTCATAACCATCTTATTCCTTGTTTCCTGCAGTTTTAAAAGTGTTGTCACAGAGAAGGCATGCAGCATCTTCAGAAATACTCCCAGTAATAATATTAATGTGATAAAATTTGATATGTTAAAATGTGATACATATGCATTGTTCTCATGTTTGTGGTAGCCAGTCAACAATAAATAATTCCTGGCAATCTTGTTTAACAAAAGCTCCGTCTGTAATACACCTGCAAGTGGTGACTTCCAGCATATTGGTTTTATTTCAGCGTTTGGCTTGGAGTGTTTGTGAATAAGAGAAGAGTTTTAGAACAGAAGCCAAAAAATCTTAGTGGTTTTCCTATGGAGGAGACAAATGGTATTTTCTGTGGTGTTTTTAAGAGCAGATTTAAAAGAAAAGTGATTAAAAATGTAAAAGAATATGAACAAGGAAATGGGATACATGCACAAGCTGCCTCCCTCTTCTGCTTACAGCCCAAGCCTGTTTTAGATTAGCAGAGAGAGATGCAGAAAGTGTGCAGCACTACATATATGAGATAAAAGAATTAAATTTCCTCATTTTACAATAGTTCTCAGTTGTGTAATCTTCTCTTTTGGCATGAAGTATAAAGGCAGAGTTTCAGTCTTTAGCGTCCTGTGAGCAATAGTTCCCTGTTTTTGTCATTAAAAACATATCAATGGAATAGTATTTCTGTGTTATGCCCATATATCATTGAGTTTTCACAATCACATGGCTGCTATGCTACCATTGCTCCTTTGACCAGGGAAAAGTTCATTTTGGCATTTAGATCCCTCAAGTGCTGTGACAAGATAGTTTTTGATGTATGCCTATATAGGTGTGTTTTGCTTTTTCTTTTTTTTTATTTTAACGCTGCCTTGAATTCCTGTATTTTCACTTTATTAAATGCACGTCTGTAAAAGTTTCTCTCTTCTTTTGAACCTCTCTGAAGCCAGTGCAAAAATCTGTAGGTGTTCTCTCCCTCTCTAATATGCCCTGCTGAAGCTGCAGGGGGGTGCCAGTCTGCCCACTGGGGTCAGAGCCCTCTCAGAGGGAAGCAGAAGAGCAGTGCTGATTCCATGGTGCAGCCGCTTGATCCGGTGGCACACATGGGTCCTGGGCTCTGTTTACAGTCTGAATGTCTCCCCTTTCAGAGATGTCGGATTAAATACAGTGCCACAGCAGTGTTCCTCCCCTTATGTGACTAGAGGGCAAGAACCTGGGATCTGCCAGTGAACTCAGACTTCCTGTATGATTATGGAAAGTACTGCGCCAATTAAGCCACTGTACCAGCCCCTGTGCCCCCTAATTAATTTCCTTTCTACTTGTTTCTGAGCTGCTGTACTTCAGTTTCTGTCCTTAATAAGTTTTTTAAGATTTATGTTAGCTGAAAGAACTTGCCTCAGGCTGAACAGTCATTGAAAATAGATAGAAATAGATTTTATTTCTGCAGGAGAAATGGGTTGTAAGCACAGAATCATGAATCAATAAACACAGATAATTTGGGGTTGCTGTGGGGTTTTGAATTTGAGGGGTTACTTCATTAAATGCCACTTGAGTGACTAATTTGCCATGGGAATTGGCATAAGGGTGTTTTCTTAAGTGAAAGTCTTTGTTGTTAGTCATTCATCTATTTAATATGCCAATGGATCATTTAAAGTAAGTTTCCTAAATTATCAAACCTAAAACAAGGAAAAAAATCTTAGTCTTGTCAGTCCTTGTTTGTATGTGGCAATTGTAGTTACCTACTCCTTTGTGATCGATTTTTTTGGACTAGTAAAGTTTATGTAGGCGTGTATGTGTGTAAGTGACCTGTGAAAACAGGTGTTCCATCAATGTGGCTGCAAGGAGCCAAGAGGCCTTAGTTTTGGGTAATTCCCCTGGGAGTTGAGGATGTCTCTTAAGAGATATGTGCAAAGCAAACTGTATCCTGACAGCCATTTGTTTGCATGGATATTAATAGGATTTTCAAACACGTACCCATGCCAACATCTTTTCTTTGTTTAGTGAAGTATAAGGTTTTGAAAACCCATTAAAATTTGCCTTAATCTCTTTTCACCCTAGAAGAGTCTGGCACTTCAAACAAAACCTCTCCAGTTAATTTCCCTGAATTTTCCTGTTGCATTTACTTCTCCATGTTCTCTAGTGGCAGTTGTTGAGCTATAGCTGACCTTTGGCATTAGTTTCCTACTCCAGGGAGATAGGACAGATCCTGTGTTTGACAGATTTTTTAAATGAATGCTTTGAGGACCCAGAAGACTGTTTCCTAGGTCACCTAGTCCCTCCCTCCTTGTGAAGGAGGGACTGTTCTCTTTTGGGAGCTGAATCAGTGGTTTGTGTTCATTTGAGTTTTGAGCAAGTGTTCCAAGCAGGAAGACTAATGCAGAAGACTTTAGTTCTGATGTCTGGCACTGACAAACTCAATTTCATGAGTTGTTTGTCTTTTCTAGGTACAGGCAGTGGGTCCCTCTCCCATGCTCTCATCCGGACGGTGGCTCCCACCGGGCACCTGTACACAGTGGAGTTCCACCAACAAAGGGCCGAGAAGGCGCGGGAGGAGTTTCGGGAGCACGGGGTGGAGCACCTGGTCACAGTGACCAACCAGGATGTCTGCAAAAATGGCTTTGGGGTCTCAAACATTGCAGATGCTGTGTTCCTAGACATTCCGTCTCCATGGGAAGCCATAGGACATGCAAAGTCAGCATTAAAAGCTGAAGGTAACTGCACTTTTCTCTTTCTGTTCAGGAAACACTGTGCACATATCTCTGCCTTTGAGCCATACACTAGATGTGCTCCCTTACCTTGTGTCATCACTGTTCTCAAATGTCAGTCTCCAGGCATTTTTAAGGCTGTGAAATCTTTAAAAGGCATCTTCATTTACTGTGGAAGATTTGAAAGGAGAAGAACAATTTTTTCCTGCAAGCCAGTGAGAGCTGCTACAATTAGCATGGACAGTTTATAAGAAATCCTTTGAACCATTCTCAAGTGCATTTTGCTAGATCTGAGGTGTGTGGGAAGCAGAAGTAACAGTAAATGCTGAAAGCAAATTTCTTTGGCAATTCAGTGGAAAGATGTTTGTGTGAAAGGTGTTCAGCCTCAGTTCCCATCAGCCATTGCAGATTTGTACCTATTTAATAGAGTGCCCCAACAGTTAAAAAATGTGGTTACACTTAAATATGCTTGCCAGTTTATGTCCTAAATCTCTGTTGGAGCTATTGAGAAGTTTGCCATTGGATGCAGTGGAAATGGAACATAAAGGATGTTCTAGCTTATACCAGTTACTCCGGGATTGTGACAGCAAGTGAGAGCTGATGTTGAGATTTTGCAGAGATTTTATCACTTTATTATACCTCTTTTCCCTACTGAAAAATAAGCTTCAGTGAATGAATGATTATTTTATCCCGGAATAAGTTTTCCTCTAAGTAATAATAGTGTGGAACTAACTTTTGCCAAATTGCTTCCATCTACAAAAGTGACTTCTATAATCAGGAGAGCATGGAGTGCTGAACAGTGTCCATGCTGGCACATGAGTTTAAAAAACTTGATTATGCGCCAAGACCCAGTTCTTTGTTAAAATACATAATCACAGGCTGGATTTCAAGTGAATTGCTAAGTCTTCTTGAAATCACAGGCTTTAAGCTTGTTCTTAAAGGTCACTGAGTGTGCACTGCCTTGCTGAGTCAGGACCAGCCCTGCTGTTGGGCTACCGCAGCTACTACTGAAAATTTTCTAGAAAGCTTTGTGATATCCACATAACACACTTCCTTTAAAATGTGAATAAATAGAGTGAGCCTTGTTAGCACTCTGTACCTTCAATGGTTACAGCTCAATTTGTAGCAGCTTTCCAGTGTGTCCTGGGAGGGAAAAAATCACTGCACTGTACAATGCCCTTCCCATGCTCAAATTATCTAATCTAGTGAGCACAACACTCAGCTGACTTCCCAGCTTAGAAGGCGCTGCATTGCGCAGTCCAATTTGAATTATTTAAGTGGTGCATGCTTAGAATACTAAGCAGAGCTGCTTGAACAGTTCCAAGTTTTGAATCCTTGTCTTACTCCAGCATTTGAATCCTAGAAAATGTATTATGGTCCCAAACCGGCCGTACCATCTGGCTATGCTTTTCTGTGCTATGCTACGAGGTTACATCTGCTTAGGCAATATAAATAAGACTTCAAAATCCCACATTTCTGTGATTGTGAAGCGGCATCACTTTATGAACCACTCAAAAGGCAAAGTTGCTGATCCTTGCTGCAGTTTTTGCTGCAACCAGCCTTCCATGTCTGAGGTCTGGTGCTGGTCTAAAGCTCTTCTTTTGGGCAGCTTGATACCCCACTGACTGGGGGCATTTTTTAAATGTTGCATATAAACAGAAACTGGTTTTCATATAAAATATAATTGATTGTAGTAGTAATATGTAAAAACTTGCACACTTTTCTGTTTTATTTTGAGTCATGTGGGTAGTTTTATTGTGTTTTTTTTTCCTGCTGTTAAATCTAAAATATTGTGGAAGGTTATCTGTAACTGCTTCCCTTTCCCTACCACAGGCAGATAATTTAATAGTGCTCCTTTGTTTTGTTTTCAAAGAGTTAAACCTCTTCTGCAGTACAGCTTGTGCACATTCTGCTGTTATTCAACCCTGTTCCAGGGTTGTGTTGTGATAAAGCATCACTGCAGGAAATGAGTTCCCTCTTTTCTGTCCACGCCCTCTCTCTCAGATCTGGACAGGGTCACATTTGAACCATTCACACTGTGGGTTTTGTTGTGATGTGCCATGCAAATATCACAGCTGTGCTGCCAGATAGTGGTAATTTAGTCTCTAAAGTCTTAAGGTATTTTGAATTAAATTAGAACTAAGCAAAATCAATATACAGCATTAGCTACTCTTCTCCTTAAAACATCAATACTCATGATAGAGAGTTCAGCTGAGACAATGTGGTACAGTTCTCAACTTTAACAAAGCCTTATCAGATCAGTGTTTTCTTTTCTATTTCAGCTCAAGGTCCTGAATAGTTGCCGCTTCTGGTAGGTTGAGTGTTAATGATCCTCTTTACAGGGTACAGTTATCATTTGTTATGCCTTGCAGTATGCTGTAAATACGCTACTTAGACCAGCTTGGCCTCCCATTTAAAGCACTACCAGCCTCTGAAGAGCTGAAAGAATAAAATAGCACAGGATGTTTGTGACTATAAGGTTCTTGTTCTCTGGTGATGCTCTCTGCTGCTGTTCAGGTTTGCATCTCAGCTGCATCCTTTTGTGCTGATGTCACCAACTCACACTTCTAGCAGAAATGCTGCTTGTAGCATCTCTAAGGCACTGCTGCACTGCAGAACATCCTTTCATTTCCAGACCTGCACTGTTTTTCTTCTGCAGCATCTGCTGATTAGTGCTTTTCTGTAGTCATAGGTGCGTTCCCAATATCTGACCTTGTTGGTTTTTGCAATGTTGACATTAACCCCCTTCAGGATACATTTTTATAAACTAAGAAAGTGGGAAAATTGTGAGGTAACAGAAATATTCTGCAGTTCTCAAATGCCCTGAAACTTTTGACTCACAGTCATTTCACAGCTGAATACTGTAGTGCTTTGAATATAATTCTGCACCCACCTACTCTACTCTCATAAATACTGTCTATTTCTTCCAAGGCTGTGGAAGATGAGGGAGAAACCCACTGGTACAATAATTTTCATACAGATTTTAAATTTTCAGGTAGGGGGATGGAAAATTACAGCTATATATTAGGTTGGATTAGCCTCTTGCATTTTAAGTTGCTCCTTGTGGTGTTTAACAGTCTGAGTCACAAAATTATTAAAACCACCTCTCTTTTATTTCCATTCTTTCTTTAAAGATTTTACTCTTAAATTCAGATTTTCCATTCACTCTTGAACATCATTAAGCCCCTAAATTACGAGTTTGTCAAATTGCGATCCTTGAAATAACACCTGAATCAGGTAATATGGTGCTGTCAGTTCTCCCCCCCAAAACTCTGCAGTTGAAGTTCTCTTTGAACATCTCCCTCTTTTGGCCTCTCCATGTCTATATAGGAAGCCTCACTGGCTATTTTTCTGAGCTCCTGAAGTTATTCATGGTCCCAGTTTAAAATCAGCCAGGTGTGGCTTTGATGAGCAGCTTCTGTCCCTCACCATGTCAAGTACTTGGATTACTAATTCATTCCTAGTTGGGTCTGTTAGGCCTTGGTAGGTGAGGTGGTGGGTCTGCTCTGAAGTACAAGTGATTGTTTCACATGTAGAGAGTCAAGCAGAAGGATTCCTGCATCACAATCCTCACTGTGGAAGGCCAGCCAAAGCTACTGGCTTTTACACAATCTGAAGGAAGCAGTTCGATGAAAGGCTCCTTAAAGAAAGTTGTTAGGTTTTTTTCCCCAGTATGGAGCCAACTGATGTTTTTATTCTTTGTTACATGCTTTTACCAGCCCGTAATCATGAGCAAGAATAAATTCCTTTTGAATCATGCACCTACAAGTGCAGAGGTTAAGGTCACATTTGCAGAAAATCACATCAAGCTCTCTATTAATGAGCTGGCAAGTGATTTGGGGAAAATTCTCTTTTCTGAATCAAGAAACATCCTTTAATTTCTTCCAACAGCCAAATCCTCCAATTTCACTTGTCAGGAAAGCTACATCAAATCGCCCACGAGCACACACACTTAAAGGACATTCTGTCCCCTTTTGCAGATACAATATTTTTAGTGTCCTACTAGCACAGAGTAAATGCCACCGTGAAGCTGCTCAGTGACTCTCCTGCCTCACCCCTGCACAATGATAATGCCTATGTGGGTTTTTTTTTTCTTCCTTGAGATCTTTGCAATGTGATCTTCCAACTATGACAATGCATTTGTCCCAAAATCCAAGCTGTATTCTTTTGCCAGAGGTAAAAATGCTGTGCTGTATTCTTTATGTCACAGAATCATTCTAAAATTACCAGCCCTTTTCTCTAAAACTTAATGGTACTCCATTGCATGTGCATCATCTGAATAATACAGGGATGATGAAAGAACCTGTCAGAGGACTTGTGACACATACAATAACCTACAAAAATAAGAGCACATTTCTTGGATATGTTTTCTCTATCATAAGTACACACTGCAGTTCTTGTCAATTGGTGGCACTGAGATTTTGCACACTTGAAACCTAACACACTCATTAGCTAAAGAGGACTGGTAGAGATGTTAGCTTTGCTCAGACAAACCAGAAACAAAATTGCTTGTTGGTGTTGCACGGGAACATTCTGGCAAATTTTGAGGCACTAGCCTCTTGTAGAGATGCAATGGTGTGTCCCTCAATTATCAATTAGATACAGTTGGTTGAAATGTACAGTGCTATGTGGATAAAAATCTTCTATTTCCCCCTTCCCTGAAGTTCTTTTCTAATCATACCAGTCTGAGTTCTACTTCCATTTTCATGTCCTCTTGACCCTGTTGCTGCTTACAGCAACTGCCAGGACTGTGTGGGCTTGTTGCAGGCTATGGATTCAGGACATTTAACCTCTCCATTAATGCTTCAAACTAACTCGTTCCCTTTAAAACTGAAGTTAGAAAAAAACTTAAGTCTTTCATACCATCTCATTATTCTCTTCTCCTCAACTGTAGCACTTGTCAGATGCATTATACATGAATAAACACATTTTTAGACAGCTCTTCAGATCAAAAAGCTCACACAGCTTCCCAATGTGAACAGGATTAATCTCTCATAATTACTATATCAATTTATGATGACACACAGATCTCATTAACCAAATGTTAGGAACGGTAGCTTTCCTAAAAGGAGAGCTCTGAAAGAACACAAACTCAATTTGTACAAAAAAGTTTCCATTGAGATGTTTTCATTGCTCTCTAGTCTAGTCCACCCCTTTGTGATCCACAGACAGAGCAGTGTGCCCCAGGAGGAGAGGAGAGGGAGGGAGCTCATGTATTTTCTTTATTCACTAAGGAATCCTTGGCATGGCAAGATAAAGCAATGCATATTCAAGTCCTTTAAGCCCTAAAAGCCTCTTGGTGTCTAAAGGACAAGAGGGCTCTCAAAGAGTCTGAGAACTCTGAATGCTGAAATCTAGATTTATATCTGTTTGGTGATTGTGACAGAAGGGGTGTTGCCTAGCTGGTAGTGCAGCCGGATACAGAGGGCAGCCCACAGAATTCAGAAGCATCTGCTCTGTTAAAGATGACGATGTTTCTGCTCCTGGCACAGATGACCATGTGTCTGAGTGGTGGTTTTTTACTTTTTTTTTTCTTTCTTTCTTTTTCTTTTTCTTTTTTTTTTTTTTTCTGGTCTAAACACACCATAGGAATTGAAACTTCTCAAATGTTTCTATTTTAGACAGTCTCTCGCAGTCTGGAGCTGCAATTTCATTTTTGCCTTCCAGCCTTCTGCTAATTGTAGCTTTCCAAACTTTGCTCCTAATATCTGCTTAATCAAGTAATTCTAGCCTGTAACTGCAAGTCAGATCTGGCCTGCCTGATGGTATAGGAAAAAGCAGAAGGGACCCTCTCCCACTTGTTTGGATCTGTAAGGACAGATGCTTGATGGGTTTGCTTCTAAGCCCTTTGTAAGTATATTTATTTGGGAGGGAGGTATAAAAATAATGAGAACAATAGGCATGAAAGGGCAAAACAAAATTGACAGAACTATTAAAAGCCATTGGATGGTCTCAGTTAGATGGAATACCAGCAGTTCATCTTTCACACCTGAGAAATTTCCAGAGCGCAGGAGGTAAAGTAACATTTTTTGTGCTTGCCCTCTTGTATATTTGCTACTGCAAGCAAGAGCTTTCTTCCTTACCAAACAGCTTGAAAGCCTATTTTCTGTAACCCTACTTCCCCCAGCAGTTGTGAGGAGGCACATAAATCTTCACCAAGTTTGGTGTTGACGTGCTGTGCTCAGCTGACCAGCCCCAGGCAAGAGGAAGGGTGCTCTGCCTTTAATTGAAGGCTTGACAAGAACTGTAGGTGGCTTTGCTGCTTGTATGGCAGCAGCTGTGTGCAGGCTTTGAGTTTTTGACTGTAAATCCAGAGCATGTGAATTCAAAAGCCTAAACATATCTTTAAACCCTTAGAGTCAGAATAAATAAGAACAGACTTACTGTAAATGTAAATATAAATATATTTTGCTTTTTTTATTGCAATATAAAACCTCAAAATCAAAAAGCCTGAATGAAATAGTAGTCTCTGGTCTCTCGGCAGATTCTTGCTTTGCGGACAAAGCGTTATTGTGAACTGACATTTAGTAAAATCAGACATTTGTTCAGTTCCTTGCACAATAAGAATATAAATTCTTTCTTTGTAACATGTGTGTATCATAGTAGCTTTCTAATTATGTAACAGAATTTTTTCCCTGAGCTTTTCTGTTTTACATCTGCAAGCATGGTAGAAGTGTGTAAGTTCTTTAGCCAGAAAAGATTAGCTGTCAGATTTAGGAGCATTTTGGTACTGCTGGCCATCCTGATGAACATACAAATCTAATTTCATGGGAGTTAATGGACTGGGCATGTGATTTAATCAGCATCATCAGACTTGGTTTATAAAGACACATACCAGCATTAATTTTGCAGGTGATTATTAGTTTTAATTGTCACTCCAGGGAATTACTTGTCCAGGGTATTTTGTTCTGAAGATTCATGGTAAGAACCCTTTGATGCAGAGACTTTATTTGAGGACTAAAATTAAATCTTACTTAGCGTATGGTGAATTAATGGTTGTTGAAAGTGTTCTTCTCCAGGCAGTACCCAGCACATCATTGCTGCACAGTAACTAGAGAGCTACAGTGACGCTTTCAGACCTGATGCTTTCTTTTTTTAGAGATCTGACTTTAGAAACGAAAAAGGAAAAAAAAAAAGAAGGGGAATTTGAGATAAAGCAGGCTTCATGTAGTCCCAGCATTGCCTCTATTTTTAGCAGGATGCTTTGCTCTGGCTTGCATGTGTTCTTTAACTACTTAGATGAGTGGTGTTGGAAGGTTTGACTGGAGCCCAGGAGAGGACTGGGAAGGAATGCAAATCAGGTCAGCAGGCATTTTCATCTAATTGTAATAAATGAAACAATAGCTGAAGCTGCATTGCCCAGTGTTCCTTCCTCCTGCACAAAAGCTTTTCAGGAAGGGCAGTTGCCTTGAGGGACACTGTGTCCTGGGTGAAAGCACATGCCCTGGCTTTGTGGCAGACAGTGTCCTTATAATTCTTTGATCTGATTTGGCTGTGGCTTTTCAGAGTAAATCTGAATCGTTCTATTCTCAGTTGTTAAGGTGACATTGTAGCACTTAGAAAGGTGCAGGGGGCCTATTAATACTCCCTATTAAGAATCAAAAATCAGAACTGTGCACTGGCAAGGAGGCAAGTGTTAGTTAGTTACTTAAAAGTCCTATCCTAGAGCTTTACAGCATTTACTGCACGATATGATATCCAGTAAACTTCAATGCTCAGCTTGACTAAAAGGGTAAAGCCTTAACAGCACTCCATCTATGGCCTGGAGAGATCCCTTTATTCTATCCATGCATACCATCGTCCTCAACTAAACACAGCCGCTTTTGTCAGGGGCGTGTGCTGGGCTCCAGCGCTCTGCAGTGTGTGGAGAATGACTTCTGGCTTTGTGTACATGCCAGCTGCAGTTTGGTGCCTCAGTCCAGAGCAGTGGAGAGTGATTCCTAAAGAGTCACTGCTCCAAAGGGATCAACTTCAACAGTTTTGCTGTGAACAAATGTTGAGGGCAACATTGGATGTGGAAGGTGTATGAAGTTGCTCTTGTCATTTTTAAAGGGTCTGAAGCATCTGTGGAGTTATCCATGTTTGATTTTGTGCTGACACTTTAAACCAACAAGGATGCCTTGTGAAGATTTTCTTGAAGAGTGTTGTCACTTTGCCTGTATAATAGTAATTTCATGGGCATCTGGGAGAATTTGAAAAAAGATGAAAAGTGCTTCATTTTGACTTTTGCCTTGTTTTCCACTACCTGTCTTATTTTGCAGGTGGACGCATCTGCTCCTTCTCCCCCTGCATTGAACAAGTTCAAAGAACCTGCCTAGCAATGGAAGAATATGGTTTTACAGAGATTAACACCTTGGAAATTCTGCTCCGAGTGTACAATGTAAGGACAATTAGCTTGCAAATCCCTGACCTTGGAAAAGCAGCTGAGGATAATTCTAGCACTGGCTTTGACAACAGCAACCCATCACACCAAGGTAGCCCGTGTGCTAATCTGCAGCAGGGGACTGTGCAGTTCAAGAGTGGCGTGCCACTGAGGGAGGTGGTTGGGCACACTGGGTACCTGACCTTTGCCACCAAGAGCCTGGTGTAGTCCATGCCCGCTTAGTGCAGTCTGGAGTGGAGTTGGTGT
Organism: Sialia sialis; assembly: GCA_009812075.1. Lineage (NCBI taxonomy): Eukaryota > Metazoa > Chordata > Aves > Passeriformes > Turdidae > Sialia > Sialia sialis. The sequence goes on along the minus strand of VRYO01002775.1, from coordinate 5,005,197 downwards.
GCATTCTGTTTTCATGGCTCTTTTTTGTATGGCATCCAAAGTTTTACTTGTCAGGGAATTCCATATATAGTCAGATTTGGTTGGAATATGCTTTGTTTAAATAGCACACAAGCATTAAGCAGAGCAGAGCATCAAGGGAATGTTGAAACTCTGGAATGGTGCTCCACTTGCTGTCAGAAAGAAGATAAATTAATAGCGAATGGCCATTTACTGGAATGTGCAGAATTAAGATCTCTCATAAGAAAGCAAAACAAACAACAGACAAATTGCAAAGAATTTGGATTTTTCCCTTCTTTTTTTCTGAATTACTTCCCAGGTTTATGTTTTTATTTTTTCTTAGCACCACTGGACACTATTTTTTTTAACTTCTCTAGTATCTGTATTTCTCTGAAGAATGTGAAAGTGCCTACTTCCTCTATTTTTAGATAAGAAAGTTCCAAGATTATAGCGTTGCCAGCGCAACTATTCACAGAATCAGTGTTTCCTTGGAATGGGGTTCCAGAGGATTATTGGCAGCACGCAGGAATACAACCTCTTACTCCATTCCAGGCTGGCATCTGCAAATCATTTTGAGTACACAGAGGTCAAAGAAGTGTGGTAATTGTTGGGTTTAATTTAAATTGGTATATTGTGCTCATCAGTTTGTAGTAGAAATTTGAACCTGGATCCATACACTCATGTTCTAATGGAACAACCACTTGCATAGTTGATGAATCCACTGTGAAAATTAACTGAACAGCTGGCTAATATTATAAGAGCACCTCTTTGTAAGTGGTGTGGATGAGGTTCCAGTTGTTTGGTGGTTTATTTCCATTATGGTGTATTGTTTTCCTGCAGCCTGAATGACAGAAAGATTGCTTTTGGCAGGATTTCGGTCTCCAAATTACATCAATAATGCAAACTTAGTAAAATCCTCAACGAGCCTTATTAATTAAGTTTTCAGATCATTTACTCTTTGGTCTTCCATATAGAGCTGGTGGGTGTGATGAACTATTTGAATGCTGGATTATATTTTGTATTTATAGATTAAAATAATCATGCAAATTTATTAAGTTCCTTCTTTTTTTTCTTATTTTCTTTTTAATAGTAAGTTCACAAATATTCCTATTCCAGACACTAGAGCTGCCACTCTAAGCATTTAGCTGTGCCTTGCGTTCGTACCTGAGTGTATTGATTGCTGTGCAAGAGAAACAGCCATTCACAAACTGCTGCCTGAACATTTAACCTGATATCCCTCCCCCATTCTTGACAAAAATAAACAAAGCTAAGCTTTTAACGTGTTACAGCAGAACGCTAATCCATAACGGTTTAAGGAGAGCTCAACCGATCACGGCTGCACAGATAAACTGTTGAGCAGATTAAAGGCAGAAAGCAATTCTGTTCGGCTAAATCAGTTACGTAAGTTGGCCTACAACTGCAGCATTTCCCCAGAAATTATGGGAAAGTTCCCTTTCTGGTGCTGTTCATGTTCTCCAGGCTGTGCAGTAAGCTGCTGATGCTGTGTGTGGGGTTTGGTGGCTGTGTTAGAATGTGTGTGCGTGTGTTTGTGTGTGCACATTTGTGTATTCTGGGATCACCACCAAGAAGCACAGCACAGCTACTGACAGACTCCAGGAAAAACTATGGGGAATTATAACAACCACAGGGTTCTCAATTTCCTTCAAGGTGATCCTCATTCATTAACAAGGGGGATCCCCAAGTTTCTCTAGGGATAATTCCAGCCCCAAACTTCATTGTTTTTCCAGACAGACCTTATTTTAAAGTAATATAACATTTGAACGGGACTAAAAAGGAACAAAGTCACATTTCTGTGCTACAAATAGACGTGGAATGGAAATACCAATGTATCTTCCTGGAGTCTGAAATAAGGCTGATGCCTTTTTGCCTACAAAGCCCAATTCAAAACCTCTTGAAATAAACCATTGACTTTGCTTGGTCCCATATTGATTTGATCTCTGCTGAGGAAGGGCAAGCATTGCATAAGAAGAGAAGGATTTCATTTTTGTCTTTGCAATATTGAAAAGGCTTCTGTGTTTTTGCTGTTCATGGCAGCCATGGCCAGCAGCACTGCACCACATCCTGCTGTTGCTTTGTTGTCCAGGTCACAGGGAGGATCCCACGCTCCAAAGTGGACACTACTGTGCTGCCAGACCCCCCACTGTTTAATGCTGCTTATGGTCACCTGTGTTCTACATTCTGGCTGCACTCCCTGCCAAAAGTGGAAGTTGAGAAAGATGTGTCTTTCCCTGCACGCTGGGGGAATCTGCCTGGGCCATACATTCATTTGTCTTTTGAATACATTTTAGTCTCCATCATGGAACAAAACATTTCTTCCTGCCCTGCTGCAGTTCAGTCGCATGTTCAGGTGCACTTTTCACTGCTGCCATGCACCAAGATCCCTCAGTCATGGACGAGCTCTAGGACACAGTTCTGCAAACAGCTGGTCCTGCTGTGCCCCGTGCCCTGCGGGCTGGTGTGGAGATGAGGCTGTGTGTGACACCTGGCAGCCCTACAAGGCACACAGCAGTGACTAAGATGAGTGACTAAGAAACACTCAGAGCTCTGCTGCTGTTCACAGTTTACCTGTGCTTTAATGAAAGCATCACAGATCTGTGTCTCACTGTGGTTGTTTCCTGGCTACCTGTTAGCACAACACTCTTCTCTGAAGAAGATGATCTGCTTGTGAACCTTAAAGGGATAAAGTGGCAAAAATTCTAGGAACTCATTCTTCTTAATTTCCTGCTTAGGTACTTTGGTGATACGTGATGGTGAGGAGATGGTTCTTCCTGGGAAGCATTCCAGAGATGAGGATTCTGGTTCACACTCACTCCCTTGAGAGTACATCTGTGCTCCATTAGTCCTGGTGAGCAGGATGATTGCGGAAGTCATGGTGACCTAGAAAGGAGTGGGGGCCAGAGATGCAGTGATGTATTTGGGAATGAGTGCTCTTCCCAGCAGGGTCTGCATCACTTGGGTGCAGAGTGCACTGGGCAGTGTGTGTGTTCGTGCCTTCCCAGGTTCATTCTGGTCAGAGGCTGGAGAACTGTGCCCTCCTGGGCTGCAGTTCAGGGCTGTGTGGTGGACCCAGCTCACCTCTGTGCCAGTGGGAGCAGTGCAGGCTTGGAAAAGGAAGGTTGAGAAATGGCTGAGCTCTTTCAGGCCATTGCTGGGCTCTGTCTTGGCTTGCACAAATAGGAGAGAGGCACGATAAGAGCAGAGTGGGAGAGTCAGCATTGCATAACCATGATGTTACACCAAAGGTACGTACAGCTGTGGACAGTCAAATGGAGGAAGGGGGTTGCTGTAGGACCAGAAAGTGCTCTCTGTATCACCATGAGGGAAAGCATTTATGTGCTGCTTGGCCTCTCGAGTGCTCCTGAGGAATGATGTTGTTTAGATGCCAAAAGAGGGGAGCCAGACTGTGTTATTTCCTTTCTCCCTACGTGACAGCTTCTGGGCTGGAATGAATCTGCATCAGCATCAACACAGGAAACAGAGAAACCTTGAATTAAATAGTGAAATAAAAATAATTCCCCTCACTGGTATCCAACCCTTTACCTGCATATCTCACCCAGGAGATCTGTGTCTTTTTGCAGGCTGTTGTCCTGTGGTGCAGGCAGCAGCTTTGAACTCTGAGGTAAGCTGGCTGATGTTCTGATAGGAAAACAACCACAAAGTCCAGATGGGAGCATTGTCCTGGGAGCATCTTGTTGTACCTCGTGTTTCCCCTGGCTGCTAAGGTCAACTGCCCACAGCTGGGCTTCCCCTTGCTGTGATGGTCCCTTTCCATCATCTCCCTGCTCCTGCCCTCAGACACAAAGCTGACAGCCATACCAGCAGCACCAGCTCTTCCTGCTGCTCTGAGCCCACTGCGATTGCACAGCCAGGCTTTGGGCAGAGCATTTTGTTCTCCTCTTTATTGGAGTGCAGGACAAGGGCTATATTTTACCACCCCATCAGGACCTGCAGGTACAGCTGAGTGTTCCTGACCAGGCACCTTGCAGAGAGCTGCACATTCAAGCTGCTGAAGACCTCAGCCTGAAGTTATTTCGGTGGGGGCTGAGTGGGTTGATGCTAAATATCATATTCCTTTATAGTTGTTAAGAGGGCAGTTTACATGAGTGGTTCCAGTGGAGCTGTGGAGCTCTCCCCAGGGGTTCAGATAGCTGCAGGATATGTCAGAGACCAGGACTGAGTGAATTCAGAGCTGCAGCTCCCAGAGGTGCAAGCTGAGTAGTCAAAGCTACGTAAGGAGAATGAGCCTTTTCCAACTCTTCCTGAAAGCTGATCCTGATTCACCATGAATCCCATGTGTATGAGTAGGTCTAGTCAGCTCAGAGAAACTGTTGCTTTAGCAACCTCCCTTTGTATTAGGCACCGTTCAGGAAGGGGAAGTCTGCAGTGGGATTTTCCTCTCTATCGTGTTGCTTTGGAAGAGCTGTAGTCCCCCCTCCTAACCTGAGTCAAAAATACATCTGCAGTAGTTTCATCTGCCTTTGTGTCTGCAATTCAGTGTAGCTGGTCCCTGGGCATGTGGAATGAAAGTTTTTGATGTCAAAATATTCTGAGACAGAAGTTTATTCCACTTGAGGGATGAGGATGATGATGAAGTTGTAGGCTCTGATACTTTTTACATCTGTCCCTCATCTCCTTAGAAATTGACCATAAAGGACCCTTTCAGAATAATTAAAAGAATCAAGAGCCACCTATTTGTAGGAATTAGCTGTATTTGAGAACCAAATCTGCTTGGAGGAAGAAGGGGAAGGAGCAGTAGCAAGGTAGAGAATGATTTCTAGGAGAAAGCTCTTCCTTTCCTGGCCTTTTGCAATAAAAAGGCAATTTCACAGGAAATTCCTGATTCTCCTCTTGAAAGCTGCAGATCAGAAATGCTCATTAGTGAGGATGTTGGTTCAATTAGGCTGTTTTAACAAAAGATGTAGGGTGGGATCTATAGCTGATGGAATGGAAAGGAGGGAGGGAGAGGGAAAGAAGTCTGCAGTCAGCTCAGCCTGTTGGATTACAGGTGCATCATGTCACACTGTTACAGGAGTTCAGTGTGGTTCAAATTATGCCAGCAAAATACTCATGTAGTTATGTATTATACAGTAAAGAACTACCCATTTCAGGACATTACTGGGCAAGAGCATTGAGTTACAGAGAGATTTGATTGCCTATGTTGAAAAATCAGGTTTAACTAAGAAACTAGCTACAATTTCTGCATGTTCTCTTGATGTGTTTTTGTGTCCTCTGTCAGATAGGGTGGAAATATGTAAGAAAATGGAAAATACTTGAGTGGAATACAGAACTCACAAGCACATCACTCTTCCCAGACAGGAGATTGTCTTCTGGTTTTTACCACCTCGTGTTCCTAGGAGGATCCTTCATTGCTAAAATTTCCTCACTGATATTAACAATCCTTTAAAGAGAGAGGAAAGTGACCTTTTGCAGCAGGGTGTGCAGATAGTCTCATGGTTACAGCTGATTACCAGCCTGCAGACACACGCCAGAGCAAGGATGGCAGCACTGGACTCCTTTAGGTTTTTACATGGCCTATAAATGGGACTGTATTCCCTCTGAAGGCATTACACCCAGCCCTGTGCACTGCTGGCATTGGGGCAGCACCAAGAGGTCCAGGTGGGCTGAACCCATGAACCTGCAGCCTGTCACACCTGAGAAAGCCACCAGAAAAATGTGACCTGTGCACGACCGAGTGGCACCGCAGCAAGCCCAGGGCTTCCTCCCACCTCAGGGACATTGCTGGGTCCTGAACATTATCCCTGGGGGCATCTTCTGCCCCCAAGGCAATATGAGGGCTCAATTCCCCTCAGTCTAAATGCCTTTGCACCTGCCACTTCTGACAGAGCTGTAGTCTAAGAGTCAAAGTACAGTGTGCTTGCCTAGGAAAAGAAAATGCAGTTCTTCCTTATGGTAGATCTCTGTGTGAGACAGGATTTCTGCTTCATAAACAGTTCCTCATTTCTCAGGCAGTTTGACTTTGATCCTGCAAACATTTACTAAGAGAGGGGAAGGGATTTGCAAAATGGCTTTGGCAGGAGATTGGAAATACCTGCGGCTGTTGTGAGAACATAGTGGTGCCTCCACGTTAGGGAGCTGCTGGCTGCCTGAAGCCTGAGCAGGTTTCTCAAAGAAGGTAAAGGGATTTCATGCCCAGCTCCTACTTAGTTTTCTTACTTATTTATTTCAGTGGGATTTCAGCACCACTCCCTTGATCACCTGGGCCCTGGTTGTGTAGGCTTCTTTGGGAATCACACAGCACTGTGCTCCTTTCAAAGGCTGATGCATAAAGGGATTGTGCAAGGCAGTGGCAGAATGAAAAACAGGACCTGAGGTCCCAGATCTTCTCACAGATGCTTCTTAAACAACAGTGCTCTCCTAATGCTCAGCAAGAATCTTCTCCAGAGCAAAACTCTCACATTGCAGCACCTGAGTGCCCACAAGTTCCTACAGTACCTGGATGCAAATACAGTTAGATAATGTCTTGATTCATGTCACAACTCATTACCAAATCAGAGCATGCAGCCATATCAATGCTTAATGATATTCTGAAACTTTAATTCATTTTACTCTGTAGCCATTTTCATTAATTAGCTGCATTAATTTCATACAGATTAAAAATGTAAGTCAATCTCTTTGAAGTAGAAAAGTGGCATTTTAAAATCTACATTCTATCCCAAGCCTATAAATACGTCTGCCTCATAGAAATCAGCTGTTTATGGCGGTTCTTACAGCAGAGAGGGTGACTCAAAGAGGCTTATGTGCTGCATTAGTTTTATCAGAGCTGAAAAAAACCTCCCAAATTCCCTGTGAATTAGAAGGATCAGTGACTATAGATAGATTCCTATGCTCTTCTCCCACCAGCTGAAACATGGCACTGGTTTTGGATAGTCTGGATCCAAAGCAGTCACGCTAGCAGAAAACAGTCACATTTTGTTGCACTTTTACAGAATACTTTCTCAAGTAAAAATCAACAAAGCAGCAACACCACAAAGGCTGCTAATTGCTCAAAACACATAGTCAGTGTTTTCCTCCATGCCTGCCTCAGTTTGTTGTAGAATACCTAAGAGTGGCTGAATTCAATTATACACCCCAAAATAATATTAAAAGATCGTGAGCAAGGCTGCAAAGTCAGCCATGCAATAAGCTAGGGAATCTAATAGAATTAAGGCACTTTGTGAAGCCATTAGTTGTAGGACAAATAAGGCTGACTAATGAGTTCAGGGATAAGGGACAGAGGGTTGGGGTCCTAGCTGGGTCTCACAGGAGTCTGGAGGTCACCAGTGGCGTCCTGGTGTCTGTGCTGGCACTTGTGCAGCTCAGTGTTATTACAAATGACCTGGAAAAAGGTCTGAGCACTTCGTTGGGAGAGTCTGCTGATGATGCACAGTTATTTATGGCACTAAGGATGGGGACAGGTTGAAAGGAATAATGGAAAGACTTTACAGGTGAGTCCTGCCTAGGACTGGCAATAAATCGCAGGTGAAACTCCTGCAGATAAATGCAGAGGGTTACCAGGGGACAGCCCTGTTGGGAATTGTGAGTCGATGGTTGCTGGGGCTGCAGCAGCAGGACAGAGAAGCTCAGTGCTCAGCTGGCTGCTCCAGGCTGAGAAATGCCATGAGAGGAGCACTGTGTCATGCTCTGAGGGAAGTAAAAGCTTGTTCCTTTTCACAGGAGCTGTTTAAAACTTCCTTGCAGAGCGTGACTAAGAGGAGCTAATCTAGGAGATCATTCCCATTTACTCCAATGTCCCTCTGTACTTTCTTTCCAGTGATGGTCTTAAGCTCCGTGACACTTCCCAAATATGTAATGGCTGCTTGCTGCAAGTCAGAGTCAAGTTCCAGTTGTGTTTTCAACCACGTAATAAGATGTATCTTGCAAAACTTTTGTGATTCTTAACAGTATATTTGCCCACTTGCAAGATAGGAGGTTTTCGTTATGACTTTGTTTCCTAAACATTAGAAAGCCTTTGAAAAGCAGAGGGCTTGTTCAGCTGTGTCCATAAACATTCAAATTATACTTGACTTATTTTCTACCCTGTATTTATCTTGTGTGTGTTCGTGCTGCTGTTTAGCAAGGGCAGCAGTCCTCAGAGACTGATGAAGGAGGAGACTTCCTACCTACAGTGCAGCCTGAGGAGCTAAACCTCCTGGCTCCCATGCTTGAATCTGTGATGGACCAGAGAGTAAGACTAAAATTACTTATTTAAACAGCATTACACCCCAAAAATGAGGGCAGCAGCCACTGGAGTGCCAGGAAGGGCGCTGCCAGATAGCAGCTTTGCAGTGGCTGGGGGAGAGCTGGGCACCCCTCCCAGCCCATTGCCTGCTGCAGGGGTTGGGATCCGTGGCTGCAGCAGGGAGCAGCCCCGTTCCCCTCCTGGCAGCTCCAGTGTCCTTGGGAACTAGCACAGTTCAACAGCAGCAGCTTGTTTGCAGGCAGTGGGATTTTACAAGGACTTTTAAGAGGCAGCTCTGCCTTGGGAACAGGCAATGCAGCAAACTGGTGATGGTGCTCTCCCCTGCAAGGCACCACACAGCTGTGGGGTTTCCTCTGTTTCACTGCCTCTGATCACAGCTGCCCATCATATTTCAGCATATTTATGACAACTATAGGTTCAACTCTTCCACTTCTTTTGGGGAAAAAAATTGCAATAGACACACACTACAATTTGCACAAAATTTTTCAACAGCCCAGGCTAAAATCAGTCTTTATGTGCTTAGAATTTATTTTAAATAATTGCTATTTATGCTTTTTTTTCTGGCTTTTTACCAATCTAATCAGCATAATTTGACTGTGCTGGAACAAATCTACAAGACTCCAGGACTGCTCTTGCAGATCATGCAAATTAAACATGAACTAATTGGTAGATTTCTGGATCTCTAAATCCACAGCTTTGGAAAAAGCTGACAATGCCCATCAGTCTTCACACAACAAGAGAGAGACAAAAAACCCCCAGACACACAAGAAAAATGGCTACAGATGGACATATGTGTGAGAAATCTTTGCAAAGGAAAAGGATTAAAAAACAAAACCAAAACTAACAAAAAGACATAGGGATAATAAGCAACAGCGTTTTGTGGTTTTTTCCTAAATATTTCAAGAATGAAGGCTTCTTCTGTCTTTTGTGGAAATTAAACATGGTTCTGTAAGAACTAGAGGCCATAAACCACTGTGGGATAAAAAGGAAAAAGTAGCAGAAGCTGCAAAGATGAATATTGAATTCACCCACGAGTTAGTCTGAGCACATCCAGAAGCCATGACGTCAGTAAAAAGGAAGAAGCCTGACTATTGCCCTGGGAATGAAACCAAAAACTTGCTTTGCCAACATGTGAAGGTTTCTGAAAGTCTTCTAAAAGTTTCCTCAGGAGACAACAATAACTTGATTAGAAATGTTCCAGCAGATGATGAAGAACAATAACAGCTGCTCCAAAGCTCACTGCAAACAATGGAAAGTCCCCGTTGACTTGTTCTGTTTTGAACAGAGTCCAAAATTCACGGAATTTCGCAGAAGAGGTAAAACCAGCTGTCTGCCTGCAACAGCAGCGTTCATGCAATGAGAGAACAGGAATGGCCCCATAATTCAAGCCGTCTCCAAAAACTGCCACTGACAGGTAAGAGCCTAAAACCAGGCACTGGAAAAGAGGGTTCAGTGCTGGTCTGGAAGAAGGATGCTCCCTTCCCATGCTTGATGGGATGACATGGGCAAACTCGGAAAGGTCTCTCTGGGATTAAGCCTGTCATGCATAAATTGACATCGTTAATTGCTACATGCCTTAAGGAGGTGTTTTTTACTTTCCTGCTTGTTAGTCACACACAGTCAGGATGTCCTCCTGATCTCACTGGTACCAGTTCTATGGGAAGTCTCTTGGCTGCATTTCCTGGTACTTATCAAGCTGCCCGTGGAGGCTGAATGGGCTGGGCAGACTCTGCTCTTTGCTCTGATCTGATAAACATCCCAGACTGTGTCACCTTCTGAGCTTACTTTGGGGATACCTGTACATAAGATAGCTCTAATGATTTCCCCTTGTCATCACCACCTTCCTTCCTTGGCTTCCAAGAGCAGGAAGCTCCCATGTCCCTGCCCAGAGACCCCATTTCCATGCCCAATGCAATTAGAGCCTTTTGCCCTACGCAGTGCAATTAGAATTAATGAGGAAGTTTAAACCAATGACATCAGAAATGTGTTTGGCTCATTGTCTTTGAAACACAGATAAAAGAAGCAAGACAGCTTCAAAACCATATGACAAATGTGACAGTGCTGAAGTCTGAATTCTGGCAGTGCATCAGCAGCTGGGGAGTGCTGGGCTGAGGGGCACAGGCTGTGAACGATGGAACAGCCTTGTAAGGAATTTAACTACAGATAAGGAACTCTAGGGGCAATAGAGTAAGCAGTGGGTTTTGCCAGTGAAAGGACAAATTCCTCTTTCATTTTCACCTCTTGGGGACCTTGGGGTAAACCTGCTCAGCGAAGCTTTGTGCCTTCCCACAGTTCAGAGCAGAGCAGCTTTGTGCTGCAGCACAGGAGCTGGGGAAAGTCAGCAGGAATAAAATGAATCCTAATAACATCTGCTTCACTTTCCTAGCTCATCCCCCACCACCACCTCACAAAGAGAGAAGCGTTTGGGAAGTCCAAGAGATGCTTTTCTCATGATGCAGCTCAACATTGGTTTCAAAAGAAGACAACACTTTTCTGCTAATGAAGCTTTAACAACAATATTGTTTATTTAACAGGAAAAACAAGTCAAGGACAAAATGAAAATTAACTCTATTGCTGAGCTTTTCACTAGGCACATATTTATTTTGTCATTTCTTACAAAACTATATAGTCTTGTAATTGGAGGGAGCTCGTGTTGCTTGTACTCTTTTGGCCAAGTACAATAAAAGTAATCCTAATGATGCTTGTGCAAGCATGCACATTATAAGCATGCCCCCTTCCCAAATTCCTGCCCCATGGAACTGAAATCAGGCTTTTTTTCCATTACATGGTTAAAGCCTGTGCACAGGCAGAGCAGAGGCTCTGGATCCTTGTCCTAGTAGTTAAAATCCCTCTGGAATTTGTGTCAATTTATCCAAAGGGCTACTTGCAAATACTGTGCAGGGCTTAAACCCCCCTCCTCTGTGCTATTTTCGAGCACAAGCTCTAACAGCTCTGAAGCATTTATTCCCAATTGCACCCACAACTTTTCATTTTGGTCTCTTTAATGTGTCAGTTTAAATCTCTTCCCCTTCCTCAGGCAGCTCTTGGGCTGTGCGGTGGCGTTGGGGCTGATGCCTGAGAGCAGGAACTGTGCAAAGAGCTCTCACAGCAGCAACACTTCCTCATTTCATGGCTTTACACATCTTGGTAGGGACAGGAAAGGCTGGTTTATGCCCCAAAAGGCACACTGGCACTTTGGCATGTGCCAAGGCCATGCAGCCTTTGCTTTATTTCCAGAATCACCTGTATAGCTTCACCTGCCTGAGTCACGTGCTGCAAATTCATGGATGGGGTTTTCTTGCATTAGAAGTTTTATTTGAGGAAAACAAATCAGTTGTACCTCCACCACTAACCATCCCACTCAGCCATCAGCCCGCACTTGCAAAGCAACAGAAAGCTCCCCCCTGAGGAGGATGTTCCCCAGGGGCAGTGCTGTGAGCTGCAAGAGCAGGAGGATCACATGTGCACTGTGCCCATATGTCCCTGTCCCCTCGTGGGACACTGCAGGGAGCGGATGTTATCCCTCTGGAGGAGCCATGCTGCCTCCACATCTCTCACCAGGAGCTCACGAGGAGGGAGGAGGCAATTTCAGAAACTCACACCCCAGAACTGGGAAGGCTTTTTCCATGTTCCCTGCTGAAATTAGTCTTTCCACTTTTCTGCCAGTCCTCCTCCTCCCAGTCAGGCCTGTCACTGAGGAAGTGTGGATTTGGTGCACCAGCAGGGAGACTGCCCCTGCCCTTCTCTGGGGAATGAATCCTTCCATTAGCAGGGCAGTTTCTTGCAAATTCAAAACAAAGAAATCATGGAAAAAGTGATTACCTACAGGAAAGCTTCAGCTGATGGACCAGGGCCAGCATCCCTGCTTGCTGCTGCCGCACCAGACTGTGCCCAACCTTGGATGGATCACTTGGGTCCAGCACAGCACTGTCACAGGCAAGGGCTCTGCAGTCCAGCACAGGGCCAGGCACTGCTGCTGGCTCTGCCCTTAGTGTTCTACTTTTCTTTTATTATTCACATAAAGCCTTCTAACATGCTTATTTATAATATTATTTTCTACTCTACGAAGGCCATGTGGACATGATGATCAATTATATGCTAAAAGCAAAGTGAAAGGTGCTTCAAAAAGCCAGCTTATTAGGGGTTTATTCAGTAAATTATTGTCTTTTAGAATGCTAATGGACACAGAAACAAAGATGTATCATAATTGCATCATTCAGGTCTACAGTTTATGTTTCTGAAAGCCAGGGAAAGTTCCAATATAAATTCAGCCCCATCTCTGCACAAAGTAAGGACTCTGTGCTCTTTGTCTAATAAGAAAGCAAAGTGTTTGGAGGTCTCTGGAGTAGAGTTGCAGTAGCCAAATTCAGCTTTAACACACACTATCAGGGAGCCAAATGAGCTTGTGGTAGCACATATCATGAAGGGATTAATGTGATGCAGCCCTGGGGCATCTCCTCTCACCTGCATCCCAAAGGCCTGGGTTACACAGGGGAAATGCTTCCACTTAGTAAAGAAAATGTGCTGTCATTTTTCTCCAGATCTTCACAAGACATAGCCTGTTCTCAGTGTAAATATCAAGAATCTCCAAAAAGTTCTCCCTTGCACACAAAGGTAAATGAAAATGCCCCTTCCTTAGAGCTTGCAATGTTTAAAAAGCTTTAATGAGCTTTCCTTATTCATAAAAATGCCTTGTTTTTAAAAGCTTGCCATTGCCTTAACAGCTTTAAATGTGTCTTTTGCATCTCTCCAAATCTGCAACTCTTTTTCCTCCCACTTTCCTCAAAGTCCATGTTATGGAGTATAAATTATATGGTCTTGCAGCTGCTTCTCCCCGAGGAAAGTCCAACAACTCATGAAATGGCAACCAGGAGAAAATGTCAGTAGAGAAGGTTAATTTTAATGGGAAGAAAAGAAAATGCCCAGAGACAAAAGTCAAAGCCAGCTTGTGTTGTCAGTGGAAACCACTTGGTTCTGTGGGACACCCAGAAAACACAAAACTTTGTTGAGCTTTCTCTCAAATTTTTTCTCATAAAGTCCAGGCTGACACAACGTAACATAGACTTCTTACACTTCTCTCAATTCTGCCTGCCTGCAAAAAACTGAAGAATTGGCGTTCTTTGTTAATTTTTTTCCAAACAAGGACTATTTTTTTAATTACAGGTTTTAAGATGATACAATGTGCTTTTGCAGAGCAACAGTAATATCTAGCAATGATAAGATCTTTATAAACTGTTGCCCTTGTTAAACAAAGAGGACTTTGATTCTACAGTAACATTGCATTTGCTGAAAACCTGATTTGCAGACAGTATTTTCCCATCAGCCTAGTATGAAACTCACCCAGTGACCTTCAAGAGCCTTTGAGTTCATGTCTAGGAAAGCAATGGCACAATGACTTTAAATCCATTTGTCAGACCTGCCTCTGCTGGCCCCACCTCAGGCTGTAACCTTCAGCCACGGATTTGGAGCTTGTAGTCAGCTCTTTTACCACCTGAGCCCTTTGAAATGCCTTTCAGCCCCATTGCAAATGGCAATATGAAAATGGTGATAGAGGGAGATTAAAGGCTGATGGCGATGTCAGAGGAACTGTGCTATCTCTCCAGTTCTCTGCCAATATTTTCCAGGAACTTACTTCCCCTAATATAAGTTATAGATTTATTTTTTAAAAATTCAGTCTGCCTTATGCAAATATTTCTTATCAGCAGATAATGCACTTGCAGCACCAGACATATGTGATTAGGGAACCTGGGCTCGAGGTGACACATGGTAGCACATGGCACTGTGCAGAACAGCAGCTGGACTCCTTCCACCCAAAAAAGTTATTTCTTCTAACTGTAAGGAATGAACTGTTAAGCACAAATGATCCATTGAGCAAAATGCTCTGCAGACCACCACTCAGTGAACCCTCGAACATTGCCTGTATGTGCCAGTTCAGAAGTGGGGTGAGGGGAAAATGTAGCCCTTGAGATTAGCAAAATAATAAAAATGTGTGTAAAAAAATTGCATGTCTGTGATCCAGTGTGCTTGCTACTGTGGCACCCAGAAGGTCACCACCAATGCTTCCTTCTTCTCAAGGCAGTAATTTGGGGACCAGTTTTCAAGGGTGCCATGTATTAAGTGTTTTTCTCAATGAAATCGTTCTCAGAATTTGGAGGTCAGACCTACACCCACAGATGGCATTGAAAACCCTCCTATTGACTTCAGCAGTCTTTGAATCAGCCTCTCATTTCTCTGGGTGCTGTGGAAACGTGGATACACAGTGCTCTGGCAGCAGACTTTTAAAAATGTATTGGGGATAATTCCTCCCTCTGGCAACCTCTAGTTTAGCAGCTTAATCATCAGACAAGAATAAGAGTAGCAGAAAGATCTTCCACCTTCCTACAATGAGTTAATTCTCTCCCCTGCTATATTAGCTGTCATACATCTATATATACTGGCATTTGTTTCTCACCCTCCTCCAGATCAGAGAGCTGCTTAATCACTGCCTGTCAGCTCCCGCCTTGCCATATTTCAGCCTCTTCATTTAAAATGTTGTTATTTGCTCCCTGGGCTGCCAGTAGTAAACCAGAGAAGCAATCAATAAATGTCCTTAACTGGAGCTCAGGCTGCAAGCAGAAGCTTTGTCTAAAGCAATGGGGGGAGGATAAATCCCTGTTTCCTTCCCCCAGCACTGCTGATTGCACATATGCACTGATTCACTTGTCAGCTTGCCATTAGCAGACACTCTGCCTCCCGAAGCAAAGGGGTTGTGAGAGGAGAGAGAGCAAACCACACACAGGAGCAGCCACTGCTCCCGTGGCTGAGCTGTCTCCCCCTGGCTGGGCTCACACCTCCAGGACACCTCTCCCTGGGGAGGGCTGGGTGCCTGCAGCCTGTCTGCACTCCCAGCACCCAGGAGGGGCTGGCATTGGCTGGAATGTCACAGCCCCACAGCATCCCACACTCCATGGCATCACATCATGAGCAGCACGTCAGGGCGGTGCACTGCAAGCCAAGACATCAAAGTGAACCAAATCCAAGGTGGCCACAGCCACCGCTGGTAGGCCTTGGACCTTCAGAAGCGGGGAGGAGCTGTCTCCTCTCCGTCAGACAGCTGGTGCTGAGTTGCTCCATCCTTCCCACCTGTTGCCTGCTGTGCAGCTCATCAGCTGCAGCCAGGAACTTCTTTCTGGCCTTGATCAGCACTCCAAAGCCTCGGACCCATGGCTATCATCAGAGCTGCCAACATTGCTTAGATGCAAGCAGCATCCCCTTTCTCCTGCCTTCCCAGCCTCCTGTGTCAGGATTCTTTGGATGCAAACTAATGTTTTGCTCTTGACACCATCCCTTCAGAAACTAGACGGATTATTATTCTTCTTACCAGCTTTTTGCGCTTGGACAATACCACAAGACAACAAAACAAAGTCCTGAGTGTTGGCTACTTCAATTAAATTCAAAGTCATTGTCCAGACTGTGAAGCTGCCTCCTGTTGTAACTTGGCAAGTAAGTACCAAGTGTATCTTAAAAGGGCAACCTAAATAAGAGCTGATAATTCCACTGCTGGCACAACCAGTAACTGCTTGGAAAAGGGTTGGTGTGTGAAAAAAAGTGATAGAAATCAGCTTTGTTTTATTCTGCCATGATGGAGCCCTTTTAGATGGCTCAGTCCCTGGGTGCCTTCAGTCACTGCCGAAGCTCCCATCAGTGTCTGGGTTGCCACACTCTGGTCTGACCTCGGCTCCTCAGCAGATGTTTCCATGCCATTTAATGCCATGGTGATGAGCATCATAAGGCATCACCTGGCATTAGGTGAGCAGCAGAGACATAAGCTACCCCTTCTGGGCTTTTGAAATGCCAGACCAACTCCTCAGGGCTGGAGGAGCTGCATGCTCTGGGACATGCTAAATGTGGCATAAAACAGCCATGGCACAGCCACTTTGTCCCTGGGTGTACAGACTTAACTGCAAGACCAAACTTGTTTCTGTGCTCCATGATAAGAGCTGGGAAACCCTTCTAGGGGCAGTTGCCACTTAGTTATTATTTTATTTTTTATTCAATACTTATGCTCTGATCATTGCTGTTGATCCAAATGCAGCATGACAATTCTCCTACAAATGAGAAGTCCCTTCCAAGTCAGCAGAGGGATTCCCAGGGGTGCTAAAGCAGATGGGAAGTAGATATAAAGCAGCTGCAAGTAATGGAAGGGGAGAATAATGTAGGAAAAGAGTAAAGGAAACAGGAGGTTACACAGATATCTCAAAATATCCTTTCATTCCTGCCAGATATTAGTCAGTCTTATCTCCAACCACAACATGCCTTCTACTAAGAAAACACCATTCTCTATCCTCCTTTTCCAAATGTGATCCAATATCTTCTGCCTTGACACTGGAAGTGGGGAGCAGGCACCCAGCTGTCACATTTGCAGCTGCCAAGATGGAGATAAAATATTCAGGCAATCCTGGCTGATCCACTCATGTCTGCCAGTGATCAGCTGTCAGCAGTGACTGGCTGTCCATGTTGTCCTGTCCCACACATTCTCTGAAGCCAGAGAGCTGTATGCACAAATGGACCTGGCCCGCACCTTTAACAATTTTTTCCTTCTGCCTCTGTCTTCTCTTGTAACAAACCATCTCCCTGGATGGGTCACACAACAGCAATATTCCACTGCAGCAGCTCTTAAGTACAAAGAAAATTTGACAGATGCTACCATAGGACTGCTTAGAAGAAAAAAATACTTATAAGCTCCATTCTCAGATGATAAAGTGTGCCACATGAATCATCCTCATCCAGCCCAAGAGCACTATTAGTGTCAAGGGCAATAATAAAGAAGATAAGGAGTGCAGAAGAGCATGTGCAGCCCACTCTAATTCCTCCCATCACTAACAAGTCAATGAATCAAAGCATGAAAGTGAATGAATGCAAAAGTGTGTAAAGCTGAAGAAAGCATCCCTTATTCCCTGACAGGGAGGGAGAACGCCTGTGTCAGCAAAACAAAGCCTCAAAAGCAGTATGAAAAGTTGAGCCTGAAGTTGTGCTGGCAGCTCTATGCCCTTGGGTGACTTTGGATAATGTCAGTGTTCATTCTACAGAATATGGATGGTGACTCCTTTCCTGCACTGTTTACTTATCTGGATTTGGTCTTTTTCCAAGGTGGGAGACCTTTTGGTCCAAGGTGGGTGACCGTTCTCTGCCCAGCACACAGGAACTCCCACATTTAGGCAAGAATCCTCAAAACCTAAGTAGAAATTCACACGAACTGTGCTTGGCTGCAATACACACAGAGGCAGTGAGGCAAGAGGCTCTGTGGGCTGAAGACTACTAGATGTCCTCTCTGGAACGAGGACATCCCTTGAGGAAATTGTAAGTGTCCTATTTAGTGCCCTTTCTCCAACACAATCATCATTACTGGTCCAGAATACTCCTCTTTGTATTCCTCTCTCTTGTCTCCATTTCAGAGAGCCTGTGATATTGCAGCAAATTGGCAGAGAATGAGAACATTCAGGCAGATTTTAATCAAACCATGCAATGGCTCCCTTCTTGTTCTGCCAGACAGGGACTCTTGCCATCATGCTCTGTGAACGCCTTCTGCTCTGGAGCAGGAGCATCAGCCTGGACCCTGACTAACTTCTCCATGTCTGGAAGGAAAGGACTCATTCACAACCTGATTCAGAGCCTCCTGACACTCAGGAAAAGGGCTCATTCCAGTCCTGATTCACACTCCTGTCATCTGATTCAAACCCTCCTGGCCCAGCAGGGAAGTGGGACCGTGACTCAGATTTCCAAGTTCAGAGCAGGATGACTGAGGACACACATGGACCACAACTGCTCCAAAAACACCCCTGCTCCTCTGCTACCTCCTGGGGGACATGCTACTGCCTGGGCACTTGGGATGAGCTGTTCCAAGATGCACTTTGGACCAGGTCACTACAACAAAGCTGCATGTTCTGAGAAGAGTGTGGCACCAGGACATTCAAGCTGAAGTTGTCCCCTGGGAAAATAGGTGCTAACCCATCTCTGGCATTTCCAACCTGTTGCAAGAACCTGCCTGGCAGAGCCCCTCCTCCTGACAGTGGCAGGTCTTGTTCTGCAGACGCTGTTGGACTGATGCCCTTTGTGTCCTGCCGTGAAGAATGCAATGAGCTTTTTCAGCTTCAGCAGCTCAGGGCTGCTGGGTTTTGTACCTCGTGCTTACACTTATGGGACCTGACAGTGGCTCTTTAATTCTTAATCCTTCTGAGAAGCAGACTGTGTTCCTTCCAACTTGGATCAGTCTGGACCTCATTAGCTCCTCTCACACAGTGGCGCCCGGAGTAGATGGCAGACGAACAGACCCAGGAAAATCACAGTCCGTCACTGTGGTGTTACTGTGATCCAGCCCTGTGAATTCTATATTAAATTGGAAGTGAACTCCTCCATAAAGCCCCTGAGGCTTTCCTGGTATTTCTAATTTTCCTTGATATACTTTCCTTTATTGCCTTCCAGATGTCCACCTGTGTTCAGAACAGGAGTTAGGGTGGACTATGGGATGCAGAATGCTGATGTGGTCTGTCTGAGGGTCCTTACTCTCAGCAGTGGCAGATGTTGAGAGGCCCCACATCTTCAGGGCAGGTATGTGGGCATGTGTACATGGGGGAGGCTGGAAGCTTTAGAAAATCTCCCCTGACATCATTGATGAGTAGTGAGAAGAACAATCAAAGGCTTTAAAGAATCCAGAGCACAATCCATAATGTTAACTGGTGACCAGGAAATTCTACTGGTGCTTTTGGTAAGTACACTCCTTGCATGAGGCCTGACCAGATCAGCTTTCAGGGGGCTCAAGGCATCAACACATCCCATTGGATCCTGATGCTCTCCCCACGAACAGAAATACATTGCCCATTGCTATGTGCTTAAATGGGGTTGGACCAGCCTTCCCTTGGAGAGAAGAGAAAAGAGAGAAGAGAAGAGAAGAGAAGAGAAGAGAAGAGAAGAGAAGAGAAGAGAAGAGAAGAGAAGAGAAGAGAAGAGAAGAGAAGAGAAGAGAAGAGAAGAGAAGAGAAGAGAAGAGAAGAGAAGATTTTCTTCCCAGAGAGAGATTTGTATCTGACAGCTGTTCTGTAGAAAAAACTAGCTGGGATGGAGGTGAACTGTTAACTTTGTCAGCTAATTTGTGTCTACTGGGACCAGCCTGGTACCAACAAGCACCATGGCTGCAGATCGGGCTCGTGGGTCCAAAAAGACCAATACCTATCAAAATCAAACACATAAAAATATGACTAAATATAGCAATATTTGACCCCTTCCTATAGACCTGGGAGTCAGGAACTGAAGAAGGAAACCAGGATATCTCCAACATCAGCTGCCTCTGCTGTTAACAGAGGGCAGGAGTGAGTGACCAAGCTCTCTGGCTTGAAGCCTTTACACCACTGAGGGTCCAGCCTCCTGCAAGGAGAATTGAGGCTTCGAAGGATGAATTCATAGCAGACCCCAAGATGCAGTGAGACCAGTAGGAACATTTACCATGGAATTTTATACCAAGAAATCCAGAGCTTCCTTCTGCTGTTTAAGTTTTGTTCCACAGCATAGTGTCTAGTTCAGAAGGGAAAAAATGCCTGGCAGGCTGAGTGCTGCTTGAGCACTTAGAATGGAAAGAGGCAGAGCTTCTCCTAGGCATTGCAGCCTGGGATTGTTTGCCTTACTAAAAAAAAGTGATCCTAACTTGTTTTAACCCTGGGATTCCCATCAGACCAGTCACAGGGAGCTGAGGCTGAGGGCTCAGCATTGCAGGTGGAATCATCCCCAGCTCAAGAAAAGCCCATCTCTATGGGCAACAAAAAACAGGCAGGCCCCTGTGTCTAGGGGGGAACAGGATTATTTGGATTGGCTTTCCAAAGAGGCAAGTAAGGAGTAGAGCCAGGTACCAGCATCACTTCTGAAAAATCCACTTTTTAAGAACTGAGAAAAGTTTTATTGTTATTTGCCGCTTTTGTCTTGACCCTGTAAATTGTGGCAGGGCCAGAGAGGAGGGGCAAAGTTTTGTTAAGGACTTAAGCCTTCAACTGGATCCCAGGGGAACTTTATTTCCCTCATGTTGCTCATACTCTGGGACTTCAAAATGCGCCAGAGCCTTGGCCAGTAAGTATCAGCCTCCCAACAGTTAATGCAAAACACACTGTAGCACAGTTAAGTAATTCTTTCTCACATGATGCAGCTGCAATTTGTCCTTCCTTGTCACTAAAACCAAAAAAAGCTGGGAGTAAACTGTTCCAGGGCAGAGCTAAGTGACCAATAGTTCTGCTACAATGTTGGCCTGAATGTACTTTTTTCCCAGAGATTGATACAGACTGAGGTATTTGCATTTGCTCACTCTCACATGATCAGCAGTGTTCCACTCCCCGAATTTTCATCACGAGAGGTTTATTAGCAGATAAGCAATCTATGCAGCCACGTTACCATTTTGTTCTCTGAAGAGCAGCATGTGCACTGCAACAAATCATTGGCAGAGCCAAAATGCAGAAATCATCACTGCAGGCAGCAGGAACAGCAGAGGTAACAGCCTGGCTTTGCACAATCACCTCTCCTTCCAGTCACATCCAGCACCTTGGGCGACCTTGCTGACATTTCAAGCAGCACACACCATTTATCTGAGCACTGTGTGAGCCAGGTGTAATCCCACGTGTGATAAACTGAGCGAGAGCTGTGTGTTTGCAGGTTGTTCCTTTTTCTAGTAAAATATTTCCTGTTCCCTTTTTCAATAGGGGCAAAACTGGTAGGTTGGGCAGAACTGAGGTGAAAGCAGTCAATCTGAGCACAGTCAAACAAATGATTGGTGGTGTGGTTTATGCTGAATTAATAACCTGGGCCTCTATTGATTTTGTGGTTGTAGCTCCACTGGTTTCACTGCCCCTCTGCCTGTTCACATGAATTTTTTTTTTGGCCCATTCAAGACCCCTTTGTTGAAAGGATGCAGCAGCATATCTCTCCATCAGCACTGCACCTGCACCCTGCCCTGTTCCCAACCTCATCCTGAGCACAAGTCTGCTGATGCCAAGGATCTTTGCACACTGCAGAGGCCTGCTGGCCCTCAAGTCACTCCCAAGATCCTCCTTTTAAATTAAGAAATCAAGAGGAAATATAATCATCAGAGAAATTGTGCTTTTCTATTATCTGCTGCCCATCTTTGGAAGGTGAAGGTACAAGAAATATGCTGTTTGTGAAAAAAAACAGCCCTTAGCTGAAAGAGATTCAGGCTCTTGCTCCTCAGTCAGAGAAATCCCAGCATAGTTATTAAAGTCACAATCATCTTTCTTTGCTTCTCATTTTCTTTGTCCAATATATGCACAAGCTCCCGGCCCCTGCTCTTACCCGACCTTTACTGAAAGACCTTTCTTAGATCCGGCTGTTCTGTACCGTGCTGCCAAGCATCTCCTACCTTTACCAGCTGCATGGGAGCTGATTTAATTGCTCTTTTAAAAAATCATCTTCCCCTAGACAACTTTTCTTGTAATTACGCAAGCCTTTGTTTCCCTTTCACTGCCTGATAAGTGCTATTTATAGCCACAGCTGCTGAAGTATCTTCTTCCCAAGAGCAGGTGAAGAAGATTCCTATCACAGCACATGCTCTAAAAATCGTAATCTGTTTTCTGAAGTCATTTGATGCTACCTGTCTTTTGCTTTCTGGAAACTGCCTCTCTATATTTTGGTGCCACATACAAAATGACAAGAATGTCCCTGGGAGGGGGGGAAACAATGAAAATTTACGGAAAGCACTGGGACAATATTACTAAGCTGATTGCAGAGCTGAAATTGGTGGTCCCACCTCCCCTCACCTACAAGGAAATGGGGTTTCTCCAAGTATATGGAGGAACCAAACAGGTACCACCCTTTTCCTTGTGGGATTAGTTTTTCAGATTGTTCATCTCCTTAAACCTCCTCACTCTACTGCACAAGAGGAAAAGTGGAAGCAGCAAGGAGAGAAGATGGTGGAAGAAAGCAGCTATCCCATACATGCCTGGAAATATGCTTGGGTTTGGAGATCTTTATGCGGGGGTAGTTATTTTGATGGAGTTATAAATCTCCCCCATACTTAGAGGAGACACATGGAACCATGCACTAGTGATCAAATAAAGTCCACCCTAGACAAGTGGAGAACACTATAGAGCTGCCTGAGAAGGGAGCCATACGTAAGGTCAGTTGCTGCTGGCCTTGTAGTCTGTGCTGCAAATCTTATGCAATGCTGCAAACCACACTCAGACCATGCTGAAAGCCTCACCCAGACCCATTCCACACAGCTGCACCCAGGCAAACACTCCCAGGGTCAGCAACACCTGTGCTGCAAAGATCAGAGTCAGATTTTCAGCTGTGATATCAAGAAATCAGACTTCATTACACCTGGAGATGTTGAGCTCTGCCGTTTGTCTGTTCTACCATAGGGCAGAATTCACATCTGAACTCAAACAGGCTTGGATCCCTTTTGTGTCTGTCAGTCTTCAAAGCAATTGTGGTTAAAACTGACCCTCATATTAGCAATTTCACTGTAATTATGGAGAACCTTTTCTATTTAACCCTACACAACAGTGCCTGCAGGCTCTGCTGTGTGACCAGTGATTAAAATGAAAAAGTCCATCCCAGACAAATGAAGAACAACAGTACAGAACAGGCTGAGAAAGGAGCTCAAGTACAGCTGTCTGTAGCTTGAGGGCTGGTTTCTGCCACATGTGAATTTGCAGACCAAAGCACTTTGGTAAGAGCATGGAACCTACCCACTGCAGCTGTGTGCCAGGCAGCACAACTGGTATGGGTTATTGGATGTCAGTACCTCGATATCCAAGGGAGCCATTGCAGGATCCATCCTTCAAAAGCTATGCAAATTGCCTGGGCATACAAATGGGTGAACCAATGTGCAGCCATCAGACCTCAGAAGCTTTTCAATTGCTCCTTGTAGCAAAGGAGGAATGAGCCCACTGTGGGTCCATCTGGAGAGAGGTCAACAAGCTGCACCCCAGCAAGCTGCTGATGGTGTCTGCTGGCTCCAGCTTCATCAGGTGCACTGCAGGCACCAATGTGCTACACAAATTAATATTAATTCAAATCCCAGCACCTTGTGCTCAAGTTCAATGTCCTGGCCTCTCATGTGAGACTGACAAGATGTATCACAGTTCTGGGAGCTCTCTTTACTCTCTAGTGCCAAATTCTTTAAAGGGGTGTTGATGCGAAAGGGATGCTCTGAGTTATTTACACCAGAGGCAGCTGGATTGAGCCACTGTAACATCCATGGGTACAACTCCCCAATAAATATAAAAACTGCAGAACATGTAATGATGTGTCACATGAAAACAAAAAGCAGGCACCACTGTGATTCCCAAGCTCCATGCCATAAAGAGAGGCAATAATTTCATATTAAAACAGTTCCAAGGTTATCCAAGGAGGGGAAAGGGTAGGAAGTTAAAACAGAGTCATGAGAAAAAGAAAAGAATCTTCTTGTTAGAAATGAAGGAAAAGTCCTCAGAGCAAGATGAGCCCTTGGGAGCAGACCAACCCCTGGAAGGGATCTGAAATGGCACAGCAAGAGCATTGATGTACTACAGTATGACCACATGTGTCTGGACTCTGAGGGAAAAAAAATGCCAGGTTTGTGCTGTGCTAACAGCTCTGCCAGGACACATTTATTGTGGTTTCTACCTACTGTGCCAGGCCAGCATGCCAGTGCCTGTGTGTCACTGGCAGCAGACAGCCACCGTGAAACACTGAGTCCTGGGAATGCTGCACACAGGTGTGCACTGGGGATGAGGAAATGTCTGGTGATACCTCATATCTCACAGGAACCAAATTACCTCTACTCACAAAAGTCACTCCGATTTTGGACCTCTCTGCCCTGGAGAGCCAATATATCCCAAGAAACTGCCAGGTAAAAAACACAGTCCTTGTCTGGGTCTTGCAACAGAGGGATCCTCTTGGAACAGAGGGGTCCCAGGAGCCTCAGGAAGCACCATGGGGGCCAGCAGGAGGGACAGCCCTTCCTCTGCAGCAAAGGCCACAGCAGCAAAGGCCACTCCATGCCACAGGCTGGCAAGGGCAGGAAAATGCCCTTTGCCTTCCTCAGGATCTGCTGCCTCCACTGGTGCACTCCCAGGGCCTTTATCCATGAGTGCTTTGTAAACACAGGTGTGTTTGCTGCAGCGTGTTCCCGACTGGGCTGGTTGGAGCTGCCTTGGCAGGGCAGAGCGTGGAGCATCCGCCCTTCATGTTCTGTGAGACAGGTGCTGGTGGCATGGTGCCAGTGACAGCCATGCCGTGGGGTTGGAGGCTCTTTGCAATTCTCAGAAAACATCCACATTCCCCAGGAGGGTTGCAAGGGACCTCTGTCTGTGCCTGAAACCACATCCACATTTATCTGTGGATGCAGAGGGGCTCCCACCACAAGGTGCTCTGAGCTCCCCTGGGCAAGTGCTGACCCTCACTCACCATGTCCATCCCCTTCCTCCTCAAAGCATTCCCCCAATTTTCACCAAAATGACCTGACCATTCCTAGTGGCATTCCCAAAGGTGGCACCCAGATGGTGTTTCAAAAGGTGGGGAAGCCCAGTGGTTCAGTGCTGACACCTGGGGCAGCCCTTGCCTCTGGCTCGTGGCTGGTGAGGTGCTGGGGGACTGGGAACCCAGGGCAAGTGGCTATGGGCCTTGAATGGCAGCTGGTCAGGGGCTTGTGTGATTTCTGTGTAAGACCCTTGCAACAGCCCAGTGCTGGGTATGAGAAATCCCGTCTGCCCCATCCCTTCCCAGGATTTGGATATTGGGTCAGGCAAATGTTTCCAGTCACTTGATTTCTAGGGGATAATATCATTCATGAAGCTATTTGCAGTCCCCAAATCCTTGGTTGCTGTTTGTTGCTTTCTTTCTCACTCCCTTTTCCCTGCTTTTCACTCCCCACTTGGCTGTTGGTCTGTTAAAAAAAAAAAGTTTCCCTTGGCTGCACTTTCAGTAGGACATTTCAAAGTCAGGCTGAGATGGGTATTAAATGAGGATAGATGCCAGGTTCCTTTTCACTACATCCCAAACTACTAGAATAGCACCGAAAGCTGTAAATTAGGTCAGCTTTGCACAACAGCTTCCCGAGCCTTTTCTGGGAGCGACGCTGCACAGCCTTCGGGGGAATATTGCTTTAAGCAGATCTGGTGCAGCCTGTCTTGGGGGACTGGTGTGATGCAGTGGCAGCTCTCCTAGGGCTACCCCCTCCTCTATATAGACAATTTGGGACCCAGATCTGCCTCTCTGATGGTGCACAGCCAAGGGGAGGCACAGGAACCCCACAACACCCCAAGGCTGGGCCTGATAGTGATAATGAATATGGGGCAGGAACCCAGCCCGCAGAGGGGACAGGGTGGGTGCAGGGAAGATAGGAGCAGCAGCTCCTGGATGAACTGCAACAGGCTGAGCAGCAATGCTGAGCTCTGAGATTGACTGGGGGAGCTTCCCATCGAGTCCTGTGTGGCTTCCAGCACATCACTGAAAAGCCTTCTTTTTGGATATGAAAAACTTCTTTTTGGATACAGCCAATGAAGCAGGATTCCTGGTGCTAAAATTGTGCACCCTCCATCTCT
Organism: Sialia sialis; assembly: GCA_009812075.1. Lineage (NCBI taxonomy): Eukaryota > Metazoa > Chordata > Aves > Passeriformes > Turdidae > Sialia > Sialia sialis. The sequence goes on along the minus strand of VRYO01002775.1, from coordinate 4,979,421 downwards.
GGACAGAGGGACTGAGAGGCAGCCATCCACTTGAGCTCTCTTCTGCCAGATAAACCACTGCCACCTTGGTACACCATTCACAAGGTGAAGCCAGTTTCCTGCTCCCTGTTGTGGATGATTAGCTCCCATATTTTGAAAACCTGGAAGCAAGCAAGTGGGAATATGGCAGGGGATTTTTTGAGAGAGATTCCTGTGGAAGAGAATTTATGATGTCTTATGATTTTTCTGACTTTGCAGAGCATTTGCTGATGCAGCACTGAGAAGAGCTACAAACAGAGCAAAAATATAGGTTTCTTCCCCAGAACACTCACCTGGCCCTGCAACCCACAGCTCAGGGACATTCTCATTTAGGGGTCATGTCTGTGTGTTTAGTAGCCCTGAGCATATTTGCCTTCAGTGAGTTTGTCTAATTGCTTCTTGAGCCTGTGTAACCTTGGGGTGACAAGTCCCATCCTTCACATTTGTGCTGGGCAATGTGCAGGTTGTCTCCTCTCTGCTCGCTTGGATTTCGGAGTCCTGCCCCAGCCCATGGCACCCTCAGCATCTGTCACCAGATGGGACAGGACCATGTCTGGGGCAGGGACAGGTATGCTGGGAGGAGAGAAGGAAAGAGGAATGGGTCCAAGTCCTCAGCCATTAATGGAAACACAGGAGCATGTGGAATGCAATTAGTGTCTTGGCACAGTGCTTGGGAAAGCCAGAGAGGCACGTCAGAGAGGGGAGGAGAAAGGGATCAGGGGATAAGCCAAGGAGCAGGGATCACAAAAACAAAAAGCAAAGCACAGGGCCAACGCTTGAGACTCTTGAAGGCTTGGGCAGCTTCACCTGCCTCTTCTGGTGGCCTCAAGGACCTGTGGGACCTCTGGGAATGTAGGAGACAAAGCCTATGGTGTGAAAGGATTCTTCAAGGACCAGCAATCCTTTCCAGACCCCTTCTACCCTGAATGCCAGTTCTGAGGTTTCCATGGAAATGCCAGCAACAGGAGAGAGAGTAGAGGTCCCTGTGTCCTGGGTGGGAAGGGCAGGACCTGCAAGAGCAATCTCACTCCTTTGCACCTATTACAAGTCTCAGCAAGTACACAGATACAGATTAGATAGGAAAATCTTCTCACTGCCCTGACACTTGCAGGAAGCACTGTGAAGGTTCACAGGTGTTATCCCCTTGAGACCTTTGCATGCTGGAGAATGGCAAGAGGAGATGCAGAGGGAAACAGAGAGCTCCTTACTATCCTCCAGCTGAGCTCCCCAGTGGCAACATGGTCCAAAACAATGAGAAAACAACCATTTTCTACCCTAAATTGCAGCAGCAGAGCTTCAGCAAAGCTTTGAGTTGGTTTAAATTTCAGGAGTGAGCTGCAGCTTGGCTCACCAGGGCCACCTGTCCCTGCTCCCTCAGGACATCATCACCTGTCATCCCACAGGACATCCACTGCCTCCCAGGATGAGCACAGGGCTGTGCAAACAGGGAGGAGAAAAGGCTTGGACCTCACTGCTGAGTGTTTATTTGCAAGATGCTGTTGTGTTTGGAAAGAGTTCCAGGCAGGATGTGTCTGCAGTAAACATAGGAAAAGGGCTGACGCTGGAGTGGAGTGGAAAGGCTGGCAGTAGTCTCAAGTTTAATTAAAATGGCCCCTCTTGGGGTAGCATGTGATTCCTGAATGATGGCTGATAAAGACAAGCCAGCTGCCGAGGGCTCATTTCTCAGGGTGCTCTGGAGGTGCCTTGGTCTTTTGGGTTTTCTTTCTAGGAATGGCCCAAAGAGACACCAGATACATCTGGGAAAATACACACATGGATTTAAACCCTGAAGCATCTGATCATTTTCTTCAACCTCAAAACCTGAGTAACTGAGATAGAAACAAAGCCTAAGTTGTGCAGAGAGAGTTGTGTACGAGCCCCTCTCCACTGCAATCTTTCCTCCTGGACAGGGTGAAATAGGGATGATAAAGCAGCTCCAGGCTGCTGGGTCAGGCTCTGTAGTGTCACAATTTCCATGCTCAAAATGGCTGAAGAATGTGGATGGATTTTCCATAGAGCACTGCCCCCTGCTGTGGGCTCACCATTCCCACACATTTCACTCCTCACAAAACCTCCTGGTAGGAAAAAACCTGCGGAATCATGGTGGCATCACAAAATTCTAGGTCATTGGCCGCCAATGTGTCTGCTTCATGTCCTGAGGATCTACCATGGACCTGCACGAAGTGCGTGAACTGCATGGAGTTTAACAAGGGCAAGTGCTGGATTCTGCACCTGAGACAGAGCAGCCCTGGCTGTGTGTATGGACTGGGGCAGGAGGGGTGGAGAGCAGAGCCATGGAAAGGAATCTGGGGGTCCTGGTTGATGGGAAGTTGGATACCGAGTCAGCCTGGCAGCCAGGAGGGATAATCCTGTCCTGGATGGCATCAGGCACAGCTGGGCAAGGGAGGGATTGTCCTGCTCTGCTCAGCACCGGGACAGCCTCAGCTCCAGTGCTGGGGGCAGTTCTGGGTGCCACAGTGTAAGAAAGACAGAAAGCTGTTAGAGAGATTCCAAAGGAGGCCATGAGGATGGTGAAGGGTCTGGAGGGGAAACTTTGTGAGGGGCAGCTGAGATCACTTGGTCTGTTCAGCCTGGAGAAGAAGAGACAGCTCATTGAGGCCTTCAACATCCTCACAAGGGTAGCAAAGGGTCAGGTATCAATTTTTCAGTGACAGGACCTGAAGAAACAGCATGAAGCTCAGTTGGGGAGGTTTCTGTTGGGTATCAGGGAAAAGTTGTTCATGCAAAGAGTGGTTGGGCACTTGAATAAACTAACTCCCCAGGGAAGTGGCCACATCTCCATCCCTGACAGAGTTCAAGAAGCATTTGGACAATGTTCTCAGGCACATAGTGAGGTTCTTGGGGTGTCCTGCTCAGGGTCAGGAGCTGGACTTGATGATTCTGAACGGTGCCTTCCAATTCAGCATATTCTGTGAAAACAAAAGGAGGAATGAGGGGCAAGGAATTCAGCCAATGTATCCCTTTACCGCCACAAAATCCCCAACTGATACCTGAGATCTGGGAGCATCTGGGTGTGCAGCAGCTGCAGCCCAGGCCCTTGACACCAGGACTTCCCCTGCAGCAAGGCACATTGTGTGTCTAACACAGCCGCTGGTGACAGATGGCACCAGCTGAGCCCAGTTGCAGAAACCCTGGGGCAAGCCCACGTGCATATGAAGGACTTGATTTTACTGCTCTGCAGGGATGGAGAAAATACACACCTCTAAAGCACCACTCACCCTGGTGGCAGTGAGGTGCTGGCACCAAGCTGAGCCCTCAGCTGTGGTACTGAGGAGTTACAGCCCTGCTCAGCAAAGGGAGAGACACCCCGGGAATGTTCAGCTGCTGTAGGAGCTGTGTCCAGCAAAATGCAAAATGTGTCACCAAAACCCTCCCAACCAGTGAGGACATGAGAATGCCCCCCCAATGACATTATGTTTGCAGCCACCAGACCTCTCACTTACTGGCACAGAGCATGTCCGTTTGGAACAACAACATGATTTCCACTCTGATTCTTTTCTCAGCATTCGTAGGACTAATGTGTAAAGCTCAGCGTAAGCGTGGTAACTCACAAATCTGATTTCTGGTAACTCTATCTGCTGCTGAGTGAGTGCTCTGCCTGCAGCTGTGCTGCTGGACAGCCTGCTTTTTACGGTGGATAATGTGTTTCAAAGGTGCCTTCACATCCTGTAGAGGTGATTCTGGAAGATGAGTGGATGAGTGGATGAGTAGATGAGTGTGGTAGCTAAAGACCCAGACTTTCACCTGCTCAAGTCCATCACAGCTTTGCACTTGTCTTCTGGAGAATCTGGTAGCAACTTTCAATTAAAGAAGGAAAAGAAAACATAGAAGAATGAAATAAAGTCCTGTTAGAATCCAAGCTGCATGAGGAAAAGCTGATGTTTTTATAAGGAGGATACAGAGAGCACAGGAATCTTTGGAAACTGCATGGATTTTAGATTAAATGAGCTTAGTGTGCATTTACTCCAAATAAACCATGAAATATCTTGTCAAAAGTCTACCCTACAGTAAATTGTAAAGTATTACATGGTAGATTATAAAATGACTAGTGGGAGAATACCTTGATTGGCAGATAAGAAGAGGTGGCTGCTGTAGTGAGATTCACAGAACGAAGCCCTGGGGCACTGCTACCTACAAAGAGCAATTCCACCCACACCACAAAGACATGGCTGCAAGCAAAGGAAAGGCAGAGGAGAGTTTCTTACACGGCTGTAATTGGGACCTTGGGGAAGCAGAGATGGAGATGGCTCTGGGAGAGATTTTTTAGCCAGGAAGAAGGCTTTTTTGGTTGACATTCATACTTGGAAAACCTGTTGGTGTTGGTGAACTGCCAAACACTCAGAGAACCATTGCATCATTTCATGTTGGTTTGGGAGACGCAAGGTTGGATTTCAGCAACCAGGAGTCTTATTCCTTACGTCAGCAACTCCCAGCAAAAGGCAGAAAATTTATCTTTGTAGTGTCATCTGTGGCTGAGCTAGGAACTGAAATAGCAGGTACTGAGTAACTACTCTGCTGGCCTGGAAAAGTCACCAAGGTGGTGCAGTGTAAGGTGTATTTCTGCATTTTTCATCCACTTTGCAGTTTGAGACAGCCAAAAGAAAAGATTTGGGACTTTTTTTTACCCCTCCCACTTCCATTTGTTTTCTTGATGTGGCTCAGTGCTGTCAATAAATTAAATCTATCCAGGCTATAGGAGAGTGAATTTTTGCAGGGATTAAAATAGGCTAACATTATGCCATTGAAAAATTCCTTAGCTTGCTACTGAATGAAAGCTCAGTGCTGACCTGCACAAGTATTTCTGTCCAGAAACAAAAACAGGTCTAAAAGACACAACTGAGAAGACAGCTGGCAGGATGAAATTAAGAAAGAGAATGTCAGCTGCCTCTCCAGGGACCAGGCCTCTTTGAAATGAGCCCTGCCAGACAAAATAGAAGTCTTGTTGCTGGGCTCCAGCAAAATTGTAGCAAAGGCCAGATCTTGTAAGCCCCTAGGCTGGGGTATATCAATGTGTGATTGAAGTGGTAGGAGTGGGTGGAATGTGAATGCTCCAACTCAATATTAATGCTCACTGGTCTCAGCTTCTCAGCTCACTTAAGAGAAAAGAAATGAGTGTGCCCGGTCTCCAGGACTGGTACCCATCAATGCTGAGGGCAATCCCTGGTGTCTCCCTTGCCAACATCCTGCAAAGGACCAGGGACAAGGAAGATGCATCAGGAAGATGGGCAGGGACACCCAGCATGGGTGTTCTCCCCACAGTGCAATGATGATATGTCCCAGTAGGCTTTCCCACCAAGAAGCCACTCATTTAGCTGGTGCAGGCAGACTTTACATGAGCTGAGGATCTTATTGAAATGCCACCAAAGAGGAGAAAGATTTTTTCCCTTTATCACATTGGTTATGACTGAAATCTCAAAGCCAGAAATGGTTTGGACAGAAGGAAGGGTTTTAACCCACTACTGAACATAATTACTTCAGGACAGCTGTTCAGAAAGGGCATAGGCACTCTTCCTCCTGCCATAAATATTTTTGCAAGATGGGGTTGTTTTAAATTGATATATCCTGGAAACAAACTATATAGGAAGTTCACTGTTACAAGATTCACATTGCTAGCCATATGAGTCCATACTGTGTCTGCTACATAGGACAGATTAATAATAAACCTGTACTTACTTCTGTGTGGATAAGAATAAATATTCATCCCACTAGCTGGTAAATCCCATTTCAACTACTGTATATAGTTATATGACTAATTTCCTTAATGCATAAATTGTTCCAGTATAACGAGCTTATCTGTTTTAGACAAGAATAGCCATTTATCTACATGAGTAGCTATCTCAATACAGATGTATTTATACCAGCACATCTGCAAGGGAGTAGATCTACCCAACTCAAAATGTTAATTGTGTGCACAGCTCAGCATGAGGGCACCTTCCAGTCAGCAGAGGCTATCAGACAAAATATGGTCTGCTACAACACGTGCTCCTCTGCAAGACCCAGTGAGTCCCCTTCCTTCAACAATACATGGAAGTGAACAACAAGTAGAGCTGGCAGTGAAAAAAAATTAAAACAGATGACCTCTGACATCAAGAGAGCTTCAAAGAAATCGTGTCTTTCCTCCTGTGGGGAAAGTGGAGCTGTTTACTCCTCTTTTGGTCCAGCAGCAGTGAGTGTAATTAAAAGCATGGCCTGATTTGTTTGACTCACTGACAGCCTGAACAGCCACCTCATGTTTTGTTTGACCACACCAGAAGCCAGCCTGCTTTGCAGGCTGGGGTTTAATGGGGGAACAGCCCCCATCCTAAGGAGCCCCTCTTTTCCCCTGGCCCACTAGGTTCTTTCAACATTTGACACTTCCATAGAGATTTTCACTCCCTGTGGGCTTTCCATTGCTATTTTTGGGAGATTTCAGACTTGCAGCACAACCTTCGCCTGTTCAGCTTCTCTCTGACTGTGATAAAGCCGCCCTGCACCCCTAATCATCTCAGTGTTTGGTATTAAATTATCCATCAGAGCTCCTTTGGTAGCAGAGGGAGTTGATTGTACTGTTTTTACAGAGGATAAAAATAGCAACCATTGCAGGCAAGGGCAGTGGGGAGGGCTGAGGCAAATGGAGGCAGCACTTCTACTGTGACTGAAGTTGGTGCCTTCACCTGCAGACAGCAGGGATTGGTAAAAAGGGATCTCATTTCTGTAATAGATTGAAATATATACAGTGATGTCTGAATTCATGCTGATGACTTTGATCTCTTAGGCAGGGAACAAGGCACTGGATACTGAAAATGCAATGTACTGCAGTACCCTGAAAGCTCCCAGTCACCAGCTCAAAATCCCAGCCTGCTTCTTCAGCTGGCTCCATAAGACAACCCTGCTTCCCTTTTCAGCACCAGCACTGCACCAAGCTTGCACACCCAGCTTTTCAGTGAGCTCCTGGCCTTTGACAGGGGAGAAAAACAGCTCCTTGGAATTTCTGCAGCTGTTAAACAAGTGGGGCACCCTCCTGTGCTGCTCTGATGAACCCCCAGCCCCCGCCAACCCCCTTCCAGCTGCTCCACTCCTAATCCAGGCTCTGACATCCCTTCTCCATTGCTATCAGTGCACTGTGGCAGCTCTCTCTCTCTGACAAACTGACTGCCTGGAGCCCAGAGGCAGGGCTGACATGCAGGAGTCATCTGCTGATGGCATGTCCTGGAGCAGGGAGGAGGTGGGATTTGCCTCCTTTGGCCCACGCACCCCAGAGCCCACGGTCGCCAGGATGTCGTGTGCCGCTTTCCCTGCTCCCTCAATGGGCTGGCCTAGGAGAGCACAGCCATCTGGCAGCTCCCATGTGTGAATGATGCTGCTAAAAAAACGAGGATTTCACATTCAGATCCCTTTTTTTTTTTTTTTTTTTTTTGCAGAAGTGCCAATCAAGCATGTGCTACTTGGACTGGGAAAATGGTTTAAGAATTTTGCCAGGATTAATGGAGCTTCATATCAGTTAAGTGGAAAGAAAATCAATAGACCACATTGCCCTGCAAGTGCAGGTAATTTTGTGTCCATATTTCAGTTGTTCTGGGGCTAAAGGTGCAGAAAGACCCCAATTATCAGGAGCACTTCAGGAGAGAGCAGAAGAATACAGCGCACCTAAATGCAGAACAAAGTACACCTTTGGGTAGTGAGTTTATATCTTTCATCTAGAGAAAGGGATGTGCTCTGGTAGCAGACAAAAATCAGTTCTCCTTTTCACGAGGATGAGGTACTGGTGGCACAAATTTAAGGGATCTGAATCTACATCCTTTGGTACAACACAAGCAAAAAAAAGTAGGTAGTGAATCCTTTACTCTTTCCTATCAGTTTTTAGGCCACTGTTAGAATTTATGCACCCTCTCAGACACACTCCTGTTCATCAGGACTTCACAAGGGACATATCATTTATTTATCTGTGATCACCTTTTGCATTATTAAGCTTTTATTAACCAACAACAATGACTGTGTCTCAGAGATACTGATGCTCTGCTATTTCAGCACTGCACATTTTTTGGGCAATCCTTCCCCAAAAAGCAGTGATCCCTGTCCATCCCCACCCCACATGCTTTCTGGAAGCACTTGAACCAGCTCTGCTGGTTCAAGCAGTCTCTGAGAGCACATCTCATATTTTCACGTTAAAAGCTGTGGATACCACTGGAAGTGAGACATGGTACTAAATTCCCAAGAACTTGCTTGGAGTCACAGTGCCAAGCCACAAGTTGAGTGCTTGAGGCCAGCTCCTGAGGCTGTGATTCACTGAAGAGAGCTCAGGGGTCCTGTGTGGGTGCAAAGGAACACAGCACAACACGTGCAGATATCTGCAGTCTCAGAGGGGACCCAAGCAAGGAAGATCAGCCAAGTCCCCCATGCTTCCAACAACTCTGATGTCCTGAAAAGATGTTTTCAGAACAAGTGCTGAATGCAGCAGACCCTGGGGTGGGAGTGAGTGGCTACACTTAGGCTGAATTTGGTGCACACCAATGTGAGAATCTGCCTTCATGTTTGTGTGGCTAACCACAAGTTACATATTCAGCCCTAGCAGAGTTTTAACTGATGGAGATACTAAGGCAAAGGAAAAACAGTCCTGCTTTGCTAAAACTTACATCTGCAACTTATAAAGCAAATTGCCATGGTAAATAGCAATCAGTGAGGCTGAATCATCTCCCCATCCTCTGCACATTTTCACTTTGACATTTGTTGTCCTTCTTCTTCTGTTTAACGAGAGAGTGAAAGACATTTGAAACTCAAGTCAGGGTGTCCTAGCAATTGAAAAGTATTAGAAAATAAATGCATTTTAAAACTGATTAAAACTTCTCTGTGCAAAGAGAGTAAATAGAATGATTCACCTGTGGTATTATGAATTTTATTCTGGTCTGAAGCAAGTCAGAAATAATAAATCTGAAGATCCAAAGCAATTAATACACTGCTTTCTCTCTGCCTTTCTTTGCCATCAATTCCATTAAACTTTACTGGGGTAAATTAAGCTTTGATATTTCAGCTTTTTTTGTAACATATTATGCATAAGATATGCATTGACATACAAATATAGATGATTACGGTATCTTTATATATACATAAAATTTCTAGGATAAATAATGTATAAATGTATAAATGTATAAAATATATAAATAATAATAATAATAAAATAAGTACATAATAATAATAAATATACAACTAACATATGTAAATTCTGAGATATATTATTTAGAAGAAAACGGAACTTTCATGGCATCTGTAAAAAAGATGAGCATTTCATACAGATGAGTTTTGTGAAGATAGCAATGTGATGACTGGTCTCTAAGTTACTAACACTCCATTAGCTCTTTTTCCAGCCTATTACTCATGTCAAGAAAAATGTGTGTTTCTGAATAATCTCCATTTGAGTGCCATGTCACCCAAAACTTCATGAGGCAAATATCAAATTCAAGGAGCAACAGCCACTGGATAAGAGACTTTGCATTCTCTGTGAATGTCCCAGTGGTGTGCAGACAATATCTTTGCTTATTTAAACAGGAATAAATTGTTGCAGATTCAGAGCCAAAGTTATTGCTAGTGCAAACTAAGCAACTCTTCACTGACTTGAATAACTTGCAATAAATCTGGCAGGAGCAAACCAGACCTAAATCCAGCCTGGAAAATAAGGAACAGTCAATGCAGTTTTTTGCAAAGCTGGTGATCAGGGTGGTTGGAGCAATGCTTGCTCTGCAGAGAGGAGCTGTGACATGATGCACAGAGCTGTAGGCTCAGTTATTTATGAATCCTTGGGAGATTGGTGGGGATCCTTGTCAAAACCTGAGAATGCATTGAAAACAGGAGAAAGGAGCTCATTATAGAAATGAGGAGCTCTGCTTGTTACCCAGTGCCAGCAGGACCTCTAATACACTTTCCCTGACTCCACAAGGTGATGGTCATGGAGCATGGCACTGATACTGAACTAGGGGACTAATGCCACCTGTGGAATTACCTGTTCCAGTGTGCAGTGCAGATGCATGGAGCGATTCCACGGCTGTGCAGCCCATGCCTGGCCTGCAAGAGTTAGTGACACTGAAGGAGAGTGAACTCAGCAGGGACAGGGGACCCTGTGGGACAGAAATGCTTTCCTTGTGACAGCTGTCTGTGGCAAGCAGGAGAGCTGCCCAGCCAGGTGTGTCAACTCAAGGGAAACAAAGGTGAACCAAGCAGGAGGGGAGGAGGGATGTTGAAGCATGGTCTGAATGAGCTATCACTGCTATTAAAGTGCAAATTTAAACAACAGGTGGATATGCATATTTATAGACACAGTGCATAGCTGGTAACTGCCTGGGTTTGGCTGGTACATCTCTGTATGAGAAGCAGAAGATGAGCCCAGACAATTACACCTTGAAGGGACGACCCCCAGGTAAGGCTTTAAGTTATACACTACTCAATTCCAGATACAACCAGCATCCAGTTGCCTGAAATTCCAGAGGGACATCAAACTCCCCTTGGCACATCCTCATCTTGCCCAAAGCTTCAGTGGTTGCCATGTCTTGTGCTCTCAGTGACATCTTGCCCAGAAGCACCTGCTGCCCAGTGAGGGACAGGAATTGCCAACAGCACTACCTGAAACTACCCGTTTTTCCATTTCTTATCCTCAGAATGCCCTTTTATTTACAAGGGGAAGAAGAAAGAGTGTTTGCTCCCCAGCCCAGGGAAATGCTGCAGACAGGTCATATATCACAGCATAAGAAAGTGAAACAATTACTCCCCTGACAGAGGTACAACACTCCTTGCAGAGATGCTCTACACTTAGTTGTTATGCCCGAGGCATCACACTTTCCCAGGGATAACACATGGCAGCATATTTATCCCAGGGCTTGTTATGTTATTCTTCATAACTCACAGGTATAAAATTTGTCCTTGTGACCTCATGACATTTCAAGACAACACAAAATCAATAAAGCACATTGAATCATCAGCCAGCTTAAAAAACTAACCCAGCTGCAAGCATCATTGTAACAGCGACAGATGAGCATTACTATTAAACAGTCAGAAGTGTCATTTGTCCCCAACCTGCTCCATTGCTTCGGTCTTTGGGGTATTTCAGAGCAATTCCTTTCCATCATGTCTTTTAAGCAGCAAAGGGGCATCTTTTATAAGCTGAGAAAGGGCTGCGGTAGCAGCTGACATGATTTATGTTTAATAAAGGCCCTTTTAGCGCCAGGAAAGAGGGGCCCTGCCAAATCTCAGGCGTCTCTCGAGCCGCTGCTATTGTCCCTGGGGCAGGAGCACTTTTGAGGTTCCCTCTCCATCCCAGTGAACAAAAGGACAGCTGTACGCTTGGCTGGCTCGGGACGGGGCGCTTTGTGCTCCATTAGTACCCTGCGCACATCATTCATGGCTCTTGAATAAAGATGACCTCTCGCAGGACGGGATGAGCGGGGGGGGAAAAAAAAGCCTCTTTATTCAGCAGGGCTTGAATTAGCATAAGGACAAGGAAACCGTTCCTTGAAGTCACAGGATGAGCTAGATAAATAAACAAGCAAAACTACAGGTTCTCTGCAAATAGGCGGTGTTCAGGAGTTGGGAGCTGTAAAACCCGAGGGGGGCTGAGAAATCCAAGGGGAGCTGAGAACCCCAAGGGGAGCTGAGAACCCCAAGGAAAGCTGTGACATCCAAGGAAAGCTGTGACATCCAAGAGGAGCTGTCCCCGCTCGGGTGTGCTCTGAGCGCCGCATATCCCGGCTGCTCCTGCACCTGGGGCCAGCTTTGCCACGGAGGTCGTGGCCATGGTGGCCCTGAAGGAGGACAAGTGAAGCTGCTTTCCGCCACCTCGATCCTTCCACCTCCCTCGGCACGAAGCGGATAATATTTGCCTTTCTGCTCCTGCATTGTGTGCAGACCGGCGGCTCGGGCGGCGAGCAGACAATGCGCACGGAATTTTTTCACATGCTGCGTTTCCCGGCCGCTGAAAGGCGATTCAGCGGCTTATCACCATGTATGCCGCTGCAATTAAGAGCCGTGGGAGCAGTGGCAAATGAAGTTCTCCTCCCCCAGCCCTCCCTGCTGCCCATAGAACAGGCTGTCTCTCGCCACCCACCACAGCAGCACAATTGCAACCCTTATGCTGCGGGCTCAGCCCCGCCGAATATTCCGTGACCCGGTAGCCAGGGGCATGGCAATAAGCACCAGGGTGTCCTCCAGACCCAACCTTCACTTCAGATTAGTTTTCAGCTGGAGTCCTGCTGTGTCAACTCTAATGGCCCTTGGAAACACGCATTTCTCTCCTGGAAGTCTTAGCAACAGCAGAGTTAGCTTGGACTAAAAATTAGGTGAAGGCTGAAGACAAGGAGTGAAACAGAGTTCAAAATGAAATTAAATCTCAAAACTGTTTTTAAAGCAGCATTACCACTTTCTTTGGGTTTTCAGTGCTCACTGTAGCTGCTGTTCTCCTGTATGGTTCACCTCTTGAAAATTATCCCATCCCTCTTTCTTCTTTTTTAATTGCACCCTTTTTGCTGAAAAAAAAAAAAATTGAAAATGCAGCACTGCCTGTAGTTGGAGGCTCCAAGTAGAGGAGAAAGGCATGTGAAAAAATAAATTTTATTTCAGGATTTGTGATTTTCAAGTCAGTCTCATCACTTCTAGCCCTCTGCAGCCAGCAGCACAATGAACAAACCAGAGTCTTTCCTGTCGTTCTTGTGTTCTGTAAAAGTTTCATGACTCTCCAAAGAATCTGTGGCAGAAAATTACACAAAAACACAAAACAAGGCAAATGAACGAGATGGCATCAGGCTGCTCAAGTGGTCTGGGTCACTTTGGGGCAGATGTTAACACAGACCTGCTCCAGCAGTAGGCAAGGAGGTGATTTGCACAGGTAGGCATTATCCTCCTCACTCTTAGAAGGACCAAGTGTTTTACCTCAGGGTGTGGTTTATCATTGGAAAACTAAGTAAGAGGACATCATCATTCCATGTAAAACATGCACGTACATGGAAGGACATGACACATTTAAGACTTCTGACAGTGGGTGGTCAAGAAGTACTGCTGGAATAAAGACATTTCCTGTTGTACATTACTCCTTGTACTTTAAATGACAGAAAACAAGCCATTTGAAAGATATTTCCCTGTAAACCACTTGCTTGTTTCCTCCCACTCTTGCCTTCTTCCAGCTCTTTACCCTGCACCTCAAATGTGTCATGATTGTTTCAGTTCATCTCATGGGGAAAACAACATTCTGAGTGTAACTGAGGCTAAACTCAACAGCAGCAGCAGGAGCCACTGATGTGATGGCAACACACCTGCACCACCAGCAGCCATGCTGCAGCTGCAGCAAGCGATGAATGAGTCCACAAAGGAACTGAAACACAATAAAAATTTCTGAATGAGGCTGGGAGAAAACTCAACGAAGGGACTTCTGAGGAGAGTAGCTAGTGAGAAGAGATTATCAGAAGTGCTTGTTATTTAAGAATGTTATTAATACAAGGGAACTCCTGCCATCCTTGGAGGTACTCTGTGTCTCTGTTTCATTATGGAAATGCTTCCCTCAGGCCCCATCTGCCTGGTTTTCTGCTGCAGATGAAGGTGACCCAGAGGGAATTCGTTACCACACATCTCCTACAGCAAAGCAAGCCTTGCTGCAAATCAGGCAGCACAGCCTGGCGAGCGCTGCCTGAGGAGGCTCTGACAAGCACAAGGCTGACAGGACACCACCGTCCAAAAATCCCCATGTGACAGTTTGTGCTTCCTCCTCATGCAGCTGGACGTCTTGGCAGCAGGCAGGGAGTTTGGGAGAGTGATATGACTCAAGTAGGGCTTTTTCTGGGAACATGCTCCAACAGGACACAAATTATAGGGTGCGCTTGGATTGCATACTGTCCTGGATGCAGGCAAGGCATGACAGCTATATGCAAAGGAGAGGTTACTACCACAGAAATCAGGCAAAATGCTGCAAGTCCCAGTAAGGAAATATATATATATTTATCTCTCATCTTCCATTGCTCTTCTAGAAGCATTCACAGATTAACCATGCAGTACAGCTGGGAGTACTTAAGCAAGCTTCACTAGTCAGTGCTAGCAGAAAAAAATGAGGCATAAAATGTGAAGTATTTCATTAAAGGCCAACAAGAAGTCATAAACAGACCTCCTGCCTGTTTTTCAGTACCCATGACGAATAAAAAAAGAAAACCAAAACCCAAACAAACAGTGGAGTTAGGCTTTGCCAGCTTTAAAGGGAAAGATAAAATAGGTAGGGACAGACTTGGCAGTAATAGAAAATTCCCGGGTGAGGTAGAGGGGTGAGGTAGAGGGTTTAAGTAAAGCCATGGTCCACATGACAATCAGATTTCAAATACACAACACCTTTTAAATATGTAAGTAAATTAGACAAAATTAATAATCTCATGGTTTATGTGTGTCATAGATCAGGGAGATGACAGATGGGCAGCTGTATCTCAAGCATTGACTTTATCATGGGGTAAAGGATTTTCTGTGCCAGGACAGCTCAGTTGGGTCAAGCAAGCAGTTGAAGTTTCTTGCCAAAAGGCTCGGTCTCATAAAAACTGTTGGTAGTGTTACACACCCATATGACTCAGGGTCTCAGGTTGTTCAACTTTATTCCACAACAAAAAGGAACACAGATAGGCCCTCACAGATTAGACCAGCAGAATTTATGAGAGTCTATCACCCTGCAGGTTGTAGTGCCAGTCTGGCAGCTGACTGACATCTTTGCACTGGCTCTTGGAGCTCCAGGTGAGATGGTTGGACAAACACAAAGGAGATGCTCAATGGCTCTGGGTGACTTTGCCCTAAAAAGCTCTGTGTTTCCTCTGCTGCTGCTGTGAAAGGGCAGAAGAGACATGGCATGAGCCAGCAAGTTGCCAGGAGTATTCCCAGCAGAGGATGAACTTTTCCAGCAGGATGTGGGGCAAACATCAGTTCAGGAGAGGTTTGGGAAGGAGATTCCCTTCTTCCTCAGGCATGCTGCTCCGAGCTATGGAACACCACATCCTGTGGAAAGGTTAGCCAAGAAGGGCCATTGCCTCCTCTCCAATGTGCAAATGGTTAGACACATGCAGTAGTTTGTTTTTTCACATATCCTTGGAGATGACTCCCTGTCTTTCTGGCAGATTTTACTTCTTTACCAAGCCCCAGAAGCAGCTGAGGGCTGCAGCCTTGTGGGGCACATATGGGAGCAAGGGGAGTAGGAAGGGGACCAGCAGCATGTGAAGGAGCAGGGCATGTCCTGGAGACTCCATGTCACCAGTGGGACAGGCAGCCTGGAAAAATAGGATTTCAAGTGTTGTTTTCTGCAGCCTAGGTTATAAACCCCAATGTTTATAATCTCTTGCAGGGGGGAAGTTGTGGTGCTTTGTGCATCTCCTGCTGGCTTTGTATAGACTTTCTCCAGCTTCTTGAATTTCTAACCTAGCTCTTGCTTAAAAGCTTTGATTTCAGTGTGAGGCCATGAACTCTGACTGGTCTTTGTCATGTGCCACAAGAAGAGTAATGGCAGAAACTTGTGTTTCCTGGTGAGATGGCATTTGTGTTTCCATGGTTGGAAAGGGATGTGCAGGAGGCCTCTGATTACAGCCCCCTCACTTCCCTCAGCTGTGCATGTTCTGAGCAAAAACAGGGGCAGACTCACACACCCTAAACAAACTTTTTGGAGTATGAGTGGTCCTCAAGTACCTTATTAAAAAGAGACTTATCTCAAGCCTCAACATAGGCTTTAAAGCTCTGAATCCTAATCTTTGCTGTAGTATGGCAACTTGATGCAGTGTTTACAAACATTTGCAGGCATAGCATGATAAAACAAATGCCACCAGTCCTCCAGAAAAATGCATGATTTATTTCCTACTTCACACACAAATATTTGTGCTGTTCTGTCTTTGAGAGCTGCTGAGTGAGAGCAGTGAAGCAGCCTCTCCAGCCAGCTGAGCAAGGAGCTCTGCCTGTACACAGCCCCATACGAGCACAGAGATAATGTGAGTGGTCAAAGCAGCCTGGTTCCCACAGCAAATAATCCTGTAAAAACCCATTTTGTACAGGCTGCTATCTTTCTGAATGGTAGGAAAGTTATATTTATACTAGGTAAAACCCTATAGGAACTTCAGATCTTCTTTTTCCTTTATTTTTTTTTTTTTGGCTGGGAAATAATAAGATAGTGTTTATGGTTCATCCAGGCAGAATTAATGGCAGACATATGAGGGAAATTTAATGAAAAGTGTCCAAGCTTCTAAGTCTGTGTAAGACTATAAAAATTTCTCCGAACTCTCCAATCCATCCCATCTTTCTCCCACCTCCACTGCTGCCCTCAGTGCTGCTCAAAGAGCTGCCCAGGCAGAGGGACAGTGGGGAGGATGCCCAGTCCCTCTGCCCCCAGGGAGAAAACCAGCAAAGGAGCATTTTGTTTCTTCTCCCACATGCCCAGTAAGCCGCTCACAGAAAATCACTGGGAAAGACAGATCCCACAAAACATCAAACCACCAGCTGGAAAAAGTGCAGATAAATGCAATAAATGGTTTCCTTCCCATCCACAGCACTGGTAAGGGGTTTTTCACCACAAGCAGATGGGATGGGATATAAATACATTTACAGCTCAGGGGAATTTGCTGCATCACCTCTGCTGCTGCAAGCCTTTCTGCAGGTTCCTGTTTTAGGGAGATTATTTCTCCCATGTCCCAAAAAGGGAGGTTGCCCTTGCCAAGGTAGGATTTATGTGAGGCTGTGGCTGCAGAGAGAGGTCAGTCTGGCATCATCACCCCAAAAAGGCATCAGGGAGAGCGGGCAGAAGGACACCAGCACTGAACAGCACAGCAGGGTTGAAGCATCCAGCATCCAAAGCGAGACATGGATGCAGGGAGGGCTCAGCTTCCTCAGTCTGGGGCAGCTCCCAAAGCTTTTTTTGCTTTCGTGCAGACAAGAACTTGGCCTCTATTTCTCCCCTAAAGCATGTTTCCATTCGTCATCACTTCTGTGTCCATGCTGCATTTACTTGGCCTGATGACATGAACCCTGTCTGAGCAGTAACCACTCACATTTACTGACCAGGGCAGGCTCAGATGGGGAGAGGATGAATCCCTGCAGATCTCAGCTGCTCACTATGCACTTGGTTCCCTTCCCCAGACAGACTCAGGCAGCTCATCCCTCCATCTGGGCACTGCTGGGAGGATTAGTTAGTATACATGACATGGTTACCTGAGATAACCACGAGATAATCCAGCCCAGGGCTGGATTCAGTGGCTGAGGAGCTCCCTCTGTTTCTAATGTTTGCACAGACTCCTAAGCCAGAAGCACTAAGCACTGCACATTAATGTGCAGCAAACTGTTTGCTGAGGGCCAGATGCTTACAGCAAACAGGGATGCAGCTGGGGAATGCTGCCAATGGATAGATGAGCATTGAGAGAAAGGGGTTGGAGTCTGTCTCTTAGCAAGAATGACGTTACACGTACAGCTTTGATTTACAGTAATTTCACATTTATAAGTCGCACCTTTTTCCTTGAAGAATCCAGCCTACCCCAGTAGTGCGGCTTATATTCAGGTGCAGCTTATCTATGGACAAATCCCAGTGAAATGCCAACCTGGAAGTGAGAGCTGGCCAGGAGGGTGCCTGGGGCTGCCTTTAAAGGCTTCTCTGGTCTATGAAAACTGTTTGCAACTTGAGCACCTGACACCAAACACAGCTGGCAGAGATTCTGTTACTAATTTGTTACTTTGTTACACATGGATCCTCGCTTTTTTTAAAAAAAAAAAAAAAAAAAAAAAAGGTGCAGCTTATATTCAGGTGCGGCTTATATATGGACAAATCCCGTGGTCTGTCCAGCTACCAGGAGGTGCGGCTTATATTCAGGTGTGGCTTATAATTGTGAAATTACTGTATTTCCCCTTGCAGAAGGTGCATGTGGTGGGGTTTGCACCCCTCTGCAGCTGTGGTTGCAGCACCCTGGGATGCTGCAGCTCAATGCACCAGCATTTGACCTGGTGTCCAGGAACCCTCCCCAGGCTACCCACACCTTGCCACCATCTCCATGACATTGCCATGGGCAATGAACCACAAGGCCCCTCTCAGGGCAGGCAGGAGAAAAGGGGAGGAGATAGGGACAGTGGCAAGAGAAGGGGGTGCCCGAGGGCTGTGGCAGCCTTGCACCCCAACACCAACTCCAGTCAGGGATTGCTTCCCATAAATTATGGGTTACATTAGCCGGACACAGGTGACATTATTTCTTTTCCTGCCTGAGCTGTGTCTAAGTGGCTGTCCATATGCTGGGCACCCGGGGTGTGCTGTGCCTGTGGTCAGATGGCAAGTGGCTTCACCCCTGCAGGGAGCTGGCTTTGAGCTGCATCCTCAGGTGCTGGCTCTGCTTTCCCATGTCCCATGTCACCAGCTTTCACCACAAGCCAGCCCTGACTGTGGCATTATGCCCCAGCAAGTGTCACTGGGGGACCCTACTACAGCTTCCAGACCTGGCAGTAATCACAGATTGACCTCTTTGGGATGCTTAAAATGAGCAGAGCAGCCTGGCCTGTTTTACAGAGAGCTGCTGCTCCAAGTCCCAGTCCTGCTCTCACACTGAACCGGGAATTTGCCTTGCTCCTGTAGTTGCTTCATTTCTATTTCCCTGCTGTGCTCCCCACATCACTGCCTGAAGATGTAAATATCTGTAAAAAGCAATCCCTGTGCAAGCATCATCTCCACCGTGTCCCACAACTCTGAATAATACTGAACATGGGATTGCTTCGTGGTCACTATCCAGCTGTGACTTTAGGGGCCGAGAGGGATGCCATGCTACAGCTCTTCCCACTCGCTTCCTGGGAAGAAAGGAAAGAGAAAAGAGACCAACTAGTTCTGATTAAAGGCTTTTTTTTTTTTTTTTTTTTTTTTCCCAAAGCTGTCTCTGCATGCAAAGATTTGGTTCAAGGAGCATTAAAATCACTGCTGTCAGTTGAGAAAGAAGGGGCTGGAGGGAATCTGGGCCATTGGCATTGTGCGAGGGTTGCTATGGCAATCCTGCAGAAAGGCAGCTTAATAGGCTTTCTTCCCAGGAAACCCAAAACTGCAGCTCACAGGCTGCAAAGCGGCGCGTGCAGAAATATTTTCATGAATAGCATCTCTGTGGAAAATTTTGTTGGCTGTGTGCAGACTCCGTTGGGAAGCAGGGCGGTGAGGAAGGTGGTGGAAGATCACCTAGCGGTGGCAGGTGACACGAGAGGGGACAGGGACACCGCGCAGGGAGCTGCAGTGATGCGCAGGGAGCGGCAAATCTCTGCACAGCACAGCAGTGTGAGCGACTTAAAAATACAGATGGAGCTGATTCCGCCCTGGCACACCGAGAGAGGCTTTAGTAAACAGGCAGGACCAACAGGCTGGTAGCCCTGAATTCTCTGTCTCCTTCACTGTTATTCCCAATGCGAAGTTTCGCTGCCTCTCCGCTCCCCCCTGTAATATTTATCATATTAAAAAAATAATGGCATCAGCTAAAATATTCATGAATGCTAGCTGAACACCCTGCATTTTTCAGAGGAAGCTTCAGAGGATTCCACTGATTCAGGGCTTATCTAAAAAGCCCTTAACTATTGTGGATTAGGGAAACATATTCTATCTTAATGGAAGGAAAGAAAGACTGGGGATTAAAACATGAGACTGTGAGAGAGGATATCTCTGGCTTTGGCAGACCTGCATTTCATGACGTCTGGCAAGTCATAAATCCCTCTGTGTTTCTGTCCCTCCCTACCACCTGTAAGCTGGTAATATTACAAGCAGTTATTTACTTCTCTGGGTACTACAAGATTTCACTATTTTGGTATTCTTGACAGCAGGTTATATAATATAAAATTTAACAGAAATTACAATCAAATATGTATGTGTCCATCTTGCTGGGGAAAATATAAACGGCTCACCAGCCTGGCATATGGCAAGGAAGATTTTCCATTTTCTTTGGCAGCAAATGCTTTGCACTTTGGAGCAAAGAAAGCTGAGTATCTCTTTGCTAAAGCCAGGAAATTCCACGTTATCACAATGTGTAGCACAGAGCTAACCCACAAGTCTTAAAAGGTCATGAGTTAGGTTTAAGCTGCTGTACTTTTTGCTGTAGCTCTATTTTCCATTTCATCTGCAATTCCAGTGTGGATCTCTCTCAGGGCACCAATAATGAGTTCATCAGCTGAATAAAACCCTGCACTTATTATAAAAGACAGATGTGTGGCCAGGAGAAAAAAATTAAACCAGAATGATATTATATTTGAAAATCAGAAGAAACCATAGAAAAAATTACTTGGGATGAGTCAGGATAGGCAAACAATAGGTAAGGGTCTGAATGCTCTGCTCCCCACGGAGTTTGCAGCCGTCTGGCAGAATGATGCCATTTCCCCGTGTTATGTAAAGGGATTACTGCCCTCGCAGCACTAAGAGGAGAGTCTGAGCTCCTAATTTTTAGATTCAAAGTCAGGCTCATGTAATAAAGTGGAAATCAGAAAAGGGTGAAGACTGTGACTTTTTTTTTTGGCCTCACCTCAGTTATAGGGAAGTTTAACAACTAATTAGAAAGAAGGGAGGGAAATGGTATGGATGCCTTTTACCTCTCTCTGTTAATGGAGACAAGTCAGATGTAGGAAATCCCAAACAAGCTATAGCAGCCCTTCCCCTGTCACTAGCAGACTGTGACGCCAAAAATGTAAAAACACATTAATTTGTAATGGTTGGGGAAAATTATGTCTAGAGGAGCAAAGCAATGCCTCAAGGTCCCACAACTTGTGAAGATTTTTTTTAACAACTTCTTGAACTTCAGCATTGAACTTCTCTCTTAACTTGATTATATAACTTACTTAATTAGATTATGTATTACTAAAAATTCAGAACTTGGTCTATTCTTTAACCTGTGAGGTAACAAAAAGATGGTATGGAGGCAGAGCTGCATCTGCTTCATTGTACCCAGGTGTGCAGTGGGGAAACTCCTACAAGCTTGTTATCTCTTCTTTGTAGTGAACAACCACAGGACAGTGCCCTCTATTTATCTTTCAAGCCCTTTCAGGTAGTTAATGCACAAAAGGTATGAGCTGATCGATTTTTCAGGAGCCAGGCAGCACATGAATAATTTTAGCAAACTCTGCTTCCTTGGAGCCAAAGCTAGAGGAAAGATTACAGACCTTTAGGGACCTCAAGCAGATCTCTAAATTGAAAGCTGCAGTGAATCCAATTGAAAAAAAAAATCAATTTACATGTGATTATAACTCATCTGCATAAAATGAAGTTGTTTCACTGCTATTTTTGGCAATCTTAAACTTCAACAAGTCCTTTTCTTCACACTTTCAAAATGACTTGCTTGCATTTCTCATTTTCTGTGAAGCCCTGAATGTCAGAGGATCAAACAATTATCTGGGTTACTGGCTGCAGGGGTGCCTAAAGCCTACACTGGGACCCTGCTTCCCTGAGCCTCCAAGAGCTGTTGTGTTTGGAGCTGAAATCCCACTGCATCATCTGAATAATGGGGCTTCCCTGCATTCAGAAAAACTATTCTTACAGCAGCTACGAGCGCTTAATCCACTCAGTTTTGCTCCCTGAAGATTCAATCAAAGTTTATCCAGTGCTGGCTTGTCTGAAGGCATTCAGAAATTGCCACAAAACCTCCTTTGGAGCAGCAGCTAAAGCAGCCGGGTGATTACAATGGATGAGCTCATGCTTTTCCCTGTAACAAGCAGGGCTTTGTTCATGGCTCTGGAGATGGGAGCCATGAATGGCAGGGAATACACTAAATATCAGGGTAAGATGATGCAGGAGTAGGGAATTAAATTGTTTTCTGTGGTGAGTAGGTCAGAAAAGTTAAAAAATATGTTTTACAAATATGCTGGGCAGAAGGGGAGAATATTGTGCAAAAACCGTTCAGCCCTGCTGTCTTCTGCGTGTGAGTAGTATTTGCCATCTGCTACAGAGCCTGATCTCTCTCCCATTGATGCCAGTTACAAAATCCTGGCTTCAAGCAGCAGAACAGAGATTTTATAGTCTGCAGTGCTGTTCTGCAGTGCTAACCACGAGTGCTTTCATTTCACCCTTCAATTGCTGTCACTACAATTTTTCCTGTAGAAGCACTAATGTAGAACCAGCACACTAATTATAAACTGCTGCTGGTATATCAAAGTTGAAAATGCTCTACTGCTAAAAAATTATTGAGGAACAAACCAGGAAGGCATTTGAAATATTATGTTTTTATCTAGATGTGTAATTCTAGAAATAAAAAAGTTCTCAAGTGAAATTCTTCCCAAGTGAGACCTCATGCAGAACAACAGCAGAGACTGCAAATACCGTTAAAAGGCTGAAAAGGTTAAGAAAGGATTTATGTAAAAAAAACTGGAGATCATTAATTCAGGTTCCTATTTTGGGATCAGCTTGATGATAGGAGATTAAGACAAAGACAGGCACAAACTCAGAACAGATGCCAAGACATGCTAGTTTATTACAGGAGAACAAATAGTGGAATTATTCTACTTTGGTAAAAATATTAAGCCACATAATAAATATTTAGATAAAGAAACATTAGGAAAATCTGCAGTTTCTGTACTTCTCTTCTTGGACTCTTGTGTATTAAAACAATGCAGTAGCTGGATGATTAATTTTGCAGGATTAAAGAAAGGGAGTTAACCTGTAATGAATCACAGCTCATGAAGTTTATGTCATATTCTTGAATTGAAGGAATTTCCTCCATCCCAGGAACATTGTGAGTGACATCTTTGCTGAACAGCATGCTCAGAGTGCCACCTGATGGCTAAGCCCTGCTTTTTCCTCATCCAGCTGCCTCCAAAATGTAGCAGGGCCATCCCTGGGCTCATCACTGCTTTCCCAAGAAAAAGAAAATATTCTGCTTAATTAGCAAATGGTCCTTTGCTCTGGAAGGTGTATCCTCAGTGTTACATTCCCACCAGTCTGATAAAGCAGACTGGTCCACTGTGGATCTTCACTTCAGAGGATGTTTTTGGGGCACACGCTGTTGCTCTCAGTGGGGCTCAGTGGGGCAGGGATTGAACTGAGGTGGGGAACACCCCAGCATCCAGGGAGGATGAGCCTGGGAGATCATTCACGTCTCCAGGTCACCTTCAGAGAGGAAGGAGACAGCTCCAAACTTCAGAGAACCAGAAGCCTGTGGATTTCAAAAGACACCTCAAAAATCCACATTTGTGAATTAAATGAGACAGCCTCAGTTAATACTTCATTCAGCCTTCTAAAATCCCCCCAGATTTGCAGTTGAGGATGACTTCTGGAAGCATATGCTGGATGAGCCAGGTCACATCTACTGAGCTGCAGCCTGGATCTCATTTCCTTTGTATTGGCACTGGAGAGAAAAAGAGAAAACATAAGATTCTTGCCTGGCCGCTGCCAAGTCAGCAAGAGCAGCCTCTTTCTTCCTTCAGCATTCCACATAGAAGTGAGATCTTGTCCATGAATGCCTGGTGGAAACAGGGCCATGCTCCCACCTTCCCTTGCACTCATCTGCAGCTTTGACAGAGGGAAGGAGAGCATTTGCTCTTCCCACTGAGGGCAGCAGGCATGAACTTGCTTTTTGGGGAAGGGATGTCCAGGTTCTCTTCCAGAGAAAAGTACAATTCCAACTGACTTCTATTAAAAATATTACAGCAATTTCACAAATATAAGCCGCACCTTTTTCATTGAAGAATCCAGCCTACCCCAGTAGTGCGGCTTATCTTCAGGTGCGGCTTATAATCGTGAAATTACTGTATCTCATTCTGTTTGATACCCAGTTTTAATGTAGTGTGACTCCAGTTTGGCACCTGTATGGGCCAGCACCTGTCAAGTCACTATGCAGCCTGAGGTTTGACTCTGTATCAGAACAGCTGCAGAGGCTGCTGCCAGAAGGCAAAATAAGAATGACTGAAATATTGCTTTGTGTTCCTATGTATTCCTGGTTCTCAGGAGAAACTGCAGGCAAAGCTTAGACACAGTAAGCCATGGTTTTATCTTTCCCAGAAGGAAGCAAGAAAGAAGCTCATCATTGTTTTTTAAATAACTATATTTAGTCTTTAAAACAGTGTCTCTCGCTCCTCTCCTAGGGCATGATGAGATAAAATTTCAAAATAAGCATTCATTATGCTACTGTTTGCAGGAAACCCACATCAAGGGCAATCTTATTTTATTTTAATCCTTGGGAGGTAAACACAAATCCCTCTAAAATCTCACACTCTCTAGAGAAAAACAGAAGAGGCAGCATTCTTTATAACAGATGAAGATATTGATCCAAGCTGATATATATCAAAACAGTATTTCACTATAACAATAGGGACACTAGAGCAGAGGAATGGAAACAGGTGGACTCTTCATGCCTGGAGAAAACTCAATTGGAAAATGCCTTGAGCATCTTGTTCTGAGATGGACAAAATAGGGATTTCCAAGAGACACATTCCCTCCATTCTCTTTCAGAAAACACACACAAGTTTCTCTTCAGGTCAATTTTATGTTTATTATCTAAGTTATTTCTGCTTTGTCATTGCAGCCTGTGAATATATGGCCCTCTGAAAACAATTACTTTTGCACAGTGAATCTCTGCTGCATGTTTTGACCAGTTTGGATTGGAAAATTCCTGACCTAACACCTTTTTCTGCTCAATTTTCACTTTATAGTTGCCTGATTTTACAGCTACTCAGAGTTAACTGCTTGCACTGCAAAGCCCTTCAAGGTTTGAAAACCTTGGAAAGGGTCTGCGGAGGGCCACAGGGACATGCCTGAAAAGACACTCAGTGTTCCTTGCGGATGATGGTTGACATCACAGATTTCAGTCTGATGGTGCAAGGAGAGACTAAGCACCTCACAGCATGAAACACATGGCTGGGCACACACCCAGAGCAGGGAGGACTGGACTTCTCCCCAGCTCTGTTGCCATGGGGGTCCCCCAGGATCAGAGAGATCTGGGCTAACAGCATCCATTGCCTGCCCTCATGGCCCTATTTAAATTACTCTCACGATGTCAGATATGATTCACAGACTGTAAAAACCAAAGGGAGTGTTGCAGCACTTTGGTGTGACTCCTGAGTAGCCCAAACCAAAGTCTCTGCCTCTAACCCCAGCAGCAGAGAATTATTCTTAACTTGTGATGTGGACAGGTATCTGCTGGGACTCAGGCTTGTGACGTGCTGCCTCACGTAGGGTTACCAATAAGGAAAATAAATGGGCTGTGTGTCATGTCCAGAGTTTAATTAAATGGGTATTGAATAGCCCAGGCTCCCCAGTGAGCAGAAATCTTCAGGAGGTATTTGCCACATCAGCCTCCAGTAATGTGTCGTGGTATCACTGCTCAGCACCCTCCCTCACCAAGGTCACCAAAGCATTTGGCAGTGCACCAGAGTTTCCTGCAGTGTGACCAGCAGAGCCACCAGCTGACACCTTGCTCTTCAAAAATATTGAGGTTTTAATAGGGAAGGGAAGGGAGGGGATGAGCCCCTGTGCCCTGACATTTCTGTTCACATGAACACAGACTGGCTGAGGGCTTGTGTTTGCTCCTCATCAATGCAACACTGGAAACAAACCTGCCAGCTGGAGCACCGTGTCCTTCATGCAACCCATAGCACCATCAGCCCTGCAAGCTCTGACTTCACTTCTTTCCGTGAGCTCACACAAATAGCCACAAGCCATCTCCAAAAGTCACAGCCCTGACTTCCATGGAGGGGAAACAGAAATGAGGGAGGTGCCTTCAGGAGCTGGTGGTGGCAGAGGTAATCCCTGACTGGAGGAGTATTAATGCACTCACAGAACATAAACTACTTCAGCAATCTCCCTGCTAATCCTCAATTCTGAAACACCTGTGGAAGAGCTGATAACCTGTACAAAGTGTACATGGGCTGAGGCATGGACAGTTTGCACTCCTTCTTCAAGCATCCCAAGGGCCCATGGAGCCTGCTGGCCATCACACCACCAGGGCAGGGATGAGTCCACCAGTGCTCAGTCCCTCCACTTGGGGCTGCTGGGGCACATGTAACTCCCCATGCTGATCAAAAGGGCTGTTGGAGGAGATGAAAATACTGGAGGGGACAGGAGCAGGTGGATGAGGTGGCCAGGGTTGCAGTGGGGTGCTGGCTTGCCTGTCTGTGAGTCTACTGGGACTAAATACTTTGATTAAACACTGTTGAAAAAGCATCTGTCATGTCTGCCACTGATCTGGCAGCTTAATTCAAGATTCCTGAACAGTTACAGGGCATTGTCTCAAAACCAGAGGAGACATTACCTTTGCTGCTTGCAGTACAAAGGAATTGCTGCAAACCTTTCCTTCAGGGGCTTCAGAAATAGAAAGCTCTTAGAGTGGAAAACACAGTGGATAAAAACTGAGCTTAACCTAAAGGTCATAAATGTGGATTTCCTCATGGGAAGCACAGTGCAGAAAATGCCAGCAGTGGGATTCAGGAAAACTCAAATTTATTGGTGCAGCTCAGGGCATGGAGGTAAACTTTTATTTTGTACAGAGCTGGTGTTTCCAAGTCCCTTTCTCATTGCAGAGAGCAACAGAAAAGACCATCTGCAATGGGTAGCACACCCCAGGAGAGATGGGTCACTGGAAGCCCCTGGAACATCCCCACCTTCTTTGGGCTGAAGGGTCATGCAGCCACACCACTTGAGCCTGCACTCACCACTTCCTCTCCCTTTATTGTGGTTTCCTCCTTGGAAATGCCCTGTGTTTGTGCCCTGTCTACAAAAATGCTTTGAGACCCTTGAATGCAGAAGTGCAAAGAGGATCAGGCAGCTGCTTGCTGCTGTGGCTGCCACTGCTGCTGTCCTCAGCAAGGCAGGCAGGCTGCCAGGCTGAGCTTTGACTGGTTTGTTAGCAGCTGAATGTGCAGAAATTAATTAAATACATGTAAAGCAGGAGACAGGTACCAAATTCCTTTAGTTCATTCCTCAAAAGTACATAAAAATGTGAACGCTTTCAGATTTCAGCCATGGGGAAAGATCCAGGAAGAGCCTGGTTTTCCTTCCTGGCTTTACCTGGTTGCTCATCCTCATCATTCTCCCCTGACATTTGCCAGCTCTCCTCTTCTTCCTCTTCATCCCAGCTACACAAACAATGCTCTGTTCTTTCTCCATTCAGCCAGTCTCCCTTACCTGGCTCTAAAAAGTACAAATACTCAGCTGGTAGTGTGACTACAGGTGGAGCCACAGCTTGCACAATGACAAGACCCATCACTCAGAGAACTAAAACAGGGCAGAAGGAGCATGACATGGCAAGAGACACTCCTGGAAATAAGTGAACCAGTAGTTATCTGCCATGC
Source organism: Sialia sialis (assembly GCA_009812075.1). Lineage (NCBI taxonomy): Eukaryota > Metazoa > Chordata > Aves > Passeriformes > Turdidae > Sialia > Sialia sialis. The sequence goes on along the minus strand of VRYO01002775.1, from coordinate 4,952,154 downwards.
CATGCCTGCCCACTTCCAGACTGCTCTGAATATCTCACACCAGAGCTCTCAGAAGCTTCCTGGCTATACAGGGAATGTGGATTTCCCTCTTGAGCCTGGAGCCACAACCACTTGGTGCCCGCAGCAGGAGTGTGAGTGCAGCCCTCTCCGCTCGCAGGTGGAGCTAATGTGTTAAATGACCTTCTACCACCTCCTGTTGTTTGCAGACAGGTCTGTCAGGCCTGGCTGTCACTTGTCCTGCCAAGTCCCTGAGGCAGATCAGTGTTGGCAGAGAGACGGAAAATCGCTGTCTCCCTTCTTCGTTTTTATTTGGGGATGTTAAAAAATAATTCTGCTGCTTACAGGCAAAATTTGTGGAGTTAATACAGGAGATTAATAACTACTAGATTTTTTTTTATTCTTTGAGACTACTCAGCACAGGGATAACAGCTGCTTTTTGCTTCTGAGAAAGGTCTAGAAGAAAACCACCATTCAGCTATTCAGCCAGGTGCTTCTGATCAAATGAAAAGTCATTTGCTTCACAAGGAAATGCTTCTAAATTTGGATTCACCTCAGCAGGAGTGTACCAGGTATGTGCACTCTGCTGTGAAGAAGGTCAGAAGAAAAAAATCCATGTTTTAAGCATTAAATAGTGGGATAAAGAGGGTGGACACTGGTGGGTTAAAAAATTAGGCAATGCAGTATCAACTAAGGTAAATGAACATTAAGCAGTGTTGTGTGTTGGTACCAGTGTGACAGCAGTACACCCTCCATGGTAAGCCCTGTACAAGCCTATTTTTATCCCTCTTCTTTGAGTCAGAAACAGCAAACACAACACTCTGGCGCCGTCTCCAGACAGTAGGGCTGGTTCTTGAAAAAACATTCCTGTTAAAGCATCTGCATCTCTCACACCTACCCGCTTACATTCAGCATCTCCAGAGAAAGTGGGCAGTTTTCCAGCCTCCTGTGGAGGAACAAGAGGATTTATTTTCCTCAGTGCCCTGGGCATTAGTAGCTGTGTGCAGCCAGGTTGGTGTTGCAGCAGCAAGGCCAGGGCTCTCCCAGGGCAGTGGGGATGCAGTGGAGGGCAGGAACACCTCTGTGTGTTATCTAATATACCTCACGTGGTGCTGGAGTCAGTGAGCCAGGAGTTTATCTGAATTCTTCAGAGAGAAATCAGAGGGCAGGAATTGAATTAAAACCTTTGGATGGATTGAAGTATATTAAGCCACTCACACATAAAGGTGTAAGTTTAAGTTTTAGGGTAAGTAAGTCAGTAAATTTTAAAATGAGCTTTAGGTGCTTTTAGTGAGTAAAAGATCTTCAATGTCTGAGTAGAAGTGTGAGTTCTAGTGAAGGTTGAAGAACATCGTCTCAGATTTTAGTGTTTCCAGTGGAGGCTCCAGGAACATAGCTTTAGACATAATAAAACTATCATAAGAATATTGCTTTCATTTTTTAGATAGAACTAGATACACCATATGTGTAGTTTATACATAACCTGGTATATTAAGAAACTAGAATTCTAATAGGTTAAGAAGTGGTGGTTTGAGTTTGTGTCTTAGCTTGTTGGGAAGTTTCTATATAAAAGCATGCGCTGGGGAGAGCTGGTGCTTTTTGCCATTTGCTTTTTGCTCTCTCACCACCATCATCAACACCCAAGAAGAAGGCAGGAGCTGCCACAGCAACATCAGCCCCACTGGGACCTCCAGGAGCAGCTTCTGCTTCTATTTGGGAATTTATACCAAAATTTAGCATGGACTTTAACATCTGTGACTTTTGCTTTTGAGACTGATGTGCTTCTGCAATAAACAACTTTATAGCAACTACAGCTGCTTTGCTCATTTAAGAAGACAACCTGACAAAGTTGGATGATCAGAGCACCGGAGATTAACCCCACAGAGTGGCCACTGTGACACAGCCTGAACTCACAGAGATGGACCAGAGATCACAGTAGGCAAAGTAGCCAGGAATGAATTAGTGCACAGATAAGAGCGACATGAGAGACATTTGGAGAAACAGTGAGAAAGTTGTTTATTGAGGAACATGCAGGCTGGTGAAATGTGCCCACATGCCTGAAGACAAAGACCCCAAGGAAATCCTACACAGACATTGCTGGGACAGGCTCCACAGCAACACAAGCTGACACAGGGGAGGATGTGATTTTGAATCTGAAGGACAAAGCCAGCACAAGGACAGATGGTTGGTTGTCAGCAGCCTTAGGTGGGACAGTGCCAGACTGTGGCTGGCAGGGAGGCTTGAGACCAGAGTGATGGGGTATTTTGGGAGGAGGTTGATGAGCTAAAGGAGGGGATGTGGCAGAAGTGGTGTTTGCCACAGCCAGGGCCAGCAGGCAGCAATCCCCACAGTGCCAGCCAGAGCTGTGCAGGTGTGTGTGTGCTGGCTCTGGTCCTTCGGAGAGCACCCAGCAGTGCCTGGCTGGTGGCTCAGCTGTGTGCCCAGGCACAAGCCCGTGCCCCACTCTGGCTGATCTCATGTGAAGGGACTGTGCTCACACTGAGCAGCTCTGGAGCTGTTTCCTGGTGATAGAGCCCAGGAGCTGGAAGGGTGCCCTGGGTGTGTCCCTCTGCCTATCACCACCAAGGGCCTCCAATTGCCCTCATTTGCTCACTCTGCTATACAAACAAGATGGACAGCAATTCTTGGAAATGCCCTTCTCCATATGCTAAACCAGCAGAAGTGGGAGAATGAAGCCCCCAGGTCAGCACACTGTGATTCGCAAGTACACACCAAGCAGAAACTCAGGATCAAATTTTTCTCTCAGACTGCCTATGGCCCATTTCTCTTCTGGCCATGCTTACATTTATGTGTTGTTGTTGTTGTTGTAAGGCAAATCTCCTACGGTTTTATCATCAATATAGGGTGTTCTTGGGAGGTAAGAGCTGGCTTCGGTTGGGTCTTCAGTTCACATGGAACCTGAGGCAAAAGCTCACACTCCCAGGCAGTGCTGGTTCTGCTAAGCAGGTCATAATGCTATTACCATCTGGCCTTTCATGCCATCTCCTGTGCACAGCTTTGCACATACAAATGACTTTGCTGGCTGAAGTAATAGAGTTTGCATTTATAAGCCAGAAACAGCCTAGAGAGAAAAAAAGCTAGCTAAGCACCAGTGTCATGATATTTTCTGAAAGGAGCTCTATTAACCTAAACCTCTTTCTGCTTGCTGAGTTTCTTAGTGCTTCTCCTAGTATTTACATTTTTGAAGGGCTTTTAAAAAAACCCTTCATGACAGCATTCATGTTGATGAGTTTATTTAAGAAATAAACTCAGTCTGAAAAATGCAGACACATTCATGTTCTTCCACTTCATTGTTTCATTTTTGGAAAATCACAATCTTTTCTTGACTGGGCACATGATGAGAGCAGCTGCAGTGCCCCATCTGTGCCATTTATCAGACCCCTCACAGCCTCACCCCTTCAGGAATTTAACACTAGTGGCTGAAGACATATCAGCACCCTCTAAACATCTGCCAGTGCTTTCTTGGCACTGTGAGCAGACAGGTTCTCCTCTCCCTCTGCACAGGCCAGGCCACTTGAAGTGAGGAGAGGCTGAGGATTTTGCAAAACTGCATTCCAGATAACTTTGGAGAACCATGTGTGTAGGGATGAAAGTCAGAGCTGGGCTCTTTAGACAAGGAAGGAGCTGAATCCTGTTCCCTACAGATCCCTACGCAATAATCCCTGACTTCCTGCACTGCCAAAATGCCAGGTTTGTTTTATTTATTCTACTAGTTGTTTTGCAAAAAGGTGAAGCCAACAAAGAAGTAAAAGCCCTGCTGCTTTCAGTCAGAAAAGTGACAAGTCAGGTTGGCAATAAAAGCCCTGATGAAAGCTGAGGAACTGCTTTTCCTGTTCTGCACCCTGTGACAGTACAGCAGCCAAAAAGTACTGCAGCTTATTTTGAGAAGTGTGTCATGCACTGCAGTTATAGGCAGAAAGCAGCAGATTAGGTTGTGCCCTGTTTCTTTCAAGACTCTCATGAGATTTAGGGGACCAGGCACGAGTCTAGTGCCCAAGCACAGGACCATGTGAGACAAAATGGGCAAGCAGAGAAAAAATGAAATTTCTCACACCCTGCAAGGCAGCAGCTGTGCACAGCAGAGAGCAAGGATCTGGAGAGATGTACAGAAATAGAAATCTGGTTTTGTGCCTCCCCCCTCCTTCCCAAACGAAACCTATTTTCACCAAACTGCAGTGACACCTCCATGGGACCATGTGGCTTCCTGCTTCAAAGTAGAACCATCCTGGTGAGATTAAAAGGTCACAGAAAAGACCAAATCAGAAGGAAAATCAAAGAGCAGCACAAGACACTGCAAGGTGTTGTCAGGGTGGGTTTTCCACCTACATGGAGGAGGAGAAATGAGAAATCCTACAGCGAGTGATGTGCTGCCTTGAAGAAAAGAACAATGGTCCAGGCAGACAGCAGACACTCCCAACACACCCAGCAGCTCACACAATGCCTGGAAGCACCCAAGTGCCTGCTGCAAAGAAATGAAGTGTTTTAACTCTTTGATGTGAGGGAAGGGGTTGCTTTCATCAGTCAGAGATTTTTGCCTGCACGAAGTCTCCACAGTTTGAGTCTCAAAAAGAGCTGGCATTGCCTTTTCAGTCCTGTGTTTCTCCAGGTGGGCTGATGCCCTTTGCATCCACAGTGGGAGGAGGGAGAGCTTCTTCCTATGAGATGACTTCATGTGAGGGAGAGTCTGGGATTAAGCCAAGGCTGGCAGTCACAAATGGGAATTGCAGTGCAGGTGTTTGAGCAGGAAGATGAGACTTCCATGGAAAGGCCTGGGAGAGACCAGAGTAGACATCCCAATATTTACGTTCATAAACCATATTGGAAACAGGTTCAGTGGTCTGTGAACTGCTTGACCCCTGGGAAGGGTCTCTCTGCTGTCAGTTGTGGTGGCTTATCTCTGCAGGGCTGGCTTATCTCTGCAGTGCCCCTATGCAGACGCACCCAGGGTTGTGGCTGCGGTGGGACACTGAAGTCAGGCTGGAAACTCCAGTTCAGCCCATGGCTTCACACTGAGGCAGGTACTGAAGCCATGCACAGACTCCTACCCTTCTCCCCAGGGTCACCAGTCTAATTCCTCATTGGGTATTGAACAAATAGAAAGATCCAATCACTAGCCCAGGAACCAGCAACTCTAGGCCAGGTATCAACAGATTTTCCCATGCCTGCAGTAATGATTGCCACCCACATCTACTTCCTTTTAAATATTCCCTTCCAAGCTAGAACACAGATCAGAAATACAGAGTACACAGAGAAAGCTTCTCTTTAAAACACAGCCTGGCAATCACTAATGCAAGTGGTACAGTGCTCTGTCTGCCGTAATCCAGACTATGTGGAAGAGAATGTGCCCATTGCCAAAGAGCTACACAAGCCTATAAAACCCCAGAGAGAGTGCTCTTGATTGCATGGGCAGATGAGCGTGCCAGAAAGCAGAAGGCACTCCTATTTTCAGCAGCTGAACATGTAACACTAAGGAAGAGTGTGGGAATCAGGAGAAGGCTTAGCAAAATGAAAAGTTTCTAGTGACTATGGACATCTTCTTTAAGTCCCCTCTTAGAGCTCTCTGAGCGGTTCTTTTTCTTCAGATGTTTGGGAACTATCTCATTTGGAGGTTCCAGATCGGTAGCTGCAATGTGCCCAGCACTGCTCTCACCCTTGCTGCGGGCAGGCCAGGGGCAGGAGCCAGTGCCAGGAGTCCTGCACATGATGGGTGAGGTCAGACAGGTCCAGGCTTATGCAGGATCCTGTGCTGAATGTGAGTCAACTCCATGATGCTCTTGCAAGGGAAGTGTTCTTGGCTGTATTTATAGGACTGTAATAGCTAAAATATGAAAGGCAATAATGCCATGCTACTAATTGCCAATGACTCCCCAGCTATAGACTTGTTTCCATTTTTGGAAATAGTACTTCAAGAAATAGGCCTGTGGTGAGCATATTTGGGAGAGACACCTCAGCAATAGAAATGTCAGTAACGTGGAGTTATTCTGTGGTGGAATACTGAAGCTTTTTGAGTGCTTAGTCTATAAAAGCAACTGCTAAAAGGGGACCTGAGGAAATAGCTATTTTCTGTCAATAATAAAGCATTAGTTATTTATTACTAACCATTACTTACTCTCCAGACTCATGAAGATAGAGTAAGAAGAAAAATAAACCAGCACTATTTAAATCTTTAGATGAAAAAAAGAGTCAAGCTGTTAGGAAAAAACCTGATAATTATAGAAGTAAAGAGCTGGAGCAGGCTGCCAGCAGAAGATGTGGGTTCTCTGAGAACATTGCACAAATATTGGTCACTCATGATCTGTTGATATTAATCCTCTCTTAATGCAAAGGTTTTCATTAAATGCTCTCCTTACATCCCTCCCAGCTTACTAATTCTTTTGTGATCTAAGTCACTAATTCTGTCACTTAACGTCTGCTAGACTTCTGCTTCCTGGGTTCCTATGAAAAAATGCCTTCATTTGGTGGCTGGTGGGCTCCTGAAAAGTGCACTCCCACACAGACAGTGAAGGCATGTTAGAGATGATAATCTAAATTTTAACACCCTGCATACTGGGTATGGTGCAGCCTCTCCCACTGACTGTCCTCCAAAGCCAATTAGGAACGAGGAACAGCCCTGAGCTCCCCAGGCTGCTCTGAAATCAAACTCACCAATGTGAAATCTGCTGAGGCTGTGATTAAACTAGTAATGGTATACTCAGAGTAGGGTTTCTGTTATTTGCAGGAAATTATATAAATGTGAAGCCAGACACTGAATAGGGAGTTTCAAAAGAAACACTGAATAGCTTTTTAAGTGTTGTTATTTAGCCACATTACATCACAGGATGGCTTCTTGTCTGTAAGAATTTAACAGACCCTTAAAGCTACTCTGAAATGGACATTATCTCCAAAGCAGGTAAGCCAAGTAGAAATATGTGACAGGTACTAGTACATCCGCAGAAGACTTAAGAAGGCAGATACTCAAAGACTCAAAGGTATCTTCGGGGTAATCAAGTCAAGGCAACATCTCATATAGTTTACTTCAGAAATTGTCTTTTTTCCTATTTTCAGCCTGGCTTATTTCCATCTATTTGTATCTTTGCCCACACCATCCATTAGATTAAGTAATTGTTCTTTCATCTTTGATACTTAACCTATTTAGAGAGAACAATCTTCCATTTTTTTCCACAGTTTTCATTCTTCTGGGTTACAAAACCCAGCTCTTTTACTGCCTTCCACTAAAGCAGGTCCTTCACTCCTCTGGTCTGTGTCACATGTCTTGTGGTCATTAAACTTCCCTGAGTGGGAATTACCAAAAGTGTACATGATATCTCAAAGGGGTTCCTTAGTCCCCTGTGCAATGACAGTAATGTTTCCCTTTCTGTAATGGAGATATTGTCTCTAGTGCATTCTAGGAACATCTTCATCATCTTTATGTGCATACCACAAGGATAGCTAGAAATAGTCCAGAAAGCTCTCTGTGAGGTAGTGTCAAAACTGAAATGGCTACTGGAAGTGACCGCTCAAATTTCCACACAAAGCTCTGTACAGCTTCAGTGGGTCAAGATCAATTGGCCTTGCAATGAATACAAATATTGCATGTGCTAGTCCTCAGTCATCCAGCATCCTCCTACACATCATCATCCCTCATAGCATCATCCCACAGTAAAGAGGCCAGAATGCAATTGCCTCATGAACATTGGACATAAAGGTGTGTGACTAAATTTGTACCCCATGATCAGGAATTGCACAGTTGCTCAAGGTCCAGACCTTTTGAACGTTCAACTCCTTGAGACATTCAGGAGCTGACTTTGCTCTCTGGATTTATAGGAATGCGTCCTTATGACCTGAGACAACCTCCAAATTTTCTATGGTTTAACCTTATCCTGTGGTCCCTTAACTGCTCAGCAGAATCTAAAACATTGGCACCTATGGCTCTTATCCTTGATTATTTACACCTGGGGCCTTGACCCCAACCCTCTGTCTGAGTTCCTGGCCTACCCTCAAACCTGCTTTAGTACCAGCCTTGTCCTGTGATCTGGACTCTTGGCAGAACGTGGATTTTGTCTCAGGTCCTGCCCGGCTGCCTTCTGGAGCCCCATGGCATTCTCCATTTTGTCTCCTACCTTCCAGCAGCTAAGTATATCAGCAATATTAGTATTTTTAGTCACCTCTTTGGCTGTTCTTCTACCTCCTCATGGTTTCTCATTTGTTGCTGCAAACTCCTAACATTCTCTTTTTCTGTACCAGGAATGAAGCTCATAAAAGTCCTCCCAGCTGCCTTGTATCTCAAATAGCTTCTTCTCAACTACCAGGACCTGGGTCCCAGAGATCCATAACATAGTAACTCATGTAGAGAATATGTATTTTTTCATTATCTCCAGGTCTGACCAAGTGAAGCAAATTATCTTTCTCAGAGAAATGCAACCTAAATGTCAGCTCTGAGGTTTGCACCAGGACAGAGAAATAACTCAGCCGTCAGTGAAGTGGTGGAAACAATGCCCACAAAAGGATTAGTAACTTGGGAAGAAACTTGTGCTTGGGCAGAACAAGATGGACCAGATATGATGAAATTTGCCACAAAACTGAATTAATGGCTATAAATGAAAAGACAGAGATGAATACAGCAGAAACACAATGGCTTTGTAGAAACAAAGGAGACAATAAATTGGCTTCTGCTTTGAAAACAGGGATGCTGAGAAATGTTCCAAAACACTGAGTTGAAATGAGTCTATTCTGAGGCTTTCTGAAACAGCCACTGGGTTTACTGCTTGTCAGTAATCCTTCCAGCTAGTATTCTGCAGATGCTTAGTGATCCCTGGCACTTTTAGAAGCTCCCAAAAGGCAAGAGTGGTCAGCAGATTTTAATTAGCCACATGTATTTTTGTAGTTTATAACTTGAAGGAGGTTGAAAACCACATTGCACCACTCATATTAATGTCCACTTGTGTATATATGCGCAGTAAAATGTTTTTGAGTTTATTAGATATTTTTTCTTAAGACTTCCCTGCTCTTAATAGAAAATTTGAACATATCTATACATGACAGGAATGTAAATCATTCTTCTACATTATGGCCGCACTTACTAAGCAGTCTCCTGTTTTAACTGATGATTTCAAAGACCTTTGCCATGAATTGGAGTGGACTTTCCCTGAAGAATCTTAATCTAGTTTGGCTACTATTGCATTGCCTAAGTAAACTCCTACTTCCAGTGGAGTGAAACCATCAGCCATCAGCGAGAGATTCTGATCTAAAAACCACTCACACGTAGTTCCTTCAATGACACACCTACTATTGATGCAAAACCACTCCAACGTAGCAGAGGTTGAAAATGTTTCTAATCCCCTTCTGCACTTAAAACTATCAATTGCTGGAATATTCAAATGGCAAAGCAAGCTGGGCATGAAGACAGTGACATGAAGAATGTACTGAAAATAGGTAATTCAGTTTTACAATTGCAGTGCCACAAAAAACATTAATACTTTTTTCCTATTTCCTTTGAAACAATACATCCAATAGTGGGCATGTATGGACACGAAGTTGGAAGTTTTTGTCAGAACTGGAAAAACTCCTGAAAAAATTGCAAAGTACTACTTATGGTTTGTTTTGGATTCAGAGAATGGAGATTTTCAAAGAAGCTCAGCCTGTTTGGGTGTATTTGCTTGGTAGCCAAGCAAATCCAGAGCTGAGAGGCAATTCAGCTGTGGCCTATAAATATATTGCAGACTACACGCTAGGGGAGAAGAAAAGCTTCTCATAAATATGTTTATGCTGGAAATTAGAAGGTTACTCAGTCCTCACAGCAATGATGCTTTGGAACAACCTTTCACTGGGGAAATGAAGCAAAGCCATTTAAAGTGGCTTCTTGATTAGCTGCAGGGATGATCCTGTGGTTTTCTGTGACAAGAAATGACAGTGTTTGGGTCTGTTGATGGGCTCCTTTAGAAAACATGCCCTTACTTGTCACGGTGGGAAACTTTGGATGCTGAGTGTTTTGGAAAATCTGGGTTTTACTACATGTCTGAAAGTGAGCAGAGGCCGTTTGTAAATATCCATTGATGATGGAGCTCTTCAAACCTCCTTTTCATGTGGTATTAACATAAGCCACTTGGAAGGTAGGAGACACTTGATCACAGGCTCCAGGTTGTTTTGAATAAAATGTTACAAAGATTTTTCTTAAAAAACCTAATAAATTCAGTATAAACACACAAAAGATATCCTACTCAGACTTGCTAGCAGTTATTATAGAGCCCCTTCCAATTACCAGGTTATTACAGGGTATAACATTCGTGTTGCATACTACCTTATGCAAGCCATGCTGATATTTCATGTTGCCAAGACCACACATTTCAGAGAGAATGAAGGTAATTATGGTATCCCTGGAGATGGGTGGCACCCTCTCGCCCAAGGGCACTCCAAGGCGAACCCTACATCGTGCCCGGGAGGAGCACTTAGGGTGACATAGGGTGGAAAACAATGTGGAACTGCAGGGTGTAGACAAGGTACAACTGCACCAAGCCAAAAGGGAGCTTTGCTTTGCTTGCTTTTCTTGTCATAAAACTAAATTAAGCTGGTCAAACCTGAAAACTACACCAGTTTTTTGGTTTTCCTCCAGCCTTTCTTGTCTCTCATCTTCCTTGGGGGTTTCAGTTTGGCTTATGGACTCATGGTGGCCATGATCACAGATTGGTTTGGGGTATGAGTTCTGGACCTTACTAAGGACATTGCTCTGCATCATGATGTTTCTTCCCTCACGAGATGCTTTTGATTAGCTGCCAGAAATACAGGTTTCACCAGGAACTCCTGTGGCACAGAAGTTTGTCTGGCAAAACTAATTGAGGAGAGAAATGGGCCAATTAAGAAACTCATTGTACTTTTCCATTTCTAATGGCAAACTCTGCAACAATTTATGTCCTGTAGGAAGAGTTTGCAGACTTAGAAAAGGTCCTCATTATTTTTTGAGCTGTCAAGCAGTGCAAGTCATGCAATCATCTGTGCTTGGCAGTCCCCAGCAGCAAACACTCTGTACAGAAAGGGTAAGTGTTGTGCAAAGCCTTCAACAAAAGCACAGCTCATTCTCAGCTTCTTCAATTAATGACCAGCTTTTAGCCGACATGGACATGAAAGCGCTGTGGACATGTTTCATGCAGCAAATCAGAGTGATACCCAGGTAAGCTCCACTACCGCTCAGCAAAAGCTTGAAACAATTTCTCAGTTTCATCTACCCAAGAGTGTTTCAGGGAATATTCCCCTATGAATCCACTTTTCTCAATGAAAGCTCAGCAGCAGCAGAGGAACAGACACAGAGCTTACTTAAAACAACAGCTCTGAAAAACATTTGCTCATATCTCTGCTACCATTTCTCCTAGCAGGAATGTTTTCCTGCATCCTGGTATTTAAATGTCTCCTGCTGGCAGCCAGCTTGAACCCCCAGGCCTTCAACCCATGAGCTCATCACTAATGTCCTTCCACTCCTTAAATTCTCAGCCAAGATTTCTCCAAAGGAGAGGATACACCTAAAATAAATATAATAATATATGAAGATAATAATATAATGAAATATGGTGTTTTTCCAGTTGCATAATTTCAGGCACCAATACAAAAATATTCTCTCCTTTGACAAGTAAACAGGCAATCAAGACAGACAGGTCAGCAGCTGGCAAAGCCATGGCCCAGAGGATTTACCAGTCTTTGAAGAATATATTTTCTCTGAAGAATATATATTTCTTTCAAATAAGCTTACTGTTAAAAGGGAAAAACGAATACAGTGAAGTTGTTACCCATGGGAACATTCAACCTTTATAAATGCTGCTCTTATCCAGTCTTTTATGGGTAAGGCTTTTCCAGATCCTGTGTAGTACTTTAATGTGATTGTACAAAGATCCAAAACCAGACCTTGGCAGTCTTTTCCAACCTTGATGATTCTATGGGGATTCTATGATCACTTGGGACACAATCATGAAAGTGCAACTGAAAGCTGCTTTATTTTCCATACATGATTCATTTGTATTGCCTCCATCATACCCCATTAGCGAAGCAGAAAATTCCTACTTCTTTGTAGGAGTTGATAGTTGACACCTTTGCTTCTTCCTCCTCCAGTTATTTAACTATGCAAGTTGATCTAATGACTTGCTGTTACTGAAATTCTTACCATTTGTTCCCTAGCCCATGGTTGCACAACACCTTCATTTCACAGTGCATACATTTCTAAAAGCCAGTTTGCTTCATTAAAACCCCTCCTCCATTTTGTTATGTTTTTTTCCCATTGCATTGGATTGAATCCTCTCACTGGAGGTGGCCAGGCAGCAGAAAGTACAAAAAGACAGCAGCTTTCTGGGCAGAAAGAGAATTCCCAACTTCCATCAGCAGCGAGCCGGTCATGTGGCTCACTGCATGTCCAAAAAACACACTGAGCCAATAGAGCAATCAAGGAACCTGCCTCAAGTGCACAGCCTAAAACCAGATTAGCTGAGCTCCTGCTGAAGGCTCTGGAATCCACACAGGCTTTGCACGAAGAGACTCATGCCATCAGTTTCACCAGCTCATCTGCTCAGGCAGCATCCTTCAGCAGCAAAGTGGCAAGATCTGAACACTGCCACCAGCACTGCTGCAGTGATCATCCAAGTGGAGCCCTGGAGGCTGCAAAGCTACTGCTGAGGAATGCAGAAAACCAGTAGGCACCAGATTTAGCAAGTAGGAGCGGTATCCACACAAAGAACTTTATTTTAATCGGTACAGCAGTGAAAAAGCAAACTTTTAAAGAAGGAGGAGGGGAAAAAGAGAGCTTTATGTATGTATGCTGAATAAAAATGCTCTAAAACAAATATAATTTACATTCTGATAACTCACATTCAAAAATAAATAGAGAAAGGCATCAGGGCGTAACATTCAAATGAGTATCTAGTAAAAGCAGTAATGTATTTGTATTAATAATCAAGAATGTAACACTGCAATACTTAATCTTGGATCTGTGAACACGTCACCTCCTACACAGCAATAACTGAAGACAGGTACACCATTAGGAGCACAGACACTGATTTCTGTTGAATTTAAAAGGTAAGAATTGTACTTAACAAAAATCTTCTCAAATACTGGTATCTCCAAACAGAAAAACCACTCTGAGTGGCAAACAACAAAAAATAAACACTGAAATAACTAAAGAAAACTAGTTTAAAAAGAAATGTGGTTAACAACTAGGAATCACGATGCAGGATCACCTTTCCCCCAGAATATCCACTCGATTATTTTGCTCTAAGGTATATAACACAGCACACAGAAAAGTTATTTTATTATAGTATAGTACTAAATGCAGGCTTTTGCTATTTGGTCCATTTACATTTTGTTGATTATTTTAGCCTGTTGTATTGGAAAGAAAAGTGTCTCTCTCAATCTTTGGATACAAAAAACAGAAATTACATTCTTCAGCATAAAAGCAAATTTTTGAGAAACCTGTGCATTTCTTTTTTGGGTTTTCTTGTGTTGCTTTTTTGGTTTTTTTGGTTAAGCACGTGTATGTTTTATTATTTTCATTCATGCAAAAACTGTGAATTAATCCCATTCCAGATGAGGATTTTACCACAGAATTTAAGTAGCCAATTTATCAGAGTACAGAACACAGGAAAAAAGCCTAATCCGCATAATGTCTTGCTACTGGACTCTACTCAGTTAGTCAAATTACACTAACCTTACACATTTGCATTCTCAGAGATGCAGGCATAACAATTCAATCAGGAAAAACTAGAAGACACATTCAAAATCGAACAGATCTGATAACTATACTTACTCATTTTTAATACGAGGCTCTAACACTTATAAAACTACATGTATGTGCCAAAGAACACAGACACTAAATTGTTTAAAACAAACCACAAGTAGCCACTGCAGACCCAACAGTAATACTAAAGAAAAATTATTAATATCATTACAATATCAATTCCTTATCTTTCCTAAACATGTAAGTGCAAATTACAAGTTGCAATTCAAACGTGTAGAGAGCTTGAAATGAGTAAAATAATTCAGGTGTATTAACACCTGTTTGTAACACTATTAATATTCTGTGTTAGCCACAAAATATTCAAATCGAGATTGAAATTTTAATTAGGGGAATTTTTTTTTTAGTGAAGGAGTTAAATTCAATGGGGTTGTGTCTCTGAAAGAGCAGGGAGAATCCTCCAAGAAACATTCTGTCATTGCCAAATTGTGCCTTAGGCACTGTACCTAATTACGTTGGTTTTGGCAAGTAGATTTGCAAAGCAATCACCTGTACAATCACAAACAAAATCTATTCACACTCTGAAGGTATGCAGCCTTCAATCAACATCTCGTAGTATGTTATGAACAAACATATTATTCTTGCAGCAATAGGCACAGAAGACCTGCCCAAAGTCCCCCACCTCCACATCAATGCTTTAGTTTTTAAGCAGAATATGTATTTCCCAAATTTGATACTCATTCTCAGGACTCTATAGGGCAACTGTCACCTATTGTATTATGTTAGCTTGACATATACTACAGTAAAACTAGATATATACCTGAAAAATCCAGTTTGCAAAGATTACAAATGTATTAAGCTGCCAGTAAACAGTTCCTGTATCTACATATGACTGTGCAAGTTAGCAGTGTCATAAAGGCACTTGTCTCTCACAGACAGTACTGTCTTCTGTAATCAGTCAAAAATAGATCTTAAAAATATTTACTGTAACATCCGAAATGGTTTTTACTCCTTAAAGTGGTGCAAATCATCACCTATAGAACAATAATTCACTAGTTCATCCTGAAAGAGCTGAGTGCAAATTATCCATAATTGAATATATCTTTATATATATATCTATATTCTTTATATATATATATCTATATATACTTAAATCATTTTAATGCCATGCACTCAAAAATGCCAAAAAACATGCTATAGTAGAAATGTGATTGGCACTAGCAGCCACAAATAAAAAGGTAGGTGCATACAACAGTACAAGCAAGCTTATTTATGAAGCTACTAAAACAATTAAATTAATGAGTTGCAAAGAGAGACATTTGCCACAAGTCTTTCCAAGACATGCTCGAAGCCACACCTGACCATGTAGCACACACACTAACATCATTAGGGACATCCTTGTAGCTGGCTACCTAATTTTACAAAAATAATTCCAAAATGCACATTTTCAAAGTGAATTCTGTTTCTGTTTTTGCCAAATGTGAAAACCAGATGCAACAGCAGAGTTAAAAAAGACAACTAAGCAGCCACTAAATAAAGTTCAGTGCAGTTTTCAAGGGTTTATGGATGGCAGTTTGAAATCCTCTAAATCCCCTTTATCTGTTTGGTATGGTACAGATTTTCCTCTCCAAGTCTCAGTATCTTAAAGCAGTAACTTGAAAGAATTTCCACCAACAAAAGACCTGGTTTTGCAAATCAAAGGGCTCAGGTATTACAAAAATTGATATAACTTGCTTTGCCTATGTAAATGCTAATTTGCAGCTGGCATTATAGCTCCATTAACTGAGAAATTTAGATGGTATGATGGATGGAATAAATCAAGTACAATCCAAAAGCCAGCAGGCTTTTTGCCCTTAGTACTTTATGTCATAACAGCACATTAACAGTACATCCAGACTGCTGTGAAGTTGCTGGATGAAGCCTCATGCCTGAATACTAATTTTCATATCCAGTCTCCTTAAATAGTTTTGCCAGTACTATACCATAAGGAAGTTTCTGTATTTTTGAAAAACCTGCATTCACTGAACATTACACAAGGGTATTGAAACCAAAACAAGAAAGAAGAAGAAAAAAAAAAAAAAAAAAAAAAAAAAAGAAGAAGAAGAAGAAGAAAGGAAGTATTAAGCTATTCCTTCAAAGAATTGCACTTCTTTGCTTATAGCAGTGACCAGAATTGCTGATGGTGTACTGACAGTTGCCATGGTAAGTGGGTGACTGCGTGGGATAGCAGACATATAGCCAAGTCAACTGCTTATGCAATCTCCATGATTTCAGCAAGCACAGAACACTTTATTATGTGCTGCCAATTATCTTCAGAAAGTGCTAAAGGGAAGAATGTTCTTCTGTGTCAGGCCATGGTTGTTTCAGTATTCCCATTCATCTGTTTTCATGTCCAAATAGTAAAGAATATTCTGTGCAAGCTTTACTGCCTGCTTCCTGGCAGCCTTACACCGCTCATCACCTTGTGGATCAACAGCATCCAGGGCTAGAAGTTGTTTTGTAAGAAGTTCTTCCAGTCTCATGTAATTTTTATCTGTTCTGTTTCCATCAAATGAAATCACCTCTTGTTGAATCTGAGACAAGTTTCCAAGTACAGTCCAAATTGCTTTATGAGACTGATGCTCAGAAGCAGTTTGCTCTGGATACATTTGCCTTTTTTCCAGTGCTTCCTTCAAATCAATATATGTTATAAGAGCCTGAATTTCAATTACTGCTCTTCTCCTGGCCTCTCTAATACAGGGATTTTTTCCTGTACTCACTTCATCAAGCTGGGCAATTAGTCCCTGTAACTCTGCTTTGGATCCCAGATACAAATCAGAAGCATTCTCTGTTTTTAAAAGTAAGGAATTAACTTCCTTCATCTTCTTACGGATCTCTTCTATTTTTAGAATGGACTGATTTTGTGCCAAATCATAAGCATGTGTAGAATTTGCTTCTTCCTCCAAGTCCAGGTATCCCTGCAACCTATTGATTTCTTCTACTACTTCCTTTCTGTAATTTCTTATTTCTGTGCGGCCACAGACATCTAAAGCATCCAAATCAGCAATGAGGCCTGTGAGCACACAGGACAGATGCCTGCAGGTGTCATTACTACTCACTCCCATTAGAAGCGCAATGAGAGTTCCTCTGGCTTTGTTCACTTCACACATTACAGAGTTAATTTTGGAGACAGAAGGATGTGCATCATTAGAGAGTGGCAGAGACAGCTGTTTCTTTACACCACCCTCCATAAGCTCCTGAACAGCACATATCTTGGTCAGAGTGCGGTATCTTGCTTTGCGTAGAGAAGCTTTCCCTCCAGTTTTCACCTGGGTAAGCCTCAACACAATGTCCTGAATTCCTTCTTCAAATTCATCACTTATACAGCCTCCTCCTTTGGAAAAAGGTGCGATCTCACGTTCCACAAGTAACTGTGCCTCCTTGAATAAAGCCTCTATTTCCAGTCTGCGCGGATGGTTTGCATTTTGTTCCAGTTCCTTCAGCAGCCTCTCAGTTTCCTGGGCAGCTCGCTTTCTGGCTTGCTGGATATCCCCCTTCCCTTCGGTGTCTACAGAATCTATTTCAAAAAGCTGTTTCGTAAGGCTTCTTTCCAATTTCCTGTAATCTCGGTCAGAAGACAAGCCGCTGAAGAGAGCCACTTGCGGTTCAATCTCTCTGACTTCTTTCTGTATTTCGTGTAACCGTTTTATGGATGGGTGTTGGTTACCCATATCCATTCCTCTTCCCCCGTCCAGCTCCAGATGAACTACAAAGAAAACGAGAACAAGACTTGCTTAAGTATTACACGAGGACACGTTGCAACTTTTACTGAAGCACTTCAGCATTACAGCTATTATAAATACCTTCACCAATACAAATATACCACTTGGCTGATATTTCACAGCCTTTTAATTTTTAACACCTTTCTCCCGGCGATGATTTAGTTGCCACACGCCCCGCTCTCGGTTGCTCACCCCCAGCCTTCCGCCCTGCCTCCCCCACCTGCTCTGCAGCTGAAGCCGCCGCAGAACCAACAGGGCAGGGAACAACCCGGCGCGGGGGAGAGCAGCGGCCGAACCCGAGCGCCCTCCCTCCCTCCTTGCCCCTACCCCGGGGCAGCCCTCCTTCCCCTCACATACCTTGCTCCCCTTCAGCACTCACTGGCCCCTGCTCCTCCATGGCCGCAACCTCCCGCCTCCCCCGTCGTGGGGCCCGGCGCAGAGGGAAGATGAAATGACACCGGGCCACCGCCGAGGCACCTGCGGGAGGCTGGTCCCCACCGGCCCCGCAGCGAACCCGCGCGGCGCCCGCGACCCGCCTCGGTCACGCACTTACCCGCCGCCCGGCGAGGACCCGCTGCCCGGCCCGGCGCTGCGCCACGGGCCGAGCGCCGCGAACCGCCCGAGCCCCGCCCGGCCCGGCCGCGCGGAGGGAGGCGGAGGCGGAGGCGGGCCCGGCCCTGGCCCCGGCCCCGACCTGGCCCCGCCCCGCCCGCAGCGCCCGCGCGGCAGCGCCGTAAAGCGCAGGGCCATGGCGGCCGCACAGGTGCTGCGGGCTCGTGCCTGCTGTCGCCGCCTCCTCTCCTCCTCCTCCATCTCCTCCGCCTCCTCCAGCGGCGGCCGCGCGGCTGAGCGCGGGGAGCGGCCGGACAGCGCGGTAAACCCGGGCGGGGGGCGGCAGCTGCTGCGGGGGCTGTGGGGGAAGACTCAGGGGCAGCCGGAGCCCTGGCTGGGGAGCGCTCCGGCTGCCCCCGGTAACGCCGGCGGAGCGGGGGCGGCCGGTAGCAAACCGCGTTCCCCGCGGCCTCTGTTTCTTGATGTGTTTGCCGAGGCCCCCGGTGTCAGTTGCTGCAGGGGCGCTGAGGCCCGGGCTCAGCGTTGGTAACGCCAGGTGTTCCCGAACCTGGCTGGGGCAGGCACACGCCTGTGTGTGGACACATGGATGCAGGGAGAACGCCGGGCTGAGGAAAACTTAGAGTCATAGATTTTAGGATTACCGAAATCCAGTTCCTGGTCCTGCGCAGAACAGCTCTGAGAATCGCACCATGTGTCTGCAGAGTTGTCCAAAAGCTCCTTGAGCTTCTCTTACTTGGGGCCATGACCCCATCCCTGGGGAGTCTGTTCCAGTGACCATCAGCCCTGTGGGTGAAAAGCCTTTAATATCCAGCCTAAACTTCCCGTGACACGGCTTCATCCTGTTCCCTCGAGTGCTGTCACCCGTCACCAGAGGGCAGAGATCAGCACCATAAACAACTTGCTAGTTCTCTGCGTGAAGTATTCTAACAGTGTATCGGTGATGGAAAAATGAAAACAAACAAAAAAGTTGATTTAAAAAACTCCTCATAATTAATGCCTGTGGTAAAAGAGTTAAAGGTATCTTTTTTGCAGTCCATTTTTAAGTGAAAGTAAATTGTAAATGTACGCTATTGTTTTTGGTCTCAGTAAATAAATGTGCTTTATTTCCGAACTGGCTATGCCTGCCTGCTTTAAGGTTCCTTGGCGTTCGGGGGATTTATTCCAAATTCTGCTGATAACGCGCTGTGTCTGCGCTTCGCAGGGCCTGGGGTTCCGTCCCCCCGCGCACTCGCACAGCGACTGGATCGGGCCCCCGGACAAGCACTCCAACCTGCGCCCCATCATCTTCTACGTGCCCCCCGAGGAGTCTGCGCTGGAGCGGCGGCTGCGGGAGGCGCGCCAGGAGGCCCAGGCCAGCAACCAGCGCTTCTGGGCACGGCACAACCGCGCCTTCCGCCAGGTGAGCCCGGCCTCGCACCTGCTGCTGCTGCTGCTGCTGCTGCTGCTGCTGCTCAGTGCCCGCCCGCCTGAAACTGGGGGGCTTGGCCTCTCTGAGGTGGGGCTCAGTTCTGCCCGCTTTTAATGTGCTCAGGGTCATGGAGGAAATTACAGTTTTGTCGTTCATTTCTTTAAATGATGCACAAAACTCAAAATCCCACATTTTATTGCTGCCTAGTGGCATAGAGTATGTGCCTTTTTCCTGTCTTGCACTGCAAGTATAAAGTTGTAGCCATCCTACATGCAAGAGCTGTCTGTGACTAGAGCAGCTGTTGAAAATTATTTTTTTTCTTTTCTCATAAGTGAGAGAAACTTGGTGTAATTGCCAAGACTAAATGATGTCAAATGATACGTCCCATTTCACAGGCAGTGTATCCCAGCAAGGCTGAAGTATGTCTGTCTTCTTTCCTGATTTTAGCATCTCCCAACCAATGTTGCATTTTTTGGAAGAACGGTAACAGTTCAGTAATTCACCATAATTTATGATGTTGAACATCATATTCTCTCAAAACTTGCAAAAAAAATGAAGCTTGTTTTTTTCAAATTCCACAGCACTGTTTAAGTTTGTAAAACTCAAAATTATTATTGTTCTTCCATCTAAATAATTTTAATTTTATTAGGCTGCAGGTTTTTCTCTGTGGTCAGAATCTCAGCCAGTACAGCACATTTCCATAGTTTGTTTTATAAACTGAAAGTTTGAATCCTGTCCAACAACATTGAAGTTTGGCTGTAGCTTTACTCCAGAAATCAGTTTTATAAGTATCAGCAGGACATTTGCATGAATTAATTGATGCATGCAGGTAGCAGGATCCAAGTGACCAGTGTAACTAACTCACTGGACTAAGACAAGTGTTTAGTTGGCACTTCCAAGTATAACAAATATTGCTAGTTATTTCAAAGGGTGTTGAACGCCACATTGCAATGTAATTAAAAACAATGGTTAACTTCAAGGACTGACTACATCCCATTCTAATGTGGAAAAACATGTTTTAGGAAAAAGAAGAATTTATTTATTCAAGACTGAAAGCCAAGGGTCTGGAATTGAGAGATGAATCAGGTTAGTGAGATCTTTGTTAATAGTTAAGGATGCATTCTGCATTCTGTTTAAATTTGAATTTTGTTAGTGTATGCTCTTTGTGTTCTGTCACAAGTAAGTCTTTGGGATAGGATTTGGAAGTGTTTTCAGGATCATGATAAAAAAAGATGAGGAGCTTTTCAGAGATGTGCATGTGGGGGTCAGATAATCTATTGCACTATTCTTCCCCTAATTCCTTCCCTGCAGCCAGAGGGAAATGGCTGAAATCCTAGCCCAGTAATATAATAATCGTGTAGCTTAGGGAGGAAGGGACTTTTTACTTTCACACCTCCTAAGCCAGTGGGCTGGCTGAGATAAACATACAGAGCTTTTGCCTCAAGTGCATGTTACGGTTAGGTGGATAAATTCAGTCTTTGGCTTCCAAAGAATACAGTATTTTTCCTTGAGAGAGACTAAGACAGCTTCTGGGGAGATGGCAGCTGCTATCTGCCTGTCTCTGCCTGAGCACAGGCAATAAAATTGCCTGTAAAATAGTTGTCTCTCTAATTCATTGTGTGAAAATGAGAACAAAATGCCTTCATAATAATAGTGAATTGGGCATTGTAGTATGAGGTTGAACACTTTGTTAGCAGAATAATGATCGGTTTGAGTTTAGTGAAGCATCTGCTCTGGCGTTCTGTATGTCACAGACCATTATTTTTCTTTTCTGTTTGTATCCTGGTGATCAGTGTGTGCTTGAGAAGTAATTTTAATTAAGATCTATGTTGTTTCAAAAACACTTCTTTTATATTGCTATTCTGGCTTTTTTTTTGCTTCTATACCCTAAATGAGAAGGACAACATACTTCCATTAAAAATAAATTTGTATCAACTGCATGCCTTTGGTCTGCGATTCTGTAATATAGCTGTGAATGTAAAAATAAAAATATGCACAGACAGTTGGAACAAAACTTACTTTTCTCTGTAATTAATTAGTTTTGCTGATACCAGTATGAAGAAACAAATTAACTATAGGTATTAAGCTGGCAGCCTTCAAATGGTTTTACAGTTAATTTGTCCCATAGTATGTTAATACATTAACATATTAGTTTTTTAAATAATGACAAATAGAACAAATCAATACTTTACATTTTTGTGATCAATGTCAAGAGCCTTAAAATGCATTTTGGAACAGTAATAAGTTGAATGTTGCTATTCCACCTCCCTCATCATATCCATGTTCCCTGGGGCATAGAAATTTGACTGTCTTTTTAAGGACATTTTGTGCCAGCAGGTTTGTGTAGGAATTGTCTAGTAGAGTTAAGTATATTTGCTGGTTCTCAGGATTACACATCAGTGCTGTAGCCACAGGTCTTCCTGTTCTTCCTTTCATATTCTGGTTATGAAAGTGACATACTCAAAATCATCTTTTGTATTTGCTTCTTCTCAAAATAATTGCCTACTAGATTGTTTGGAACTCTGACATCTCAGAACACAAACTCTCTGCCTGAAGTTCCTTGAAATTTATCAACAGTAATTGAAAAAGAATTACATCTGCAAATACCATGTCAATTGTGGATAGTGTTTAGGGGGGAAAATTAAGTTACTCAGTGCTCTTATTGGTACTCTTTAGGCTTCAGCCCACTGAGAAATTATTTTATTCAAAGGATGGATATTTCTAGAGCTATGAACATTTTCATAAGGGTTCACTGTCTAAGATAATAGTCTAAGTCTTAAATAGTCTGAGAGCTGATAAACTTTATCACTTCCACAAGTAATAGGGGTTTAAGAATGATGCCAGCTTCAAGATAAGTATTTTTAATCTGCTGTGCTCTCTAGCTAAGTTTTACAAAGTTGAAAGATAAAGGCATATTAGCTTGTTCAGGGTTACACAGAAAGCTTGTAGGAGCAAGGAGTTCAACCTAACATCTGAACCCAGTGTTTTGATCCAAAGATCCTTGACTTTGTTGCACCAAAACCTATTTTCAGGTCAAAAAGCAACACTGAATGCAGAAGAAATGGCTGACTTTTACAAGGACTTTCTAAGTAAAAATTTTAAAAAGCATTTGCAGTACAACAGGTATGTAGAAGGTATTTATGTTGACCATTTTACATTACAGTCTAAGTAAAAGGTATAAGATCAAGTTTAAAATTTGAACATATTTTCTGTAATTGGTGAAACAGCACAAACCCCTGTAATTTTGGGAAATTATTTTTTTTAATGCTATTATTAGCATTTGACAGAAATTTGTATTATCATTTGAGTTCTGCTGCTGCTTATTGTTATTTTAGTGGAAAGATTAGCGCAAGTCTGAGATTTAAAGAGACAAGATCAGGCACATTTTATTATCTTAGGGCATGGGTCTTTCCATGCTGCTAATTGAAACTGATAAATATGCAAATAGACCACTTGAAAGTTCTGTATAACAGATTCTAGCTGACTGTTAAATAAGGACAAGTAAATTTGATTTATCTCAAAGGAAAATCATTTAATGGGAGAAGTATTTAATAATCTTGGGTCTACTATTTTGCAAGTGTTTAATAAAAAGCAGTCAGCTTTTGAGTTTGGCAAGGCATGAATTGATCACCTGACTCCTAGGTAGAACCTCAGCTACAGCTTGGTGAACCCACATCCAGCATCTCCTGCATTGTTTCAGTATTACTGTGTGTACAACTCCATAAACTGGATTGGGGATCTGAAAGGGTGAAAAATTACTTACAAACACACATACTCCTGCAAGTAGCTGTGCACACTTGAAAAAGCGCTAGAAAGGAGGGAGGAATGGGAGGGTAGAGGAAGACAGCATTTAATCCAGGAATACTGACCACTGATGGTACAATGTACTCTCTATACAGGATTGGGAGATTATTGGGCTCAAAAGTGTCAAGTGTGACTGTGTTCCTAGTGGTATAATGCTAGTAAGAATTCTGCCATCACTGCAACTGATCTGTAACAAATGGTGGCTTAAGTTTTTTTGTGTGTATTGTGCATAAACCATAAAATACTGTCTTGTAAGAACAATTTACCTAACAAATATTTAAATACGCACATCTTATCTTGCCCACCATAATACAAATCAACAGCATGAAAAACAAATTGTTTTCAGCGAAAGCATTGTCAATACATTGCCTATAATTGATAAGTGGGAATGCAAATAGTTCATCTTAGAACTGATTACCAGTTGCCATTGTTGCAATGACCTTTGGATACTGTCCCATCTTCAGGGTACAGTAATTCGGGCTTTGTGCTTAAACATGACCTTCCTTGCTGCTGACTTGTAAAATCAGGTTTGTCAGCTGCATTATTGTAGTTTTAAAATGGAACTGCACTGCCCTGAAAACAGCAGAGTTTTTTACAGTCACTCTGATTTTGAGGCATCATATTTATAAAAATCTGTTTATGCGTTTAGCTGTATGTTCTCTTGCAGTATTGCCAGCTGGGCTGAAAACTGGCAGCTGAGGTGTTGCAACTTCTAAAATGTAGTTAAAATTGAAGCAATGACTGTGCATAGATGCCTTGAATATTTAGTTCAGGGTACTTAGAACAGAAATAAAATTTAGCTTTGGAAAAAAAATTAAGAAAGATATAGGAAATTCAACGTGAAAGGGGAAAAGAACCAGTTGCAATGTTAGCATGATATTTTTATTTAACATGACATTTGAAGGGGTAGCTCAGTGCTGCCTGTCAGTGTGAATTTAGCTGCTATCCTCACTGAGAGGTTGGTATCTCAGGCTTATGTTAGATCTGTGCATGCAAGGTTTGCCCCAGACATCTCAAGAGAAGACCTAAATCCCAGTGTTCTAATTCTAGAATTCTGTGTGTCATATTGGTTCTTGTGAGCATTTCACAACATGGGAGCGAGATCCTTGTTAGAAACTAGAAAAAAATTGATATTCTTTTAATTTGTAATGGGGCAAGAACTTGAAGCAAATTCTCAGAGGTTAAAAAGGGATGATGCAGACTATACTATGAACAATTTAAATTGGTTCCAGAAGCCATGTGTGATTCACAAAAATTAAATTATTTAAAGATAAAAAGACTAACTTTGACAATATTAAAGACATTATCTTTAAAAGATACTGCAGTAGAAAGATAATGTTTCCCATATTGGTTTACACAATTAGCCTTTGAAGTGTGATTTGATTTGATTTTTTCCTACCCTTGGATGAGACCAGCTTCACCCTTTTCAATACAGGCATCTTCATCCACACACAGACAAATCTTACCTGAAGCACAGCACTGGCAGGAAGCTATCACCAAGACAGCTTGGTGATCAGCTTTACTTCTGAAACATGAGACATGCTTTTAACTATTTTATCTCACCTGATTTCAGTTACAGTTGCCTCCCTGTAATCCCTGTGTAATCTGTTCATGAATGTGGATATGAACATAGACTTTTTTGTAGGTTATTTAACTTTTATTAGGCAGGAAAAGTGTTACCACAAAGAACAGAAAATGCAGGTAATCACTGAAATGTCATTTGTCAATGCCAAAGGATATTTCAATATAATTGTGTATCTTTTTCCTGTTCTTGTTCTGTGTGCTGATGATTTTCTTGGCTTTGGAATCCTAGAGATTGGTATAAACATAACTTTAGGATCACATTCCTCATGGGACAAGTGGCACTGGTGAAAGCTCTGAGATGGCTTCGTCGGCGAAAGAAAAATGTAGAACGGTAATCACAGATCCATGAAGAATGCAACACTGTATGCTGTAAACTTGTGGTTTATAGTAGTGTTCAAAATCTGAATGATTGATGCAGTAATTACTTGAATTTCTTTGTTAATCTATGTAAATAAAAGTCAACACTGGTCTTAATTTATAAGCAGTATGTAGATTTCCTTTATACCCTTTATTCCAAAAATATCTAAAATATTTCTCCACCAAAACACAACCAAGAAAACTTCTAAAAGCTGTTCCTTGTTCATATCAGATGGAATGATTTTCCTGTTTTTACTGTGGAGTTATGGCTGCTAAATTATATGAGATTCAGTGTGCTATACCTGAACTGTGGTCCCAGAATGATGTCTCGACTAACTACATTAGTATATAAAGACAAAAATGCCTCATTTTGCAGCAGTTGCTTGCCTGGGGCAATAGCTATCCATAAATAATACAAAATGGGTGAAGAAGCAAATTTGATGTGTGGGTATATATATAATCAATTTAGAATAATCCTCTCTTCAGTGTGATTATTTGCTATTTTTAATGAAGATTTAAGATATTTAATATAAAGTGTTAATGCAATAGGATCTTCTTAAGATTTTTTTTATTTTTTTTTTAATTAAGAGAAATGTGCCTCCCTTGGACAAGAGCTCCTCTGATCCATAATTGGTAAATATTTTAGTTGCTGAGCAATTTAACAAAGGTGCTGCCTGTCATTTAATATTGGTAGAAGACACACCTGGTAACTCCTGCGTGGAGAACAACATTACTACATGTATGCCCTGCTTTCTCTTGGTTAATTTCTTCCAAAAAACTGTGCTGTTCTCACCAGTTTCTCCAAGGCACTGAAAACAACTTGCCTGAGGGTTGTTTTTGTGGCCTCCAGGTAGGTACCATCAGTTGGAAGGAGCTTGGTTCAAATGAAGTCCTAAAACGTTCTGCCATGTATTTTTTAAATTAAAAGAAGTATAATTCCTCACTATCCTCTCTCTGTCCACTTATGCAGTTAAATAATTTTTTTATCCAGTACCTACTAAGAGGATTCTGTTAAAAAGAATGTATGCTGTCAGATGAAGTGTTTTTCTAAAGCTGTGCTGCAGGGAAGGTTCTGCTTTTGGAAACACCATCTCAGTAGCCATTGACCTATTTTTCATTTCTAAACATGACATGACTTATTCACAGACTTTTTCAACTGGAGCAAAAAGCTTTGTCCACATCAGCTGTAATAATTTCTCTGCAAAATGAAATAAATATTACTAATATAGTTACAGATCACAGTGTTTCATACATCTATATTATTGGGGCTAAAGTGGCCACTGAATTGTGATTTTAAGTCTTGATTTATTAATAAATGAAAACAGTCATTAATGGTGTTTGCTCAGATAATAACCAACAGTTTGAAAAATATTTGTGAATGTTACACTGCATCAGTACTGTGAAGGGTATATATTAAAAATTTACAAATTGCCATGTTTAGGAAAATAAATTTTTGAAGTAGACTACTGTGGCTATGTAATATAATTCTTCAGGGCTTTACAGTAAATCATATCTTACAGTATGTAAGCTTTGACCACAATGTGAATGCACACTTTAATAGGTAGTTTTGATGTACAACAGTAATTTGATAATACAAGAAAATAGCCCAGAAAAGGAGAAACCAGAGCCCCAGAGGAGTGGTGGATAATGGCCATATGTTCTGACAGCCTGTGTATAACATCCCTAAGGTAGTTTCACATATGCTTTAAATGGGTAGAGGTCAATCAAAAGCATTTTCATTTTCTGAGCTGCTCACTTCCATTAACACAGACATTTTTGTGTCTGCCTGCAGAAATTGATTCACTACTCGAACTAATCCAAGGAAAAAACTGTTCGATGTCAGATGAGTTAATGTGCTTCATCATGCAGATACGTGTTGTTTGGCATGGGGGAGCTGTGGGAATTCAAATGGAAGATTTGGATTGTACTTCTGTAAATTCACAGTTAAAACTGCTTTCTGAACGTGTAATTTTAGTGTTTGTCACCCAAAACCAATATCAGCATACAATGGATCATGCTGGGATTAAGCTGCAGGCTGCTTTGTCTTTTAAATACCTCCAGGGACAGTGAGTCAGTCAGCTCCCTGAGCAGCCTGTTCAGCTGCCTGACAGCCCTTCTGGTGAAGAAATTTTTCCTCACATCTCATCTAAACTTCCCTTGGCTCAGCTTGCAGCCGTTTTCCTCTCATCCTGTTGCTTGTGACATTCACCTCTCTCCAGCCCCCTTTGGGGCAGGGGTAGAGAGCAGCAACACTCCAGCACCTCCCTGTCCTTCCTGAATTGAGGGGCTCAGAACTGGGCACAGCAGCTGAGCTGTGGCCCCAGCAGTGTTGAGTACAGGGGAATGGTCACTGCCCTGGTTCTGCTGACCACACTATTGCTGATACAGGCCAGGATGCCACTGGGCACATTCTTGCCTCATGTTCAGACACTAGACAGGTCCTCAGCTTGTCCTTGTTGACCCTCACACTGTTGGCCCATCAGTCCAGCCTGCCCAGAGCCCTCCTGCCCTCACACTCCAGATCACTCTGCTGCCCAGCTTGGTGTCTTCTGCAGACTGAGGGTGTCCTCTATCCCCTCATCCTGATATCAAAGATACTAAACAGAACTGGTCCCAACACTGTTCCCTAGGGAGCACTACTTGTGACTGGATGCTACATGGATGCAGCACCATTCACCAGGACTCTGGGCCCAGCCATCCAGACAGTTTTTAACAGTGAAGAGTGCACCCATCCAAGCCATGAGCAGTCTGTTTCTCCAGGAGAATACTGTGGAAAACACCCAGAGCTTTACTGAAGTCTGGAAGGCAACATCCACAGCCTTTCCCTCATCCTTTCCACAGGAGATCCGGTCAATATCCCTTGTGTCACTGCTGCCACATGGATCTCCATCCTCCCTCTCCCCTGAGACAGCAGATGAAAGGACCTGCCCAGCACACCATCCTCACACACTGGTGTGTTGCCCCCAGGCTTTCTCCAGGCCTGGTTTCATCCTTTTCCCCTTTAAATTCATTAGGATTCTGTGTGGAGTGCTGCGTCCCTGCATCTAAAACCTATTGAGGGAGTGAGGTATTTGTCTGTTAGGTAAGTCTAGAGGTCTGATTTAAAATATGTAATAGAACCGCTGTGAAAAGATGTTACTAAAAGTAATCCGTCTGAAATTTTGAATCTCATTACTAAAAACCACATGCATTTACTGAGATAATTACATTTTCTGAATAGCAAAAAGCTTTATAATTTTCACCAGTGTTGCATTACTTTTGTTGGATTTTTTTCCTTGACTCAGAGCAATTGCAATAACACCAGCTGCTTTTAGATATTATTGATCATAAAACCTTTATACATCAAAGGAAAGCCAAGGAGATGCCAAAGACTACTAAAAATGAAATTTTTATGTATACAAAAGCCTGCTACAGTAACTGAAGCTAGTGAAATAGATCAAAGAGTGACTTTTCTGTGCACATTTTCTGAGTATAGGAAAAATACAGGGGAGTGTTCTTATCATTTAAGTATTTAGCTAATCCTGTCAGAAGGAACAGCACTATTTTGTATTCAGTAGTGTCAGCATATGCTTTTTAGTCTCTCTCATGCACTCAGTAAGTCCACAATAAAGCAAAGTATTTTGGTAATAGTCAAATAGTTTTAGTTTGTATTGACTTGGGGTGGTTTTGTTTTGATAATCTGTGGAGGTTTGCTATTCACTAAATTTCTCTATTGGAGCATTAATTTTGCTAGAATATGAGAGAGGTAAGAGGAATTGGGAATTAAGCTGCAGACTGACTAAAGGCTGGGTTCAAGTGATGGCAGCATCTTTACATATGATTAATAAAGACCTGAACTTCTTAAAAAAAGAAGAGCTTTTCTCAATTTCATTATCATTATGATATTTAAAAGCAATGGAGGAGACAGCTTCTATGTTTAACTCAACATTCTTAGGGATAGTATTAAAATCTAGTTCAAACCTCAGATTTGCTATTTAGAAACTGACCCTTCCTGGCCCGATTTCAAGTGGACTGTCCTGCTTGCAATTCTTAGCTTCTACTGTCACTAAGTAAGATTGGTACCCTACAGGGTAATCAGATTTAGCCAAACAAGAACTTAATTTACATCCTCTGCAGGGCCTACGGGCCAATCTTTTGCATAAGGACTGAAGATTGAAATGTTTTTGTGAAAGGATAATATATGCCTGGAACTGTAATATGCATGAATAACATTTTCATACTAAAAATTATATCCACTGATCACTGCAAACTGATTCACAGAATAATAAACCCATAATTGAATATTCAAGTTCATTTCTCAAAAACAAATTAGTAAGGGAAACACAGCTCACTTTATTTCTTAACAGTTTATGTCTTCAGAAGAGTTTATAAGTGCATGGAATGTAATCATCTTGAAGTACATACTCATTAGTATTCATAATTATATAAATCACTTCTTTATGCCTTGGCTTTGCATTCATTAATGGATTAAGATTTACCCAAGTATTGTGAGATTTTACTTGACTGATATATTCAAACAGCAGATGCTGTGAAAGTGCAAGAGTAGTACATTTGGCTAGAAATAGTAAAGGCAAAAAAAATACATGATCCCTTTTCAAGTCTGATCTTACTCAGAAGAAGTATTATTGTGTAGTGACTTACCTACAGTCAAAATCTGTTTTAGAAGCCACATAAATGCTCTGAAGACATGCTCCATTTCATACACTGGCTTGTGTTTGTGGCTTGTGGTTCAGACCAAATATCCATTTAATTGAGTTGCTTATATTTTGCAGGGAAAGGCACAGTGATTTTGCTTGCTGGTGTGTGCAGGTTCTCATCCTTAGGGTGGTCTCAGGTGTGTAGTGACCAGGGCCTGAGACAGCAGGAAGCAGCAAAAATGTCTGTATGCATCTCCTGAGGCTGCCAGGAGGTAATTAGCACCGGCCTGAAGCTACTGTGATGGACCATGACTGGCATGAGTTTCCAGCAGCCCCCCTGCCAGTCAAGGCTTTCTGGCATTCAGCAGTGCTCTGTTCACACCGCTGCCTCCAAAGAACCCACTGATATGATTCAGCTGCAGACTTGGCTGTGATACTTTCATCAGCTGAGCCAAAACACATTAACAGGCAAAACACAAGTTCCAGAATCATAAGAAATTCAGGTCACTATTCATATCTCATTGTAAAAGAACTTCCTGTTGACAAATTGTAAGAAATCCTTGCCATGGAAAAATTCTCATATGATTATCAGGGTGTAGCATACATTGGCTGTTTTTAAAGGTTCCAGAAAAGTTACAGACTTTAATTTTTGGAATGACTCAAATAATTAAAAGTCTAAATTCTTGGGAGAGAGCAGAAGGGGTATGTGTTGTTTTGCAAAACAGACTTTGTAGTTAAGGCTATTTAAGAAGACAAAATCCATGAAATTCAAATTTCAAAAGAGACTGACTGCCTAGATTGCTTTCCAAGTGATTGTATTATCCTGGCATGTCATATAGAAAATAGCTGGTATGGCACAGCATAAATATTCTGCAACAAACCAAGTCAAGTCAGTTCTGACCTCAGTAGCTCTACAATAAATACTTAGGAGAAAACACTTAATTGTTCAAAAATTTATAAGAATGGAAGACAAAATGGAAACTAAATTCCAATGAATATGTGAGAAAATGTCTTCTGAATTTATCAATCATCTTCTCACATTTACCAAAATAGCATGTCACTTTTACTGTCATGTTCTGGAAAGCCTCCAGTTTCCTCAGGCCTCATGAAAAATTCCACCATGGAAAACAGAATAAAATACTAAGCTGACATATGAGTAAATAGCCACAGGTGCCAATTTGTGCCAAGGAAGAATTCCAGCTCACTTCAAAGAAAAAATATCAGTTCTGCCATAGGATATTATAGACTAACTTTAATTGACAAGAGATGCTCAAAATTAATTCATTTGCTGCCTCTCCCCTGGTGCTGCTTCTGCTACTGGGAAAAAAGGGTTCTATTCAGTGTGACACCTGAGGGCTTGCTGGGCACGTCTAAGTTACCACAGTATCTCAGCCAAAATTATGAGTACCACAGGACTGACTAAAACAGGCTGGTGCTGGGACAATGTGACTGAAGAGCTGCCACTGTGCAGAGCACTTTTCCATCTCAGGAAGATTTTTCTCAGCCTTTTAAATCATGAGGTTCACAGTTTCTCGCAAAGCAGCTTATTACTTACTGATTTGAGTCTGTAATTTATAGATATTATCAAACAGCCACTTAGCACTCAGTATTCAATTTAATATGTAATTAACAATGTCATTTCAGTTTCTATAGGTACTATATGTTTACATGTAAATTAGAATCTCACTTGTTTACAATATTTTGGACAGTACCCAAAAGAATTCATAACCAAAAATTCAAAGAGATAGAAAAGCAGTGAAATTAATGAAAAAGATGGTTAACACAGCATTCCAGCCTCCTTTGGCTGCAAAATTAGTGGGATGGGAAATGACAGATGTGTGAACCATCCCTTAGAGGAATTTAGAGTGCTATCTGCATTGGTGCACAATAAACCTGGCAGTACCATTTTACAGTTATGTAGTTAATTAGGAGGATGTGGGGCATGTTGAACTGCTGCCCACAATGGAACAATTTACGGGGTAGATTTCTGGTCAGTGTTATACACTGGGGAAGGAAGATGCTGTTATTCATCAGCCTATTCTGTGTGAGTCATGACAACTTTCAAACATATGGTGATGGTGTACTTTGTGGCCCTTCAGCATGTAATATGAAGTGTAACACTGTGTAGGCAGTACATTTCACTTTCATGGCTAATTTATGTTTATCAGTTGTTCCCAGCTTTCTCTTAGTTTTTACTGAGGCATTTGTCAGTTCCTGTGTACAGCTATATTATCTTCAATAGGTAGACTTTGATACAAAATTGCACTATGTATGTCTTTGAAGCAATTTCAATATATTCAACAATTTCAATATATTTCAATTTCAGCTTTCATTAAAAATAATTATTTTACATATTAAGGAATAATCTTATGTTAAAATACACAGATTAAAAATCAAAAGTACTGCATATGGCATGTTTCAGCAATTCCCCAGAACTTTCCCAAGAGGCTGTAGTTAATTGGTTGGCAGAGTGAACTGCACTCTGCAATCAAAACATCTCCAACAGTCCAGGTGTTTCAGGTGACGGCGGTGTCATAGAGAACCATGGCACCATGGATTTTTTCCTCCAAAGAAATTACTACAAGCTCTGCGCTGTAAATTTTCCTATGCCCAGCTGGCCGCCAAAGTCAAAGGCCAAGGAGTCCTGCTTTAAAATTCTATTTATAATTGTCCTCTAAAGTAAAATTGTAGCCTCAGAATATCTGTAATGACCTACATACCAATGAGATAACTGCCTTCTTAGCCAGATGCTGCATAAATTACCTAAATTAAATCTAGTCTTTTTGGCACAAGGAAAATCCTCAGAACTTGATGTGATGCAGCAGCATATGCCAAACTTGTCAAACTAATAGCATCTCCTCACTGTTTTTTTAATATCTATACTGGTCAATAAAATACACAGATGTAGGAGGAATTGCTTTCTTCAGAAATAGACACCTACAAGGCTACTTTCTAAGGCTTCCTTTGACATCCCCTAAGTATAGGGGGTACACTGTGTGGGTAGGCTAGGTTAGAGATGGGCCCCATGGGGTCTTGGGCAGAACTATGACATGAAAGGCAGGTCCTTGAGGTTGTCCAAATCATATGGGAAGCGAGGAGTGGTATAGGATTAAGAAGGCACAAAGTTCATTTAAAACCCTTCTCTCAAACACTTCTCATCTCAGCTATCAGTCTCAGTTCTAGAGCTTTTGGAAGTTGTCCATAGATTGAGTTCTTAAGAATATTTGCTCTCAGATGACAGAAAAGCCTGCAGAGCTAAGACACACCATCCATCCTGTAGAAGTGAATTATGCAATCATCTCACTGATGTTTTGAGTGTAAACCTTGATACCAGTGACGTACATATCTTGCTTTTGTCTGTTGTGAAGATACAGAAGAAATGAAGTGTGTCCATGGAATGTCTTTGAACTCAAAACTTTCAAATGGATTTATCTGTGAACAAGTAAGAAAATGTCTTGTTGAAACAGATTAAAAATATAAAAATTTCCAATAGAAAAAACAGGAATTACAGCACCTGAAACTTAAGCAAAAGCTCCATAGTACATACTTGCTGTAGGAAGAAGGAGGCAGCAAGGAGAGAGGACTCATATCCAAACCCCTGGGAAAAAGATCATCTGTCCTTATCCTGCATCTGCTCTGTTTCCCAGGAGACAGGATGAGGAACAAAATATCTAGCACAGGCAGTTCTGTTTGCTATTGATTTTTAGAGTGACTCTGCCCTTCTCAACCCCATGTCCTGTATACCATCCATCTAGCCACAGGCACATTCAGAGAAGCCATTTTCTGAACAGACATAATTGGTCATTGGCACAGAAACGACAGAAACTATTGTCACACAGCAGAAGCATTTCCATTTCCCTTTCCCTTGGGGCAAATTGTATTACCATGAAGTCCCCAGTGCAGCTGGGTACTGCCCCTGAAATACCCTCTTAACCAAGACAAACGCCAACAATGAAAAGTGGATTTAAGATGGCCTCCCATAAAAATGACCTGCCATAAAAAATAAGAAATTCCAATCAACCTTGGATGCCAAGTGAATTTGGTATAATTCCATATAGAGCATTAGCTAAGGACGAGAGAAAAGCATTCAACAGAAGAAAAGGGTATAAAATTTTGGCAATTACTGTGCCATGTGCAGAAAAGGAATACATCAAGTGAAAGGGAGGTTACTGAAAAATCTGGCTTGGGAGCAAGCATTTCAGATAGTGACCATGGCACAAACAATTGCAGCTCTTTAGGCTCAAGAAAGATGAAGCAAATAGGAGCAAAGAAGTGCAAATTGAATAATTAGGGAGATGTAGAATCTCTTTTAAAGAGATTAAGAGTTCAATTTGTTTAGCCAAATTGATGGTCATGAGGGGAGAAAGGTGTGCAGTCTGCTACTCAGATGAGTGGTGGAAGAACCAGCTAAGAGTTACACAGGGAAGAATCTTCTTTTCCTACAATAATTTAATTAAACATATAAAAGAAAAGTGTTACCTGTGAGAACTTCCTTAGAAATGCAAACACATAGAGAAATGGGGCAAATGACCAGCTAGGGAAAAGAGCCAGGAGAAAAAAACACAACAATTTTACACAATAACTCTATGTATATATTGCACAGTGGAGGAGTGATGTTCTTGGGCAGAAAGGGCAGGATGCCTGCTTGGTTTTCAATGCATTTTGATAATTACATTTAGAAAAAGACCAGATTAGGTGGCTATCTGTAATGGCTTTTAGACTTTGGATATTTAGTTGCCTTTCTTTCATCAGTAGGTGCAAATTTCTACTTGGAAAAGGTCACATACAGGCATACACTGGCATCAGCATTTCTTGTGATTAGCTTATGCATAAGCTTTAATAAAAGGCAGCATCTGAAAAATCACAGCTTCCTTCTTTAAATGCATGTAGGAATCTCAGTGAGAATAAAGAGAATAGATCTCCTATGTCTGTGTGAGGAAGCACCAGGAAAACTGGTGAGGTAAGTTTATATTTTAGTCTGAGCCTCTGCCTGATGTTGAGTGGGAAAAAAAATGCTTTTTCTATCTTTTCAAAGATTCACTTCCCAAAAATAGAAAAATCTCATACTGCTTAATGAAATTATCCCAGATTGACACTGATGTGTGACTGAGATTACAGTCATAGCCCTCAGAGGCTGGTTGTTTTCTTGTGGTTTTTTTTTTTTTTTTTAGGAAAAAGCATTTTTCATAATGAAACTCTGGAGGATTTAATGAGAAAAGGTTATCTAAAAGTCTCCTTTGCCAATGATTATAATGACTACTGAAATTATCAAGGAAAAAGTCTCACCTAATCTAATTGCAAGTAATGTGGCAGCCAAACTGGATGAATTGGCAGATCTCTAAAGGAATGCTGACAAACCATATAGGTAATAAAGAGCTGGTGTTCTAAGAAAGGGAAGGGGATAGTGGAAGCAGTAGGAAAGCAGGCACTTAGAAATCAGTAAAGGTGATCTTTTCCCCCCTGCTTTTACCTACATGTTCCTGGGTTTGAAAAAGACACACGATTTTGTGTTTGGAAGAGTCTATTTGTTGTGTTTGTGGAATAAACTTTTTTCCTATCAATACTAGGCCTTATCCCAATATAAAGGTAAAAAAGAGAGCTGAGTCATAGTTGGGAAGTAAGGATATAAGAGGGTGAACAGGAGGTACTGTACCACAGACTGAATGTTATTATTCCAGTAGTGGCCAAGGCTGATATTCCATCAACAAACTGGTTTTTATTTCCTCTGCAGCATCTAATACACTTCTGCAATGGTTCAGTGGCTGAGGTAGGTGAATACAGAAATAAATGTAACTTCCTGTGACTCATATGCATGGATTAATAATCCTCATAACCTTGAATGAGCAACTGAACCCCAGGAGAGAATAAATTCACTGAGAAGTGAAAGTATGGAGGAAGGAAAGGAGAAACATAAATGGAATGTTATCTTTCTTCATGCATTAGCACTAAAAGTCATGCAGAGTGAATATGAAGAAGGGAGTATTTCCAAGCTAGAAAGGTGCTGGTAACCAGCAGCTGACTATGGAGCATGAAACAAACGAGGAAGAAAGTTGCTTTATCTTCAATGAAATGCCAGAATGACAGAACAGAAATTGCTTGTGAGGAATAGTGAGCATATAGTGATGTTAAGATTCCCTCATAGAGGTGGCAACCTATTCCTTGAATGCAGGGAGTAAAAATACAAGACTAATTATCATCACAAGGTCTCTCCTATGAATCCTTAACCTGTTCAGAATTTTGATGTTTAAAGTAGGATCTTGGAGCATACTGATGGTGTCTGTAAACTCATATAGTATTAGAACTTGTCAAAAGTGTCCTTAGTTCCTTGTTCACTTACTACTTTGAAGATAACAATGGAAATTTGGATATATAAATATAGCTGTTATATAAATGTTGCTGATATTGTTGAGTATTTTCCTCCATGTTCACATTAATATTGACATGAAAATTCTCTACCTTTCCAGTAGTTATTTTAACTGTATACCTAAGGGTTAGAAGTCTGTTTTTCACAACAGAACTGTTTTAAAGGTAATTAGGTGTGCCGCTTAAACCTTTCATTCAGTAATTATATTATATTTAGCAGCAGCACAGCTCTGTAATAACTGAGAGATGAAAAAATATCTTGTTAACAAAATGTCCAGTGCAAGTATCGTGCTCTGTTTTAAAAAATAAAACAGAAATTAACTGTTAAGACTTGAATTAACACTGCACGCTTTATTTCCTTGTTATTTCTCTGTGAAGAGAAAACAGCAGGGAAAAGCAAACTGGCTTTCATTTGTTACAGCTTCCTAGAAATCCTTGTGACTCTGAAAAAGGAGAATTCACTTGCATGTAAATAAAGCTTATTGACTTGGGAAGCAGGATCATGATCAGTGTTTATTTTACTTAGAATTAATGCCTTGCCTGACAGTGGGTTCCCAATGGTAAGTTCAGGCATTTTGACAATGAGTCAAGCAAAGCAAAACACAATCCTTTCACCTCAAAGTGTCTGAACTCCCTGATAAAAAGGTAGCTGTGCATGCAGTAATTGCACATATGAACAAAAGAGTTGGGCTAAAATTGTCTGGGACTGTGTACTTGACGCTTCTGAGTCTTGAGCACTGGGTTTTATGTTTCTTCTTCTCCATAAAGAACGTTCTTGTAGGAAATACAAACTAAAAACATATGCAACTGTCAAGTGGCTGTGATGAAAAGCCAGATAGGTTGCTGAATGTGGCCTTTCAATATTTATTATTACTAGGATGCTTTTAAACAGCACTTTAGCAGCAGTTGAAAATACTCCAATGTAGTACTTTTCTGTGGCCCATATTTCTAAACTGAAGTAATAGATTTTATAGACTATAAGAATAGATTGCAAAAAAACCCTAAAATTCCCTTTTGGTGGGAAGATCCTCGAAGACAGAAGGATATATTTTTTTAGTGCAATGGTGTGCTGGTGGCATTTGGCCAGTGTCAACCCATCACAAATGGTAAAATAAAATGACCCACACTTCTTAAGTGAAGTAAACCTGAATTTCTTTAGAGGCTTGCCCCATCTGTGGGTGACCTCAGTTTGCTGTGTATATTTCTCACACTGTTGCACTTCAAAACCCAAAGAGCTTTGTGCTGCATTAGTTGAACTGTTTGCTTTTTGCTCTCCCACTGTGAATGACAAACCTCTCTCTCTTCCAGGAGAAGAGGGAAATTGGTATATTGAGACTAAAGAATCCAGCTTATTAAATAATGTGTTTTGGGGCTTTGTTTTGGCATGCACTCAGAAGTCTGCAGAAAATGTGTTGTCACATGGTGACCTTGCTGGTGATAGGCAAAGGATCATAGGAGTCACCATCCTTGAAGGTGTTTAAGCAAAGACTGGACATGGCACTTAGTGCCATGATCTAGTTGACATGGTGGTGTTCAACCATGATGATCTCAGAGGTGTTTTCCAACCTAATTGATTCTGTGATTCTGTAATGTACTAGCGACAGCATGTCTCAATAATTTAATCCAAAGATCAGGGCATGCAGTGTAACTAGTACCTTAAGAGAAAATGGAAATGTGGGCAGTGAATAGTTTTTACTGCTAGATGAACCTGGATAATTTTAATGTAGGTGAGACAGGAAAAACATGATCCAAATGAAGAGGAACTATTTGGATATTTCAGGTCAGGCAGTCCCTTGAGGAAAAATCATCTTCAACAAGTCTCTCCTGTGTCTGTCTTCTGCTGTGTGCCATAAACAGAGAGGAGTAACACTACACTATAGCTCCATTGAGCTAATCAACCTTCCTGCAGGAGGGAGCTTATAGTGTGTGCTCTTTATGTGGGAAATTACCAGGATGCATATACTTCATTAGTTGGCATATTATGAATCAGGGTCATAGCTGGAGTAGTTGCTTTGTTCAGAGATGCTCACATCTCTGGGGTAAGCAGCTAATTGCAGGAAATCTTTTAAAGCAAATGTGCGATAGGAAGAAAGCAATGAATATTGTTTATTCAAAAGGCAGGAGTGGTTCCTTTGAATCAGTTCTCTTGCATAATTATGTAATTAGGGCATGTTCTATTTTTAATTAAATCTCTTGCATATTCATGAGAATACTCTGAACCTGTGAATCAATTGGCATAAGTCTTTAAAATGTAGTTTGTATAAAGGAATACCCTTCAATCTTTTTTCCCCTTTCATATTACTGTGCAAATACATATTTCACATTGTTATAGTTAGGTTGTATTGCCTGTCAAAACGAAAATGTGGTTAATTAAACTATTAACAAAAATTTCCCAGAGAAAAGTTTTAAATGGAGATGAAGAACACAAGAAACTGCTGCTTGGAAATATTTGTATCAAAATCAAGTTTTGCTGGACAGCTTGATCTGTGGAAATATCAATCAGAGAGTTATTTCTTTAAGCTTTTCAAATCCAGCAGTGATTCTCTGTATTTGCAGTCTACAGACTGTCCATGTTCCCCTAACTTTGGTTTGTTTCTTGTGGGCTTCTGTGACTCTTCCTGTTCTTCTGCCTCTTTGACAACAGCATTAGCATTGATTCCTCTTCTGACTTCCTGCTTATTCTTAGGAGTCTTGCTTTCACACCCGACTCTTATTCTCACATCTGCTATTCTGTACACTTGATCAGCATTGTATGCGAGGGCAAACATACGTAAGCTCTGCTTTCCTTGAATATTTTAAATATTACCATTTGGGTGAGGCTGCATATTTTGATTTATCACTATACCTCTATGTTTTCTATTAGGTTATACTGCTCGTAGTGCAGGGACTAAATGGTCATTGCAGGTTCCCTCCAACTGAATGATGCTATTCTATTCTATGTAGAGCTCTGGTGATAATGCATCACGATGTAACTCTTTCGTAAAATTAGGCTGGCACTAATCCCTGGTGATTACATTTTACTGCTTTGCTATATTTAATGTTTTGGGGTTTGTTTGTTTTTTCTATCTTAGACCTCAATTCCTTCCATCTTTCCTTTCTGAGCTTAACTTCTAATTAGTGGAACATAACATGAAGAACATATTGTGGCCTTTCCATCTCCTCTAGCGAGAGTGGGAATGAAATTGGAAGCTGCAAAGAAATATTTCTTGAGATAAGTGTCACTGAGTTCTCATGGAAGTCTTACTTTTCATGTGTAAATCTGTGTAAGAGAAGGGATCTTTCTCTTCCATTCAGAACAAAGACAAGGGTGTTGAAACACGCACTGAGCTCTATGTGGGGGCCCAACCTTCAACGCAGAACTCAGCCTTCAGCCTATTTTTCTGTGAGACTTGCTCCATGAGCCGCTGCACACTGCAGAGATTTTCAAGCACATTTCATAGAGTCATGGTTGGAAGAGACCTTCAAGATTATCCAGTCCAACCATCCACGCAGCACTGTCCCTGAAAGCCCATAAACACGAAACCAGTGCCACATCCAGACGCCTCTTGAACACCTCCAGGGGTGGCGGCTCCACCACCTCCCTGGGCAGCCTATTCCAGAGAGTGATGAGGTTCCTCCTGAGCCTCCTCTTCTTGAAACTAAATCAACTCCTGTCCTTCAGCCATTCCTCATAAGACACATTTTCTAGACCTTTCACGAGCCTTGCTGTCCTTTGCTAGACATACTCCAGCACCTCAGTGCCCTTTTTAAATTGAAATGGAAGATTGTCCCAGAGGCATTAAACTGAGATGGGAGCATCAGTTTCACGAGTCCTACAGTCACCATAACCCTGAACTTCTTTCCACCACAGTAAGTCAAACCAGCGCCAAGAGCATCAGCAGCGGTGCCCAGTCTGGAGCGAAACCACCCCAGTGTCACCAGGGGCACTGAAGAAACGCCGGCATCTGCTTTCCACGGACACCCACTTGAGGCAGACGAGGCAAATCTCAGCAAGGTTTAGCGTGGCCCGCACCGGCAGCCTCGGGGAGGCACCTGAAGCCCTGAGCTCCCTCAGAGCATCCAGCCCGGCGCTGCCCCGCTCCCGGGGAGGGATGACGCCATGAGGGGGGGCGCCGGGAGAGAAGGGCGCGCGGGCGCTTGTGGGAGAAGGGGGGGCGCCGCCATGTCAGGCGGGGCGGGAGGGGAGGAGGGAGGGGAGCGCGGGGCGGGACAGGGGCGGCGGCCGCAGCCGCAGCAGCAGCAGCCGGGGCGGTGGTGGCGGCTGCCGGCAGCTGTCAGCGCCCGCTCCGCCGGCGCCGACCACCGCGGCCCTGCCAGCGCCTTGCGGGAAGCACTGGGTGCGCCGCGGTGCTGACTCGCTTCTTTCTCGCCTTCCCTCTCTCTCTCCGGTCCTCTCTCCCCCCAAAAAACCCTTTTCCTTCCTCCCTTTCGCCCGCCCATCGCTGACATCCTCCTCCGGCCGCCTCCCCGCCCCGGGCTGCGCGGCCCCCGCCGCCCCAGCGAGCGCTGCGCACATCGCCCGAGCTGCAGCACCGAGCGGTGAGCGGGGGGAGCTGCCCGGCCCGGGGCCGGGACCCGGGGCGTGTGTATTTGGGTGTGGGTGCGTGGGGTGTTCAGTCCTTTTCCCTTTTTATCCTCCGCTGCGCAAACAACAAAAGGCTGCGCGGGCCGCCCGGTCCCCCCGCAGCGCCGGCGCTGACAGCCGGCCCTGTCCTTGCCCGCGCCCAGGGCGGGGTGGCTTTTTGGGCAGGCTGTTTGTGGGCGTTTGGTCAGTTGCCCTCGGCTGCGGGCAGGGGTACGTGCCTCGGGATGGGGATCGGCTCGGCTTTGTCCCCGTTTCCTCTCGCGGCTCCCCTCGGTGCTGCGGCGGGCGCCGCCCTGGGAGGGAGCGGGCAGAGCGGGCTGGGGAGGCTTCGGCCTGCGGCCCCGGGCGTGCGGCGCTTTGTCTGCGCTCCCCCCGGCTTTGGGGCTGTGCCACTGCCGCTTCCCAGCTGGTGGAAGGCGAGGCGAGGACAGGTCTTCTTTGGGCTTTGTACATAGTGACCGGATTTATACATTGTAGGTCACCTGCCGTGCTGTAGTCGGAGGCGATTCATAGACTTATGTCTTGCCCGGATTTCTGCACCTCTAAAATACGGAAAGAATTGGTTTAGAAACATGTTATTCTAGCAAAAACACATAACTGATGTAATTGATAACTAACTGTATCTTTAGAGCAGAGATTGGTTAGAAAGACACTTCAAAATCTTACTCATTTTGCTTTAGTCTTTCTGATGTTTCTAAGTAACAAGATGCCAGATTTATGGATCTGCATAGCAGTTGTATGTAATCAGAAGAAGGAAACTTCTTGACACTTTATTGAATTCTATGTTCTAGGCATATTGATGCACATTTTAATGACCAAGGTGGCATCACATAGTGTAATACTCTGGTGTGGCTTTTTGAAGGTGTCTAAATCAGTGATGGTGCTCTTATTCTTTTTTTTTTTTTTTTTCCTCTCTCTTTTTCTTTTCTCGTGGTAGTGATTTCAGGTAGTGGATATGATGTAAGAGTACTGTCAGTACTCAAAATACTGGTCATGAAGTCAGAATACAGACTCAGAAAACAAAAACAGTTAGGAAAAAGGGAAAGTCTGTTGTTATAGTTTGCTTTGAACAGCAAAATTGTGAGTCAGTGTAATTGGTATAGTATGCTTTCATGTTTACACATAAAATACAAGAAACTAAAACAGTTAAAATTTATTTTTAGCTGTTTTGTGCTTGTCAGAAGGTTTACCAACAATTACTCCACAAAGTAATTCTCTTTCACTTCCACTTTTGCATTAGCTCATCACTTAAACAGGAAACTTAAGCACAAAGGGTGTGCGTTGGAAGCTAAAGGGGAACCTTCGAGATTTTAGACAGCTTAGCATTTTGATTAAAAAAAATCCGAACAACAAAACTGAAAGAAACACCTTTTAGAATGCACAGTTGATTTAAAACTCTTTTGGAAAATAGCTTTATTTTAATTGAGTATGAATTCCAAAGCTTCAGCGAAACACGATAGAGAATGTTATAACCCTAGGATTACAGATACAATTGGAAGTTACACATTCAGCATTTACTGGCAGAAAAGAGAAAGCTGATCCATCTGGTGAGGTTGAGCAGAAGACCTTGTAAGTCACTTGCACAATTATTTTTGTGACCACATGGTTTAGGAGGACCTTTTCCATGAAATTAGAACAGCTGTGGAG
This sequence comes from Sialia sialis, assembly GCA_009812075.1. Classification (NCBI taxonomy): domain Eukaryota; kingdom Metazoa; phylum Chordata; class Aves; order Passeriformes; family Turdidae; genus Sialia; species Sialia sialis. Next base: position 4,909,733 of record VRYO01002775.1, on the reverse strand, counting down.
AACTGTGGCAGTTCCGTTTAGGTAGGCATGTCACATAATGCAGAAGCATGTGGATAAATGCAGGGAATTTAAATTGTTCACTCCTGAAACTCGCTCATCAATGCAGTATCACTTCTGCATCATGTTGCAGTTAAAGTTTGGCAGCCTTCATGTTTCTGAAAGATTATGATGGAGCTGGACAACTCCAGTAATCAGAAATTGCAGCAGCAATTGGAGCATAGATTCCCTTTACTTGCTATCATATATAACCAAAAAGGACAATAAAGTTAACGTCCAAAGGTCCTGTGAAATAGTCTCATGAATTGTTTGTCAGATTCCTATGATACAGTTAGTAATGCCTTATTAATGGGAATGGATTCTTTTGAGAGGTCTGTGTTTGACAACAGAGGAATCACATGCATAATTTGTAATTAAATATGCAGGAGTCCCAAACACAAACTGAATGTTTTTGATATAGTACAAAATACACTGTACAGACAAGTTTAAGGTATAGAAGGACAATTGCTGCTTCCTGTGTTTATGGAGAGCTTGCCATGGTAATGTCAGAAACCTCTCACTCATGTGCTGCTCATACAGTACACATACCTCTCTGTATCCTTTTGTGTATGCACTCATACCAACATGTCTCTTATTTAATTGGGAGTTTGGAGTAATACTGTAGCCTTATATTCAGTTCTGAGTCCATTTAGTGCAGCTTCTGTTTCTTTTGAAATGTGGGCTTGTGCAGTTACTCTTTCATCTCTTCTTCTGTTTGACTTTCTGGCAGACGTGCAATTGGATTTACTCTGGGATTAATAGCATCTCTCCAGCTGCATAGCTCATGATTATTTTAAAACTCAATTCAGTGTACAAATACTTACAAAATAGATTTTTTATAAGAGGAGTGAAAAATACAGAATTTTGGGTAAATTCATAAATAAGCAAAGAGTACTTTTTGTATTCAGTCTTGAAGAGCAGAGTAGCAGATAGTGATGGGTACAAGCATGCTAGGTAGTTAAATTAACATCCTTTGCAGTCAGTGTGCTTCCAGTTCAGTGTGACACAACTGTTGTAAAAATGGACCAATTCTATCATCATCTTATTAAAGTGGGTAGCCACAGGCTTTCTCTTAATTCAGCCTTCATGGTGTTTATTGTTTCCAAAGTATTTCTGATTGTTTTATAAGAACACGGTATTTACCTTGACCAAAGTTTAGAAAAACATTTATTTTCGATGTTAACTCTGATTTTCCTTCAAGCAAAAGCATGATGAACATGGTCTGAGACATGTTTTTTGTACCCAAGTACCAGTCAGAGACAGCTTGTTCACTTTAAAAAGAACCCTATTTGACTTCAAAATAGAACTGGTTGTAGTAGTTATCCTGAGTCAGAATCAGCTTCAGGTGTTTTTGAGTAATAAAGTCTTCCCAGTATTTTATTTAGTGAAACATTTTCTTTTCTAAAAGTAGGATGAAGAAGGAAAGGTTGAAAGGTTACTAAATAAATGGCTGACCAGAAAAAGGTGCCCTTTTTTTGACTTGGATTTGCTGAGATATTTGTTGTCGTCATCTTCCGGGATTTAAATTGGGCACTTCGTTCTGAGGATTAGAGCCAGAATTGCAGATGCTTTCAGTGATACAGGAATTACTTCCAGAAGGTTTTATGTGAGGTGTTTTGTAGTCATCAGGCCTGAGATGACACTATACACGGGGCTTTTTTTTGCTAGGCAATTAACATACTTAATAGTAAGAGGCCAGACTGAAAGGGCAAGCATGAGGAATGAAGGTAGTATGTATGCCTCTAGCACAGATAATATATTTGGGAATGTGAACAAAGGATGAACACTAAAGCACAGTTAGCAGTAGCGATGCTAATTTCTTTAAATGTATAAAGACAGTCTCTGATAATTGACAGTTTCTTCGGATTCAGTCAGCTAAGAAAACAGATGCAAGTAATAGTATCTGTGTGTTGATTTAATCACTGTTTGTTTCTTTGAATCCAGCTTATCTCCCAGGGATGCTGCTATTTAACAGCAGTAAGAAACAGTCTTTATTCTGGAAGCTGTATTTAGGCATTTGGCATGTATGTAGAATTAAAATGAATTTAGTTTATCAAATAATTATTGTTGGTCATGTTTGCTCAAAATGAAGAAGCGTGGGATCATGCCATTTTATATTTCCAATATGCTTTCCCTCTGTTGTCTGCTTAAATGGATGTACTTTGTACGTGGATTCTCAATATTAAGTCTTCCTTGCAAGTGAAAGCAGTAAAATATCTTTTGTGGGTAGACTTAAAAGTGAGCAGTTTAGTATTTTGATTATTTTGTGAATACCCACCAAAAACCCAATTCATCATGTTTAGATTTTCTTTCTGGGATTATGTCAGAAGCCTAGCTGATTTTATTAGATTTTAAAGTGACTAGAACAAAGGATGGCACCAATTTAGCAGGTAGTACTTCCTTCCTTACATATCTGTAGGGTTGGGGTAGTGGCTAATTATATTACATTTACTATGTGATGTACCCCAGCAAACGCTTTGAAAAGTTAACACTGCACTTGTTAATGTTCAGAAGTTCAATAAATGTCTGACACAAACCAACTTTTTGATACTACTTAAAAAGTTTTACCTACAAGTTAGTCTTTTTAAAGGACAGTATGTATGTTTTTCAGGATTACCAGATAAATTGCTATTTTCTTTCTTTCATATCTGTGTTTGTATGTAGTAGTTGAGTAGTTAGTGTTAACAGAAAATTAAGATTACTGGCAGTGTGCTATGATTTGGACTTGTGAGCTGTTCCACAGGGCAGGGGGTGGTGGTTTTAAGTTTTGTAAAGGATTGCAGTAACTGCATTCCTGCACTGTATCTTGAGTTTGCTCCTTCCAGCTGACAGTAGCTGAGTGATTTGCAAACCATGTCATACAGATTAGGAACTGGGAGGGAGGAGCAGGGCGTGTGTTGGTGTGGTTCTGCTGCTTTCTTTTTGTTTTTCTAAATAGAATATTGTTTTAAGATTAAGCGCTTTTATGGATGTTCCTTTATCAAACAATGTCAGTCTGAATAGTGTCGGAAAACCACAGTTTTGTCTTTCTCTTCTGGTTTGAGCAGCTCCCCATTTCAGAGAGGCTGCTGTTACTCTGTCATCCCTCCTGGCTTTGCCACAAGTGGATTTTAGTATATCCTCATCTTTAATGTTCCATTTCTTCATGTGCTTAAACTGGATGTTCCACTCTACTCTCCCCCAGCTCCCAATCACATTTAGTGTGTGTTTAAAGGGAGAAGGGTTGATGAAAGAAGTGGATTCATCTCTCCCTCACAGTGGCAGAGTGCAGTCAAATTTATGCAACTACTGAGATGGTAATCTGTGAAGACATAGGGGAGGTTACAGTTTTGAGCTAGGAGGGGGGACTACAACCTCCTATAATGTTTCTGTTGACAGAGGAGAAATATATCTCTAAGGATGTAGATGAAATGTTCTTCCATGTCAGTGCTGGTTTATGTAGTTCCACAGTTCTGTGCTTGTTCCCTTGTATTTGTTCTATCAACACAGCTTGCTGCATGACAGCCTGGGGAAGTAATTGTATTTTGGTTGTGTTTATGGCCTGAACTTTTTTTCTTTTCTGTCCCCTCACTTCTGAGTAAAATAGTCCAGTAAAAGGCACATACCTTTATTTTGATTTATTATGGACACAGATGTGAATGAAATGTATGGCTGGGTGAGGAGCATTGCCAGGTTATTATGTCTAGCCTAGCCTTGGTGAATGAAAGAATGCTCATGGTTTGGTGTTTGCAGGAAGCCTGACCGGATGATTCAGTGGCTGTTTCTGGCTCTAAATTCCTCTGAACGTAGAAGGCAGTAATGTGTGGAAAATAAAAGAATGTGCTGTTGTTTATATTTGCCATTTCCACATATGTGTTAACCCAATTCAGTACAGTAGCATTCAGTATAATGAATATTACTGTACTGAAACATGGAGGGGTGCAGAAGTCATGATGATGATTTGCAGTGTGTTAGTTTACATGATGGTGACCTAGAGGTCTTACTAGGGGTATGAGGGAATGAATCCCAAGAAGGACATGTTAATTTTGAGGAATGATGTATTTTGGGAAGGTTAGGTGTGTGAACCTGAGGACTATATCTCTGGTAAGGCAGAATTGTGTTTAACAGAGAAGATGTAATAAAACTGCTTCATAAAAGTCTGGTCTGGGAGCATTCTGGAACATATGATACTGGTCCTTGGTTGGCACTCCCAAGGGCTTGAGAAATCATACAGAGATGATACATAATGTTTTCTTATGGTATTTATAGGTGCCATAGCCAGATGTCCTAATTTTTAAAGACTTAGTTATCCATTCTACACCTTTTGAAAAGACAAGAGGTGCCACATTGTGACTTTGTCTCAGAGTCTGAGTAATTTGCTTTTTCTTAAATACATCTCCTTTCCATTGTTTAGAAAACAGATAAAGGCAGTTTAATGAATCAATGACTTTGCTTTTAAGTACTTTTTAGTCAGTTAGTATCAATTTTTCTCCCAGGAGTTTTAAGTAAAACTCATATCCTGCATGTTGATTTTAGCACACACTTAAAATATTGGTGTTGGAATACATTGTTTAACCAAAGAAAAAATTCTTTGGTTTGGAATTTGTGCTGAGTGCAGGTGGAGAGCAGAGATGCACAGCCTGTGTTTGAAAGCAGCAGTTGGTGGGGTTGGAATTACAGTGACTGCTTGTACTTTGTGTGGCCATTGAATCTTGATCCACACCCATTTGTTAGGATAACAAATAGCTTGAAAATATGCTTGCTGACTTGTATTTTTTTCTTTTCCTTTTTAGTCTTGCAGCCTGTAGTGTGGCTGCACATGGAGCAGTGCTTGCAAGAGCATGAGGCGGTGCTTTTAATGGCATGGTTGTTTTAGGAGGCCACTGTTCTGCCGTCCTTGGGAAGGGGGATGCTTTCAAAACAGGTTATCTAAGTGAGATGGTTTAGAAAATAATATTCAAATGAAACTTTCAGCTTCTGTGTTTATTTTCCAGTAAGCATGTGTTTTGGTTCTGTGTCAGTCCACCAGAAGTGTGGTGTCCTGCAGCGCAGTGCTGGGAACTGTCATATGAGTGGTGTTACCACAGCGAGGGTTTCAGGAGTCCCAAAGGGGCACCCTGTGCCCAGCACTAGCCAAGATAAATCAGGAATGATCACCAGAAAGGGCTGGAACTATGGTTTGGTCCTCAGGTGTGGGTGCTCAGAATGTTAAGGTGCCTTTGTGAAGTGTTGGGTTAGGGCCTGCTGGACTGCTCAGCACCTCTCAGCCCAGGAGAGTTCAGAACATCAAAATAAGACCTCCAGATTATGGAGTACTTAACAAGGAAATGGTTTCCAACCTTGCAGCTAAGTTAGCTTTCTGCAGTTGCAGAAAGAGTGAGTGATACGGAGTTCTTTTTCTAGATGGTTGCATCATTTGCTGTGTTTTCTATGAAATTAAATAAGTAAGGTATAAAGAAATTACTAGTTGCCATCATTTTAGATGTAATATTTAATGGGTTAGCATTAGTTCTTTCTCGGTTATTTCTCATCAATTCTTTCAGCATTATACTGGAACAGTGTAATTGTGAAATTTTTTCGGTGGCCTTTTTGCAAGAATAGGGTTAGTGGTTTTCTTTTTTTTTTTTTTAATTATTGAAGGATAAGCAGGAGGAAGATATTTTCCCTAAAGCTTGAAGGAAGATCTGTACAGTTTGTACATCTTAATGTAAACTATTAAATAGCTTCAAAACCCAGTGTAAGGATTTATTCAACCTAAAGGCTGCTGTGTGCTGAATGTCTCTTTTATGTCTGCAGAAGTAGTCCTTTTTTTTTCCTTTTTTCAGTCCGAATAACCCTTCTCTTCAATGTCATCAAGCATGTAAGAGCATTGTAGTCACTACTCACAGCAAATTGTCAGCAGAACTTCTCACATGGCTGTGGTGATATGAGGCAAGCTGTGGCCTTCTCTGCCCTTCCTGAATGCACTTTCTAGATCTTTATGGGTAAGCTATAAAAAGTAGATTTGGTTAAGATAATAGAATTGATGTTAGTAAGCGGAAGCTGATAGTTTTTAATGTATCTGGAAGACTGATTAGATGGGCACATTCCTGTGCTTCTACTTAAGTGCTGTTTAGAGATTAGATAAATAAATAACATAAATGGCTGCTTACTTTGATTAGTCAATAAAGCAGTTCTTGTCCAAAAATAACAATGCAAAATGAAAGAACTAGAGTCAAGTTGAAAAAATGATTTGTCTACATTATTGACCTGCAAGACAGGTAGCTTTTGATACTGCTGTATTTCCTCTGTTATGTGCCCTAGCCCTATTCCAGTCTCAAAGTCTCTCACACCAGCAAGAGCCAGCCTTATCAAGAGATTTATCAAAATTCATTGAAGACATGGTTGCACAAGGTGACCGGTCCATGAAGAGCCAAGTGCTATTTTCACACAAAAATCAATGTAGACTCCTGGAATATTGAGGGGGAAAACTGTGATACTTGATAGCGATGATGGATCTGTTACTCGGACTTTCTTGACAGTATTTATTTTAAAATACAGTCAAAATTTCAATCCACTGAAAGTAGATAATTTTATGAAACATGTCTTTGTAACTACAAAATGCTAAACTACAATACAATTTTTGAACAATTAGCCTAGATTTTTCCTGATCTATGTTTGATTCTTCTGACAAGACTTTAATAATTAATGGTAATTATAACTACTTTTTAAGTTGTTACACGTCTGCCCTCTGATGCATTTGTGTAAGTTTATTCTGTCTTTATGTAACTGCTCTTAATACAGTCATGATCATTTTGTTGCAGTGAGGTGGCTTTGTTGTCATAGGCAGAAGGCAAACCTGCGACCTAAACTGTAGGTTGTGTCAGTGTTTAAGGGAAGACAGAAAGTTCTCCTTTCTCAAGATCCATTGGTGGCTGCTGGAAAGTGTTTATTAGTGCTCAGAGAAGCTAAGGAAGTGTGCTGCTTGCTTTGAAGGAAACCAGCAGACTGGTTTCTGTTGACACAACAGTGGTACAGAAGGGCGACAACTCCCTTGCTCCAAGGGGTAGGAGACTTGGAGATTTACAATCTGTCTGCCTTCAGAGATTCCATGGACATAACTAAAATTTAAAAAAAAAAACCAGCATTAGATTTGGCCCAACACTACCAAACAGCAGAAGAAGGTTGTGTTCAGTTTAATTATTCTGAAAAAAATGGGGTTTGGATCTTGCCACAGGCCTGTTTCATATTTTGAGTAATGAAGTTATGTCCCACCAGTATGTAACAGATGATAGCAGCCTCGATTAACAAAGAGTTTATAAGCTTTACCTTCTTGAAAGTCTGGCTTTTAGTGTAGTTCTCTGAACTTCTTACTGGGTCTGTGGAAATGCCTTAGACACACACACCTGTCAGATTTCTTCTGCACTTCCTTCAGCGTTGGCAAAGAGTAATTTTTGATGTGATACCAGATGCTTAGAAGGGTCTTAATAATCATATACTTTCATATGAACTATGAAGACTTAATAGTCTTAATAGTTCCATTTGAAATCTGAGATATTAGAAGAGCTTGGCAATTCATACAGAGAATGAATTTTTCACTTACATGCTTGTAATATGTCCAGACCAATTGCAGTATCTAACACTTCTCAGATAATCTACAGAGATTTTAGGATATGTTGCTAGTCTGTGTTTCAGTCACTATATTTTTAGGCCTTTGGAAGGGTAAAATGCAGTTGATGAGATATGCAAGAGAGAAGATACTTTCCCTTGATTCCTTTCACACAAATAATTGGAGTAGGCGTAATATGTAGGGGGCAGTCACATCATCTGAGGGTCTCAGTCTGCTGTAGTATGTGAACAGAAAGGGCAAGATAGGCTTTGGCCTGCAGCATTATGGAATTCCAGATATGTTCAAGTCTAAAAGAGATTTTGGAATTAGATGGGCAGGTCATCTGGATTGTCTGCCGTTAAAAGGATACAGATTTGCTGTATCATGATAATTGCTTGCTAGTAGCCAGTGTTTATTCAGTGCAGTACGGTCAAGGGATTGACACCATAATCTTTTCTTTAAGAGGAAGAATAATCTGTGTACTTAAAGAATGCTTTTGTCACTGAATACTTTTATAGTGTACACAGATTTTTAACTCAACTATTTCAGCAGGAAGTAATAATTTTAATGAAAATAGCTTGCTTGCTACAGGAGGAGGAAAGCTGAGGGCTGAAATGACTCTCAAGGCATTTTTGCCAGTTGTCTTTGAAATGTGCAGAAGTATTTATTTCAAAACAGTTTTAAGTTTGTTACTTTAAGATGTGATTGCTAAGAAACAGCTTTCATTAGTATTGAAATAGCACGCTTCAGAAATCTAAATCAAAGGACTCTGCAGCAGAGCAAATATACATAGCTTGTTCTTTTTCAGCAGTGCAAATCATCCTAGTTGTGCTTTCTCCAAGACAATTGTCAGCATCAGCCTTGCTAAGGGTTTTATAGGAGCTATTTTTGCTATCATCTTGTTGTTTTGTTTTTTTTTTTAGCAAATATGATTTGTTAGCCTGCATTTGTCTGTAATATTTTTTTCATCTTGCAGAGAATCCAAAGATTTCCCCTGAAAGGTATGATTTTTATTTTTTTAATAGCAGGCCCCAACATTAAAAGATTCCAGGATTTATCAAGGTACAGTATACTAGGTACAGTAGCTGTGTTCTTCAGCTAAACAAGTACATAATCCTCTTCACTTAAACATAGTTTAATGCAATGCATGGGCTTATTGGAGCCATTGGGGTTTCCTAGAGGCTGACACTGTTTTTCAGAGGTGGATGCTGCTCTTGTGCAGGGGTAGAATGTGAGGGCACACAGCTTCTTCCCACTGCTGCCATGTGGAGAGTGGCTGCTCCTGACAGTCATAAGAGAAAAGCAACAGCCTTTTTGGAGATGTGAAAATTTCTGATAGTATTCAAGGTTTTTTGTCTTTTACTCCTTTTAGCCAGTCTGTCCTTTGCTTATTATTTGCTTATTATTAATGTCCCGTGCATTTCTTCAGAAATCCCTGGGCTTGCCTTTAGAAATGCCAAAACTTTGCAAAGATGGTTTGTCCAGTTTACTTACCAGCACAGACATTTTGTGATGTTAAGGCTGTAGCTCAAATTCCAAATTCAATTCTGAGCTTTTCTTGGGATATGTGCCCTTGACATTAAGGGGCAGTACAGTATTTACCTAGCATATCTTTATTTAAACCAAGTGGTAGGGCAGATTTTTACATTCAGAGCTAGCTCTGAATTGAAGGCTGGTAGGAGGAGCCCAGTAAGAGTTTTTTTTTTTTTTAATTCAGATGCTTACTAGCTGGAAATCAGTAGAAAAAGTGACTCCCCTTGGGGAGGGGGAGTTTCTATGTAGCTTAATATTGGTTGGGTTGGTCATGCGCAACCCCATCCTCTTACCTGCTTCTGGTCAGTGATTTACAGCCTCCAGTATGTGCTGCTAATTGTCCTCACCGAGTTATTTTAAGGCAGCTGTGTACCTGTGCGGTACATGCTGAAGGTGCTTTCTGAGCTCACGCATTTGGAAACCTGAGGCAGTGCAGAGGTGCAGCAGTGTTCTGTTTATAGAACTGGGTCAGCGAGTGTGCCTTAAGTCTGACCTCCACCAGGACACTGTTTGCAGGTGCAGTTCCAGATTTTCTATTCTATGCCAATTCAAATATAGATGATGAGAAGAGTGATGACTGGCGCTGGCAGGAAAGCTGCAGTCCTGAATATGTCAAGAGGGAAAAGCTACTTTCCTCTGGGAGTTTAGAGATCATGTAATGGAACAAAATTCCTGAGTATAAGGGATCATTTTAAGTAAAGGGAAGGCAAAAAGGGAAAGATTATAAATAGTCCTTATGGGAATATGACTTGTGACAACAGAAATAGTCTCACAGGTAAAGGGGAATTTAACATCTTAAATTTGAAAAAAAAACCAAAACAAAAAAACCAACAGGTAATCGTTGTTCTTTCAGACTTGGAGATGCTGACTGAAAACCATAACAGCAATACAGTCCAAACTGAGTGTTTTTTACCTTTCTCGGCGTATGAAAGGCATCCGTGATGATTCATCCTTGTAATTTCTGCTGTCGCTGAGCTGCCTGCAGGAGGGGTGCGGCTGATGCAGTCTTCTGCACACTGCTAAGTCCTTCCCAAACTGTTTTTCATCTCTTGCCTTTGTTGCTGAGTTTCTTTTTGTGCTTGGAACAGCCTGTAATGTTTTGAGGATTGTTTGAGAAGGGAGTTTTCCCCATTATGAAGATTAGCAGTTAAAGCAGCTTGTAGTATTTGAAGATGGTGCCTTCCGTGCTATAATGAGACGTGTTCTTGCTCTGAGCAGGGAATTAATGGCTTGTAATTTGCAGCTCATACAAAATTGAAACAATCACATGGCAGATGTAGGATGCTGAGCTTTGCCATTTAATTAAGGAGGAGCTAAGAGTGAAATTAGGGTTAAAAGCCTTGAATGGACTTATTATTGTTAGGAAACAGTGAACTGATAGGTCCCTATTAGAGCTACAAAAAGCTCAAATTAGTATAACTTTGTACCATAACGTCGTGGAATTTGCAGTGCATGTGACAGAGCCCCTAGGTATGGCTTGAGTCAGTCTCGTAGCAGCTTTTACTGTTGGGATGATTTACTCTTTTTTTAAACGGAAACACATAGTTTCATTTTCAGCTATGTTGCCTGTTAGCTGTGAATTCAGAGAAAAAGTTTAGGGAGAACGTGGCTTGGCAAAGCAATTTAGACTTGGGGGATTTTATAATTTATTTATTTAAAACTGCATTTTGCAACAATAGCGACCAGACGCTAAATACATAAAAAATTTATCCTTCAAGCTTTTAGTACTTGAAACCCATTAAATAATAAAGCTATCAATACAGAGAGGGGAAGTCCTTAGGGATTCATAACAAGGAAGAAAAATTAGAATGGTTTTATTTGTTTGTTTTTAGGATCCATGCTAATCTGTAGTCAAGGAAAAAAAATCTCATGGGTTTTTTGGAATCAAATTCTTCCTTGATAAGTTTCCTTATGCAAAAAGGACCAGAATATTTTGAGGTGATCTGCAGGAGAGCGACTCTTTTTTAAAAGCAGCTGAGTAGAAAAAGCTCTTGAAGAGAGCTTTAAATACGAGCTGGAGAGCTGAGGTAGTTGGCTGTGATATGTGTGTCTGTGGGAGAATTTAGGCAAAAATTGGTGATGTCAGCATTACTGGTGTATTTGGTTTGAAAGTTTTATGAATAACAAAATACTTAAACTGATTAAAGATAACCACTTAAGTTGTTTGTATATTATGAGATTATCCCAGTGGTTACATGACTGAAAGGCTTGGCTGTGCTTTCTTTGTGCTTTCTTTGATTCAGTCTCTTGCTATTCTCAGTCCATTTCTTTGTTTCGAGCTTATGTTACAAAATGTTGTGGAAACATCTTTAGCAGATGATGTTGTAGGGCTTTTTATGTTGATATGTCAAAGTTAACTAATTTTTGTGTGTTTTAAGGCAGTGACCTTATTTTTCTAGAAGTTGGAAAGCATTAAGTGACTTTTGTACTTCAGCATAGTCAATATTATCACAAACAAAGAAGGAGGATAATATCCAAGGTCTACAAAGACACATAATATAGTAGGTAAATATCTTAAGCCAGCTAATGAGTCTGTGACTCTGGTTGCATTGCATATTTTTTTTCCTCATCCAAAATTCTGTTTTATAAACCTTTACACATCTTAATTATTTGCTTTGTTTTCAGTTGTACAGTGAGCTAAAAACCAGTATTTGAATCTAGAATTCCTGCCCAGCTAAAATTTGCAGAGCAATGGAGTGCAGGACAAAACTTATAGGAGCTTAAGAAGCTTTTGGCATCATTTTTTTCTGTAGGGAAAATGTATAGGAAGAAAGAGTTAACATTTTTTTGAGAAGTGACAATAGAAAGGCTGGGTAGGTTTTGTCTCCTTTCCTCTGTATACATCCTGCATACAAACTTCATTTGTTTGCTTCCTATGTGGCGTTTGCTGCCTCAGGATATTCGAATCTAATTTACAGAATCACAAAATATGCTGAGTTGGAAGGGACACACAGGGATCACTGAATCCAAGTCCTTGTCCTTTACAAAATCATCCCCAATTATACGATTATGTATTCAAATATTGGCTTATTTGATGAACAGGCCATGGTCTTTTGTAAAATACATAAAAAAATAAAAATCATGGAAATAGCACCACGCCTTCATTTACTGCCCTTAAAGGCTATTAGATATTTAATCATTAATTTTACTCCTACAAAGAGTCAGATTTGATAGCAGGACAAATTAATATATTTGTTATCCTCCTGTTTTCTAAATTCTCCCAAGCACAATCTGTAGAACTCTGAACACCAACAGACATCCCTCAAAGTTATCCCAAAAGATTTATTCTTTTCCTGTCAGTGGGAGAGATTGAGATTCTAACAGTGTTCACTAGAGGAGACTTGAGATTCCTTCTGGCAGGCTGCAAGAACCTTCAGGTCAGTCTGTGTCTTGATGCAGCTTTTGGCTTGGCTCCAGCTCAAGTGGATTCCTTGTACTGGTAGTGCAGGGGCAGTGGAATCTTTTAGCTACTTTTGGGTTGGAATGAAGCAGCTAAAAAATCTGGCACACTGGATTGAGACAGGAGGCATATATTCATAAAGCAGGTCTGCTGCTGAGGTGGTTTTCGTGTGGTTTTGCCCCATCGTGTTTAAACCTGCTTTTCCTCTCTTCAAAAGCTGCAGTGCTGTGCTTCTTAGTTGCAGCTTCAGTATATTCAGCCAGAGCTATGGGACTGCTAATTTGTGGGTGTTAGTGTATCTGTATTCATCACTTAGAATTAATTTTATTTCTACTGAGGTGTTTCAAATGTATAATTTTAAAAAAGATTACATCTGTGTGTGCATTACATATTTGTTTGCAAACATCTGCTTTTCATTTTTGCTTTTCATATTCTGTAAAATGACAGAACATTGAGGTATGCAGGAGGAACTGCTGCTATCTCTGTTCACATAAGATACACAAATAGTCCCTTCATTAGATGTCTCTGCTGGTTTTACTTCCTGATCCCCCAGAAGGGTCAGTTCTGTGCATTCAGGATGGAAATTGTTAATTGAGGCTATGAAAGTGTGCCAAGGGTAATTAGGGTTGAGCTGTGTGCTGAAGTTAGCATTATCCATAACAATTTCTTGTCACATATGACTGTGTGTTAGAAGCATATATTTACAAATTTGGTCCACATTAAGTTGCAGTTCATTTTTCTACACAGCTTCAGAGAGTCAGTACTTTAAAACTGTATTTCTGGGTCACAGTTCTCAGGTTATAGATGGGAAACATGGAAATACCATTCTCCTCATTAGGTCTTCATGGGTTAATTTTTTATGCCATGCTAGATTAGTTGCTTTATACAGATTTATATGTTCCATATTGATTTATTTGTGAATATGAAGTTATTGTATTAAATCTGGGTAGAACCAAGTTCATGCTTCACCAAATTCTGTGTTTTCAGAAAATAGAATATTACAAAAAAAACCTGCTGTCATCTGCAGCTTTTTTATGGTAACAAGTGGCTATGCCTTTTGGGTATTGCATTGCATGAGATCATCACAGAGAGGGTAATTTGAGTACACGTAAACAGAAGGAGCAGCTTTTCGTTTTTAATACAATACAAAAGCATAAGAGCACATCCTTTGGCTCCTGTCATGATGTGCCTATATGCATGTTCTTACAGGAGTTTTGATCCAAAACTGAAGTGGTTCTAATTTTTTTTTGCTTTCTCCTAAAATTAGACTTACTGCTGTAGTACAAACTTTTAATAATGTTTTAATTAATTCAAGGTGTTATTTTATCAGTGCTTACCCAGATGTCTTCACATAGATGGGATAATTTATTGCTTTTGACGAATCTTTCCTATTTTGTTCTAATTTATATACTTCCTGATTCACTCAAAGATTTAAATACTTGGGGTACAGAGGAGTAATTTCTCAAGTCTTTATTTTCATTATAGAACATTTTTCTGGTGACACGTAAAAAAGGTCAAATGATTTGTGTGTGTTCTCTTTGCGTTTTTTCATTATTAAGCTTGTTTGTCACTTCAGTTACAGTATGTGTGATAATTAGAGTATGTGAATTTCTAAACTTTTTGGGTCTTCATTTGCATTTGATAGAGGTGTTGACAAACATTCAGAAATTTACTATCTTTAGTGTAATGCATTAGATACTGATAAAATAGCACAGTGAAAGGTTTCTTACTGCAAGGGTTGTACTATACAAACTGTTTTTTCCAACATGAGACAGGTGTTGCATCTTCATCAAAACAGCTGCATCTAGACCTGTAGGCAATTGTCTATGTGTTAAGTGTAGAGTAAAAATAACGAATTAAAGTTGTCCTAGGGGGATAGCTGTGATGTTAAAAGTACATATGGTAACAGCTTTTGTAGGCCTTGGGAAAGAATGAGGCTGGTGTTTACAGGAAAATTATTACTTTTCTTATGATTGACTGATGAACTCTTTCAGAAGGCTGGATGCTAGTTCTTCAAATTCTTCCAGCTCTATTTTGTGGGGTTTTTAAAAAGAGCTACAGATCAGTGGCATCTGCAAATAGCTATATTTGTTATAGGCTGTATTTTATACACCAGCTACTTTGCTTTTGCACAAACCAGAATCCTGGAGATGTATCCCTGTTCTTCAGCAGTTGCCACAAATTCTAATGTCTAATGTGTTGTTTTTTGGTTTATCAATTAGTGTTAATGTTAAACCTGGAAATAGAAACTGGAAAACATGAAACATTGTAAAAGTTACGCACAACTATAATTGCATTCTGAATATACATTTCAGAGTTTATTAACTTACAGACTTACATGCTTATTTTATTTTTCCTTTTGTATTAACTAGTATACTCTTCCATTTCAGAATGTATGAAAACATGTCCACAATGGTGTATTTAAAGGAAGAGAAGTTGGAGAAGCTTACTCAAGATGAAATCATTGCCAAAACTAAGCAAGTGATTAATGGACTAGAGGCACTGAAGAATGAACACAATTCAATTTTACAGAGCTTACTTGAAACACTGAAATGTTTGAAGAAAGATGATGAAACTAATCTGGTTGAAGAAAAATCAAACATGATTCGAAAGTCACTGGAAATGCTGGAGCTTGGCCTTAGTGAAGCACAGGTAAAGTTGTGGTAAAATGGAGCATTTCAGATATTTCTCTTCAGATATTAATAATATGCTGGGACATTTACATGTTTTTTTAATATAAAGGACAAAAAGTGCTGTAATTAACAGAGGTGGTTACTGTCCATCATGCTGTGTTACAGATCTAATTATGTGTCAGTGTTAAAGCACTGAAACTTATGACTGTGATCCTCTTGACATCAGTGAGACAGTAACATTTTCTGTTTAGACTTTTCCACATGAGTCATTAGGCAGGTAATGTTGGAGCAGCTCAAGAACTGAGCAGTAATATTTTAACTCTAAAAGATGGCATAGGAAGGTCTCACACAAGCACACATATAAAAAATGAATTTGCTCCAGCCTTTAAGCTCTGCTGTAGCCTTAAATTCATGTTTATATTCCCTTGACTCAGACTTTTTGTAGTAGTACATAATGCTCTTAGAGCTGATGTCTATTGAACATTTTACTAAACTAAAATTGAAACTAAAAACATTTCAAAGTTTAAGACCTGAGTAGAGAATCTGAACAACTTTGGTGCATTAAAGAGAGGACTCTGAGCTAATTTCTATGGACTCTGAGTTGATGAAGATACCATCTGAAAATAAGTGAAAAATTGCATGTTTATTGGGTTGTCAGGACTGTATTTACAGTACAACTTTATGGAATTTTGTACCAAGTGAAAAACCTGAAGCAATGTGATATGACAGTCATCACTGTAAAATGGCAGTGCTTGGAAATGAGTTGAAAATGCCAGTGAATTACTCCTACATTAATAGGCTTCCTGTTGGTCTATAACTCAGACTTCTTCTGGACCTATTATTTGTGTGGTGATCTGGAAGTTGTGTGCATTGGATCATGGTGAATTGAGACTGAGAGAATGAAATGTGAGTTATCAGACAGGGGAATGTAGAAGCCCTGGACAGACTGTCAGGTCTTAGTGTATATATTGTACCCACTTTGATGCCTGATAGGGGAGGAAAATGCTGGAAGATACATGGAATAAAACTGCAGTAATTGAGTTACCTTTAATGGTTGTTTGTAGAAGATGTGCAAGTAAACGAGTAGCTTCTGTGTTGTAGTAGGACTCTGAAAAGCTAGTTCTGATTTTTGGCTCTACCAGGAGCCTCAGATGCAGATGTTCCTGTGTTGTTTGCCTCACATGGTACTTTGGGAACTGTGGTGATGAGGAGCCAAGAAGTCTGCATTTGCTGCCTTTGTTAGGAAGCCAATTGCACTTCAAACTGCTTCTCTCAGACCTGACAAGATTACTCTTCCTGAATGCTTGAACTTGTAACAATGTGGTATTTTTTTAAAGTATTTTTAAAATTTAAGATATGGAAATAGATGTTCTTTGTGGCATGCACATAGGTCAGGTGATGTGTTATTTTCATGATAATGAAACTAACTTAGCTGAAGAAGTAATCAGACTTTCAGTTAATTCTGATGAGTAATACTACAAAATATTTTAGTTTGCCATTGTAGCTTGTCCAGTGTTTGAATATGTTGACCCTACTATCACAATTTTCCTAAATATGCTTTCTCATTATATAGATGCCACTATTTGACTTGACTAAGTACTTAACAATATTAGAACAGTTTTTAATACGGTGCTGAAGTCTGGAGTTTTGGACTGGTATTAGGAAATTATACCTGGAGTTTTCCTTACCTTTAGAGGAAAAAGTAGTTTCTAAAGGCTTAATGAATATTTGGACACCTGAAATTTCAGCTAAGGACACCATCTGTTTCACATGAAATGCTTAGTTTGAAACCACTAAGACATAATTTTGTTTTTTAATAAAATCATGAAATTGAGGAGATGAAATACTAGTAACTTGGGAATGTCTAACTGATCTAAAAGATTTGTACTCTCACCAGTGGTCCATTTTTGCAAGGTATGCATCCTAAGACTGCTGCCAGCTATTCTGTATGTGTCACTGGGAGATTGCATAAACAGTGAAGGGAGAATGTCTTCTGCTGGTAGTGTTTGGCTTTCACTTAATAAGCTCCTTTTTCATTTAACTTTGCTCAGCAAAAAAACCCCAGTCCAAGTAAGCTGCTTTTATGGGTGTTCTATTTTTTGTCCTTAATGTGACTGTGTTTGAAAGTCTGCACACTCAGATTAGTAATGCAAAGTGCATCTATAAATTTTATCTTCAATTGCACAATCAGATCTCAGTTGAGTAAGTGTCCCTTTGAAGTATTACCATTATGCTGAGGTGTTCATTTTGAGGATCTATAAGCATGTATACAAATCCTTTTTTTGTCTGGAAGGTGCTAAATTAGAACCTTGTGTTAGTTCTTAGGTTATTTTTGTGATCAGGCAAATTGGAAGTATTACTGCTCCATTTTATGTTAGTGGAACAAAAATTTCCAGTTCAGTAATCTAGTTCAAATTTTTCATGTATTTTAAGATTATGTTTAATGTTCAGGGAATTCTGAAACAATTTTGATTTCTGGTAGCATCATGGAAAACAATTATTTAGTGAAGAGTTCCTCTAGGTTGGAACCCCAACAAAGGAAGGACTTGGAGCTGTTGGAGGAAGTCCAGAGGAGGCACATGATGACAATCAGGGGGCTGGAGCTCCTGGGCTCTGGAAACTGGCTGAGAGAGGTGGAGAAGAGAAGGCAGCAGGGAGACCTCAGACACCCTTCCAGGGCTAGAACGGGTTACAAGCGAGCTGCAGAGGGACATTTCAAAGATCATGCAGTGATAGGACAAGGTAGAATGGCTTCAAACTGAGAGAAAGTAGGTTTAGATTGAATTTAGGAAGAAATTCTTCCCTATGAGGGTGGTGAGGTAGTGGAACAGGTGCCCTGTCCCTGGATGTGTTCAAGGCCAGGTTGGATGGGGCTTTGAGCAATCTGGTCTAGTGGAGGGTGTCCCTGCCCATTGCAGCGGGCTGGAAAGAGCTGATCTTAGAGGCCCCTTCCAGCCCAAATCATTCTGTGATTCTAAATGGTAAAAAGGTTTAGAGGAAGAGTGAGAACCATATCTAAAATGAAGAGACATGGGAATGTTTACCAGATTTCACAGGTGACATAGGTTTAAATAATGAAAGCTTGTTTGTTATGAACAGGACTGCATTCTAGGGGAAGTATGTCATGTGACACATTCTGCTTTTCAGGTAATGATGGCCTTGTCAAATCACTTAAATGCAGTGGAATCAGAGAAGCAGAAATTGCGGGCTCAGGTTCGCCGGCTATGCCAGGAGAATCAGTGGCTACGGGATGAGCTAGCCAATACACAGCAGAAACTACAGAAAAGTGAGCAGTCTGTAGCTCAGCTGGAGGAAGAAAAGAAACATCTAGAATTCATGAATCAATTAAAAAAATACGACGATGATATTTCACCATCAGTAAGTACCTGCTTAGTAAAATAGTAAAAGCACCTTACATTTACATGGGATGTAATCCGCCTGTTTAACAAGAAATAAGAGATACATTGCATTTGTCTCTGACATATATTTTTCCTTGAAATACTGCCATGTACTAGTGTCACATAGTTTGCAGAATTATTTGGAGAGAGTATGTATTTTACTGTCTGAAGATAATAAAATGCATGAAGAACACAATTGATAAATACTCATTTAGTATCATGTAAGCTTAAAAGCGTGGAGAACTGGACCAAAGCAAAAATCTGGCTTCTGTAAGCTCAGCAGTTAAAATAAGTGAGAAATCTAAGCTGTGAGCGATTTTAAGTATCTAGAGAACTTGGCTTATTTTGACTGTAGGAAAAATAATTTTTGTCTAGTGAAATCAGTGTATAGCTTTTGTATCTGTTGAGAATTTACACTAGGATAAGATGCTACTGAATATCCTTTCAGGACCATCTGCCAGACGCTGTAATCATCTGCACGTATACAAGCCCCTTGTGTTACGTATTCTTAGATTCAGAGAGAAAATGGACACAACTGGAATTTACAGAAGGAACTTAGTACTTTACAAGACTTCTGATTTATGTGTCCTTCTTTTTATAATTTTATTTTGCTTGCTTAGTTTAGTTGGCTCTGGAGAGAAGGATCTCATTTTGTGTGTTCAGACCTTCTCAGTGGTCTTGGAAAGTGCAGTTTTTCATAACTAATTGTTTCAGCAATTTTAATGGTTGAAAATGGGAGTGATTTAGTCATGCTTAACTGACTGCTTGACTAACCCTTTTTGACATATTGTACATGGTGAGAGTTGTTTTGGTCAGTTGCACCCGGAATTTTTCAGGGCTATTCCATTACTTGATATTTGTAGATGAATTTGCCAGTGAAGCCTTTTCAGAAAAGGGGCAGAGGAGGGAGTATTTGGATTTTGATGTGCTATATTGTCAGACTATAATCTGCAGATGGACTAACTCCATTATTTGAAGTTTAATTAACAAATTGAGTCTTAAGTAAGCCAAGCATCTTCATAGTTTTACTCACCATATGGACAGCCTCTGTTTCTAGTCTTTGAAATAGTTGTACAGACTCAGTATGAGTTTGATGTAGCCGCATCAATTTGCTGTTTTTGCAGTGCCTTTGTTCTGCCATCATTGATTTTGAATGCCAGCAGCAGCAGTTGGCTTTTTCTCATCTGTGGAAAAAGGTGTTGAATGGAAAGTCAGAAAAATAAGAAAGTGTTCTGCCTCTGGGTTTTCTTCTTACTGAGCTCATAATTTCTGAGAACTTCCACTATTATTTTGTGTAGGTTCAGCATTTAGTAAACAGGACTGAGGGATAATCTCTTTGTTTTACATTTGAAATGTTCTTTGGATGCTTAAAATCAATGTACACTGATGGATCGTGCAGAAATTAGTATGGTTACAGATGGAGACTATTGGAAATTAACTTCTTTTCAAATGTTCTTGTTTTGTTTAGTTTAGTTTTTTTAAGTTTTGAACCTTACAGATCGTAATTGCAAAGTCTTACTATCTGTACAGAAGTTGAGTACTCAGAAATTGAGGTCTCCTTATTCCTCTCCCTTGCCCAACTATAACTGTTTATGACTAAAAAAGGTACCATGAACAATTCTGTACTGAGCAGTGCTTGCTCTTCACTGGGTACTTTCATCAGACCTAATGCCTCTGTGAGAACAGAAAATGTGTTCTTGTGTGCTTAAATTGAAACTGAAATCTAGGAGACCTCATTTCTATTCCTGGCCGTTCTGAAGGTGTCCTGTATTGTTGTGGGAAAGAGTGTGTAAATACATTTAAGTATAAAACCTTCGTAAAAGTTCAGTGAGAAATGTTATTCTTATCAGTTCTAATTGTGGGATTTTCCTTTAACATTGCTGATTATTAACTGGACTGTCCTCTTATGCCTTAGATTTAATTTGTTTGGTTTTGGGTTGTTCTCTTTTCTGTAGGAGGATAAAGATACAGATTCCACCAAAGAGCCTTTGGATGATCTATTTCCCAATGATGAAGATGACCAAGGACAAGGAAGTAAGTGTGGTTCAGATTACACTGTTGGTGTGTTTCTGCAGTGCAGAATATAAAGATGTTCTTTACAAAAATGTATCCATGCTTGGAGACCTCTGGGACAGAGCTGGAGTGGGGAATGCCTCTGCTAGAATAAGGAATGCAATAATTGATACACATTCTTTACATTGGTACACACAGACCTAGGGCCTGAGGTTTTTTTAAGAGTTTACTTAACTGCTGTAAAGTTCTTCAGACTGATTTAAGTTCAAATTTGTCCTGTCTTTGGTTAGAATGGTTAATTGCAAGTGACTGGAGCAGTTTCTGATCAGATAGTGAATTCTGTTAATGACCTTTTTAATGATCTGATTTGAGATTTTTGTGGCAGGTTTCAGTATGAAATCATTTTTATGTCTCTTGTCCTTTGCTAAGGTTGTCTACATTAGTTTTAATACTAATTGTGAAAGTATTGTTTGTCATCAGGTGAGCAGGACTGAGGAATATGTTATGGAACTTGAGGCAGAGTTTGATAGTGTGATTGAAAAAAGATCTTGGTCGATAAGTAAACTCTGAGTCTTTTATATGTGTGTAAACATAGAACACATTGATGTGTAGTCAGTGCAGTGTGGTGGGAGCAGAATGTTTCTTACCAGACAAATGATTTGAGTGAATATGCCTGAAGGGACTCACCTTTGCAATCAGCAGTTTCAAATCTCCTTTGAGGGCATGTGTACAAGGTACACTGCATTTTTGTCAGCATAGTAAAGCTATCCATAGCCAGCACTGAAGGGAAGGCCTGGAGAGTTTACAGTAGGTTAGTGTTGATCATGGACTGCTTCCATGTAGTAGGAAGGTTGAGAGGCAAAGCTCCCTTACTTCACTTCACCAAACACAAAGTTTACAAGTCAGTGATTTCTCTGACCTTCCAAAAAAAGGCTGAAATGCTTCAGTGCTTTGGCAGGCAGTGACACTGTGTATAGGCTTGGACTTGTGTGATTCCACTGACATAAAAATGCTCCCACTTCCTATGAGAGTGGTTTTTGCTTAATAGAAAGGAGAGAATAAAGTCAGGCTCTTGGCTGGAGCCCTTATCTTGTGCATTCTGTAGAGTTTAGTGAAAATGAACGAGGAAGTACTTTAAATCTCAGAAATTGGTCAGGTGAAGAGAAAAGAGGTAGTACATTTTGGGGGGCAGTGGGAGAGTGAGGGTTGTAACAACCAAAGGTTAGGAGCTACTGGAAAGTAAGTGGCTAAGCCTGAAGGGTTAGGGAGTAAAACTTAAATGTTGGCTTTGACTCAGGGCCTTTTGTCTTGCAGCTATTATTTCTGACATCTAAGGTGTTTCAGCTCTTTATGTGCTAACATTAAGTGCTCCTTGGCATAGCAAACAAAGGGAAACAAAAAAGAATTGTATGTTTAGAGAAGAAGAATAAAGGAAAATCTTTTCTGCAGGTATTCAGCCTATCTATGTTAGTGTTCCTTCCATATGAAAACAGCAATATTTGAAAGTGCAAAATTATGATATAATCTTGAGAATGTTAATGATTTGCTGAGCTTTCTTCATTAGTTTATTGCATTTGGCCCTTTGAGCTACTAGAATTATAAAAATTATAGTAATACAATACTGGACATGATACGAAGAACAAAACAGTCATATTTCCACTGTCACTGTTCAAGTCAGCCTGACTGCTGTGAAGTATGTTCTAATGCTCATTCTGTGTATTGAAGAAATAAAATTCAGTGAGTCCCATTTTGTGCCACTGAGAACTCATGTGAGATGTTTTATTTACAGTCATCTTTTATCCAAGTTGAAATTTTGTGGATTTCTTTCAGTTCAACAGCAGCATAGCAGTGCAGCAGCTGCTGCCCAGCAAGGTGGCTATGAAATTCCAGCAAGATTACGGACCCTACATAATCTTGTTATCCAGTATGCTTCCCAAGGTAGATATGAGGTTGCTGTACCTCTCTGTAAACAAGCTCTTGAAGATCTGGAGAAGACTTCGGGTCACGACCATCCTGATGTTGCCACTATGTTGAACATACTTGCTTTGGTGTACAGGTTTGTATAATGACATAGATTAATACCAGTGAAATAAATACTTAGTATTTGGCGACAACCTTTTAACGTTCAGAGTAGATTTTATTTCCCTGTTCTATATTCCTTTTAAAATTATAATTGAAACTCTAAAGAGGTTCCTAAAATATTTATATGTCTCCCTATACTTAAAAATCAAGCAAGTTGCTGTATTTTTGCCTGTTTTGGTCTACTGAGGGAGCATGTCTTGATTACCATCTTCAAGATAATCTAGAGGTATAAACTGGATATCAGTGTCAAAATAATGCTCAGTACAGTCCTCAACTAATAAACTGTTTACAGTTACAAGCTTCAGGGTTCTACTTCTTAATTTATGAACATATTATCAGTTATTCTTCTTCTGTAATATCATCTTTAGATCAATAGTGAACTCAAGTTTTAAGATTTTTCACTCCTGAATCCCCAGTGTTAATTACATCTCTTTACAATCCAGAGACCAGAACAAATACAAAGATGCAGCAAATCTCCTGAATGATGCCTTGGCCATCCGTGAAAAGACCTTGGGCAAAGATCATCCAGCGGTTTGTATACATGTGATATCATAATTTTAGGGTTTTTTCACTGAAGTTTTTTTCATTTAATTCTAACATCAAACTCAACGGGAAAGGTTTTAAGACCTGTCTTGTCTTTAAGCAGTACAGGTAGGAGGCCACATTATATTCAGTGCTGTTTCACCATAAATAATTTGCCCATACTTGATTTTGGATTGCCTGGATTTTCTATGGGAAATGAATTTGTGAAGAATGATTTTTACTTGCTTACTCAAATCACTTTATTATACTCAGATTGAAGGGGCACTTCTGATTTGCTTTACTGCTGCTTGTAAATGAAATGTAAATCAAGCTTTTGCAAAATTCATGTGATACTATTGTAGCCTGTGGGATGCTGGACATCTCAAAGTATAGATGTGAGAGGTACCTTTGTAAAAGGAGAACATGTGAAGATGTGTGCACTAAATGACATTTCCACAAAGGAAGCCAAAAGCAAAATTATTTCATAATTTAGGTTTTTCTTTCTTCTCTTGTGTATGTATGCATTTAGTAATTTCTTCACTTGCAAATTTCAAGAGGTATATCCTGTGCATGGAAAATTCGGTAACATCAATGCCTTGCAGATGTGCTCATTTGTCAAGTATTTGTATCAGCAGATTTCAGTGTACTTAATGTTTCTCTGCTGTTGACAGGTGGCAGCAACTCTTAACAATCTTGCAGTACTTTATGGTAAACGGGGAAAGTACAAAGAAGCAGAACCGTTGTGTAAGCGAGCTCTGGAAATCAGAGAAAAGGTATGAGTGGCAAATTCAGAGCCTCTGAAGGCACTTTGTGAAGGAGAAAACAAAGTTAAACGCTTGCTTTTTTATGCTCTGGTTGGGTAGATCTGCCAGATAAACCCCAGAGTTAACAATGCCTCGTAGTTAGGAGTGTCTGAAATTCAAAACAATAGGAAATTCCAGTAGTGCTACGGAATTGCTGGAGCACTCTAGGTATATGCTAAATTTTGTATTTTGTGAGAAACCTTCTTTACCTTTCTCCTTCTCCTTTGATAGCTAAATAGTCTTTGATTTAACAGGAGAATTGAAACATAGCTAAAATTTTGAACTTAATTATCTTCTCTATGTGGATATTTATTTTAGTCCATGAGACTGCATCTTTAGGTTTATGTAATACTCTCTATATAATGTTATTTTGCTACTTACTGTGTTCACCTTATGGATTGTTCTGCATCATTCTCAGTTTGCAATAGAATTGAGTCATTTTGCTTTTGTCATCCTGATGTTGAATTGAGGAGGAATAAAACTAACAGAATGTTTATAAATGATTTATTTCTAAACCCTGGCGTGGTGATTAGAGAATGTTTTAATAACACTGTTTTTCATTTCCAGGTCCTGGGGAAAGATCACCCTGATGTTGCCAAGCAATTAAATAACTTGGCTTTGCTATGCCAGAACCAGGGTAAATACGAGGAGGTTGAATATTACTATCAGAGGGCACTTGAAATCTACCAAACTAAGCTGGGACCAGATGATCCAAACGTTGCAAAAACAAAGAACAATCTGGTAAGCCTTTCCCAAAGTAGGCCTGAGACAAAATTTCTCAGGAATTGAAATGCACTTATATCCACAATGTATTATGTTTCTTATTTATAAAGATAAATAAAGCAGTATGCTGATATCTTTTGGGGGGTGTTTTGTTTTTAGGCATCCTGCTATCTAAAACAGGGCAAGTTTAAGCAAGCGGAGACTTTATACAAAGAGATTCTTACTCGCGCTCATGAACGGGAATTTGGCTCTGTAGATGGTAAGAAACTGAGTCCCTAGATTTGAATTTATGTTTTATTCCTGTAGTTAGGAAATAAAATTTGCAAGAAGTTAATGGTGTCCTGAGTAAAATTGTTGTGTCCTTTAGGTGGACTTAAAAGGTGAACTGATAGATATGTTGGAAGTACATTCATCATAAGAAAGCTTTTAGATACAGCAGCGAACATTTGATTCAAAAACATGAGGTAGTCTTAGTGGGTTTATATTTTATGGATTTTGTTTCTGACATAATTTATCTTACACCCCACTAAACCAAATTCTGGTATTTTTATGGAGGCAGAAAAATGTACGTCACTTTCCAGTCACAGGGAAAAGTCATTGCAGGATTTTTAGTGACATAAATAAAGACATTGTTAATGCAAGCCCTCCATTAACACATTTAAAGAATGTGGAGAATACCTTTAAGTTGGGAGTTGCATTGTACATTGAAGTCATATGCATTTTATAAACAAAAACCCCAGTAAAGAATTTTCATTGCATTCCATGACAGTAGCATATGCACCACTTAGTAGATGCCAAAGTAGTTGTTAGGATAAAAGAAATAAATTCATGTTTGCTAGTGCAGAACTAGACACATGACAAATGGGTGGCAGTATATAGACTTCAAAGCTTCTCAGAAGTAACTGTTTCTAAGTGCAGATAAGGAAAGGAGACAGAATTGTAAAGGAGGTGTGTGTTTTATTCATCTGCTGCTTGTCGTATGGACACTAAGGGTTTTTTGGTGGCAGTAGTATAATTCACTGGTTCACAGCTTCATTTCAGAGTGGTGAAAATCAAACTATCAATACCCTGTAGTTTTGTTCTTCTATAAAATACTTTTCTTGTTTCACCAGATGAAAATAAGCCTATCTGGATGCATGCAGAAGAGAGGGAAGAATGCAAAGTAAGACAATGGTCGTGAATCTCTTTTGGAGATTATACTTGTTTAAGTTACAAATCAGACTTTTTTTTCAACAATACCTTTGTTTTAGGGAAAGCAAAAAGATGGCACATCTTTTGGAGAATATGGTGGCTGGTACAAAGCTTGCAAAGTTGACAGGTGAGTAATTTCTTTACAGGACAAGCAGCTCATTAATACTCAGTGTCTCAGATTAAAGCATTTTTAAAGATGAAACCGAAGCAACTCCTTGGTTAGGACTATAAAAACTAAAGTATTGAAAATTCCAGGCCCAAGTCTGGTTTTCAGGAATATAGCAGTAGTTTTCAAGTCCTGAGGCTGCTTTTACTCGAGGCTGGTTAGACAGATCCAGTGGCATAAAATTGCACCAGTTGTGATCTTGGCAGTCCTTCAGGTGGCAGCATAGGTCACCTTTCCTTCTGTACCACTCCTTGGCACGTCTGCCCTCCCTGCCTCTGCAAGGCCTCTGGAGCAGGCCAAAAATGAGGCTGCAAATAACTGCACCTTTACTTATCTAGCTGGCACAAGAAAACAAAGCTGAACTGGCACAACTAAGCATTATTTGAGTTCCTAAAGCTTCAAGAATACAGGTGTGTGAGTGACAATGTATACTTTAAAGTGAAATAAGAGAAACAAGGGTTAAACTTGGATTATAGTTGGTGAAATTTTGTTTTCTCTAATTTTGTTCCATTACTGCAACTTTTTTAGCATGTAGTATGAAAAAAAACCCTGCAACTAGTACTGCTAGTCAGTGAGGGTCTTTTGTTTATTCAGTATTTGAATGCTCATGTTTAACAAGCATTATAGCCATGTGAAACCTCCATCCTGAGCTCTGTGTGCAATACATTTTGTTAATTTGTTTTTCATGTACTTGTTCATTCTGACATGCATTTTAACATTCTGCATGAGAAAATCCTTTCTCTGTTGTTACTGAAGCAAAACGTCACACAAAATTACTATGACTGAGCTAATTTTGTGCCATTGAAACAAAAAATGTCTTGGTGGAGCGTGAGACTTGTTAATAAAATTTTTTGCTTTTGTTGTTCAAGCATGGTTTAAATGCATAGGAACTGCAAATAGGTGATAAGTAAAAGCTGATGAAAGAAACTGTTAATTATTTTTGTGACTAACATATGGTACAGTAATGGCCTCTATGCATGAATAAGCATATTTTTTGGAAGCTGCATAATTATTCAGTTGGATACACTCATCTAGAGCTAAATTTTCACCTTGAGGTGCAGCTGAGGAGCACAAGGTTTTAGCATTCCAGTTTCAGGGATATTGGCTAGTCACAGGGTGAGATAGTGATACCCTTTGAGAGGGGTTAGCAGGTTATTGTGTATACACAAAGTACAGTATAGTGTATTTCAAGCTAGAATAAATGATTATATAAATGTGATAAACACTATATTAATTTAAACTTTTATTATTGAATTTAGAAGAGTTTACTCTGTGGGTATATATTTTACATGGAGTAATTTTTATTTTCTTTCAACAGTCCAACAGTAACAACTACTTTAAAGAACCTTGGGGCACTTTACAGACGACAGGGCAAATTTGAAGCTGCTGAAACATTAGAAGAGGCAGCAATGAGATCTCGTAAACAGGCAAGTATGAAAATTCACCTTAATGACGTTTCTGCATTGTGATCGTGCAGATTTTCAACTTCATGTATGGAGAATATTGAAACTTTCGGTGCTTGGTCACTTTCTAATTTCAGACTGAGCTGGTGATAATGTGATCTATCCTAACACTTGCAATTTGGTTAATTGTTGGGGCAGTGGCACCATGTAATGGGGACATGATTCAAACTGGGGGTGAAATTATGTGGAAAATGAAAGAGCAGAAAACGTGTTGGCCAGCAGTTCTCATTTGGCTGCTTGTCCTGGGAAACAGACTGTAGCTGGGGGAAATGGAGAGGTTCTGCTGGAAATCTCCTTTGCCAATTGTGCTGTTCTGTTTTTAAAAAGAAGCTGTCAGACTTAAAAATGTTCAGTTTCTGCATACAACTGACTAACTAACAGAAAACCTTTTTACTTTTGTAAATGGGATGGATATTATAATTTCAGTGGGGAATGTGTTAATGTGTTCTCTTTGTGCTCTCAGATCTACTGTTCAAGTAACCCTTTTTCGCTTTTCTTAGATGGTAGAAGAGAGTTTGGGTTTGTTGGGGGTTCTATTGGCTTTTTTTTTCTTTCCCTTTTGGGTAGTTTGCTACAATGTCTTTCGTAAAAGTGTCTAGGCTGGACAAAAAAACGTGGGCTGTCAGTTGGTGTTAAAATGAAAAGCAAAGGAAGAAAATACAATTAAACAGGCAACATGAAAGCTAAATTTTAATTTCATTTTTTTATATTAGAATAAATAAGACTTGTATTTTTTTCTAGAAGCTTGCTGCTGACTCTTTATTTTCAAGGATTCTTCAGAATTTCACTGTGCATCATATACCACCTATACTATGAATCCATACTATGTGGCAGTATACACACCCCTAGATTTAGATTTGTAGAAAACAACGCAGCACTTTAGCACTGCCTTTTTATTCTGAGTCATTCAAGTAATGCTCTTTACTTAGGGAAAAGCAGTTACATGGAAACAAGAACCTGACATCTCCATGCCACTAAAACATCTTTCATTCGTATTCATGCTCTTTTAAGAACTTTTGCATCCTTTATCTTAATGTACTGTATTTGGCTTTATGGATTTGCCACACACATCCTTGCTGCATTTGCTGATTGTGTGTTACTGTAGAAGGTGCAGAATATTTTGTAAAGTATAGGCATTCATCTGGGATCTTTCCCTGTCAGTCAGTAGTGGTTATGATGTGGAGTAGGTTTATTATAAAGAAGACAAAGTTGAAAATAGTATGATTTGAGTTTTGATATTTTCTGGTTTCTGTGTTAAAGATTTTGCCTTTAAAGTGCAGGGTTTTCATAGAACTTTTAAGTTTTCATAGCACTTTTAAGATATATAAAGGATTATTTGATAGTTGATAGGCATGCTTTAACACAAAGTAAATATATTTACCATATATTTAGTATGTTTATTACAAGTTTGTATTTTATGTAATTACTTTCTGAAGAAAAATTATAGTAATGCCAGGTATTCTGTGTCAGTATTTTTAAATAACACAACCTGCTTCTGAGGTATTAGATACTCAGACACCTCTTCAAAGGTGGGTGCAAACTGCATCATTTGGTAGGTGGAGAACTTGAGAATTACACTGATGGTTCATGATCTATAAATTGCTTAAATATTTAGCTGGTTGCCACATTGCTTCAGGTAAGTGACATGAGCACCATGAGAATTAGAAAAGAGATGAGAAAAGAAGAAAAGAATGGCAATTATTTTGTAAATTCAGTGAATTCTCAGGGTGCCAAACTCTGCACTTTATGCTGTGTTGATCCTTGCAATTTAAAAAGGGCAACTCAGCTGCTCTCTGAAAGCAGAATTGGACTGATGGCACTGTGGCTTGGTTTTGCTTCTTACTTGGCACAGTTGTGTGTGAGCTGTAGATTAACAGAGCTTGTAACAAGATAAAGCCTCTTCCCATTCTATCAAATTCTCAGGGTCTTGACAATGTTCACAAACAGAGAGTGGCCGAAGTGCTGAATGACCCTGAGAGCATGGAGAAGCGGCGGAGCAGAGAGAGCCTCAACGTGGATGTGGTAAAGTACGAGAGTGGCCCTGATGGCGGCGAGGAAGTGAGTATGAGCGTAGAGTGGAACGGGGTAAGTACAGTACACAGTTGGAGAGAGTAGCCTAGGAAATCATCACCTAACAACTAGGGCTGTCCACTCACCAGCCTGCTGTGCCTTCAGGAGTTTGCTGCTTGATCTACTTTGTATTTTGTAATTTTGCAGAATCACTTAAGAAATGAAGAATAACATTTTGTCTATCATAATGCTAAAAAACTTGTAATATTTTAAAATTTTAAGGCATCCTTTCTGTTGCTGTCCTGAATGGTGACATTTCTGCAAGAATCTCAAGCAGTTGTATTTAAGGCTAAGTTGTGTAATGCTGATTGAGTGTCCTGGTTGTGGTCTGGTGTACAATTGCTTGTCAGTGGTTTGTTTTTACTGGTAGAAATATTCTGGCAATTAACTCACTTTTGCTTTTTTCCTTTTGGTGCCATATTTGTTTGGAGTTTAAATGTTTATTTAAAAATACTTCATCTGCTGGAACCACAAAGAACATTTGCTATGGAAATATACCGAATGTTAGCAGTTTCAGAGTAAATGAAAATGACCAGTCTAACACTAAAACAATTCTAATCTCCTTATCCAGCTTGCTGGAGGAAGGAACAAAGCTTTTCATGCTGCTCTACAGTCCATTTTAAGAGGCAGTGCTATCACATAACAATGTGATGGTGACTTCATGATTTTCCTGTATTAAAATTTGTTTGAAGCCAGGACTTGTTCCTATTTGCTTCTCATATATTGGCTTCAATGTGTTACACTGATTGTCACAAAGTAAAAACATATACAAAATATATATATATATATATATATATGTAATGGGATTACATGTGCATTTTTCTAACCATTGTTTTCCTTTAATTTGAGGGACAGTGCAAGCGTTCAGTTATTACCTGGCTTATGTAGTTTGCTTCTGTCACCAGCTTTCCCATGCTTTATCCCATTAATGGCAATAGGATACATATTGCACTCTTAACTAACTCCCAGCTGCAGTTTTGCTGAAAATACTCTCTTAGATTACAAAAGTGATGTTGCTTTTGCTGTATGGGAGGGGAAGTAGCCTACTTTGCAATACTGAGTGTTCTGAAGCTTCATTTCTCTTACAAAAGCAATCTTTTTCTCTCTATCTTTCTGTAAGCCACATGAGACAAAGCTCAGCATTTCAAAGAAACCTTGAGAAAACACGTAGTGCTTTAGTCTTAAAGGAGAACGTTCTTTCCATCTTTGCTTTTGTCTCTTTATTACTGTTTTCTTGGCATTGGTGTTCTCAGTGCCAAGACAGTCAATCAGCATCTATTGTGAATTAATACTGCATCATTAATAAAGCCAAAGTCAGGTTGAATAACTCTCTTTTTAATTCTCATTTTGCCCATTCAGCATTAGAACTGTGTACTGTACTCCTCCCTTAATTTTTGCTATACTTTGCATGACTGTATGTTCTAAATGGATTAAACTTTTTTCTGTTATTGACATTAATGCATGCAGGGTTTGGATGGAAAGGGCCTTCTGGGGAAAAGCAGTAGACAGTATTTCTAGGTCAATATTTAAATCAAACTCAGTGATAAGATCTGCTGGTCTGAAAAACTAAATTTTGACATCTCGGGGTAAGCAAACTTCATTTTTAGCGGGCTGAAGTGGCATTGCTTCATTCTCATCTTCTTTATTTCTTTTTTCACTCTCTTAAGAGAAGGTACTTTGTATTACATGTTCTGTGTGAAGTGGGCAACTTTCTCTCCCTCCCCTCTGCAAGTGTTTCTCTGTGATGTTCTTCCCTCTTCTTTATATTGTGTAGTTTTTTTTTACCCTTATGTGTTCCCTCCAGACAAAATACTCTGATTCATAAAGTGTAGTAGAATCTTTTATTTGTGTCTGCAGAGCCTGAAGAGAGGCCTGACTTTTTAATTTAAATTCTTCTGAAGTGGTCAAGCTGACTCTGAGAGAATAGCTGGAGTATGCAAAGGGACAAACTCAACAAAATGCTGTCAGAAGATGTAATTAAGAGCTTTCCATATGTAATGTAATTAATATTAAGCACCATAGGCTTTGATGTAATGTCTTACACTCTTGAAAAAGAACAGAAATATCTATTGAAATAAAACTGCCAGTAACTATTAAAACAGACACACTTAAGTGAGGTATTATAATGCATTCTACATGTCACTTGTAAAGTTAATGACTTAAAGTGAACTGAAGATACTTGAAAATGCAAGGAGATACTTGATCTTAAAAATGTATGGTGGGAAAGCCAAGATTTGGATCCCATACTATACTTTTATATAGAAAATAACTGAGTACCTGTAACTCACATTTTTGTAAACTGATCTTGCAGCTTGCTGCAGGACAAATGAAAATCTTTGTGATATCTTTTCATTACTCTAACCCATATGCTTCAGAGACACAGGGCTTTGGGCATGTAAATCTACTTCCAGGAGTGAAGGGAAAACTATGGATTTCACTACCATACATGAGAGTTACTCTTGTTTAAGTAAGTGCCAGACAGTGAGATGATGTACTAACAAAAAGTACAGGAGATGGTGATGGGGAGGTGTAAGCAGCAGTAATAAGGTGATTCTCATTCTGAATGACATAAAAATTGGCAATTAAACTTCTCCACAAAAACAGCTTGTGAATTTGGCTTTTGTTTTTGGACTCAGGAATGTTTTGGGGTTTTTTTTTAATCCTGAGCTCATGTTTTCGAAGTGTTTTGTTAATAAAGCAGTCAGTGTTTAACTTAGGAGTTTGATATTTTTATTTTAGATTTGAAGTACCCAAAAGCTTGTCTGCTTATTCCTAATTTTCTAGGTAGGTTTACTGTCTAGAATTATACTCTGTACCTACCAAATTTTAGGATCATTTGATGGATCATTTTCACTACTCTAGTATTGCTGATTGCAGACATGTACAGGAATAGTGAGCCTTATCACTAATCCTTCTAGCTAGAATTTAGACTTCAGTTTATTTAATCCTGCAAGGCCGAAGTCTGTCTTTAAGTGTGAACAACACATGCAATTTAGTTTGAAACATAAATACTGAGTTAGATTTAGATCTTCTAATCACTTGGTAGTGAGGCATTTTGCCATTTCCTAGGATAATTTTAATTACTTCATTCCGGTTCATTCCAGTTGTTAGAGGTAAAGGCTCTCAAGACAGGTATCATGAACCTATCATTAATGATCTCTGTACTTGCACAAAGAATGAAGAGTGTGCAAGTTGAATCAGAGTTTATTTTAAAGGTGAATTTTTTTCAGATGCCTCACTGCATTAGGGACAGTAGAGAAAATTCCACTTGGATTAAATATATAGACACAAACACAGACATGTCCTAAAAATACTTGTGAAATTGAATTGATCCATGCCAGTTGGATTCTAGTTCCTTAAGGGAACAAAGAGAATTTTGTCTGGAGGTTAGGTGAAGACCTCTTTCTTCTTGCACTTTTGTTTCAAGGAAAATTTCTGACAGAAGTTAAAGCTGAAATGAATGCACTTTGCTCCATTCTTCCTTTTATTTTTTTTTTTCCTTTTTTTTTTGGTGTGTTAACATCAGCTGAAAAAAACCATCCTTTTTGATGTTCATGTAATGTAATAACAAAGCTATTTCTTGTTAAAAGTGTTTCATATTTTATACAAATTCTAACTTGAATGCACAGCATCAGTCATGCTCATTTGTCAGTCCCATCTCGGTGGTGTTGGTGAAACTGCATGAAGATGTAGGTTCTGGTAATTGCAAGGGCCTGCACTTTGTACTTAAGGGCTGTCCAAATAGTTACTCTGGAAAAAAGCTTTGAACGTGACCTAGAAATACTGTAAACTAACTGTTCAAAATGGAAAACTGTTGAATTTTTCCCAACAGTTTCATTCAGTTTTTCTCTCTCCGTTTCTGACAGGCCTAGATGCCTTTTGTGATTCTTATACTGTCTCCTGCATGACGGGCGTGCACCATCTTCAAGCTTTAACTTCTCTCTTCAGTACTGACTGCTGTGTTTTAGCAAATCCCTTAAGATTCTTGTCAGAGCTACACTTCCCTCTAAACTGGCCATTCCTTCAGTGCTGGTGTCGTTTTTGGTTTTCTATTTCTGTACCTGTGTAGCTTTGCCAGATATGTATCTAGTCATACCAAATGTTATTACAACCATTTGCTGTGTAATACATTAGTAAAAAAAAAAAAAACCAAACAAGTAACAATGACCTTTATAAGTAGCTGTTCACTATGGAATAAAGGTAGTTAAAAGTATCACACAAGGTATTATTGAAATGGCATGATGGTGATCTTTACAGGAGAAAAACCAAACCCGTAAAAATAAAGCATGTTCTCCAAGTGCTTTAAAATGTATTTAGAGACCTATTATATGGTTAACATCAATATGGAACTCTGGATGTCTTCACTTACAATTATTCTAAAGTAGCATTGCTGTTTAGTCTACATGTGAGATTTTGGCAATTATGCTTTTCTCTACTAATCTTGGTGTTCAGTGATTTGTGTATTTGTCTTTCTAACTTCTAATAAACTCACTCCAACTCAGGTGTCTGTCTTTGCTTAGTAGTGCTTTTTTCTTTTTCAACTCTTCTTTCATAATCACATAGGTTTTCTGTGGAGTAGGAAGTGGTCACTTCTAATCTTACTAAACTGTTGGGGTTTTGTAAGAGTAAAACATTTTAAAATAGAATTGTGGTCACTCTTGCGAGTTTCTCTGGGTCAGCACAGCAGTGTAAAACATGAATGCAATATATGAAAAATTAATTTCATTGTGGTTTATGTTTTCTTTGGTAAAAGTTAAAAAAGAAGCACAGGACTTTGACCATAAGTATTTCTGATTAGAAACACTTTTGTTTAGGGATTTTAGGGTTAATTAAGCATGTTTGCAAGTAATGTAGATATTTATTAAGAACAAAACATGTTTTTTTCATAGACTGATGGAATGCTTCTGCTAGGGGCTTGTACACTGTTAACCACGGTGTGCTCATATGAAATGGTGGTGGTGAATTGTTGGACTACTGTGGTGGGGTGTTATTAATGATGAATTGTGGCTTGAGCATGTCTTCATGTTTAGAAATCTTTGTCATACTGTGGAAGGAACTCTTTTGCTTTGGTAAAGTTGTGGCTATATGGTATTACATGTTTAGGTAAATGTACATAGTATGAGTATATATTAATATCAATTAAAAAGTAATAGTTCATGACTGAAATGTTTTGCAGCCAGGCTTGTGGGAGGGCAGCAGGCTCTTGCGGTTTCACATGTATTCAATTTCTTTCAGGATGGCACTGGATCTCTAAAGCGCAGTGGTTCCTTTAGCAAGCTCCGAGCGTCCCTTAGGCGCAGCAGTGAGAAGCTGGTTAGGAAGCTGAAGGGAGGAAATTCCCGGGACAGTGAACCAAAGAACCCAGGGTAATTCATTATCTGTTCTTAGCTGTGCTGGTGTCCCTTGGTCTGTGCCCCGCTGTAGCCTAGGGCAGTTCCTAGGGCAGTGTTCCCTTCCCTGCTTAGCTAAGTGCATCTCATACACAGCTATATCTTAAAGAGAAATAAAATAGAAATAACTTCTTAAACTTCCGTTGTAGGTTCTGTAGCATCAGAGGATTTATATTTGCTTGTAAGAATTAACTCTGTTTTAAATTTTTTTTCTTTTTGCTGCTTTACTTACTTGAAGATTAGAAAAGCTTCATAGAACTGCTGATAAATGCTAGTTACATGCTAAACTATTCTTTTCACACAACAGTGGAGAATAATAAATGCTACTGATTTTTATAGTAGAAGCCTGAGTACAATAAACCCACAACTAACATTCTTCATATAGCTTAGTATCTTGATATATTCTTGATATAGCTTTATATGTTGCTGTGAGCATAAAGAGAATTTCCAACTGAAGCCACCCTTGGTTTCTATCTTTGGCAAACTCAGATGTCAGAGACCGGAGGAGAATGTTGAAAAACTTGAGCTGAGGTGTGCATCTTACTAACATTTTGGTCCCAGTGAAGTCTGGTAAAAATCCACATTTACTGAGTCTGTTCACTCTTCCCAGCTTACCATATGATGATGGATTTGAGTGTATGTAATATTTCTTTTAAATCCATAAAATCATTCATCACTTACTGGCTGCTGCAGAGTTGAAATAATGAAATGTTAAAATGCACCTACTGCTTTTCATAGTGACACTTCCAGGTGTTCCCTTCATCCTCAGCACAATTGCAGTTTTACAGGGCTTTTTGTTCTTGTGAAAAACTAGAACTCATTTAATTGACAGGCAACTGAGAATGTGAACTTGTGCTTTAAAACAGTCATCTTGGAGAACCTGGGGTAGCTTCTGATGGAGCAACTGAATCTGAGTAATATAGTGGATGATGATACTTGAGACAGTGACCTGGAGGCAGGGTCTCCCTGTGTTTCTGGAAGTGCTCCAGTGAAGTTTTTATCTTATTGTTTTTATGGCTGTACAACATTAAGTACTGCAGCAGTACATGTAGAATTAGCTTCTTTGCATATCTGTTTCAAATTCAGCCTGATGTGAATTTTAAAGTTGTTACTTAAAATTTCTCTGCTAGACACTTTATGTTGAAGGCAATGAATAGACTAGAAAGTCAAAAGTCCTTTGCATTTATTTATCCGTCATAAACAACTATCTCTGAGATAGAGTTTGGGAATAAACTATGGAAAGCACATTATTGGAAGAGGGAAATGTGTAAATGTAAAATGCTTTTGGGAAAACAAAGGCAAGCCAAAATAGAATAAAAGAGAGAATTCCTTCTTTTTCTTCAGTATTAGTTTTATACTGGTTTATGTTGTTTTTCTGTTTCTATTCTGTTCTGTCCAGAGTTCATATATCACAGTTCAGGTATATTGTTTCATGAATACATACATTTATTCATAGCTGATTTTGCATTTTCTCCTCATTTTTGTGAGATGTGGAAAGGCTTTCAGTTTCACAAAAGCCGGAAGGTTCATTCCCTATTCTCTGTAGTATTTATAGCTAACTCTTTCTGCAGGTAAAGTAACTCCACATTTATAGGTGTAGAAAATGATACTTGCATATAACTGAAGATATTTGGCTTTGCAGTACCTGTGAGAACTCACCTGCTTGTTACTGTCTCCACTTGAGTTGTGTTACCTGACCAGAGTTCTCTGCCCATGTTAACATGAATTACACAGGGGGGTCCGTAGAACCAGATGAGATTGCCTCAGATGAAGGCATCCATGTGAAACAAAATGGAAAGCAAAGCAGTATCTTCCTTGCTTTCCCTTTCTGACAAAATCATCTTGTTTTTAGATGTCACCATAGTTCTCAAGGAATAATTTATTCTTAAAACTTGCAATAAGTGTATTACATTGATGGGCTTTTATGTAGATAGGCACTTTCAATGTATAGGACAAAAATACTATAATTCCTATTCTTGCAATAAATAAAGTTTTAAAATCCTGATTTATATTAGGTGGTTTTAATAATAAATGCAGAGATTTCTGGTATTAAACACTAGCTTTGTAGGTCATGAAGCATAGGTTACATACTGATATTCCAAGAAATCATTTTGATTTCATTTTATGAAGAAACTTTAGTGAATAGAATTGATTTTTTTTTTCTTCCTCTGAGTGTAACAAAAGGCAATATTCAGTTGTTACCATGCAGACCTTTGGTTTTAGTGTGTTTGATAGCTGAATATTTCAGTACAGACATAGCAGACATATAAAGCTTCCTTGCTGTGAAGGAAGCAGCCACTTTAGGTAGAAGACTTCTGTTCCTCCCTCCTTAACAGTGCATCCCTACCTGTGTCTCAAGGAAGGCTTCACTCTGAACTTGATTTACACCTCTTGTTTATACTCTGCTTCTCTAAATAGGATTTAACAGTGCTAGTGTGAGCACTGAGTGAGAAATACTTGAATAACAATATACTCACAGGATGAAGGAAGGACTAAGTGTCCATGTTGTTGCTTGATACAGAAGGTTGAAGAGAATAAAATGGAAAACTCATCAGGGAAATTGTTTCTTTACAATCCTGAAAAGGCCTTTTTGACAAATAACAAGTATCTTAAAACTGATGTTTGAAACATGCAATACCTGAAGCAAGGTATCAGTTCTTTATCATATTTCAGAATTAGTTCTGTAGTAATTTACCTTTCATTAATTAGTGTTCTTTTTTGCTTCACTTCAAAAATATTGACCATACAGCAGAACAGTTAAGATTTCTAATCTAAAAGAGAAAAAACAAGCTTTCATTATTGCTATTATTTACTCACCAAAAAATACCTGCATATTCTTTGTGGAGTCATGTTTGTAACATGGAGGGAGCTAAAAGTGCATTTGCCAGACTAAAGTTCTTAAAAATGTCGATTTGAACAAACCCAAACAAATAAAAGACCAACCCACAAACAAAGTAGTACCTCAGGTATGAGTAATCTTTTTTTAACTGGCACTTTAGCAAGAACCTAAAATATGCGTGTGAACTTGCACTGATGGATTTTCTGTTTCCTTGGAATGTTTTCCATAAACCTTTATGCTCTTTTGGAGAGTTTTCTGTAACATTTTGTTTGTTTTACAGATTAACTTCCTTTGGCTTTAATATATAACCCTTGTTGTACATGTTTCCTTGAATAAATGAGAGGTGTACACCATGCATGAGTCCTCACTTCGTTGTTGCTAACACTAATATTTTAAATTGTGTGCTTCTGGCTTTGGAAACACCCAGATGTAGTGCTGGGGAGAACCAGCCAGGCTGTGTTGTGTGGCAGCTATGTTTTGGTTCATTGTCCTGCTAAGCTTTTGCTTTACCAAAGCATTTAAAATTTGTGCTTTGACTGTTAGCAGTGTTGCTTCAGTAGAAAGAAAATTCGGTTCATATCTAAAGTAATCAGTATGGATAAACCTTTCCATTGGAAAGTTTGCTTTAGCCAGTTGTCCCAAGCTGCAGGGAGCACTGCAGGGTTAGGGCTTGTTGAATTGGGATCAGTTCATCAAATGTGTATTCAGAGCCCTCATTTAGTTCTGAAATAGTTAAACAGCTCATGAAAAACCAAAGCAAATGCAGACTATTCTGAGGAATGGACAGGCACTGGTGTAAAGCACATCAGACATTCCATGATAGGAATCTTAGGACTGACTTGAATTTCATGACGTGCATTTGAAAATATTTTTTGCTAAATTTTTTGTATAATTGAGAAATGCAGGTAAATTATTCATCCTTGTTTCAAACAGCAGCAGGAGATCTTGCAGTTAATGCAGTGATATTTTGACTGTCAGTAGCTCCTGGGTAGGTGATTAATTTTTTCCCCTTTTCCATTGCTTTCCATACCATATTCCAGGGAGCTTGATACCACTGCTTGGAGTGTTGTAAAGCCAAAAGCACAACCAAAGTTAACAGCAGCAACCATCTTATTTCCTTTCACTTTGAAATACTTAAAAAAAACATTTGAAAATGCTTTTAAAAATTTATTATGAAGATTTAAGTAAATGAGGCAGAAAGTACCAAACTAACTTTTGTTGTAGCTTTTTCAAGGTAAATGCTGCCAACACAACAAACTTGTGTTTCAAATGTTTTTTCCTAAACTGTTTGAACGTTTTGACGCTTTTGTAAGAAGCCACACAAAATTAAAACTGATAATTAGTAATTAAGACTCAATATAAGTCACTGTATTAATTTGATGCACTTTAAAAATTGAGATTTTGAGATAAATCAGTTGCCTGAAATGTTTAAGATCCAAGGAGCTTGTAATTTTGTTTTTTTTTAATATGTAGTTAGAAGTAAGTACAAACATATTTGAACTTCTGTAGTTGTTTCCTTAAAGGCTGTCCCTCAGATCAGTTTTGGGGCATTGTTCCCACTCCCTTCACTGTGCATTGCTTGTTGTTGTGCTTGTGTTTTTAGAGCTGTAGTTTTCAGCCATTCTGATCAGTTTATCCTTGCATGTTCACTGTCCTGGTTGCAGCATGAAGCGTGCCAGTTCTCTGAATGTTCTTAACATGGGTGGCAAGGCTACTGAAGATCATTTTCAAGTAAGAAACCCTACAATACTCTTACAAAAATAAACACTGCTAGTAGGGTTTAGGACAAAAAAGTGTGATAAATAATAAACCAACAGCTTCACAGTGATTGTGAGATCCTACTTCAGTAAGATTTTTTGAAGGCTGTGCTTAAGGCATCATTCTCTGGCACTTTTGTGAATTATGATTAATTTTAAGAAAGGGTTCAAGACCAGCCAGGAAAGAACATTAGGTTTTATGATACCAAGCAGTCTCTGGCTTTGGACTTCTATTACAATGGATATAAAACTTAGGAAATTTCACATTCTTGTAAAAGCAACTTAAAAATGCAAGAACTGTTAAAGTCCAATATTTTTTTACTTCAGGCCCTTTATTGCAAAGAGCCCTGTCATTGTAATTGTTGCCATTGTTTTTGAGGTGGCACAGGAGCAGTCTCAATAGTTTGTCTAATCTTTGTTGTGCTTCTGCTAATAGAAAACCTTATTTTGCTTAACTGTTCACGATGTGCCCAAGTGCTACTCCCCATTGCCTGTTTTTACCTAACAATCACTGTTTAAATTGTCCAGTGAGTGAGCAATGTTCTTCTAAACACTGCTGTGTGTTTTACTAACACAGTAACTGCTACTAATTTTAGGAAGATAAAATTGCTTCTGTACTAACAAAACTGTAGGTGAGGAACTTCATCACCGTGTGTCCTAAAGTAGCAGGAAAACCCCAGCTGTGCCTCTTGTACTCCCCAGTGGTGTAAAGGTATTGGAATTGTATGGTCCCTAAAGAATGTGCTGCAGAGTTCCCTGTAGTTGGAAGTGTAAACAAAACTTTGCTCAGGGTGAGGCTCAGCCAAAACAAATCCAGGGTAAAGCACAGTTCTCTGCAGCAGCAGTGCCAAGGGTGTCCAAGAGCCGTGTCCCAGGTGCCCCTGACTGATGGATCCTCCGTGTGTGTGAGGAGAGGCTTTTTATTGGTGTCTACACACAAGAGTAAAATCAGTTCTTTCTTCTTGTGAACTTCTCTACTTCCTCCACTGTAGACACCCATGGCAGTTCCCATAAATGGGCTCTTGCATTTCTGGGAAGGCTTAGGTTGGATTGTAAGGGTGTGTATACTTTATAATATTGCTAGTTAAAAATTGGGGAAAAAGATGTTTATTGGACTCGAGAAAGCATCCCTCTATCCAGCATGAATGGTTCTCAGTATTCCTTATGTTTGTTCCCGTTTGTTAAAACTAGGA
Source organism: Sialia sialis (assembly GCA_009812075.1). Taxonomy (NCBI): domain Eukaryota; kingdom Metazoa; phylum Chordata; class Aves; order Passeriformes; family Turdidae; genus Sialia; species Sialia sialis. The sequence continues at coordinate 4,868,954 of VRYO01002775.1, read as the reverse complement.
CTTTATTTGCTTGAACTATCTGGACATCTGCTTAATTTCTTTGTTTTTTTTCCCCTTCACACAGGAACGAAATAATTGTCTGACAGACTCGCGAGCTCTGAGTGTCAGTCATTCTGATCTGGCGCATTGAGATTTGGGACAGAAGCTAGCTAATATTCCTGTGTGAATAAAGAAGCACTGAGACCTTCAAAGCTTTGGTTCCTCATCCTTGTCTATAGGAACACCTAGTTTGTAGATGTTGTTGGTTTTTTTCCAATGGACTGCTGTTTTTTTAAATAGGGACAATTTTAAACACAGCATTAGTGTTTTCTTCTAAGGGAAAACTATAGATACGTATTGCTCATTGCACTGCTCCCATTCATGCTACTTACATAAATTTCTTTAATAGATCTGACTATTACAGCAGCCAAAAATAACGCAAAAATACAAATACATTCAAAGCATACCAAAATGCAGTGGTGTTGGAAAATGTAAGCAAAATTAAATGTGTGGCAGTCAATACATACAGTGCTGGAATGAGAAGTGATAAATTTATGTGCATTACTGTAGAAATTCCAGTTGAACATTCTGTAGTGGTGGGGTTTGCCCTTGCACTACTGATTCTTGTAGTGGTAGAAGCCTTGGCTAGCAAAACAGCAACTAGACATGACTGACTTGACCACTAGACTGAACTAATAAATCTTACAGAAGTGTTGGCTGGGGGTAAGCTACATTAAGATAGAATGCATAGCAACACCTGTGACCATAACTTTTGATATTTGTAAGTCTTAGGGCACAATAGTCAATGCATATAGGATGGTTTGTGTACATCAGGAGAAATGGAAAAAAACCTTTACTTTGTGTGATTGAAGAATATTCAAATTTTGGACTGCAACTGTCCCAGAGCAGCTGCTGCTGCTCTCAGGGAAACATCGAGCCTCAGGTTGACTTTCTCGCTTGTCCACTGGAATTCACAATCCCATTCTCTGCTTACTGAAAGTGCCCAACGTTTCCTTATGCTGATCCCAAATCCTGCCTTTCTCCACACCAGCTGGTGACAGCAGAAGCAGGCACTGCACGCTGGGATGTCACACTGTGGGGGTGGCTGCTCTGCAAGGACCACTCCATGCTAAGGGCCCCTGTGGAAGCACTCGATGGCTGTAAGTGACCTGTGTGACCACATATTCATGGTAAATCCACTTAGGTTAATATATATATGCTGTCTGTATACAGGACTGCTGCTGGAACAAAGTATGTATGTTTTAAGGATTTTATAGACATTAGGGTTTCTTTTTGCTTTTCTGTAAAGCTTGTAATTTTGTTCATCTTTTGTAAAAATTCCTATTCGTGTGAAGTTGGATGAGAAAGTAAAAAAAAAAAAAGCAGTGTGTGTACAAATATATTTGTGGTCATAGTTGTGAGTTGGAAAATGTTGAACAAAATTAACTTTGGGAAAAGCTGGAAAATTCATTCGAGGTCAGCACCAACTGAAGGAAGTAAAATATAGGAACATAAGCAAGTTTTAGTATTTGAACAGGCTGTGAAAAGTTATTAGAATTAGTACTTAGTAGGAATTTTTGACTGGGTTTGCACCTGGTTTTAAGTTGGTTACAGTAACTGATGCAAAAGTTGTCTGTGTAATGCACTTAACAATGTTTACCAGGAGGTACCATCTGAGCATCTCTGCAGAGGAAGCTGCATGTGGTGCACCTGCTTTAGAGACAGTGTAGGAATGGTGAGAGACGATGCTGCTAATAATTATGTAGAAGTTTTAGCACATAGTGCAATTCATTAATGAACTTGAGCAGGAACAGGTTGTTGCTCGGTTATCTTAACAATAGATACTCATATAATGTTGACTCTTGAGTTTTAATCTTTTTATTAAGAGCTTTTTATATTAAAAAATATGTAATATATATACTTTTTTTTCCCTCCTAAAGTAAAACGTGTTCTGTGCCCCCACTGGTGAACTGGGCTCTCTGCACAAAGGCAGACTGAGCTGGCTTTGCTAAAAGAGCTGTGTCAGGCTGCCAGCTGTGCCCTTGTCCAGCCCCTGCTCCACTTGGAGTCTGGCTTCCAGAAAACCCCCACAGAACTATTCGGACACAAAACTGTTTCAGTAATGAGGAATTACTTAAACTGAAGGATGTGATTCCCACAGTCATGTTTCAACATTGAAGCAAAATGATATTTTGCAACCTCTCAAACTTCCAGCCCAGTGTAAATAAGCAATAAATTGTTACCATGCCAAATGACAATGTACAGTCAGTTTCAAAGTGCAGGACTGTGGTATGTTGATGGTGATAGGAACCTTTCTTGGTCAAGATCTTGCTGGTGGTGGCATTACTAATACTGTGCTTTTAAATGTTTTAATCTTTTATATAGTATTTTGAAGTGTGATGGAAAGTTAAGTTGTTAAGTTAATGCATATTAAACAACTCTTATATTTAAAAGGTTCATTTTTTTGACTGAGAAGAAACAAATTTCAAGACTTCTTTAATCCATAAATCCTTGAGAATAGTAGTCAAGTCCTTACTCTTAGGATCCAGTGAGCTGTTAGCAGTTTGAGAACTTCTAAAAACCAAAAACCAAATTAAGTCAACCTTCCCTGTGCCTGACCATGTCAGGACATGGTTTGTGTGCATTTATATTTCAGATGGGCTTCTCAGTTCACTTTTACACAAGATTTTCTTTCTGGATTTCCTTTTTTAAGGTTCCAGTTATAGCTATGTCTGCATAAAGAATATATCCAGAATATCCAGTTGTTGGGTGTCTTCAGCACCAAACTAAATCAACAGCTCTGATGAAACACGAAGCTGGAAAAGTTTTCTTTTCAAAACTTACAGACATCTTGTTAGGAAAACTGTAATCTTGGTAGTGCAGTTTTTCATCTGGCATTTTTGTCCTTGACTAAAATTTTAAGAGTGAACTTGAATAAAAACATAACAAGGACTCTATTTTAGGCCTCAGATCTCCCACAAGCAATGGTGAGTCTGGGTGTACAGCAGGATGTGGGATGAATGGTACATGGAATTGTTACTGATAGAAAGGTGCCTGTTGCCCTTCTGTCTCTGGTTATTGGCAATATTGGGTTTTAAGTTTAAATCTTACTAAATACAGTCTTGTAAAATGCAATTGTTTCGTTATTTCCTCCTTTTCTGGAGGAGTAACTGACGTGTTGCTGTAGTGTGTCTGCACTTACACAATGCAAAAAGAGTCAGTTATCTACAGTTTGTACTTTTTCTTACGGTAAATGACACCTTCATACCCCAAGCATTCCTGAATTACAGTAAATTAAAATGGTTTTGAGCTTCACAAGTATTTGTACTTAAATTGTATCATTTGAATCCAGAGATTTTGCAAATGGTGTGGTTCTGTTGTAAATATCTAGTAAAAGGTGTGTGCAGTGCTGCCTTGACAGTGTGTTTACAGTAGTTAATGAGTTTAAGTTACTTTGGTTTTTGTTATGCAGGTCACATGTTGTGTCTGAAGGCTGCTAAGAGTGGCATTTTTGGTCATAAGTCTGTACTGAGAGAATAAATGTTAACAGATGTGATGCTGAGAAGTTTACTTTCATTGTCATCGATTTACAGAAGTACACGGGGTTGTGTGTGTGTAAATATTTAGAATTGAGGAATATCTCAAATATCTACCTTGGATTATTTTTTCCCCCTAAAACCATTCACAGTTGTGCCAGAACACTGAATAGTTAAGTTTAGTTGTTTAAAAACCTGAAATAACAAAGCAAGAAGCCAAACAGAGTGCGGGGGTCTGGTAGAGTTCCAAAGCTGGGAGGGTGCTTGTGCTCACAGTGAAATTGCAACACTTGGTTACATCTGCTTGTAAATGAGAAATATATAGGGAACCATAGTTTCTCAAGTGTCATTTAACATTTCTTTTCAAAGTGTAGAAGAATATTTAATTAGTCTTGCAGGATAAAGACTTAATACATTTTAGACTGTAAATCTTTGTAAAAACTATTTCATTTTTTTTTTGCTTGTATAGAATACAAATCTCAGTTGTGAAACCCAAAGATGAATAAAGCTCTATAAAGGGAAGGTTCTTAAATTGCATTTATTAAAACTTAAGCACATTTCAACACTTTTGACACAAGGCTTCAATAGGCAGGTGCTGCGAGGGTTTGCAGCCCCACTTGGGTCAGACAGACGTCCTGGGCTGTGCCTGGGGAGGGACTGAGGGATGGGGCAGGAACTGGAGTGACTGAGTGTTGGCTGAGCCTCAGTGGGGCTCAGCTGGATTTGAGATCTCAGGGTTTGTGTGTGCTCATGAGCCAGGAGACAAACTGTAATGTACTCTGACTCAGCTGGAGAGAAATAACCAACAAAACAACAGGCTAATGACAGAACACTTGAGCAGGTAAAATGTTACTTCTGTTACTTCAGTAAAAGTGTTTTTCACCTAGTAAACTGGGACTTTGATTACAGATTTTGATTACAGATTCATCTGTGACGTAACACTTCGGGGCCATTCCTGCAAGCAGTCAAGTTGCAAAAGAGAGTGATCAAAATATTACAGACTGAGCCTTCAGAGGTTTCACAGTGTTCCAGGCATGGCCCACAGTGAGGCAAACTCCTGGGATTGGAGCCCAGGATTTGATGAGACTCTTCTGTAAATGAATTTCCAGGTGGGGTTTGATGACTCCCATTAATCAGCTACATCCCTCTGTGGCTGCTTTTCCCTGTCAGCACAATAGGATGAACATTACCCTGGCTGCAGTTCCAGCTCAGATACACAGGGCAGGAATAGAAGAGAACTGGAGCGTTACTTGGCCTGTGTTAGCTGATCTTTTTTGAAGTTGTTAGAGAGGAGGCATGGAAGGTAAGGGTTTGAAGAAGGAGGTGGCCCTGTCTCTGAGCTGTAGTATTCTCACTTTTTCCTTAGAGTTCACAAAGGCTTCTAAGCTTCATGGTTGGATTTTATTATAAAACACTGTGCAGTCATTTCCAAATACAGAGAATTAAGACATTTTAGAAAAATGATTTAGACACAACTTGTGCTCTTTGCACAAGGGTCCCTGAGACATCAGACGGGGTTGCAGAAGGCACTGAAAGCAGCTCATCTGTTCTGCTTGCTTATGGTCTCCTTTCAGCTCCAAACTGTGCCTGTTCTCCCCTGGAACTTCCTGAGGCAGTCACACAGGGTCTCTTTTCCATGAGTCATATTCAGTTGTCCCTTGAGAAATCTGCCATAGTTCCAGCTGATGCAGTTCATAGCCAGCCAAAAGTTTCCCTTTCAGCTACCCAGCTGCATCCTTCCACGTTAAAAGATGGATGAATGTCCTGAAGGAGTGTGACTGGGGAAAGGCAGAGCAAACAGCTGCTTCACCAACACAGGGTTTCTTGGCCAAAGACAGACCTGAGCACTGTCACTCCACAAAAACATGGAGTTCTTGTCTGGGCCAGCAGCAGGAGGAGGGGAAACACAAGAGCTTGGTGAGTGTGATACACTGATGGGACCAGGCACACACAGAACTGAGGCCTTTGGACAGTGCAACTTCACCTGGCTTGCTTTCACACAGAACAGAGCAATGGAAAAATTCAGCCCTAGGAAGAGTGGATGTCATGGCACTGGTCTGAGGACAGCAGAAAAATGTGACAAGTAGAAAACACACGTGAAGTTCTAACGAACAAAAACCACCTGACAAGAGCAATCACATCTGAATGGATGAAAAGAGCTGAAGGTGTCCTTCAGGATCATGGCTGAGATGAGAGCCCAGCAGCAGGGACACGGGACATCAGAAGCAGCAATTCTAGAAGCCCATGAAGAATGCTGATCCAGCAAAACAGAGAGCAGGGCAGAGATCAGAAGAACACAGAAATCTTGCCCTGGGGCTACACAGCTTCAGCAGCGGGCAAAGAGAACGAGGGGATAGGGGATGTGGTTTGCTGTCCTTCAGATGAAAAAGGCTGAAGAGCGTTTGCTATGAAGGGAAGGGACTGGAAAGCAAGTAAAGAGTAAAAAATGAACCATTAAAATGCTTTTTTCAAGTGCTATAAAGCCAGATATCCTCATCTAGTACAAAGGCAGTGCAATTTTAATTCTTATAGTAAGATGTTAAAATCAAATACCTTTATGGTACTTTTTTCTTTAAAATTTTAATAACAACTGGTTTTAAAATAGGACAGCTGCTTTGTGACAAAGAATGGCTATCCTTAATTGGCAGCATGAGACCCAGAACCAGCAGCAGGCACCATCAACTGGTTGAATTTCAAGCCCTGTTGGTTCTGGAAACAGAGGGCACTAAACTATAGTAAATGCTGTTTCTAGATGAGTATGCTATTAAAATAAAATTAGACATCAGGTCTCCCCCTGATGTTACAATCATGGGGATTGTAACATCCCACTCCACTGGGCAGCCTCCACCTGCCTGCAGCTTCCCTCTCTTTCAGAACCCTCAGGACACTCCTCTCACAAGGAAAATCTGAATATCCAAGTGTAAAAAGATGATATTTCACAATGTAGACAAAGCTAAATGTAGTCATACCGTTGTTCAAATACTTCACCATCAACTTCTCTGATCTAGGCAGAACTGCCTTTCCCTGGTAATTCTTCATGAAGCAAAGTTCTGGTATATTTTTGGAGCAAGTTCTTTGCTATGCAAAAGGGTTATTTTACTCCTTTTACACCTTCCAGCTGTACTGTGTAGTAGCAAAAGGATGGAGGGAGATGAGGAGCAAAAACTACACTTAAAGTCCTCATGCTTCCAGCACAGTGTGATGCTGCTCCAGGTGAGGGCAGTGGTGTCCGGCTGACCATCAGTCTCATCAGCAGCTGGTTGGACCAGGTTATTCCAAGTGCTGGAGTGACTTTGCTGCCCATTATCCTATAAAGAAAGTATTGCACATTTCTGCATGAATGGATTTCATATGAAATGCCTTCTGTTCTAACAAAACTTCACTAGAAGACTTAATTTACTGTTTTTTCTCTAATGTATATTGAAAACTACAGGTCTTTGAAGACAGGTGACAGGGTTTAGTCACAAAATTTAGGTTCTCCCTGTGGCAAGGAAACAGCTGCAGAAGTGCTTCTGTACAGCTGTCATTCTTTCATCTACAGCCAGGGGGAATACCTACCTCTGTCTGGACAGGCTTCTCTTGCAACAGGAAAACCACAGAGAAAAATGGATGAACTTTTAATATTTGAAGTGTGTAACTGTTAGCCTTGGATTCTGTTTTCAGGTATATTTAGAAATGTTGGGTAAACAGAACACTGTGTATGTATCACGTTCAACCCAATGTTTAAAACCATTTTTTTCCACAGGAAAAGATGCAACATCTCCAGTAAAAGAACTATAAGATAACCAGCCAAAAAATAATAATTGAACCTTATCCTTTTTCTGTGTCAGGTTCAGAATCTGAAGGACACAGTGAACTTCTCACAAACACCCATTTATGTAGCACCCAGCTCACGCAGTAAATCAAGGTTAGAGTTAGGATTCAAACAACAAATTTGTACATTTCAATCCTGTTAATACCTTTGTGTCAAAAGTTACTATTTTGGGTTTTTCTTAGCTCACTAACAAAGCCAGCTGCTTGGGTTTGGTTGCTGTATTTTTTAAGCAGACTGAAGGTCCACAGAGACAGGATGGAAAAATTCTCTCTGTAAACAGGTACTCAAGCCATTAACCCCAGGGACTTTTTCCTGCTAACTTGTGATTAGGGATTACAGTGTAAATGTATATGACATTTCTTTCCCTTCACAGCTAAGATAATGCTGATCTACAGCAAATCCATCATTGCTGGGTAAATCTCCACTGCTCCTCACATGATCTTGTAGCTTACCCTGGAGTGACAGTGGTTCAGAGCTGCTGTGTTTGACATTGTCACGCTGTGTGGATGACTCACCTACAACTGCACTGAGCAGCTTCTGACTCGCTCACTGCATCCGTCACCTGAAGCACAAAAACAAAGTCTGCAGCTGACCTGGGCTTCTGCGTTTGTATTTAGCAAAGCAGGAGGGCAGGGAAGGGAACCAAGGCAAGAAAATCCAAGTTATCAGAGCGTATATTAAGCCAAGTAAGAAAACACTCATTCTTTCACAGCAAACTAAAATGGATTTGGGAATTACAAGCAAATTACAGTGTTAAAACTAATTAGCAAGCTACAGCTTACATTAATTAAACTACTTCTAGATGCTTTATTTGTTAAAAAAAAATACAAACCCACAAAAAAACTCCCCACATTCACAAAACTGTATAGCACTCTAGTGCTGTAGCTGGAGATAAAAAGTACAAAAGCCCAGATCTCCCAAAAGTACTCTGTTATCAATGATTTCACTACCTTTGAAGCTTCTCAGTGGCCTTCCTGCACATCAACTTACCCCTTCCCAAGGCCACATTTGGAGAGTGAATGCTTCACCTCTGGCATTCAGACACCTTCAGTTTGTGACTGGAGTTAAGAACAGTGTCTTGCCTTGTTTTCTCAAAAGAATAGTCTTTGTGACCTGTATCACTGTGGTCTTGTTTTGGTCCAACTCAAATCAGTGCATGCACTTCAGTGTTTCAGTAATCTCAGCATTTACACAAAAATGCAGGAAAGTCCCTGGTGCTTCACTGTCTCCTGGAATATAATTGTGCCTGCAGAGCTCCCAGGGCAATCCTGCTGGCAATGGCATTTGAAGCCAGTGATAAGAAAGAACTCAGTTATTTTGCTTGGATGCTCTGTGCAGTTGCTATACATGCCTATTTCTGTTAGCTTTAGTGGACAACTTCTGAGAACATTAACAGCCTGTAAAAGCTTTGAGTAGTTAACATTTACTGAAGTACATCAGTTTAAGGAAGCTTCAGTTTCCATCAGTCAGCTGACAGTGATAAATACACCACCATGAAATCTGCATTTACACAGATTGCTCCATCACCCTCCAGCCATTTATTAAACAGCCCCTATAGAGCAAGAAGCAATTTGACACCATACCTGGTTAATGCACATGATGGGAGTCCTGAACCTGGTGCTCAGGCTGTGGAGCTGTGCCCCAAAGGTCTGCAAGTAGCGAGCCTTCAGCGCAGAGTCGCCAGGGCCGAACTCGCAGCGGAACAGGGCGGCGATGGAGTCGATGACCACGAGCCGCACCATGCCCCGAGCCAGCAGCAGGGACAGCCTCCTCGTGATGCACTGCTGGAAGGTGTCCTGCCACACACACACACGGTGACACAGGGCAAAGAACGCTGCTGGGACAGCAAGACACTGAACCACAGCAATCGCCACTGCAGCACGAGCTCAGGGAGTTTCAAATCGTGAAGGCAGCTGGTGGATCTGTAAGTCTCACCAGTAACACATCTGATGGTTTTACTGAGGAGAAAACTCATGAGACAAAACTGCAACCTGCATTTACCTGCAGCTCTGACTTTACTGATACTTTAAAACCTCAAGGGTGTAGTACTACACTCTTAAACTGTTCCTGTTTTCATAAAGTAATATAATGTTAAAGGGTTGGAATGGACCTTAAAAATCATCCAGCCCCAACCCCCTTGCCATGGGCAGGAACACATCCCACCAGACCAGGTTGCTCAGAGCCACATCCAGCCTGGCCTTAAACACTGCCAGGAATGGGGCATCCACAGGTTCTCTGAGCAACCTCTTCCAGTATCTCAGCACCCTCACAGTAAAGAATTTCTTCCAAATATCTAAATTTCCCTTTATCTAAATTTCCCTTCTCAATTTGTATCCCTGCTATCTACATTTCCTGACATTTCCCTCTCCAGCTTCCCTGCAGCCCCTTCAGACACTGGAAGGCTCCTATGAGGTCCCCAACCTCTTCTCCAGGCTGAACAGCCCCAACTTTCTCAGCCTACCTGGGGAAGGCGTGGTTCTCTCTGAAATGCTCAGGACTCGAGACTATCATTAAATGTTCCAACCCAGTTACAGACTGTGCTGCGCTGCTCTTCCACTGATGACCCCTTAACAGTAAAAGAATGCCTCAAATCCATATTGATCAAGAGTCTTAAAAACATTCTTTGTGCTACCACTTACCAGGTCTGCTGCCTGCTCAACAAAAATGCTGTTTCCAAATCTGATCTTCTGTATGATTTCAGCTGGAACATCTGCACGCAGCTTATGCTGTTGATCTATGAGCTGCTGCAAACGTTTGCTTGGGAACACATCTTCTGTGCAAATGTAGACAGCTCCTGCAGCCCAGGAAACCACAGGGTTCTTACACACAGTTTTCTTAACAGCACACAAACTACATCAGACATTCTGCACTCAAAAGCCGCACATATGGACCTGGAAATTAGTGTTGGGTTTGCTTTTTTTTCACAACCATGTTGAATCAGTGATGAACAAAAACCCCACTCCTGTGACTTTCCTGCAGTTGCCTGGTCTTTTCTTCAGCCCCAGCTGGGATTTTGTCCTCTCCACTGGCTGACACTCGCTGTGCACAGCTGTGGAGCACCTGATCACCTGCCCTTGGGGATCAGAAGTATCAATCACAGTTTATCCACCCCACAGACTGACCCTGCATAGTCTGCCTGGTTCAGTCAGAAATCCAAAACACAGCAGGATGAATTTCATGCTAAAAAACCTGTGCTAACTTGTGTTGAGACAATAGTTCCTAAGTAAAACATTCTGGCCTTCTCAGCTACCATTCTTATTTAAGCTGACTGCCTTTTGCACAATGTTGCCTTAATGCTGAAGTAAAGGGATTTCTCTACTACGAATTCTTGGCTCACAGAGAAATCACCTGCTGTCTGAAAACCAGACCTGCCTTAAGCAGGATGTCACTTGTCCTCTCCTTGGTTTACTTAAAAAGGATGGAATGCCCATTTCTTCAGATTTCATAGTTAGGGGTTCTTCAAGATGCAGATGTGTATTTCTAGATAGATTGATGCTCCATTGATTAAATAATTGTATTTTGATCCAGAGTAATTGAAGCATTCAGGACACTGAAAACAGTCACTGGTCCAAAAAAAACCCACACAGAAATCAGAAGTTTCATCAAATCTGTTATTCAGGCCAAGAAATGTGTTATGCTGGCTGTTGACAAAAAAATACCACCAAAAATCAACCAAACAGGAGTAAAACACACTAAACCCCCTCAACCTCAAAAAGAACAAATTTTGATTCCTATGATCATAATCTGTCAGGCACCAAACCAATTTGTTACCAAGAATCAGTAGCATTTTCTAATTCAGAATTCTAATATGGATATTAATTTGTCCCATTATATTAATGTATTACTTATGAATATGGGCATATAAAATAAATTCAGCCAACACACAACTGAACACAACTGACATTCCTAGAACAGCAGAAAGATGTCCTGGAGGCAAAGAGGCCTTTGTTTACCTTCAGGATTTCTTTGATGCTAACCTCCTTGTACTGAGACTTACAAAAAAGAATAAATTTAATGAAGTAACTGTTTAAAGAAATGTGTTTCAACATCACCACTTATGAGAAGGGAAGTTTCTAAGCAGTCAAAAAATACAATGAACCTTAATTTTAAATCAGTAGCAAAATCTTCCACTGGTAGCACAGAGTTCTGCAAGAGTTTTTAAGCATTGCTTTTCTCTTCAAGTTTCCTAAAGGATAAAACTCCTCACATTTAACCTAAGCTTTAATTGCTGCATTTCTCATGGGAGGCCCAACACAAGAGTGCCAACAGGGCGTTGGGCACCTGCTTCTGTACCCCTGTTCCTTGATTTCAACACAAACAGGGAGAAGTGCAGAAACATGGATAAAAATGTATTTGCATTCAAACTACATGCAGCAGTTAGCAGCAGCACACACAGGCATAGGAGAAAATATAATTGCTTCTGCTCTGATTAATGACATCGTGTAATGTAAGCCACAGGCTACTCACAGCCCTTTAAGCAAAATCTTAATTTGTACAGTCCATTTTTCCACATGGGTGGATACAGTTCATGAAATTACTAAGTCTCCCCTCAGCAGATTTCCCCCAAATGGGAAATGAATCCCTGTTTACAGTTCAGCACTTACCAGACTCCAATCCACCATACTTGTAAGGATACTGCACACACAGGCACAGCTGTAAACTAATCTGAGTCTTCCCAGCAGAACTTTCCCCAGCAAGCTCCGTGATTCCCACTAAAGGAATGCCACCTTTTAGCAAATTGTCTAGCACTGAACATCCCAGGCTCAGCTTCTGGTGCTGGGAGGTGAAATGATCTTTGTCTTGGTAGAGCTGAAGTGCTGCAGAGTTTGGCAGTGTTTTTTAATGATTAAAAAGGAAAAAAAGAAAAAAAGGTAAGTTTCACTTATTATTTTTCCAACACACAAAGATACAAAATAGATGCCACATACAAGGTTTATACCGACAAGGGATGCTTGCTTTGTTGATGGAGAATTTCCCTAATTTAGCCTGGTCTTCCCCACCTCTCTCTCCCCATCTGCTGAATGTCTGTACAAAGATTGATAATTTCCACTGAATTCTTTCCTCCTCTCAAACTCTTTTTTTTCCTTTCTCTGCCTCTAAGGTGTCCCTGAGGAAAGATACACTTTGAGAAGATTTTGACAGCAAAGGTTCAAGCACAGCAATTATGGAAATAGAAAACTATAGCAGACACCTGGTCAAATCAAATCACAAGAAAATAGATTTTAACTACAGAGTTGTCATTAAGATTTTGTACAGGAGGATCTATAAGGTCCTGCTTGTTTTGGAATGAGGTATTTATGACAAATCAGTTCATGACGACTTTAATATGTGATATAAAATTTTCAATTAGTCTTAGTCCAAAAGGAGAATAGTGAGAGAGAGGAATAGAGTATGAAAGAAAAAGGAAATATTTTGTTCCTGAATTTAAGTGTTTCAGACTGGAGAAGCATTTTGTCCTGTTTCAATCCTGAAAAATGACACCCATTCACTTCCATTCACCCCTAGGGAAGCTGTCCTTGGGATTGTGAAATAATTCACTACAGCATAATTAAAAACTTCCATTTTCATTTCAAACCCACATAACTGTGTCATTGAGGAGTCAGAACTGTATTTTCTCCCTGTGACAGTTATTTGAATTTTAGATAGATGTTTTATGCCCTGACTGCATCACCTGTGAGCATGCTGTTCCTTCTCAGGGCATGAGAGACTGTTTTCAGCAGGCAGTGGATGTCTGCACTGGAGAGCTTCATCAGCCTCTGCAAGTCTGCTCCAGAGAGGTTTAAAATCTCTTTCACTGATTTTATGTCAGCTGAAATAAGAGGAATTTTAAGAATAATTTTGGCTGTCTTACACAGCAAAGTTTTCTCAAATTTCTAATTCTCATATACTTGATGTTTCTCTGTGCTGCATTCTTGTACATTGGGCAGGAACACTCACTGAGAATATACCAATACAAGCTGTAAAATTGTTTGGAAAATTATTATTGCAGCATGGGCAAAACCCAACACTTTTAATTACTCAAAAAACTTCTGTATTAAATACTTAATTACAGTTCTAAAATATTAGTGTCCATCTGCCTGCTTATACCCACAAACACACAATTATGTCAAAGATGTAACTGTGGTGACAGATCTGTTAGTGAGACAACTACAAATTAAATTACCTTTTTTCAGGGCAGCAATTGTTTTAGGGTTCAAGTCAAACTGGTCCCAATCCATCTCCTGACACAGCACAGCAATGAGCAGCACATCCCGTAATTATCTGTGATTAAAGTGGCTTTTATCACAGACACAGGCAAGGAAAAACAGGCATAAATCAGTGTCAAAAGTTTCCACGACTTTTTTTTCTATTTTAACAACATATTTATCAGTTCTCTTAGAGAAGTAACAATTGTTCTGGGGTTATTATTTTATTATGAGAATTATTGACACTATTATTATTGTATGTATTGATGTTATTTTACTTTGGGAAAGTGTGGCCAGCAGGATGAGGGAGGAGATCCTCACCCTCTACTCAACCCTAAGTGAGGCCACATATGGAGTGCTGTGTTCAGTTCTGGGTTCCCCAGCACAAGAAAGACAAGGAAAGGGCCCAGCCGAGGCCACAAAGGTGATGAGGGGCCTGGAGCATCTCTCTGATGAGCAGAGTCTGGAGAGGACAAGGCAGAGAGGAGCTCTCATCAGTGCTTATCAGGATCTCAAAGGTGGGTGCCAGGAGGATGGTGCCAAACTCTCTTGAGTTTCACCTCGAGGTGGAGAAGAGCTCTCATACCCAGGGTGGCAGAGCACTGGAGCAGCTGCCCAGGAAGGCCATGGAGTCTCCCTCTCTGGAGACATTGCAGAGGCACCTGGACTCACTCCTGTGTCACCCGCTCCAGGTGACCCTGCCTTGGCAGCGGGTTGGGCTGGATGGTCTCCAGAGCTCCCTTCCAACCCCGACCACTCTGTAATCCAGCCCTTTGGCACAAGTCTTGTCTGATGGCTGTTTACATTTATCCCATTAAAGAATTCAACCAATAATCCTGCAGTTAAGAGCTATTGGTAGTTTTAATTGCCTGTAATTCTGCTTTTGCTCTGGACTGCAGCTCACAAGCAAGCTGCACAGTCGATTTTTTTCTACCCTGTCAGTCTTCACACGGGGCTTTCATTTTCAAATAGAAAAAAAATCTCATACACGAGCAACTTGGGATGACCCAGGATTATTCATGCATTGGACAGTCAAATATCCATTCATTAGCTAAAAGCAAATTTAATATAAAATCATTAAAATCTGTTTGTTAACGACATTAAACAGCTCTTTTAATACTTTGGTCCAAAACACAGCCGTTCAGCACCATGGTTGCCTAGAAGAGTACTGTAAGGTTCTTAGCATTATTCTGATAAACTTTATGAGGGATCACAGCAGACACCCACGAGTTATATGAGAATACATGGCTTTATGAACAATCCCCTTTTCAACACAGGGGCGAGAGGCTGTGATGGGTGCTAATAACACAGTAAGAGAGGCAAATTACTTTTAAGTAACACTCATTTAAAACAACATCCTGAGAAGGTTTAGAAGCCGAAACTTACTAAAATCAATCATGATTACGACGACCCTTGACTGAAGGGCTCCAAATCATTGCGCACTCTCCGCTCACAGGAAGCCGCTGCACGGATGAGGCACAGGGATGAACGAAACACCGGGAGCGGGTCACGGTGCAGCCAGGGGTGTCCCACGGGTCCGGGGGAGCGAGGGGCGGACACACGGACACACAGACAGACACACGGACACACACACACGGGCGGACGGACGGACGGACGCAGCGCGGCGCCGCCACAGGGCCCTCACCCCGTCACGAATCCCCCGCCGCCGCCGCAGCCAATCAGCGAGCAGCTTGCCCGCGGCAGGCCAATCAAAGCTCTCCTCAGCGACTGTCCCGGCGGGACAGCCAATGGCAGGGCGCCGCTCCTTCCTCTCCCGCTGGGCCGGCCGCGAGCGGCGGGGCCGGGCTGGGTCAGAGGCTCGGGCGGGGGCTGCGGCAGCGGCCGCGGGCTCTTTACGGAGCCGCCCCTCTGCAGAGCCGCCCCTCATGGCCGCGGGGCCCGCGGCTCGGGGTGGCGCTTCCTGGAACTCGGCGCCCACGCCCTTCGCTTCCGGGGTGCGGGGCACGAATGAGGCGGGAATAGCACGCCAAGGGGCACGGGATTGGCTGTCAGTCCCTTCGTGGGTGGGCGGGGCCGGCGAATCGCTGCTTCCCATTGGTTGGGTGCCGTGCCCGTCGCGCAGCGCCGCGCGGCCATTGGGCGGCGGCCTTGCCCGTCCCGCGGCGGCGGCGGCGCGCGGGGGAAGATGTCGGGCGGCGACGCGAAGAAGCTGGTGCGCTCCCCCAGCGGGCTGCGCATGGTGCCCGAGCACCGCGCCGCCCGCAGCCCCTTCGGCCTCGACGAGCCGCCCTGGGTGCCCGACAAGGAGGTACCGCCGCGGGCAGGGCCGCCGCGCTTCCCTTTCCCTCTTCCTCTCCTCCTTCCCTTTCCCCTTTTCCCTTCGCTTTTTAATTTCACTTGGATAATGGGCTAAAGGACTCAGGGATGGGGCTGTCACTCGTTCTTCAGGGATGTGCGGCCCCGCGACGAAAATCTGCGAGCGATTTGGTGGTTGGAAGTGTAGCGAACTGTGCGGCATTGCTTTAAATACTTATAAGAGTGGTTCTGGAGGCCGTGTAGGTTCAAAACTAATTGCATAAATGATTAAAGCAATAAGGCTGAGTAGAACAGCCCTTCTGGCTCCCGGTGTGAATGTTAGTTTGTGTTAAACAGTCAGTGGATAACTCAGTCTGTTTCAGTCAACTTTACTTTTAAATACTTACCAAGTAAACAACGTGATGGTGATATTTTTAATTTCATGTAATGAGAGTTATTGTCGCTGCGGCCAGATGCACATACAACATAGAATCCATTGTTTGTTTATTTATTTATTGCCAGCGTTCTGTGGTGTGGACGCATGCCAGTGCATTAAATGTGACCGGAATGAAGATTTATTTTACATGAGCCAGTGTGAGTTTAAGCCGGGAGCCATCCAACAAAGCCGTGCTTTGGCAGATACGGACGTGCTTGGTCTGTTTTGAATGGGAACACTGAGTCCTTCCTTGCTGAGGAATGAAGAAGGAATTTTTTTCCTCTTCCTGGTATCTCTCGAGGCAGAAAGTTCTGTGTAAAAATGATAATAATACTTGCGGAGGCTCTCTCTGCCACCACAGTTTGTGCAGCTCAGGCCAGTCCCTGCTGATAGAAAGGGTGGGAGCCGTAAGTCACTCGGTAGCTTGCCCAAAACAGCCTTTTTTTCGGAAAGTGGGTATTCAGCTCATTCTGTAGAAGCAGCACCTTGCGGGAATTGTCTCTTCCCCGCACAGAAAGCCTCGGGCCCCAGCAGTGTGTGGTGCCTTGCCCGGGGCCTGGCTGAGGTGAATTCCCGTGTCCTCTGCAGGGCCGGGCCCCGCGTTCCCTGCCCCGCCTGGGCTCGGGCTCTGCCTGCGGCGGGCGCTCAGCGGAGCTTTCGGCAGAGGCTGGGCACTTCTTGTGCGAAGGTTTCCTTTGTGCTGCTGCTGCTCCATCCCCTGCACTCCTGACATCGCCTTCGTGACACAGTTCAATTGAAATCAGTTTTGTCCCTGACTTTCCGAAGTGCAGTTTAGTCTGTCAGTGGCCCGTGATTATAGCAGACCAGTTCCATTAGGGAAAACAAAGTACTTCTAATGCAATTCTAATATGTACAACCATCTTGGGGATTGTGGTAGAATTTATTTAAAGTAGCTAGATATATTTAGAGAATTAAGTCTGTATATTTTAGCTAAATCAGTCTGATGTGTGTTGTTAGTTTGAATTTTGCATTACAGTTCTATTAAAGGTATTCATTCTCCTTAAAATTCAGCTTTCCTCCCCTGTAGTCTGCTGGTCTATAGGCTGAGGATGTTGTTGAATTGTGACTGAATGTGGTCAATGATACTTGCTTTGGAGAGGAAGTGTGATAGAGGTAAATATTTGAAATGCCTTTTTTAATGCCAGATTAAGAGTATGAATTATTTGCATTTGCTAGTTATTTTACTAGATTTCTGGAAGTGCTTTAGAGTTCTGACACCCCTTTGGTTAACAATTGCCAAATATGTTACAAACTTTTGTTACAAATATGTTGTACAAATATATTACAAATATTTATGTACAAATATGTTTCAAACCTCCTTAAATAAAGCAGCTGTGTGATACACAGGGAAGCTTATAAACCCCATGGTTTTGTTAAGAACAATTAAATTTAAAGAGACAGGGTTATCTAGGCAGTAAATTAGTTGAGAATGCTTGCTCTTGTTACCATGTCAGAAATAACTAAAAATGAAGTGTCTTTGTCCAAGACAAGACCTTGAGTGGTATTAGCAGATGCTGATCTGGCTTTTCAAATCCATTGGCTTTTGCTGTGCAGCCAGTAACACTCATAAATCCAGTAGCTTTATTTTTCTTATGTGAGAAGAGTCAACTGGCTTATTTTTTTTAAATTAAGGCCACCTAAGAATTATGGCAGTTGGTAGTTTTGTGCAGCTAATACAGCATTGAAATATAATTCAGTTTTTAATTTTTATATTATAAGATTATACAGTCTTAAAATATCAGTTTCTATGAGGAACTTGAAGGCTGAAGCAGGAGTACTGAAAATTTTAGTTTTGTTACTCTTATTTGTAATACAGGAAATGAGTTGAGGGGGATTTATGAAAGTCTGTGCTGAGCATCATTAAACTCGAGACAGAGCTTTAAATGTTGGTGCCATTGCTGTGCCTTGTCAGATTCAGAATTTCTTTGTTAACCACCAGCAGATCTTAACTGATGATATTTCTGTTAAGGAAATCTTGGGCTGGAAATAGAGTAAAATGTGTCAGTTTGCCTGCAGAGGTGGCCAAACCTCGTGATATCCAGCTGTGTAGCAGATGATTCTGTGGCTGAGGAACACTGTGTGCTGCAGAGGTGGTGGCAGGGTTCCCTGGGCTCCTGTGGCTGCAGGAGGGAACTGAGCTTTCCTTGGCTGGCTCAGGCTTTTGGAAGGGCACTGCTTGTGTGGCAGAGCTGCCCTTGGGCTCTTGGCAAAATCCAGGCTCAGGCAATGTCAGAGAGCCTGTGAGCTCTGTCTGCCCCATGTTTGCATCCTTCCCTTTCCCCCTCTGGCCTCAGCTGCTTTGGCCAGGTGTGCTCCAGGTGGGATTCCCTGAACTTTCTCGTTTCAAGGGCTTGCTGTGTTGAGTGTCTGGATTGCTTTTGGGTTTATCTCTTCAGAAGAGCAGAGCAGTTGTTGGTTGCTGTAAAGATATTTATTGTAAAGGCACATCATTCGCAAAAGACAGAGAGTCTCAAGTGTTCGAGTCCATGCTAAAAGCTTTGGGCATAGAGTCCCAAACAGAAGTTAAGTCCCAACTGGAAGTACAGCCAGTTCCTGGGACAAGGCCCCGAGAGAGTGAAGTTGCAGCAGCAGCTTCTCTCTTTTTCCAGGTGATGATGATGGTGGTGAGGAGAAAGGAGAGAGAAGAGTCTGCCCCCAATGCACTGATTCTTATTTACAAATTACCCAATGAACTAAAAACACAAATCTGAAGATTTCTTCTAAACCTATCAGAATTCTGGTTCTGTAATATGAATGTTTACGTATAATTTGCGCATATAACCTATCTGCTCTATCTGAAGAATGGAAGCAATATTCTTACTGTATTTTTATTATGTCTGGAACTGTTTTTGAGTTCTCACTGTAGCTTGTTTTTGAAGTTTGTTTTTGCTTTTGAGCTCTCACTGAAACTTTTTTTACACTAGATTCTAAGGCTTTCACTTTTTAAGGCCTTTAAAACATGTTCTTACTTACTTAAACTTACTTGCTTAAAACTTAAGCTTACACCTCTGTTTCATGTCTGTCTGGCTTAATATATTTTAATTTCTTTAAATATTTTTAATTTAATTCTTGCATTCTGTTCTCTCTCTGAGAGACTCAGGCCTCTGTTTTCACACTCCTACAAAGGAGCTCAGCCAGATGTTGCCATGCATCACTTCTTGAATCACTCTTATTATTTATGCAAATAAAGCATGTGAAATGGAACTATAGATTCCTGTCCATCTATGGGGTTCTCTCCTCTGGCTGGGTCCCTGGAATTATGGAAATAAGTTATCACACTTGAGCAAACCCATGAGAAGTTTGCAGTGAAGCAGCTCTCTATATTTTAAATTAATGCCAAGATCCAACAGTTGTTGGATGTTCTTCCACTTTCCTCTTGCTAGATGAAGTAATCTGATACTAGTATTGGTGATTGCACATGAAATGAATGTACTTGTGACATGAATTTTTATTTAATTTATGCTTCACATCTTTTTGTTTGAAGACACGAGAAGTAACTTACTTCCTTCTCTGTTAATGTGATAAAACCCCTCCAAGCAATAAAGCTTAATTCAGTACCAGTCACTCTCTAATTATGCCAGTGTATGGATGAATAGGAAGAATTCATCTTTCAAGATGTTCTCAATAAATAGCTTGTCCCAGGCAAAGTAGAAGTTGACATTCTGCAAATGGTTCACTTGGTTCTGGTTACTTAAAGCAGAAATACCTCAAAGGAACAGCATCTTGAGCTTGTTTGTGTCAGAATATTTTCCTGGGAAAATCCCATTCTGCAATGGCTACCAAGTGCAACTTGACTTGTGATTTATTTAGGACTGCTCTTTGTATCAGGCAGGGCCATCATCATGGGTCTGGAATTCAGAAATATTTTTCTGTAGTTTGTGTTACATAAGAGGATGGATAATTTTGTTCCTTTCTAAAAACCACTTTTATGTTCAGCATGGCATTCTGTATGAAGTCTGTGCAGGACAGTATTTGGAAGAGTTTGGATTTATCTTTTTTCCCCTCTAGCTTGCAACTTGTACTTTCTGCATTTTGGTAAAAACAAATAAAAATCCTCAAGCCCCACCCTGCTAAAAACCCAGTCCAGGCCAAGTAAAAAAAACACCAAAACCCAACCGAAAAACTCCCAAATATTTTCATTAAGAAAATTAATTTGAACTCAGGTAAATTCAAGGCATATCAAAATTATGGCCAGGTCCAGCTCCTAGTCAAGCTATTAAACTTGTCCAAAATTAAAACATCAAAGTAGAGCAGAACATGATAGTAGCTGTAGAGTTCTGCTTGTTACAGAGGTGAAACCTGGTGTATGCTGAAATTGCTTCATGCTGATCTTATTTATCAGTGAGTGTTGAAATCGCCTTTTCTGCAGCCATGGTGAAAAGCTGTGTTTGGATGCCCTGGTTCGGTGTTATTTAAAACAATCCTGGAACACTTCTGGTGCTGCTTTGTGTGGGATTTAAAAACATCTTGTAACAAATTGCAGCAAAGTCTTCAGGTTGTAACAAATTCTGCAAGGTGTTTGCTTGCACTGCAGTGACTGCCATTACTGTCTAATGTGTTAAATGTCTGTTTAGACAGCAGAGCTTTTCATGTAAACCATTGCCAACTATTAACAAGCTTACACTTCAAAAGGACATGACACATTTCTGGAGAATTTTTAATTCAGCTGCTGTAATATTTTTTTGGCTGCAGCTGTTGAGCTTGTGACAGTGATTGAGTATCTGCTGGAGCAAAAGTCTCTGAATAGAAGCTGTTGTAACCTGAGGGGATTTATAGAAGATAAAGGGTTAAGTATTGAAATGTGTTAATTAAAGGCAAAGGATGATTACTGTGTGCTTAGCAAATAGCACCTGCTCGGCTTAGGGCATGTGTTTAAGAGGACATTCTGCTGTAGTCTGAGATAGTCTGGTTTGAGGAGTTTTGGTTTATAGAGCTATAAAACTTAGTACAGGATCTAACCATGTTCTCCTGAGTGAGATGTCAGGCATAATTTTGCATTAATATTTGCAAGTAAATATAGCAAAAATTACATTATAAGCCTCAGATACCAGGGTTTGATATGGTGGATAAAAATGTGTGAAGTTTTGTTGAAAATCCAGTGACCTAAGGGCTGGGTATCAGTAGGGAAATTTTGATTGTCCAGCAG
The DNA here is from genome assembly GCA_009812075.1 of Sialia sialis. Classification (NCBI taxonomy): domain Eukaryota; kingdom Metazoa; phylum Chordata; class Aves; order Passeriformes; family Turdidae; genus Sialia; species Sialia sialis. The sequence goes on along the minus strand of VRYO01002775.1, from coordinate 4,847,581 downwards.
TCACTTCTGGTTGTTAATACAGTCAAAACTGTCACCCCTTAAACTCTACTTAGTTGCAAGGGAGAAACTCCTTCAATTTTTTTCTGTCATTTTTTTGAAAGGAGTGTGGGTGTAAGTTTGTTTTAGGAAATAGATATTTCAGGAAGTGACTTTTTGTAGCTGGAATAAACATTAGGTCTTGGTGGCTTGGAAGAAAACCAAGTATCTCTTAGCATGTTTCAAAAATGTGTGAGTATTGAGAGCACTAAATTGTGTAAACAATGTTTTGGCGAGTCAGCAGAGCATCGTAGTAGAGTAAAGTGAGGACAACTTAGAGAAAAACAGTTGACTGGAATATTGGACTGTGTGGATAGCCAAACATTATGAAGAATGGTAAGTGATTCTGAGATGTAGTTTTGCCTAGTGGTAGGATGCACTATTCATTAGGGAGAAGTAGTTCGGAAGCTTTTTTTCTCTTTCTTTTGTCTTGCAAATGGGAGTGGCATTATTTTTCTACATCAATATTAAATGAAAGCTATCCATGGTGAAAAGATAAAGGATGGAAATTTGTTGGAGGTGTTTATTTATGGCACATAATATAAAGCTCATTCTTCGTGTATGATGGTAGAATTAAAGGTTTAAAAAAATTTTATGCTAATCTTGATTTGTATTGTTTTCTAGTGCCCAAGATGTATGCAGTGTGATACAAAATTTGACTTCATAACTAGAAAGGTAAGAGAAATCAATGAAATATGAAGAGTGTTGTTGCAAAATACTAAAATTGACATACCTTGAAAAGTAAACCAGGATTTGTCTTGAGTTTGGAAGAGAGAAATTCTAATTAAAGTAGAAACTATATAATTAGGCTATAGAAAGTAGAAACTATAAAATTAGAGAAAACACTAACATTAAATTATGTTTATTAATGGTAAGAGGTCACTGTGGAATGCAGCCTGTTGTGCAGAATATGACATGGAGAATTCTGCAAAGCACCCTCCCAAAGAAGGCCAGCAGTGGTTTTTAGAAGTGAACATCATTCCTTTGTATAATTACATTGACACTTTGTTAGCACAGGCTTACAAAAGTAAGAAAGATGTGAGTGTGACTTGTAGTGCAGTGACATAGATCATGTTTTTTAATTTAATTGTTTGGAGGGAGAGGGAAGGAGAAATTTTAAACCAGACACACATAGATATTATACCAGATGACAAACTGCTGTGTTTTCCTTGTGTTAGCTGTGGGAAGCAATTGGAGGGAGCCTGGAAAATAGGTGCTCCAGAGAATTATGCAGAACATCTGGAAGGAAAGCCTAATACTGACCAAAACTGTGGTGTTATCAGTTCCTTGTATCAAACTTTCAGGCTTGCTTTGAGCCACAGATCAGTTCCTGCTTGCCTGAGAGTACTTGTTGTGTCATGACAATTTGCATCAGGAAAATCTGCTGGCACTGTCACACCCCAGCACAGGCCACTTGTTGCAGATTTAGGGGCTGTGAAACACACTGCAGTACTCGTTCTGGTTTCGCAACTTCACTGGATTTGTGCTGTGCTGCCCGATACTTCTGATAAAAGGAATAGTTTTAGGTTCTAAGTATGAGGATTCTTGTATTTTTTCTTTGGGAGAAACTTGAGAATAAGTTTTAAAGGAGAAGAATAGTGTTTTCAGTTGAAGAAGAATACAAGCTTCAGTTGAAGTTCTCCAAGATCTTTTTTCAGAAATGGGAAGGGACCTGAAAATCACTCTTCTCATGGGTTTTTATTGACAGAGAGGTGAAGGATTTACTGGACACCAGAGAAGCCCTTTCCTGTCTTTCCTGCTTCAGAAGCATCTTTACAGAGTGCCAGCAAAGGCTTAGAGTGCTGCTGTTCATATTATACTCAGTCCTTTGTGTCCATCCTTCAGAGAGTCCTGTCTCCCACTGTAACAGTTAATTTCTTCTGCCTGTCCCTCAACTTGCATGTTTCACACCTGAGAAACTGTTGTAGTAACCTTATTAAATCATTCCTTACTAGTTTCCCTCGTAAATAAATAAAGGAAATGTTCTTTCGTGCTTAGCATCACTGCCGAAGGTGTGGGAAGTGTTTCTGTGACAAGTGCTGCAGTAAAAAAGTGCCTCTGCCTCGCATGTGCTTCGTGGACCCCGTGCGCCAGTGCGCGGAGTGTGCCCTGGTCTCGCTGAAGGAGACAGAGTTTTACGACAAACAGCTCAAAGTGCTCATGAATGGTAAGCACTCAATGCTCAGCTGTGCTGCTTCTGTCTCTTTGTGTTTATTCAAATTCCAGCGAACAGCAAAGCAATGCCTCTTGTCCAACAAGCTGCGGGTTTGTCTCCTCTTTGTCACGCCTCTTGTTTTTCAGTTGATAATTTTGTGTTACTGGTTTATTTAGAGAGAGGTTCACACTTCTTAGTCAATGTTTACGCCTCTCAGTTTGTATTTCTTGGTCTTTATGAAGACTGATTTAATGAAGGACAAATTTTTAATACCTGTGAGCACAGATGTGTGTGCCAGTTGGCATTTTTCTGGAAATAATGCATCCTTTAGCCATATTCCTGTTGCATTAACTATGAAAAATACTTTGGAGAGTATTTTAATATTTTCAAACAAGATACAGTGCTTGTTTCAAGCTTCATTTGAGAGCTTTGATCTTGTCCATGGCCTACAGCTGTGGTTGATGGCAGATCATCATGAGTACTCAATTTTCCATAGGTTTAAACCTTCACGCAATACAGCAATTCATGTTCCAATTATATTAAGAAAGCTTAAACTTCAGTTTTTAAAATATTGTGATCCTTCAGTGCCTTTTGATGATCTCTCAGCATGATGCTAGTGTACATAATGGGTAAGCTGAGCCCCACATGTGATGGGCGTGGATGTTCCTGGGGAGGTCCTGGGTTCCGAAGGGAGTGTATTCATCCTGGAGCACATAAATCATTCTTCACTCTGCTTTGCCAAGAGGGAGTAGATGAGTTTTTAAATCACATCTCTTAAACTGAAGACTTTTTTTTTTAAAGCTTGTCCTCTTTGCATTCATGTTCTGAAGTTGTTCCTGACTTGCTGCAGAGCCACAGATCGTGGTCAGAGGGATGGTGATGGTGGCTGTGATGTCCTTGTGCTGTAATGTCCCTCTCCAGCCTTAGTGCTGCTGTCTGTCTCACTTCAGCAACCCAGACTGTGCTGGGGCTCAGTGAGCCTGGGTGAACTGGGAAGTAATGAGGTGAAACTCTGGGGCTGTGTGGTTCAGGTTGTGGAGATGGACTGCAGACCATTTGGCTGGGCTGGCTGTTATTTTCTTCATTTCCCACGCCAGCAGTATTGGGATTAGGTAATACAGGGAGTATGAGGCATGGAGGAAGTAAAGGGGTCGGGTGTGTAGGGCTGCTTGGAGTTCTGAGTCACTTCTCTCATGTAGCAACAGTGACTTTCCCCATGCCAAAGCAGTTTTGAGGGGGAAGAAACAACATGAAGGCTGAAGTTCACTGACCTCACAACAAGACTGAGCCAGTCTTCAATAATGAAAAAGAGATATCTTTACAGTTTCTTAAGCATAGAACTGAAGATCACATCCTGCTGTTAAATTGTTCTTTTTTAATACACAATCATTTGTGTTATGGTGACCACAGAGGGTCTTTAATTGCCTGTCTTTGCCACCTCCAAATCTCTTCTAATTTTTTAAAAAAATCTTCTTGAATATCATCTGCATTTCTACACGTGGGAGAAATTAGCATGTGTGATAGGTCCTGGTAGAACATTATAATTAAAGATCAGCTTTTTATTCTTGAGTGTTTTGCTGCTGTTAATCAGTTTAACATTTCAGTTATTCTCTTATTTCAATCAATTCAGTGTATTAGTAAGTAAAAGTTAGCTATTCTTTTTGAAACTTGAATGTTGCTTCCGGAATTCTGTATTAGAATACTAAAATGTTTCTTTCCAGGTGCTACATTCTTTGTAACTCTGGGAACATCTGATAAATCTGAGCTCATGGTTTGTCGGCTTTCCAATAACCAGAGGTGAGAAATGCTGATAGTAAATGCACTTGTAAACTATAGCATTGTTGTACTTACAACTCTATTATTACATAGTAACCTAAAAAAATGTAAGAGTAACATGCCCTGAGGATATTGGAGAGAGTAATCAGACCCGAAGGATAGATCCAACAATAGTAGAATGTTTGAATTTACTAAGAGTGTGGGTCAAAATGTCTTGGAAGGGTGGAATTTCACTGAAAAATAGTATTTTCTGGTTGATTTCAATCTGTCCTCACCCCAAAGACCACATAAACAGCATCACTGAGAGATTGTTTTATTTTTTCCCTTTGATTTGGACTTGATATTGCAGAAAAAACATTAAAAAAACCTTTTTCTTCTATTATGTAGATACCTGGTTTTGGATGGAGACAGCCATTATGAAATTGAAATTATACAGATTTCAACTGTTCAGATACTTACAGAGGGATTTACTCCTGGAGGTAAATTTTTCTTATAATATAAATTAAATTTTAACTATTAAGGAAAAAAAAAGTGAAGCTACAGTTATTGAGCTAGACTGAATGCTAGTGCATTCAGTATGCTACTGTGTTGGTTACAACTGCTCTCAGAATAGAGCAGTCTGTGAGACCTTGTCCCATGTGGCTGCTGGGATTTCGGGGGACACTTAAAGATTGAGTTCTCCTACAACCTTAATGTGGGAGAACCTCTGGATAAACCTAAGTGTGGTTGTCATCTGTTCTCTGGGGTATATACAAATGTTTACTGATTTAAGAGCTCATAGGAGGGAATTGTTAGTCTTTGGTAGCTTCCATTTCAGAATCCAGCTGGGATTTTACCTTTACTGGTACAAACATTGTTAACAGAATGAGGTGGGGGAGGGGGAGTAAATAATTAAACTATACTTTCTTAATTTCATTCAAGATGAAGGCATGGCCAAATGAAACTGGTAACGTCTAAATTGGAGTGCAGCAACTTACTGCCCCATCTCTTACCAGATTTTAGAGTATTTCAGAATGAACCTGAATATGATTTGACTGAAATGAGAACAAACAAGGTCAGGAATTTCAATAATTGTTCTTTATCAACACTTCTGTCACTGCTGGGTTTTTCTAACTGCACAGCCCATCTGTGCATTATTCAGCCAGTACAGCATGTTAACTTGAATAAACTTACCTTGGTATTGAAATCAACCAGGTGTATTGCAGAGTCACTTAATGCTTCTGTAATTCCTTGTTCACTGCTCTTCTGACTGCTTTATCTCTTTTCTGCCTGCCTTCCTTCCTTCTTGATGGTAGAAAAAGATATTCACACTTACACCAGCCTTCTGGAGAGCCAGCCTGTTACTGAAGGTATCTGCAGTGCCTTTCAGCATGACTCACCCAAGCATGTCACAACCCTTTCACCTCTTTCTTCTCTGCACTGCTCATTATTTGCTTGATCCATAATTGCTGTTCATCTTGAGTTATGTTCAAGTCTGACATGTATCTGTTCCTTCCCATATGTCTGTTTAATAAATCAAGAGTGAATGTTCTGTAACAGTCTGGAGAACTATGGCACTCAAGACTGCCTTTAGACCAAAGTGCTGTTGTCTGTGCTGGGAGAAGGGAAGATGAGAAGTGGTATCTGCAGCAGTATTCAGTGTTACAGATCACCTGCTTCAGCAGGTTGCTGAATCGGGCATACTAGAAATGAATATACTCTCTGTATGCTGTCTAGAAAGGCTTTGCACTGAAACTGGTAATAGCTTGCTTTTACACAACTTTAAGAGAAAGGCCTCTTTGTTATGCAAGGTGTATTCTGTCTTAGTAATGCCAGACATGGGCAAACTGGTCAAGACTGCAGGTGTGTGATTTCTACTGGTCTATCTTTCAGTAGACCCTTAATCCATTATTCTGTCTAGTAGGTGCAGAGAAGCAATTGATGAAAGTTGAATTTCCATTTATCCTAGAAGAGAAGAAAATAGCTCTTTTATAAACCCTGCTATGGGCTTCTGATTGGATTAGGTACATTAACAGCTCTAACTAGATTGAGTTTGGCTTAGATTGTGATTTGTTTTGGCTCCTCAGATATTGAACTAACAGCCTCCAGGACTCCTCTTGTGCAGACACTTTCAGAAAGAACTTTGTAAAAAGTGTCCTGTGTATGCTGGTGCTGTTCCTAGGGCTTAGTTTTATGCTCCACTGCTGCAGGAAGTAATGACAGTAACGTGTCATTCTGAATGTTCTCATTTAATGTCTGTGTTTTTGCTTTGGTTTATCTTCATCTCTGCAGCCTCAGTAAGAGAGATATAAACACTTCGCATCTTGTGCTGTTGTCAGAGCAGTCTTTGGTAGCAATTTCCTTCAGGAAGTAAATGATGTTGCCAGCTGTTCTCTAGTCTTATATAAGCATCACTCCCAACCTTTGCTAGGTTTGGAGGGACTGCTGCCTGCTGTGCCAGGTTGTATCCAGCAGGACCCTGCTTTGCCATCAGTCTAATTGCACCCTAAGTCCACTCACTGCGGGCTACCGTATGAAACTGTTGGGATCAATGTCTTGACATGGTAGTAAATGGATAGTAAATCATGAGGGTGTTCCAGGTGTGTGGCTTTACCTGGAAACTGATGCAGGTTCTGCCTTGGTGCTTGGCAGAGAGAATGAAACAATATGAGGCTGCAGGTTCCACTGCCTGGCACTATGAGCCATAGTCAGGAGCTCTTGGGTCCAGTAGCTGCTTGTGCTCTGAACTAAGCAGTGCGCACATTTCTCCAAATGTGCTCATGAGCTGGAAAACATTGTGTTACTTAGTTGGTAAAACCTGCTGCTGTTCTGGATGTTATTTCTCCTTTCAGGAGGCAACACTCGTGCCGTGGGAATGATCCTGCAGTACAAGGTACCAGGGTCAGAGGAGGTGACGCAGATGAAGTTTACTGCCGGTGAAGACTTCAGCTGTAACAAGAAGCTGTCAGCAGCCTGGCTGGCAGCTATGCATAAGGTAAGCAAGGCAGCCAAAACTTAGACAAGGCTGAAGAAAATCTTTACATAGGGTTTAGCAGCACCACAGAGAGCATTCAGTCTTAGAAGTATTTATTTCTATTATTTTTTTTATTAAGGACTTCAGGGCCTTGTTGCTTAGAAAACAGAAGCTGGGTGTAATGAACATGACTTTAGCTTTCGGCTTAGAGACCTGAAGAATTTATGCACTCTGAAGGGTTTCCCCAAGGTCTTAAGTATGTTACTAGATGAAAAGAGCTAATATTTTGGCTTTAAATGTCCTTGGATTTTGTTACTGGCTGAAGAATGTGCACTGTGAAATACTCTTTTGAACCTAAGTTCAGCTAATTGTTTTTACTGCTTCATGAAGTTTCAAAGAAGTTGTTGATTTTTGGAAACAGAAGACTTTAATCTTTCGGTGCTAGGCTCTGTATGGGTAATGAAACTGAAGGTTCGTAGTACCTAAGTCAGAGTTATGGTAGAAAAAAAACCAAATAACACTCCAATCAGTCACCTGATCAATTGCTGATCAGAACTGTAATTTCTAATGTCTATGGGCAGGTTTGTGGCTCTTTACCTCTTTATTGCCATTTTAGAACACCCCAGGTACCTGTATCCCAGCTTTTACTGTCTGTCGTCATGAAAGTACATTCAGGAAGTCCTAATACATGCCTCAGATGGAGGAAAATAGAGGAAGAATTTAAAGCCCTGTATTTAAAGGAGGTTTTTGGAAGGCTATGAAGCAGATAAGGTGGCTGCAAGTGAAACTTCAGTTAACACTGACATTTTCCCTTTCTGTTAGGCAACAAAACTTCTCTACGAGTCTCGGGACCAGTGAGAACTGCAGATGTGGCCTCCTGAGGGCACAAACAGACACCAGCCTCTACAGACCTGCCTCTCACTTTATGCTGATTTGACAGCTGGAAATATTTGCTGTTCTTGACTTTCTTTCATTCCAGTGTGGTTCATTATGTAAGAACTGGCAAATGCAATGTGAGTATTTTTTTGAACCATGAGTATTCACGGTAGTGTGCAATATGTATACAGTTAATGCTTTAAACAGCCTCACCTTTTAAGACTTTGTATATTTTGTTAAGCCTTTACTGGCACTTAATATAAAAGTGACCTGCACTACAGCTAATGTACAGCACAACTTTTATAGTAACCATACTGTTTGCTACAGGAAGCAAACAAATGTGTATGTCTCTTCTGCAGAGAATAGCTTTTGGGTATAGATCTCAGGTTTTTCCCTCTATCCAAATGTTTAAAATCAATGTAAAAAAAATAAATCTGCTTTAGATATGATTTTCTAGAAATCACATGAATTTTTTTAAACATTTAAATATTTCACCAAATACCACCAAATTTGACTTACATGAACTTGACCTTGAAACTTCTGTAATAAGCTTCCAGAATAATTTTTAGTTTTGTATTTTCTTTTTTGGTAACTAGCTTTTGTTAATCTAACTGTAATGCTATCTGAAATTGTATACAATTTAATGTACAAATACAAATAAATTAATTCACTTATTTAAAAAAAGAGGTGCTGTTTAATTTTGTAATATACAACCCTGGTCTCTGAATTCTGAAAATGTTCACTTTTTCTAAAGAAAACACTAATTTTAGTTCTAAGTTTTTCTGTCCCAGTTGGAATACTGGGATACTAGTGCATAAGCACATTTTCAGTGAAGCTGATAAAATGAGGAGGAAAGGTGGGTTGACAGCTGTAACCTTGGCAAGCTACAATTAGTGTTTTTGTGCAGACTCTGACCAAAGCCACAGCTGCTGTCGAGACCTCTAGAAAGAGAGTGGAGAATGCAGCCATGCCTTAGCAGTACTTTATTGTGCACATTTACATGTTCTCTGAATTAGTGTATCATAGGCTCTTGAAATCATCACATTCATGTAGCAAATTCTTCAACAATAATACCCTTTTCACTTTTCACCACAATATATACAGTTAATGCTGACCTGTGGTAAAAGCAAGTTACAGCACTGCAGAAATGGATATATAAATTATACACAGAACTTGTACATGAAGAGTTAATCAAATTGCATACTGTTAAATGAGAGAAAATTACAAGAAATATGGCTAAAACTTATAATGGGAAATTCAAAATATACTTTTGGTATATAAAATCATGTACAATTAAAATTCCAGTGAAGTGCCTGTTTGTGGGGTTTTTATTTTTTGCTTGAAACTACAATGTAGTGGAACAGGTTATTGCATAACTTGCCTTGGCAGCAGTTGTAGGCTGCCAAGAACCACAGAAACTGTCCTCAAATAAGCTATTGCCTTTCTTAAATCCTCTAAACCTTGTTTCCTTCTTCTCCTCAACTTGGCATCTACACAACTGTCTTTCTACTTCTATCCAGTCCTTCATATTTTCTTCTAGACTGACTCAGGCAAACTTCAGGTGACACAGTATAACCCTTACCAGACTCTTACCCTTTTCAACTATTGCACTTTCATCCCTGCAGACATACAAATCCCTTAAGCTGCTGCAACTTCAGTACTAACTGTTGTGTCCAGGCTGGACGAGCTCGGGGGGGTTAGTAGGGGAACCTTTACATTCGTAGAGGTAACACCGGTGCTGTAGGCTGAATAATAATAAGAAAATAAAACACCAAGTGAAATATTGTGTAGGGACTTTGAGAAGTGTACAAATACTGTTGGTTTTGTTAGTTCTCTAGCTTGATTCTAAATGCAAATAATGCAAGATGCTAGACTAGGTAAAGCTTTTGTTGGGGTTGTCCAGACTAGGATTTAAGTTTAGCATGTTGCCATCTGAAATCCTAGCCTTCACCAAGCTTTGGTAACTACTTAATTATGCATGTAACAGGTGAAGATCTCATGTCCTAGAACCCAAAGAGTTGATCGGTAATGAGAACTCAACATTCACTGGTATTGAACAGAAATACCCAAAATCCCGACATGGGACAGTTGCTGTGGGGGGTTGGAGCAAACTGGACAGCGCATCTGCACTCTGCAAATGACACCTCTGAACACAGAACACAAGAAAGCTCCTACCACAGAACTCTGACTCAAAACACTGCGTTAGACGAGAGTTGGCGCAACACTGTCGGTACTGGAGGTATCGCTCTCCTTGTCAGTGCTGGGTCACACAGAAACGATCCTCACTTACAAACTGCAGATCTTGGAAATCGTGGATGCTGTCCATGTAACAAGAGAAAGCACCATTAAAACTAAGTCTTATAGTTTTATTTCTCTGTGTGAAATGATCGAAAATGATGGCTCCAGTGTATGTTCTAAGTTTCCAGTTACCAGAGTGGTACTGCACTGTCGTACAACTGAATTCAAGCAAGGGTTCGCTGTCGAGGTTTTATTCGTGGATATAACTAAAAAACAGAATAACAGTATTAGGCTTTGCATGGTTAATATCAACTTAAATAACTTTTAACTAAGGGGTACTTATTAGGCAGAACTGGGTGATGAAGTGTTTTGGGGGGTGAGGTTTTTGTAAGCTTGGGGGTGTTCTCAGGCAACTCCTGAAAAACAAGAAGCAAGAGCAAAAGGGATGATTCACTTCTGCCACTGGCTGCTCTGAAAATGACGTGGTGCATTTAGCTCAAGATCCAGAACAGACAAAGGATGCTTTTACATAAGTACAAAAACTCCCTGTTGAGCACTCCAGAGAGCTTATTTCCTGCTCTGCAAGGTTCTCTTACGGATTTTGTCCTCAGTAGCTCTCTACTTAAGTCACCTTACATTCCTGACCTCTCCTGACAGTGTTCCATCTGTCTGAGCAGCATAAACGATGTGGCCACAGTTGTCATCTTCAAGGCTCTTTCCTGTTCCAAACCCACACACACCTATGTTCTTATCTTGTGCCACGTATTAAAAACCTTCCCAAAGAACTTTTTGAACCAAGGTTTCAAGCTGCCTAATAGAGCCACCAAGCTTTCCCTAAGGGCTCTATATTTTAGCCAAGGGGGAGAAAAATGTCTCATTAAAGCACAAACTATATTAAATATACCAACTTGCTCTATAACAACTAGCACCAATCTCTTAAGAGTAGCCTCTCCTTTTGTTTACAATGGCACAGAGGCCGGAGAGAATAAGGATAATCTGCTTTACATCCCTTCATAGTGCTGTGGTGTACAGAGGGATTCTGACCAAAGATCCACCTTCTGTTCTTACTTCAGGTGCTTGTGAAAAATGAAAGGAAGAGGGTGAAAGAACTTACCCCAAGGAGGTTTTTAGGCACATAGCCTTCCTTGTCATTGAGGCGGGCCCACCACCACTCCGTTTCATTGTCATCCTTGCGTCTCAGGATAGTGATGGCATCGCCCTCGTGGAATGACAGCTCGTCATTGTTCTGGGCTTCATAATCCCACAGAGCATACACCACCCCTTTATTCATCACTCCCAGCTTTTCCTGAACTCCTGTTAACAAGACCAGATGGTAAAATAGCCTCTTTTTCTCCTCTGAGATTTTTACTATTGACACGGTGGCCCAAATATTAATCTCCTGTTAATAACATTTCATGAACACTTTTCAGAACTTCCATGATGAAATGCTGTCAGAAATTTAACTACATGATAAAGCAAAATCTTAAAGAATAATTTAGAGAATGAGGTTTTTCTCTTTTATTATACATGCAGTGGAAAATGCTTCCTACAACAGATGCTTGAGGCTTTCAGAACTCACACAATGTCAGATCTGACAGAGCCTTAATGAAGCTTAAATCTTCTGATGGAAATTAAAATTTTGTCTGCTCCATTGAAGTGCTTCTCTTGCAAGCTATATTTTAGTAACTAAGCACCTTACGTAAGTTAATTACTCAAAGTGTATTTCCCTCTTTCTGTGATCTGCTAGAAATTTATGCATCTGGAAGTTAGGAGTCTCTGTCTAAATACTTGACAACTCACTGTTACGGTCAAAGCCTCCCTGTTAGAAGCATTTCCTTGAAAAGAAGTCAAATTACAACTTGAAAAATCTTAACATTTCAAGGAGCCTGTGAAGTAATTCAAAACCCAGGACTAAAACCAACATCACAGGGAAATGATGATTCTGGTTTTAGCGCTTTGAAAGCTCAGGGACACGATGGGCCATATCATCCAGTCTGGGGCCTAAGCAGATGTTTCACACAGATCACAGGGACAAATCAGGATGAATCTTAGAAAAGAGTTGGTGTCATAGCTTACCATACAAAAACTGGGAACACTGAATATAACCTTCTTCCATCTCCTCACACTTGTCTGCAGCAGTTTCTATATCACTTATAGTTGAAGCAAAAATAGCTGCCCCAGATTCTACCAGTAGTTTACAGAGATGAACACTATTGCAAGAAGCTGCACAATGCAAGGGTGTCCTGAAATAAAGCAAAAAAATGTACATGGGAAAAAAGAAGCTTCCATGAATCCTGACTTTCATCTTGCCATGCAGAGCCTGTCTGTTTTAAAAGAAAATTTTTGTTTATGTTTATAGTATGTGTATGCATTGTCTAAAACCTGTCAAGCAGCTAGGGTGGATTTCAGGATTTACCTGACTCCAGTAAAGCCAAGCATTATGAAACAGATGATAGCAAAACTAATAATTTTCACAGCTTGCAAAGCTGCTGGATGTAAAAGGGTATTTTCTAATACAAGGAAACCTGAAAGGTAAAATAGAGGTGAGGATTCACATTCCTCCCCAAGACTTCAGGAATGCTACAGCTACCTGTAAGGTGAGATTCTTCAAGAACACCAACACCTCTAGTGGTATCTACAATGAAGAAACTTAAACAAATTAACTTTTGTCATTTGTTATTTATAGTTTAATTATTTCAGCATCTGAACAAGAAATGCAACTCTACCACTAATTATCACAAACTGTAATCTAATTCATGGTTTAAGTATGCTTGCTCTGGAGCTGAACACACTGTAACCTTGCATTTGAGTTCATCTCCACCTACAGCTTAGTGAGTGCTCATTTTCTGGGGACAAAGTGGAAGGAAATTTTTCCTAAAACAGGTCTCAACTGAATCTTGAATGCGCATCTAAATGGTGCTTCTTCCAAATACTAGGTTAAAAATCTTGACACTTACCACCCATCACTATCTGCTGCATTTACATTTACACCAAAATCGAGTAGGAACTTCACAATGTGGTGATGACCAGCACACACTGCATTATGCAAAGGTGTAATGCCTTCATCATTTGGTTTACTGGGATCATCAACCTGTTGAAAACAAAATAGTTCAGCACTTTCCTTTTCTGAATACCGCCTGAGGTTGCCATTGTTTAAAAGCTTACCTCATATATGATTCGTTGTACCAAATCGAATTCACCCTCCAAAGAAGCATCTAGGAGGAGAGCCAAGGGATTGAACTTCACTCTCAAACCATGGCCTGTTCTTTCTGAGTTGGGTTTCTTCAAGTTGGTACGTTTTGTCTGAGTAGAGATGAAGGTTGGAAGGCATAATTTCAGGTTGTACAAGTAGGAAAATGACTAATTTATTAATTTTGTCTTCCTTAAATGGCATTTAAACTATGAAATCATTTCTATTTAAGTCTCTAAATAAAAGGCTTGACATTACTACATTTTTTGCAGTTAAAAAATAAAAAAGCAAGCCAATATAGTTTCAAAGCTTCTAATTAAAAATAGTGAGTACAAGGAATAAAGCACTTAAGTCAGTGTTTTAAGCATCATTATCTTAATTGTATCTAATATAAGCTGTGCATATTACTGGTGGATTATCTAAGACACTGAAAACTTTTGCTTAGCCTGAAAAGTGCCACACAATTAAGCCAGAGTCTGTACTTAGAGGAATCAATGCCTTGAATTAGCAAGACTCTCTGTTGTAGGTCAGGCTTGGCAAGTTGGGAGTTTTGTTGTAGGAATGAGAAGTACAGAACATGAAGCTATTTTCTGTGACATTCTAGCAGGTATTATCAGAAGCAGCACTTTCAAGATCTGAAGCACATTTGAATGTGTTTTGAGAATATTCTGAATCCCTTACATGTGTCCTTGTCACTTTCTGGGGAAAAAATAATCTACTATTAACTACAGCTTTTATAGAATGCTTTTAGTCTCTAGCTCTGTAGGATCTGTTTTCACTTATGGTCCTATATAGGATGGCTATTTCAGTTTGGAAAATAAACCCTCCACATCATGAATAATATTAGTTGCTAGCATATCCCATTCTCCTAGAAGTATCCTGACCCCTATGCTCATGGAAAACCATACAAAGCCTTGTGCACACTGCAGTCAAATTCTTAAGAGGAATAAAAGGCTCCTACCTGAACCTAACCTTGATTTCAAAGAGTGAGTTATTCACAACAACAAAGAATAAAATCTATTTTTTTCTGTATTTTTTTCAATTCTCCAAATGTGATAGCTTTTGGTAATGTCAAGTATTTAAAAGACATTAGTGCAGTTGGAGGATGGACTTTGGAAGCAATTCAAAGTATGTGACACGCCCATTGGAAAAACATTTCTGCTATCACAAGCCAGCTGTGCTGCTGCTGAGTTAGCCCTGGTCCATCTCCTCTAAGAGGGTTAAAGGAGTGCAGTTCCCCAGAACAGCTATTTCAGCTTGCCTGCAAATTAAAAAGCTTCCCATTAATATAGCCATTTGTATGGAACTAAGGATAAGCTATCTTTGAAGGCCTAGACAAATTTAAAAAATAAAACAATTTTTAAAATCTGGAAGTCCAGAATTAGTTCTACAACAAGAACCACCAAAAAGTTGAAAAATACATACACAACCTCCTGCTACCTGTTTTCATATTTTCCTTATTAAGCAGCTAGAGTAGTAAAGAAACAAATCCATCAGAATTCTCCCTGGAACTCCCCTGGTCTTCTTTCCTTTTAATATCCTGAGACTTCAAGTGCAAAGATACCTCTGAGCACAATCTTACCACATTCCAGTTATGCTTAAGCACAAAGCTAATTCTGTAGTTCACAAAGTTATTCTTTTGCTTTGTTACTTACTGCAGGAAGTGGAGGAGGAGGAGCAGGTGGCAAAGGAGCTTCATCTTCTGCTGGAGAACTGACCTCTGGTGTGGGACTGGGTGACTGCTCAGTAGAAGGAACTATAGCAAGATTGTTGTTGTTGTCTTCAGTTGTATCAGGTGTTTGATTTGTGGTTTCAGTGCTTATCAGCTCCTCGGTAGCAGGAGAAGGTAACTCATTATCATTGGCATCTGATGAAGGGGGTGGTTCATCAGGGACAGGAACTGTAGGTTGCACGGGGTTTGGTTCTTCAATATTGCCATTGGTGCTGGCGTTCCCATTATCAACATCAGCTAAGTTGCCTATGAAGTCCTGTGGATTGCTTGGCTGATAAAAAGGAGCACTTTCTATCCCTCCAGCCAGGGTATTAAAGCGCTGATACAATAATTTTTGTATATTTGGTCCACTCGGGCCCTCTGGCTCAGTGATGGAGCTGCGTTTCTTTAATGGCCTCGGAGCATTGGCCAGTTTTCTCCTCAGAGCCTCGAGGTCAGCATCGCTCTGATACCGCAGGGGCGAGTGCACAATAGGGGTGAGCTTAGTAGGACTGAGAGGACGGGGAATGTTTTCCACATTGCTGTTTTCACTGGGTGGTGGAGCATTTTCCAGCTCTTGATCTTTTTCAGTGACCTCAGTCTGTGGCTGAGGTTGTGACTGTGAGGGAGACTGGGCAGGCAAAGAGCCATGAAGGAATGGCAAGGGTGAGGGAGAGGTTGAACCAGACTGTAATACAGGCTTTCCATAAACTGAAGAAAAGAAAGATGGAAAACAGTGTATTAATGTTTTTTAATTATATAATAAAATATTTATAAATAAACTACAGCTACTTGTTTGACACTAATACAGGAAAAGAAAATATTGTTCTTTGGACTGTCAAAACAGAAGTAAATACTTACCTGTTGGTGATGCTGATGCTTCTTACAATTATAAGCTACAAGTAGCATCTGGAATGTTTTTCCTCTTTCATGAGGAAATAGCAAGGGAAGAAAAACTTCTTTATCTAGACACTGTTTTTTAACTCATTTACCAAAGTATTGGTAAAGTATCCAGGCTATATTGTTCCAAATGTATCTTGTTTTAAAATTTAAAGATAAATCAATGCAAACTTATTGACAGGATGATTTTGATAACCTCAAAAATATATTGAATGATTTTGCTGCTATGCTGCATACACAAAAATAACTTTCCTCACAGATTTAGACAAGTTTTCCAAACCAATATGGGAAATCAACTAAGCCAAAGTTGATCTTAGTGTATTTCAAAGAAAAAAATAAAGCAAAATATATTATACCTGCTTTTACCGACTTATTTAAAGTATTGTACACAGCTTGTTGGTAATTCTTTGGTGGTGTTGCTTGCTGAAGATACACTGAATAGATGGAACTGGAGTTCACTGTCTGTGGCCCTTTTCTGGGAGACTGAGGTCTGGATCCTTTATCTGCAAGAAAAGGTCTGATTGCCACAGTCAAAGGCAGTTCTGGCCTGCCCTCTCCTCCTGGGAACAAGGGGGGACCAGAGGGCTGATACGTGGGGCTGGGGGGGACAGAAATTCTCTGCTGGATCTGCTGTGAAGAGCTGGGCTGGTGCACGTTGCTGGGAGGCGGGAGTGGAACCGGCCTTTGCCGATTTGCTATACTGGTTCCAGGTCTGGGCAGGCTGCCATCCTTCCTTCTTTCTAGAGAGTTTGTAGAACCTGTTCCTAATGGAACTGGGCTTGGATAGGTCCCATAGTTCTGAGGCAACTGCTTGCTTACACCAGGAACTGTTGGTGGCACCTTCCCCAGGTCAAGACCCTGTGTAAGAGCAATAAATAGCATATACCATTTAATTAAATAAAGTACTTCTGAGCAAGAACATTCCTTTTTCAACATACCCTACCAGCAATCTTGTTGGACAGAAAAGAAGTTAACATAAACAATTTGTGTTCCTTTGTTGCTAAATATGATTCCACCCAAGTTTGTCTGAGGAGCTCATCAGGACCTCAGACAAAGGCCACTGTTTAAAGGCACTTTCAGCTGTTACACATTCATATCAATTCAGAACTATTTGCATACATGCAAAGCCTGATTAACTTGTTCTAGGTTCCAGATCTCAGTGTCTAGTTGATCTTGACAACACATACTGCCACAGTTTACAAAAGAACTTAAAGACCAAGTCCTTATTCTTTAAAGATGATAGTCTTAAAGAATTCAAAAAGTAGTAGCACAACAGTGAAGACAGACACTCCAAGGAGTCTCACTTAAGAATGGATCTAATGACTTCTTTTGTGAGATTTTTATGAGAAAAAGAGTACGTGTAAAAAGCAATAATCTCTACAAAGGAAAAAGACTAACAAAGATATGAATTAGAAAAAGATGGAGGAGGGAGAGGATTAGAACAAGCAAAGAGAGAAAAAGGGAGATTAGATACATAGAAGAACAGGAAGGAATACAAAGTACTGATCTTGAAACAAACCCACACATTTTAATGTGATAAGAACAGAAAGGAACAGAAGAAATACAAAGGTAAGTTTCTTTATGACTTTTTAAATAAACAGCAGCAGGGAAATGGAGTATCTAATTGAAGTGAGTTCAGTATGAAAGCGAAAGGTTCAGAATTTCAGCAAAGCAGATCTATAAACAGATCACACATGAAACCCACCAGCTTATCAGTACTTCCTAATACTGAAGTTGGCAAAGGTTGGCTGGATATAGTTCCTTGTTTTAAAGCAGTATCCATGCTCGATTCTTTCCAGTCTGTGTTGGAGATCTGAGGGGGTTTTACCACAGGGGCTGAGCTCTGTTTAAGTAGCGGCCAATTTCCATCATTAGCTTGAAAACAGACAAAAATACTAGTTTTAAAATAATCCATACTAGCATTGCAAACAAGCAAAACAACATGTGAAATAAAAGATCTTAGATTACAGTGGGATTAGTTTTATTCTAGAAGTGAGATAAATCATTATTAATATTTGATTCAGAAATCAATACTGAAAGCCAAATCACTGTGATTTGAATGTGCTGCAACATTCAAATTGCACTAAAAATTTCTATAGAAAAAATATGATTTAAATTTTGGCTTGAGTGTTGCATATTCTGCTATTAGAAGGCAAACAAATTCAGAGTAAAAATCCTGGCAGAAACACTTCATCCACACAATTATTTGGATACTATCCAGAGACACTCAAATTACACTAAATGCTAAGTCTATGTAAGCCCTGAGTGGACTTGCTCCAAATTTAAACTATGGTTACCAGATTCATGCACTCATAACAGGATGTAAAAACTCCCTTCAACAGCAGGGTGGAACAAAAGCACACATTCCTCTGCTGGAAGTGGTGGTTAACTCACCTTCTGTTTTTCCTCAACATACTCACCTGATTAGAACTGCCTCAGAGATTTAATATTAAATAAATTTATGAAGTCAGTTTAACTCCCAGTGTCAAGACACAAGTCATGGGCTTTTATTTTCATCATATGCAAAAGATCATGCATAGCTGTACATAAACTGAGGCAACAAATCCTTAATGGAGTCCTAGATGCACTGATGTTACTTTATAAACTGCATGAGACTATTTAGTTTCAGTTCTCTAAGTAAGCAAAAGAGTTTAAGTAGCCTAAGACTTAGATATGGTTCATAGTGACTAAATAGACCCCATGTTAGATCCTATGGATTTGATTTGCCTCTACAAGATTAAACTTCAGGCATCTCTTCCTCTAAGGAGGCTGGTGATCACTCCCTCATCCTATTGGCTTGTAATTGTTGTAGTGGAGCACTTAAATCAATAAAGGAGACATGTAACACAATTTACTTTACTACAGGATAGCATTTAAAATGGAGGGGGATTGTGCATGTGTGGAGATTCAATGAGATTTCTGGACCCCACAGTAATACAATATCAAATGAAAATCAGGTATTTAGAGGCCAAGTTTCCTATTTCAGTTCTAAGCATCTAGAAAACTGAATCAGCAGGGCTATTTCTAGAATTCTCTGTCTAGTATAGCAGACAGTCTTAAAATAAGCTGCACAGAACATTCTAATGAGAATGAATTTTCCATCAATACTTTACTTTCTATCCATGAGCCTTACTCTTTGTTGACTATCTCTCAAAACAGGATTAACACTTGCATATTTTCACACTGATAATACAGTATATAGTCCTGAAATCACTTTTCACACTTGCAAACTGCCAGGAAGTAATGAAGCCCAGCTTTAATATTGGCATTATCCAAGAGCTGAAAGTGTTGTGGGTTTTGTTATTGTTTTTAATCACCTGGTTATCAAAAGTGAGATCAAAAAGGTGTCTAAACACTTAGGCCCTACATAAAGGCAAATTTTCCAACTATGCATAGAATTAATGCTTACTGTACAAAATACACAAGAGATTCTGTACCTCCAGTAAGGTTACAGTTCAGTAAAACCTTTGTTTTGAGGATCAGTGAAAGGTGTTATAATTGATTCATGCTGAACAAGAAAGCATCTGGATCTGTTAGTTATGAGGAAAGCATTTACAGAAGCAACATGACAAAAAGACATGACAAATTTAAACATCTTACCTGCAAATTCAACACTTCTCTATTAGAAAACAGATACACAAAAACTTACTGTAATCAGTACATTTATCCCCAGAATCTGAGGTAACAGACTGGAAGTAAACTGACACTCTCTCTCCCCTCTCTGACCTGCACTGTGAGGATGGGGAGTCAGTAGCACAAGTTGTCCAGAGAAATGATGGATGCCCCATCCCTGGATGTGGTATTCAAGGCCAGGCTGGATGAGGCTTTGAGCAATCTGGTCTAGGGGAATCTGATGCCAACACCCTCCTGACAAGGCCACCCCAGCTCCTGCTCTCAGCCACCCCACAGCTAACTGGCTCCACCTTCCCCTCCAAACGCACCCTCTTGTCTCTGCCTGTAAATTTCAGCTCTCACCAGGCCATTGTGCATTTACATAAATAAGACAGTGACACACAGACACAAAAGGTTTTGTGCATTTTCTCTGACTCTACCTAAATTTTTTGTAGGTCTGGATCCAGGATACTTACTACAACAACTGAAGCACACTACAAGTCCAATGGAAGACAGCAATTGCCTTCTGGGTATTGACTTGGACAGAGTGAGCTTTTATCCTGACTCTGGGGTCAGTGCAATACGGAAACTTGAAGCTTCCCACAAAGTAACTCAAAGTAATTCTGTATTTTATACATCTATCCAATTTAAAATATTCTAAAACATGCTTTAGTGATTGCTTGAAATTTCTAACACTTAGAAAATTTTGAGGTTTTTCAAAGAAGAAAACTCATCCCTGGTACACTGCTCCAGTACTCCTAGGATGAATTTGCTACAAATCTGTTTCCTTCAAAGATGAAAAGCAACTTCTCAACCAATTTACATTTCAACAGCATCTTCTACACGCTAGACCACAACACAAGTTCTAAAGATGCTGTTTAATATGCATCTGTGTGCAAGAGCTCAGATGACCATATTAAAAACTGAGTTCTTAGCTAGCCAGAGATCTTCTACGGACTCACAGTGCTGGGTGTCAAACAGAGTAGGTGCCAGGCGGATGACATTGTGAACAGCAGACTGAAGAGAAGTGGGAGGTGACAGAATAGGATCCACTATTATGTCTAAATCAGAAACCTTCCAGGTGTCTGGAGATTTTTTCACACACCCACAGTCTGTCTCTACCGGACGCACCAAGGCAGATCCAGTTACACAGAAAAAGAAAGAAAAAAGTGGTGGAAAAATTATAACAATGACAATGGAGAACATTAGAACAGGAACACTCAGATAATGAGAAATAAAAGCATGACAGTTGAAACAAATTCTCAATATCTTTTCTTCCTGGGAGCATATACGCCTCTCCTTACACAAATCTATTTTACAGAACCTCATTCAAGCACCTTCATAACAATAAATACAAAGCCAGTCCTAAGGCAGAATAATTACTTTTATAATATTAAAAGTTCTTAGGTAGGTCTAGAAGTGGGTATATATATTTTGAGAGGTTGATATTACAAAATTGTGGTTTTTAGTTGGTAAACGTAAAAGTTAGGAACTGTCCTTTTCCATATGTGGAAGAAGAATGCATGAATCTGAAAAAAAAAGTGTTGCAAATCTGCACCTTCACCCACAATTAGGTAATTCCATATTCTTGAGACTTCCATAAAACCACGGTGATGGGGTTTGCACCGATTTTGAATACTTTTAGCTGATAAAGGTATTATTGCTAAATCACTAATATAAATGGGAAAAATTTGAGTCTTTTTTTAAACTTCTGTTTGGCCAGTTTTACTTCCTGACCTTGAGGGGTTTTTATTTTTGACATGGAGGCAGGGCTGCGGATTTCTGAACTTCTCCCCTACAGGTATGTTCAGATTGCCTTCTCTCCATCTCTTCCTCCCTATCTGGAGAGCATGATGCAAATTTTGCTGGAATATTCAGTTTTAAGTACTTCAATATATGTGAATATTGCAGCAGCTTTGGTCTCCTAGTCATGCCTTATCCCCTTTTTGATTTTTCCTAGGAGACCAGGTAAAATAAGTCCTGTGCTTAGAACAATAAGATCAGGCGTTTTTATTTGTATTATGTATATTTTCCTTGTAATTGTATTATAATTTCTTAATAAGTATGAGCAGACAGGTGAGATTTGCTAGAATTGAGAACTTAAGGCACAAATATAACCTGCTTCCTTCAATCTCAAACACAAATTAAACAATAACTCTATTAAAAAAAATTAGATGGAATTATTAATGATGGGAGCCAATTTTGGACACAAAGTTCTGGGAAGTTCTGGAGAGAACTTTTTCACTAAATAGAGCAGAAACAAGTAAACGACATCAATGTTACAGTTATTCCATTTCAGAAATGCTTCAAGGACCACAAATTCCCACATCTCAGATGGAGCAAAAATCTCTCATAGTTTTATTCTATTTTCCTATTTAGTCTCCTTCGGAGAAGTATTATTATTTACTCATTAGCTTTGTTTTACTTGACAAAAAGCAACATACTGTAAATAGTTATTTATAATACAGTTTTCCACAAAGTTGATTTCATTATTATATTCAAACACACAAACTAATTGAAAAAGCTGTTAAAGACACAACATAGAATCCGTGAAGAAAACGTGCTCCTTTTAGGGATGTACCAGCCAGTAAAATTTAAAAGGAAACACTTTCCTAAGAAAAATTGATGGAAAGAAGCAAAAATACCACAGATCAAATGACTGATGTCCAATCCATGGAACAGTATTAACACATCTGAAACTTGCCTCCTCCCCCATGCCAATTATGCCAGCATTAGGTCTCCTAAGATTACTCCTTTTCAAACCATATGTATTAATAAACATCACACAAGTACTTACCAGATTTTGATCTTCCATGTGTTGAGTTAGGAGCAATGGTGAGAGACTGTGGCTTAACTGGATCTACTGGAACAGCGTAAGTGCCAGCACTGGGAACTTGGATGTAAGGTCCTACTGCTGCCACCCTTCCTGAAGCACTCAGGGATGACTGGGGTGATGAAGTTCCATTAATACGATTCAACTGAAAACGATCAGGCAAATTCAAACGTCAATGTCCATTTAATCAAGTCCTTTCTGCATGAACAGGGAGGTCTAAACTTAATTATCTAGAATCATGCATTAAGTTATCATACTCTATGCTTCTTCAAAAAGAGAAAAACATAGAAGGCACAAATTTTATTCTTTAAAATCAACACCTCAAAAATTAAATTTCTTAGTCACAGCATATACATCTCTTGTAGACACCTTTATCTCTGTAAGGTGTTTTTCACTGTGCCTTTCTCAAGCAAATGGTCTAAAACAAGCTCTTAAATGATCAAATATATATGTACTGGGGTTTTTTTTAAGCAATACCTCCAGCCAGTAATACATATTGCAATCCAGAATTCATCTCTTAAAAGCTTTTTGAAGCTCCAGACAACTATTAAGCCTAACTTTATCAAACTATTTATTTTTTTAATCAGTTTTCCATGCTGGAAGAGAAGTATTTTATAAAACCCAATTTTTTAATGCATTCATGCTTTTAAACACATAGCACATAGTCATACTTTTCTTTCTAGAAATACAAGCTTCTCTGATTTTTAATACAGTATTGTCTGTGCAATAAAGAAAAATAAAAGGAAATATATTCTGTCTTACAGTTTTTTGCAATCTGTGAGAAGCATTAAAATAGCTTTAAGAGAATTCCTACTTTTAACATAGGTAACTGTATTACTTGAATGGGAAAAACTGAGATTCTATGTAGTTTTTATAGGCCCTTGATAAACTGAAGTGTGGCCCTTTTAACAGTTTATCTTACAGGAATGTTTTCTTTTTGACGTGCCTCAACTTTTTTCTTGTACAGACGTTCGCGCAGCTCATTGATTCGCTTGTCCATCATGGCCACCTCCATATTGCGTTTGTTTAGGAGTTCTTTCTGCTGCTGGAGCTTGGAGTTCTGCTCCTGGTTAAGCCTGTTACGGATCTTCAAAAACAAAAGGAAAAAAATAAAACCCCACCTGTTAGAATAGTTCTCATTCTGTTTCTTGGCAAGTTGGTTTTTAATGCAGTGTTAAAAAAACCCAAAGGAATTTGGATCAACAACTTGTTCTGGTGTCTCTAATTTAGACTTCCACACATCCTGTCAAGTTAGCATTTGCAATCACAAACAACTCTTAGATGGAAACAGTGAAAAAATATCCTAAAAAACCATGGATGCCTATTAAATACATACAGACTACATCCCTTTTACAGAAAATGGATTGAGAAATCAGGCAGAAAGACATTTCAGCAAATCTACTGTGAAGAACGAATCACAGAAAATGTTTGTTTAAAGTTATGCTTGCCCAAGACAGTTTGTCTATCACAAAAACTAAGTGATACAAAACTTGTAACAGAAAGGATGCTATTGATTCTGTTTCCAGTTCCCCATGAGACTTCTTGATGTCTGGAAGTGGGGTTAACTGAACTGCTAGTGCAAGGACTGGGCACAGAGTTTGCTCTCTGCATGGGGATTAAACTGAAACCTTCACAGCAGTTTTCCAGCCGATTATGAGGTAGATTACCTTTATGGTTTAAATCAACCATGACACTCTTTATAATTATTTCTCTTGCTTTGCCATTGGCATTTTTTCACACCTTCAATAACTCAGACCCTGTCCCAGTGTTCTGATTTTCATGGTAAAGTTACAAGCAAAAAACACTCGAGGCAAATTTAAGTCTTGATAAACACATATGGGAAAGCACAAGAGAGAAATCTTCAGCTATTGAGCATCTTTGCACTTGGAAATACTCAAAGGCAGATATGCCTTGTTTAAATGGGGAAGGAGTAAAAAGAGAAAAGAAGGCAACTTATTCCTAATGCATGAAAACTGGATTGATTAATTTCTATGCTGGATTTGCTCATCTAAATAAATGAGACTAATTTTGACATTTGAAATAATTTAAAAATATTAAATATATTAGAGTTGTTAGCTTGGTCAAATAAAGAACATGAGTAAATAAAAAAAGCCCTCAAAATCCTGATACATTAGCACACAATTTGACAAATTTTTTCTGTAAACTGGATACTTAACTACTCATGCGAAAATTACTCTAGATATAACAATCTTCTTGCAGGAGATACACAATACAGAGGCAGGGAATACTGTGTGAATATACTGCACCTATGTTGCACTACCTAGTGCAGGGAATACAGTGCAGCTTACACTTTTGATTACTCTATTAAAATGTGTTCTTTAATTCCTATGTATTTTGTTTATTCACGCCAGACAATATAGCTATATTTTTACAAATTACAGTCATGTTTTGAAGTGGAGATGACATCTAAGTGAGCTTCCTATACCCAGATCAGTGAAAAATAGAAAAGTATCACAGTCAGTTTCACAAAAAATTTGTGAGAGATTGAAACAAATAATAAATTACTTGGACTTCCAGTACTTCAGCATCAGGGGCTGAGAAATACCCTTTAAAACACTTGCACACTTTGTATCATTACGTGTATAAGAAACAAAACAGTTTTTAAAGCTAGAAGTTCTTTCTGAAAAAAGGTTGTATGCCAA
Organism: Sialia sialis; assembly: GCA_009812075.1. Classification (NCBI taxonomy): domain Eukaryota; kingdom Metazoa; phylum Chordata; class Aves; order Passeriformes; family Turdidae; genus Sialia; species Sialia sialis. Next base: position 4,822,638 of record VRYO01002775.1, on the reverse strand, counting down.
CTGCAAACTCACACACTAATAGCATTCCAAATACTACTTTTATGAAGTGTATCAGAACCAAATTTCCACTCATAAGAGCAGTAATGAAACTTTTAAAATCTACAGGTAATTCAAATAGCATCTTTTTGTTACTTACCTGTAGCTCTTGATACAACTTTTTTAATTCTACTGCTGCAGGCCCTGTCATTTGTCCATTGTAAGACTGAAACCCATTCAGTTTCCCTTTCCTTAAATCATCCAGTTGCTGAGTGAGTTGATCTACTTTTAACACTGCAGCCTGCAGCTCCTGCTGCTTTTCCTGGAACATGGCGCTTATATGCTCAATTTCAGTTGCTAAAATTAACAAGATAAAAATAACAAAAAACAATTAATAAAGCAGAAGACATTAATTTTTTAATTCTACAACTACTAACCAACACACCACACTAGTGGAGATCCTGAAAGGCACTCCCAGTTAGAGAGACATGAGAGCCCTCTCTCTGTTGTCCTCTCCAATAGCAAATTCTGTTCTATCAGGCCAAAGCAACCCTGTTGTGCTCCTGAGTCAACCTCTCCCTGTCCCTCAATCTTTGTACTCATCCTGCATCCCATGTTCTTAACCTAAAACCCCTGCAAAGGCCCTTCCTTTGGGCATCCAGCCCAACAACCACCCCTAACTGCAACAAATGGCACACCAAACAGGGACAGACCATCCCGAGAGAGTTTTTTGATCCCAGTGTGGTGAGTTTGAAATTTTGGGTCACTCTTCGCTTTTTCTCCTTTTACTCTCAGGTCTTGGGAATAGACTTAGGGTAAAATGGAAGCAGAAACCATCTATTCAAAGAGGGTAGTCTATCTACAATTAAAAAGACTCTACATCACGAAAATTCTTGTTTTTCAAAGGAGGAGTTAAAGTGCTTTGTACACAGGTTGTGTGAACATTTTCCTCATGTTTCACTCATTTCTAAGTGATGATTTTGTGGGAAAAGTTTGGAGAGAGCTGCAGACTGGGGAGGACTTACCAATAATGAAATCTTGTAATTAGCTTTATACAAATGCTTCATATATTTTGAGTCCTGGTACCCCTGCAGCCCCTCTCCTGTCGCAGGAAAACCTCCCTTCTCTAAGTTTTTCCGTCCTCACCCGGCGGCACAAGATGGCTCCCGCCGCATCGTGAGGCCCACGTGGCCCAAGATGGCGGAGACTGTGTGGCTGCAGGCACAGGGTCTCCCCTTCCTCCCCTTTCTACGCCAGGTCCCTCCCTCCCGGTTTCGGATCCTGCCCCCAAGTTCCCACAGGCCTGGTCCCAGAAGTAAAGGTGAGGGGTTTGGAGGCACAGCCCCCAACGGGCAAATTACAGCTGCACCAGTCACCTCCAACCAAAGGGAAAGAAGGAAGTTCTGTGCAGCACCTGCAGTGTGACACCGCACCTCACCAGCCAAGGCACCAAAGACACCAGCAGCAGCAAAGACACCAGGGCCGCACCATGAACACCAGAGTGCCACAACATCCTGCAAACCACGCTGCCACCAGAGGAAAGAACAGAGGAAGCAAGGGAAGCCACTCATGCCAGCCCTCCATGCCCGCTGCCTCCCGCCCACCACAGCAGCACCACAGCCAGCAAAAGCCTTGCAGCGCCAGCACGTCCAGCAACACAGCCATGGACACAAACTCACTGGCAAAAGTAAAAACTCATTGCCCCAAAAGCTTTGGGGACAAAGTGATTTAATGTGAAAAACAAATATGGATTCATCACCCAAAATGATACCAAGGAACATGTGTTTGCCCATCAGACTGCTCTCAAGAAAAATAACCCCAAAAATATCTCTGCAGTGTAGGAGATGGAGAAACTGTGGAATTTGATATAGTACAGGGAAAAAAAGGCTCCCAAGCAGCCAACGTCACGGGTCTGGTGGAGTTCCCATGCAAGGCAGCAAACGTGCACCAAACTATCCACGTCCTAGAAGATGTTGTCCCTCACGCGACTACCAAAGAGATGGAGCCCAAAGCCCACAGCCATTAAAAGCAGGGACAGCACAAAACACTGACCAGCCATCCTGCAGCCAGAAGCCCCTTCGCATATTTGCAGGACCCAAATGGATAAGTCACGCTCCTTTGACTGCCTTCCCCCAGTCCCTGTTGCCTCCTTGCCTCCCTCCCAGTCTCCCCTTTTCCCACTCACAAAATAAGTCAAACTCCTTTTGGGATTTCCCCAAATCCTATTACCCTTTCTTTATATTCCCTCAAATTCCTACCTCCCTTTCCCCTCCATTGTCTCCCTACCCTTGCTACTCAGCTACCAATCTCTTTTCCCAAAGTGTTTTTTTAATAAAGGGGGCAATGAAACGAGGAGGTGGCGGGGGGAAGAAAGGAAAGTCTTCTAAGGTAACAATCATTCTCTTCAAAATTAATGATCTCTATTTGGAGGTACCCCACCACCACTCCTCCTCATTCTGACTCCATCACAACCAACCACACTGCTAACAGCCAGCAAAGTTCCAGTCCTTACTGAAGAATCCCTTTCCTGACTCAGTTTCCTGACAAGCCATGCCAAGAAAACCTTGCCTCCTTCCTACCAGCTCCAAGACATTTCAAAAGACCTGTTCAGGTACTGAGGACTCAAGGAATGATTTGCATTTTGAAAATTGTCTTATGAGTGCTTTTAATTGTTTTTGTCATTTTATGTTCATTCAGTCTCCTCAAAAATTTAATTTTAAAATCCTTAAAAGAAGCCTTCTTAATTACGGGGAGTTGTGGAGATCCTGAAAGGCACTCCCAGTTAGAGAGACACAAGAGGCCTCTCTCAGCTGTCCTCTCTGATAGCAAATCCTGTTCCATCAAGCCAAAGCAACCCCTGTCCTGTTCCTGTGCCCCCTCTCCCTGTCCCTCAGTCTTTGGTCACTCACACCCTGTCTCCCCATCGGCCCTTTGCCCTAACCCCACCTCTGTGACACCCCCATGTCCCCTGGTAATTGGTCTCTGATACTTCTTTCCCTGCCCTGCTCATCCCATGTACTTAACCCAGACCCTCACAAGGCCCCTGGCCTTTTGTCCCTGACTCTGGACAGTACATGCAAGTGGCAGAAATGAACATCTCTGTGAAACCCCTGCAAAGGCCCTTCCTGCTTCTTTACCTGCATCCAGCCCAACAACCACCCCTAACTGCAACACTCACTAGCTTTACATCTAAAATGCATACACAATTGTACTGCAAATTTGCTAACAGTCATAATATTTCCTAATAGTTAGAGAATAGACTTATTCTGACTTTATCTTTGACTATATAAAACTAAGAGAAAGTTGCTGCATACAAATTTCATAGAAACATAGAACCTCCATAAAATGAAAAATATTATACCTGAAAATCTGCTTCAATGCTATACTGACTTACAATATAGCATTAATTTCTAGTCATGTATTGAACAGTAAATTAAATTAAGAATTCCACATACACAAATTGCCATTCATCATCTTGCTGTAGTCCACTTGTCCTCTCATGGCACGGATTTTTTTCAGCTTTGTCTCTTGGGTTTCAACACGTTCTTTAAGTTTTTGAAGTTTTTCACTCTCAGAAACAGATTGTTGCTGCCGACGTTCTTGCTGCTTCAGATATCGCAAACGTTGTTCCTGGCAAAAGGAGGTTTCAAACAAGAGATATCTATTACCAATTTATTTTAAAAAACCTCCACATATTAACTTAGAAAACCTTGGTAGCACTGGCACACAGTCCTGGTAAGGCACACATGCTAACACACATGCAAGCAGGTATTTAAATAGGAGAATCTGAAGCTGCTTTCCTTTCCAAATATTTTCAGCATAACTGCCTTGGCAGCTTAAACTGCTGGTTCACATTATTACCTAGCACAGGCATCATTTTGATCAGGTTCTCTACTTCCACAAACCAGAAAATGTTATATTTTGTTGAAATACATATTAGTGCTAGAAAAAACTCTAACATCAATTAACAAATTTGTTTTAGAGAAGAGATTCAAGCTTTTTTTTTAACACAAAATCTCATATTTACATAGATGTGCCCTAGTCTGAACACTCATTCAAATACATCTGCGATGCTTCCTCTGGCATTTGTTTTCTGCCACTATTAACAGTTTTCTTGCTGTTGGCAAAATAAATTTCCAGTGCTGTTACCCTGCTTCCCAAAGATGACAACGTATGTCCAACAGACCATTTTAAACAAGATGACCTGCTGTAAGGAAATGTTCCAGTTCTAAATAATATTCATCTGCTAGGCACACAAGGAAAAATGTTTTTTTGTATTATTTCCATCAAGAAAGACCACCAGAATCCGTAGGTTGACTCCTAGCTACTCCAAGCATCAAAGGCATGCTGTATAATACTCCAAACAACATCAACAGCAATGTCAAAACCATCGAACTCCCTCCCCACTCTGCAAACACACGTAGGTTCTTTTGTCTCTGAGACTTGGAAATGCAATACATAAATTTTTATGAATTTGGAATATTCTCACCTCACCCCACTATGACTGTATTGGAGTGAATGAGCCACTAAAGATGAGCATGGAGTCAAGCCTGTTCTGTCACAGATCATGAAGGGGGCCACACAAAAGAGATAAACAAACCCTAGCAATATTTTTATAAAGGCACATGACATAGGTTGTTCTAGCAGTATTTATGCCAAAAGACTGCACTGCCAAGGCTAAAATTATTCTGGTAAAATGATGGATTAACTGAAATGATTTAGTGTGTTTTTCTCTATCCACAAAACCTATGCTTGCATATATCGAAAAAAATTGGTCTGTATATAATTATTACCTTAGCAACCAACATTTGCTGTTGATTTTCAATCTGTTGCTGTTGTCGGGCAGCCATATCTTGCAGTTCAGAAAGAGTGAGCTCAACACGTGGATTGCCAACCTGCAGAACAGAAAATGGTCCATGAATGTGTTGATGTATCAGAGCATTCTGAGCAGACAATCTAAATCCCCACTCTTCAGAGGAAGGTTAAAGGCTCCTCCCAAGTCCTCAGAGAAAAAGGAATGATGGGCACCTGTGAAAGAGTGAGGAATATCAGAGCAGAAAAAGGAGGGACACAAACCATGCAGCAAGTGGAAAAGTGGATGGAGATGAGAACACTAAGAGACAAAACAAACAAGAAGAGAAAAAAGAGCCCTTATCCTACATTTAACTCCTCTCTTTTCAGATGTTTGGTAGCACTGGCACACAGTCCTGGTAAGGCACACATGATAACACACATGCAAGCAAGTATTTCAGACAGTAGGAGAATATGAAGCTGCTTTCCTTTCCTAATATTTTCAGCATAACTGCCTTGGCAGCTTAAACTGCTGGTTCACGTTATTTACCTAGCACAGAACAAAACCACATAAGAACCTTTATCTAAAGGCTCACTAAGCTTACATTCAAAGATGGTGAAAATTCTGATATATTGGGGCCATTTAGGGTAAGGATTTGTAAAAAACAGTCTGCACAAGTGAAGAAAAGCAAAGCTGTTCAGATAAGTAAGTGGCTATTACTTTGAATGAAATGCAAAGTATTAGCAAGGCTGTCTCACTCCTTTTGCATTTCAAAACTAACACAAGCTACAAAATTAAGATAGAGACAGAAATGATGAAAATTCTTTAAAATTCATACCATGTGTGTGACCAAATCTCGTGTGTTTTAAAAAATGAACGCATTGTTTCAGCATATCCATAATTATATCAACAAATATGACTTACATTTATACACTAAATTACTTGAACCACACTTTCCTGTGCGCAATCTCAAGAAAGAGAGTGCAATGTACGAAGAAAATACCCAGAAGCTGACACTTGCTACTCAGAAAACCAAAACTCAATCTCAGAATTACAGGGTTTAATCACAACTTCAGAATTTCCACAGAAACAGTCTTTGACCCATTAAATTAACTGAATTACATGTAAATACTTTGAAACAGATGTTGGGCTCTCCTGAACTTTGCAGCATAATTTTTCAATGTAAAAGCTGGAGCATGCACGCCAATAATTCAGTAAAAAATGTCATTTTTTCACCAAATTACATGACTACACTACTAGTAAACCAAATAAAAATTTTGCTTTACTATTATAAAAGCTATTAGTAAACAAAATAAAAACATCACTTGCTATCCCCAATACAGTCAATATTGCTGAAAAATAAAATATATTTAATTATTTTGGATATATTGATAAATAATACTGTTTCAATTGCTTATAAAATGGAATGAGGTTTAAACATTTTACAGACAGACAGAAAAAAAACCCCAAACGAAAACAACCCACCAGTGCCCAAATCAATCAGATTATGGATCTGATCACACCTGAACCCACAAGAAAAGTAATTTAGCTGCTCTGCTTTTCTGGGTCCATCCTAATGATGCCCAGTGATGTATATCTCCTGCAGTACTTGTACTTTACTCTCAGAGACATATTTTTGACACCACATTATCTCAGGCACTTTGAATGGCTTTTTACATATTTCTACATCGAACTCCTACAAAAATATCAGCTCTCCAACCAATGCACAACACAGAACTGTCTCTTTAAGCTTCATTTATGAAAGGAAAATACTATTTGTTTTAAAGTAACTGAATTTTTTTTTTTTCTAACTGAATTAACAGTTCATGTTGCTGCATAGAATTCTTCAAGGAAGACAAACATCTCAAGGTCAATCATCAAAAAGAGCCAGATTTGGATCACTAAGTTTTAAAGCTGCTCCATCTAGGACACATGATATAGACACATCAGCTAGAATGTTTAGATAAAATTATTGTCCTGTTTGAACACCTCCCACTGAGTAAGTTATGAAGTGAAATTACAATGTTTACTGGAAATGACAACAGAAATTCATCTTACTAGTCAACATTAATGAAAAAATTTTATAGTAGAGAAGTAATTAAACGAGGTGAAGTCCACTCAAGATACTAATTTTCTATTTCAACACAGGGAAAAAATAGAACTTACTCGTGTGTACTTTTTTTATTAGCATGACTTAGGCAAAGAGTCCTTCCCAATATTCTTTCAGGGCAAGTAACTTATACGCACTTGTGGCCATCAAGAGAGACATTTTGTTATTAATTACTGACTGAGAAGCACTAATTGGCTAAGAAAGTAAGAAAGCGTCTCCAAGCACCCTTCACAAACCAAAATGTGCTTACTTGAGACAAGAAAACAAAACAGAAAACCAGATGCTGCTCCCAAAACACATTCAGGCTCTGCTGACTTCAGCTGGCATGACCAATTGCCAAAAAAAAAAAAATAAATAAACTTCTACATCTGCTTTTGCTGGGCTCTGCAGGCAATTCTTACAAGGGGCTCAGAATGGCATGAAGGCTTCCCTCTGGATCACTGATTTTGGAAGTTAAAAGGCGAGTGTGTGTGAATTAATAGTATTTTCTCAACACACATATGTGCTTTTTCAGAAATATGAAATTTGCATCAGACTACGCATATTTTTCCCGGTGCTTCCTTTCTTTCTGCTTTAATTACCAGTTGAAGTTAAAAACATTGATAGCTCATTGCATTTCCAGTAGAAATTCTAAGTGTAACACTTCGTAATCTTGTTAAAAATATATCCAGACTCAAAAAGTGATCTCTGTATAGGGATTGTGAGAATTTCAAATTTAAAAAGCTATTTCACTATGAAAATTAAAGATTTTATAAATGGACAATGTAACCTGGAACGCAAAATGACAATAAGAAATTGGTTTGCAAAAGAACCAGAAACTAACCAAAAAAACCCAACCAAGTTTATACCAAGAGCTCAGTATTTTTACTGCTCTAAACAGGAATATTTGGAAGTCTCTCTCATAATGCCTGGCAAAAGTAGTGTATTATTTTGTATCATGTAAAATATAGAAGATTAATTATAAGATTCATGCAAATATCAGCATCCCCTTGAAGGAGCTATTAAATACTGTAAAATGTTCCATTTAGAAAGTATAATAGCTTTTTATAAATGGCAAAGCACAAGAACATGGGAAACAGTGATAATTAACCATTTAAATATAAACACCCTATGAGAAATCTTTTAATGTTCATCTCACTGAGTACCAATATATATAGCTTTCACTTCAAGAGCTACACTATACTTAATGAAAAAGAATAGACAGCTGAGAAAACTCAGCATTAAACCTGTAACTTCACTCGCAGCTTTCTCCTTTTCATCCACATAGCAAAGCAGCAAATAGAGCGAGCAGAAGTCCTCTTCAACATCAAATCAATTATTTTCAGACAGACGTTGCTGGTTTCAGGTCACCAAATCAGCATAGCTTCATTTTTAAAGCAGCATGAAAACATTGAATCCTTCTCTTGTCAAGGTCTAGTTAAATCAATTAGTTGAGAGCACTGCATATTAGTTGAGGCTGCTTGTAATAATCTGTATGCAAAGACCAGCACAGAAAAAAGTCGGTCTCAGTCTTTCTCCAGAACCTCAGGCTACGCCAGGCAAAGTCAGCGCTGCGTTTTCAGTTCTTTAATGAGGTTGTTGGTTTCTCAGATTCTTAAGTTTGTGCTGTTCCTAGTAGTTATTAACAATTCCATCCATAAAGACACTCACCTCTCACAACAAACACGAGCCTATCACATTTCAGGTCCAGACCTCCTCCTTTCTCCTGCAGCAAAGGAACCAGACCTCCCACAGAACAGACTTCTGAAGGAGGTACTAAAAAGCCACTACAAATACCTACTCCTCCAGATTCCACAGATTCATTTGCTACATGGTGATACATCAAAGCAGACAGTTTTGCTGAATTGTAAATTTCTTTTCATTGATTCACAGCAGCATTTACACAGGGATGAACTCCTAAATGAAATGCCATAGAGCAAACACTGCATTATTAGGCATTGAGGAAGTATTATGTATGTCTCACATGGACAAGAATAATTTACACCTACATTCACCGATTTCCTAATATTGACTGGGATCTTAAAAAAATTATATTTATGTTATTTAACATGCACCTTAAAAGGGCACGATGAAAGATCGAATTTGTAATGAACTCAAGTTTCAGCTTCTGACATCACCCTCCTACTACAAGCTAATATTTTACCATTTGATGATTAATATTTTTGAGACAGGTGAGATGAATAGTATAGTAGTAATTAAACAGTTTGGGAACCAGTTTATAAGCAGCCTCAAAACAAATCACACCATAGGCATTTAATTAAGGAAACGCACCTCCTTTAATATTTATTTCTACACATTCATTCTTGTCACTCTGATTTTTTTTTTTTTCTTATTCCTCCTTCCTTTCTATGCTGTTTAATATCACAATCTTCTCACTCCACATACTTCTGGACTATTACAAATGGCTTACAATGGTAAATGAAAAATTGCACCTGAACTCAAAATATTTCTTCAACAAGCAGGATGTACTGTAGTCAAGGGATGGAAGCAATAAGGGCAGATTCCAGTGGTTTTTTTCCCTTTACTCCCAACAGAAAACTCTCTTTTAAGAGGAATCTAATTATGTCAATATTAAAATAAAAACCCCATGAGACCAACCTTTTGAATAGATTATTTTTTAAAAGATGATAATTGGGATGTGGTCTGATTTTATGCAATTTTTTTGCCTCCATGCTTAACCCATGAAGATACTTGTTTTTGATAATTTACTAAATTTTCACTAGTAAGAACAGTTACTTTGAAAATAATAATGAAACATACAATAAATCCACACCTGAGACTGTTATGATTTCAAAAGAGCTTTAAAGGACAAACCAAATATTCAAAAGCTTTACAGAACTGGAGGTCTCATGCTTTCTGGTGGTTTAGCAACACTCAGCCATCCAAACAGCCAGTGTAAAGCATAATGTAACCAACTAATTGAAAAAGAAAAGCAGAGTAGTACAAGAACTTACTAATCATTTCCTGCATAATCTCTCTTCGGATCTTTTTCTAGGTTTGCAAGAACCACCATGTCATTAACGTCTCTTATCTATTTCTTCCTTCTTTTTAGTTCACACCCATCTCCCACACAAATCTTCTGAAGTTCCCTTCCCAAAACCCTGCACGAGGAACCACAGGTTCAAGCTCCACTTGGCCAAGCTCCACCTTCTCCTGTGCATATTCTTGTGCACTCAGTCATGTATTATGAACTCTCACATATTTTCTGGTCTTCTTCCTATCATCCACCTCTATCTTCTCACCCTCATTTAGTACTTCTCTGCTTGTACTTTGTTCCATCACTCTGTTCCTCTCTTGTCACAGTCAGAAGTTAATCTGAGGTTAAACCACCAATTGCCAAGGTCAATGTCACTTAAAATGTGAACAACCAGCACACAGAGTTTAAAAAGTCTGCCTTAGTTTCTACTGCGGAGCCCAGAAGAACTGGTTCTGGCTTTTGCTATCAAAATAGTGAACCAGAAAGTTTTTGCTTGTATTGCACTACTTTCAACCATGTATTAATTTATTAAAAAGCCAATACAGAGTAACTACTGAAGATAATGCAGCAGATACCCCACCTTCAGCCCAGCTCCACTGTTTATTCTTTACCTAGGCTGCCACTCTGTTGTTGATAAGGAAGATTTTGGCCCAATGACCTTTATAGCAAAAAATCCCAAAACCAACAACAAATAAAACCCCAACAAAGAAAAATCCCACAAAAATCCAAACAAAACCAAGAGCTCCTAAAAACCAACAAACAAAACAAACCAAAACCAAAAACACAAACAAAAACAAACAAACCAAAAAACAAACCAAAACCAAACCAAATGGACAGTCCTTCCCTGAAGTCCTCCATACCCTCCTTCTTGTAATAGGAAAGGTAACCATATCCTCAAGGAGAAAAAATGTGAAAGAAACACTCTTTACCCAAATGGGGACAACACTAGCATATCAAAGGCTGAGGGGGTGAGGGATGCACATCCGTCACTAAACCAAAACCACAATACCATTACAGGCAGAAACTGCAAGAGAGAAAAATTCCAAGCAGCAACAGCTTTGAGCTCATGAAAGAATTGGCGTCCCCCATATGGGCTTCATTAAGGAGATGTACAATTTTGTCAAGACAAAAAGAAAACATCTTCACCATCCTAATAAGGAGGGACAGCAGAGGTGAGAAAGACACTGCAAGCTGCTCCTGAGAGAGCTTAAATAGCTACATGGAAATGCAGAGTAAATACTTAGGTTTTACAGCACATGAGAGACTCAGCTTTCCATAATCCACAGCAATTTTAAGTTGCTCCTACTTCCTAGGGCAAAAGAGGGAATACAAAACTTACTTCCAGACTAGGGATTTACCTTTGCAGAGCTGTCAAACCCCAGAAATCTAGAGAGCTACACGACAAACAGAACTGGCAGAACTGGAACTAGGTATATGAGCATGTGGGCAAAACGGGAATGCAGTGTATTACACAAATGAGCATCTCCCCAGAACAAAGCAGAACAACAACTATAAAATGAAAAGGGGTCGGTTGGAGTGCTCTCCAGCCAGTGAATTCCAGACTGGGATCAATGCTGTGATAATTCTCAGCCTCCCCAAACCAGGGCACTGTCACCACTGTGGGCCATCCCTGCATTTCCTCCCCTGTGCAGCATTTACAGCAGAAGAACAGCAACTCTGGCTGAAGAACTTCAAACTGCCAGAGCAGGAAAGAAAGGAACAGCTTGCTTGGCCTGCTGAATCTACCAAAAGACTTCCTAATTCTCCAGTGCTAACTTGGACATGAGCAGCAGATGCTCAGACGTGTTCCATCTTTCCCTTAAGCTTCATACAACATAAAAAAGTTTGGGGGATGCTCTAAAAGCCCACTTGGCAACAAAGCTCTAAGGGTTGCTGGTGAGAATCTCCAACAAAATGCACCTTGGGTACCTGTCCTTGGCACAACAGTCACGATGAGGAAAACAGATGGAAGATATCTGAGTTTATTATGTCATTCCTGCATCAAATGGGTCTTACATGAAAAGTATGTGGTCTCCTTGTGCTCCCTGAGGTCTATAAGAGGAGATGGAGCATCTGCTGAAGGTCAGTGATTCAGACCGCCATACCTTTCTGAAATATACTAACCCTATAGATCATCAAATTCAAGGATTTTAATAGATTTTTGACCACATTTTCCATAAAACCTGATCTTAGTGACACACAAAACAAACAGCTTGAAAATCCTTTGTCTAAACTCATGTGTAATGCTATAAAACGACCAAAGAAAGTATCTGGTTTTATTTAAACTAAAATAGAGCTTTTGCTGATGTCGACATGGATGACATTATTTCCAGTTTAGTGGCTTTATCCACAGCTCAGCCTTGCATTTTTTTTAAACTGGGTCAGAAACATGCCGATAGCAGAAATCCATTTTAAAGAATCCAATGACAATAGCACGTGCCTTTTTTTAGCTTAATGGAAATGAAAAAGCTAATTAAATCCAGAAACTATACCCAGAATATTGGGAATTAAAGAAAAATCCACCAAGTTTGTGCTATCTCATGATAATAAAATAATCCTGCAATTAACATCACGAATAGAATTGGGTAATTTTACCCCAAAATGCTATTATAAAATATTATTGTATCATGCAAATAACTACACTAACAGTTTCTTAAAATAAAGTTGTTTCAACTGCATCACACATTGCTGAAAAATGTCACATTATCTATAGTTATTAAAAATTTTAACCTCTCTCCATCTATACTATCTTGTTAATAATTTCTCCAATTTGTTGATGCTTATGAGTCATTCATAACCACATAAAATGTTCAAAGTGAACTCAGTATAAGCTGCAGACTCCAGATTTCTTGTTTTCCCATATTGCTTTCTATTTTAAGCAGAACAGCTAAGAAAAGGCAGAACTTCACAAAAATGAAAATAATGTTAGGATAGATTTTCAAAATTAGAAATATATTTAAGCACATATTGAACATCTGCTACATCTGAAATAGACTGCTTATAAATTACTTCTAGTAATTTAAGCAGCATCTGAAACTTGTTTATTTAAAGCACTACTTTCTTCCTGGCCCTTGCAGCCACTTTTAAACAGCCACAGAAATCTTAAGCATGTTTATATTAATTTCAGTGTTGGCTAAAATACCTAGTAGATGATTTTAATTAAATCATCAACCTCATATTCCTAAAAAAAAAAAAAAAAAAAAGAAACATCTTAAAAAAGATTATGCGTTCTTGTTGAAATATCAGTTGTGCATTAAATCTCAGACCTTTTTACAATACCAATCCTTTTACTCATAGTTATTTTGAGTCATAGACAAATTACAATACACATTGAAAATACACTGTCTAGAACCTTCAGAAATTGTCTTGGAACTACATTTTTCTGGGTCTTTTATAACAGCAATAGCTTATTCTGATAGGATTGCTAAGAATGCTTAAGATGCAGTTATCGTTAATCTGAATAATATGCTCAGCATCAAATCTGTGTTTAGTCTGCCCTTAATTGTTTCAATACAAAGTTTTTCTGCTGAGTAACGCTGTTCATCTGAGAACACTATAATAAAACATTTCTAAAACACAAAATCACTGGAAATAAGTATCCTGTAACTGAAAAATGTGTTGTGACCTTAGCGTACAACTTGTACTTCCCATAAAACCAAACTCTCAAAAGCAAAAGTTGACTGTGACATTTTGAAGTAATGAGCTTTTGATAAAGTCTTAAAATGTATGAAAGATAGCAAATGCACATAAGAAAATCTGATTAAGAATTTCAATTCAGAGATAAGGTGTTACAAAACCCAAGCTGGTCTGCATTCCGGTCATGTGACAACTAAACCCACAACCATTTAAATTAAAGTGCAAAAACACTCAAATAACATGCCCACCAAAGTGCAAAACAAACAAATTTTGAAAAGCAGTTAATTACCTGTTCACTATTTTCCCATCTAATTGCAAGAGAGCACATCTTTATTTCACAGCACTGCCCGTCAGCTGTAAACATTTCCGATGCCTCAACACGCTTCAGCTCCATCTTTCTGCTATTTTCTGTCTACACTACTGGTTTAACACTCTGTTGTGAGCAAGCCAAAACAACAGCCCTGCACATCTTACAAGTTCCTGCATGGCTTTTTGGTTCAGTGCAATCAATAGAAGGTAGGATGCTTTTTAATCTTATTCCATATGGGATGCAGGTTTCCCCAAACTCTTTATCGATAGGAAAAGCTGTCTCTCTGCATTCATCAGCAATCAGCTAACGGAAAAGGCTAGTGGATTTTGCCAGCAGTAAAAGACCTAATCACGGCAAGATCAAGCCAGCTGTCAACTATAATCAGCTTGATTCATTGCACTTTTCATATTCAATGGAAAATGTTGAGCAATACACAGTTCTTTCATAGTAATCAGGTTAAACTGAAAATGTAAGACTATAGACAATTTAGCTTTAAAAACACATGGATTATTTGTTCCTTTGTATTTTTGTAGTATTACCAATGCTGGGCCAAAACTGAATACCAAAGAGATCACAAAAATTTTTTGTATCTAATTTTACTGTTTAAAGTGACAGCAAACCATACCACCTGAAACTTAACAAAGAGTTCCTTTATAAGCAGAGACTGCCTAAGATAAAAGGCAAACAGTAGAGTCAGAATAGATACCACAATCTTATGCAAATAACCTTTCCATTGTTTGCTACTTGCTTTTCCCTACATAATTCAGCTTTTTCTTATATCTTGCATGCAACAAGACGAATATGAGCCAGCAATAAAGCTAAAACGTGTGCAATAGCACAAATCAAGAATATGCAAGCCAGAGAAGACTGGAACAAGCCAAAACCTAAGGCTTTTTTAAATATGAAACATTACAGAAAATATTAAACATCACTAACAATTTCTTACATATCTACAAATCAGGATACTGTAGAAAATAAAACCCCAAAACATTAAAAGCTGTAATTTACCTTGTCAAACTCACGAATGACAGGCAAGTTCACCCTCTCTTCCTTCTTTCAAGAAAGTAATTCAAGCATGATTTAGTGCACTTACACAAAAGATCCAGCCAAATGGGTCTCCATAAGAACACTGAAGAACTCTATGTCCAAGCATGACACAGTGACTATTACAGCTGAATAAAGAACAGGCTTATTTTTAGCAAGCAAGTAAAGGTATGAGCTGTAGAGTAAGATCATCCACTAGGAATATAAGAAGAACAAGTTTAACTCCATTGCTCCTAAATTAGCCAGAGGGACTTTCATTTTTCTCCGCTTTGATCCGAGGAAGACTGCAGGGGGAACAAACTTAACAACAATTAGATTTGGAGGTAGCTGCAGAAACAGAGAAATAGAAAGGTTCACTCGCCTGGGAAAAACATGCAAGTGGAAAATAGGTATGCCTGGTGTCCAGAGGCAAGATGGACAGGAAACTAAATGAACAAGTCAGTGAACATGGAAAGGTGTGTCAGAGAAAGGAGGCCACAGCAGCACTGCATAAGAAACACCACACAGACCATAGAAAAGAAGACAGAAAACACTGATCTGCAAATGACACAGCTACACAAAAGACAGAACTCTAAATGTGGACTGAAAATGAATAGCTGGCCTTGCATGGACCAGTAGAGTCTCCTGCTCTGGACTGAAAGCTGTTCAGAGACAGAGCAACAAGCCCAACTCTCAAACTTTCACATTTAAGCTCTCAGAGCCATGCAATGAATTTCATAACCAGTCTCCTATAAAGATCTCCAGCTATAAAGGAAAGGACAAGTCCCAACTTCCTTTAAATAACTTGACACTAAAATATTTGGTTTAACTAAAAATGATACCAATGTGACTGCAAAATGATATAGCTGTGACAAAGGGCATTGAAGTGTACAGTGCAGGTGTGTAAGGGTGCACAGCAAGACTTCAGAAAAATAAGTCTTTAAGAAACATTTATTTTGAGTTAATGTGTATAATGTTACACATCAGCTGAAACACTCATTCTAAATTGTTCTAACTTGATATAAGAGCCAAGCAGCTCAGAATCTCTATGTGCAGTGACAATTGGAGGTAATTCTTAACATGCTTCATTTGTTTAGAAATCCAGAGAAAAGAGTGAATTGTATTGCTGCATGTCCACAACACAAATGCAGGAAAAGAACCATAGCTAGAGATGAAACAAACAGACAGACATCTCCCTCTCCCATGGATATCTGCAACTAAGTATTGCTGTAGAACTGCAAAGCCACGAATGAGGAAAAGCAAAGATAGACCTGTAAAAACAAGAACTAGAGGTAGAGATTCATTAAATGAGGCAGTCCAGGTATTTTCTCCTCTGCAAAATAGGAACACATATGTTGATTGTTATGAACTAGAAAACCACATATTCAGTTCCCATAACTTGTTGAACAAAACTCTCTCTGATGCCCAGAGAAGGAGCAGAACTACAAAATCTGTACACTGCAAATAAGTGTGTGTAAATGCCCCTATAGTAAATACATATATATACTGTGATTCTTATATCCACAGCCATCTAGATAGGTGTCTAGAGCAACAGAGGTTAAAAATTACATGTAGAAGACAGGGAGGAAATCAGACCTTTCACAATGCTCCATGTAGATTCCAAGAATGCTCCCTGGTCCCAACAAGTCAACTAATCCCTAGAGTCCTCAAACCAAACTAAGCCACATATTAAAAGTGAACATTAATCACTAACCAATGTTAACATAATTAAAATTGCAACAGGAAAATAATTACAGAGTAAGAGCAATGAAACTTATGAGTTTATTCTCATAAAATCTAAACATATAGTAATTTTGTCCATTATGGATTGAAATGTATTTGAGATTGCATAGGACAAGTCAAAACACTGTTTTTATGACATTCCAAATCCAAGAAAGATGTGATTCTGCCAAAAAGGTTTATAAAAGGTCTCAGAGGGAGGTATGAGTTCAAGAGCATTTGAATTCCCTACAGTTTAACAGAAAATCTTTTTATGGGATCATACAATTATAAGTTTTGTAGAGATGCTCCCCTACATAACTATCCTTTACTGAGGAGTGAAGAGACTCAGATTTCTAGACCAGCAAGAATTCAAAAGCTATTTGTACGCATTAAAATTACCTTTAGATTTTTTTCCCTGCTTCCTAATTTAATTCTTTTCCCTTAAATCCTTTAGTTGGATTAGATTTTCTATTTTTCTGAAGAGCGCCATACTGCCAGCTGTCTGGAAAATGCTTCAGACAGACTTAAAGAACTCTATCAGTCTGTGGAGAATCCAAACTCTATTAACTCTGACCTAGGAACTGAACTAGGAATGTGATGGTGCAAAAGGCTGCTGTAGGGGCAGCAAGGCTCCGCTCTATGACAGGTAAACAATCTTCAGAATCTACACCTTATACAAGGGAGCATCTCTGACAGCAGGAGTAGCAGACAAGTTTTTGTCTTTTTAACAACGGCAACAGAAGAAGTGGCATCAGAAAACTGGGAAAACTTGAATCTGATTTAATTACTGTTGTTTAAAATAATATTTTAATGGAATTATTTGCTTTGACTTTGTTATGAGACCCCTGATTCTAATTTCAAGACTGACATAGTTTTCTGTTCGTTTTAAACAAATTTGTTTAAAACCTGTCCTATGTGAATGTCTGTCCCTTCCAAGCACACTGTTAAATGTTATAAACAGAGTGCTTAATACTTACAAGCTTATATTAAATTGAATTTGCAGCTCAGCTTTGAAGAACAACTTCTACCCAGACTAAGCTCTTTATCCTTCAATAGTTCAAATGAGAAACTTGAATCAAATACATAAAATGTATTTCTCATCTGACTTTATTGCTTCTGTTAAAAATGTGGCTTGTTGTCTTTTCCCTCACAATTAGATTTTGTCATATCTTCACCTGACAAGCTAAGAAAACTTTTATTATTTTATACGTGCAAGAATACTTGTAAAAGCCCACCCCCCACTCCCATAAGAAAACGTACATTAGATGTTTAATGTCTTTTTATCAGGTCACAGTCATATGGATGAAATGGTTAAAACTAATGAGCAATACACAATTCTATTCAGGGATTTTGGCACCACTTGTAAATCTATCTAGTCTCTAAGCATAGAATGGGACGAGTCACACCACAGGCACTCAAAAGCAGTGTACCCTTACTGCTGTTATGATGGAGTGGAATACAGAAACTGCATCAGAGGGCATCCACCTCCATCAGCAACCACACACTCTCTGAAATTAAATCAGTGCTACAAAAAACTGCCTTGTCTGTACATGTATGCAGAAATTGTAATGCATGTTAATGGAATTTCCCTAAGAATTCCCTCAGTATAAGAGTCTCCTGATACTGAAACAGCTGGACTACTGTTGTAATTTTTGCTAAAGGCCTGTTTTGAGACACTTTAACAGAAACAGAGAGCATGAATTATTTAATCAGCACATAACTTTTAACACTCAACTTCATCTACTGGTCACAGCTTCAATACTAAGAAAATTTGCAGGAGTGTGTCTCCAGTTTGGTAAGATGGCCAAGTTTTCTTCCTCTACACAAATTTCCTTTAGACTAATGTCATCAAAAATTTTGTGGGGAGATAAAATGAGGGTCCACTTTGTATTTCTTGGCAAAGGCTTCAGTTAACATCTATTAAGAAAAAGGCTTATTCATATCATTCTCTCTAAATCAGGGGAGCAATTTTAGAAACAGAAAAAACAAGTTTAAAAAAAATCGACACCAGAGACCACAAACTGAGATTTTATGCTCCCAAGTAAATTAATATGTATAAAAATAATTTGTATTTATATTGTTTTTATATAAGCAACTACAGCAAATGAGTATTTCTTCATATACAGATTGCTTTCATTATACTAATCTACTTTTATTCAGTCTAATAGATTTGACTTCTGTCATGTTCCTGTACCACATCCTTTTTTTACCCCCTGAGCTACATCTCTTTTCTCATCTCCAAGGAATTTCTGAGTTATCTGACTACCTTTTCATCTGGACAACTGTCATCATCCAGTCAGTGCTCTTTCTGGGAGAGCAGCATCTGATCCACATCTCCTATGGAAGGCCAGCAGCTCAACCAGGATGGGGCTCCCCAGTCCCTCTCCTGTCTGCCACTGACCCCCAGTGGCTTCACCTATATTTGCTCTGCCTCACTGTTCACAGACTGCTGCTGTGGAATGATGCTTGGATCGCGCTAGGACATCTGGAAACAAACAAGACCCAGCATCTGGATGACCACTGTTCCATGATCACCTATCACAGAATCAAGGAATGATTTAGATAGAAAGGAGCTTCTGGAAGTCGTCTGGTTCAGTAAGCCCTGGCTGGAGCACTTCAGACTGCTCAGGACTTTATTCAGCTAGATCAAAATTCCACAGACTCTGAACAGTCTGTTCCAATGTCTGTTACTCTCAATGATAAAACATTTTTTCCCTTATTTATTTAGAACTCTCCTTGTTACAACTTGTGTTCAGATCAAATTGGCTCAGTGACACAAGATAAAGAAAGGAAGAGGAGGAAGAGGCAGCTGTTTCCAGAGAAGAGAATCCCTCCTAAGACACTGTCCAATCCCCCTGGCAGAAGGAAATGTTTAGTTATGTAAGTCTGATCTTCACGTACCTGTACCTTTGTGTACTGGGAGAAAGAGATCAAGTCCTGTCTACAGTATAATTCCACTTCTAAGAAAGAAAGTTTTAAATAAAAAGAAAACCTCAAAAGTTCACTTCTGGAATAAGAGCACCTGTCAATTCACAAAATCTCACAGAGTTTTTCCTTTAGATTTTGTTATGCAGAATGCAAAGCTCTCAGATGAATAATTACAGGTAAGTATTCTTTTTACAATGCATGTTTCACTCCTGGAAGAGAGTTAGCCTATTCTATTTTTAACTTGAAAGATAATCTAATGAAATTTAAGCATTTACATAATGTGATTTTAAGCTAACCATTATTTAAATAATTGCTGATCAAGTACATATAGTTTAAAAGAACAACAACAACAAAAAAAAAAATCTTACTGCATATGTCAAAATTTCAATTAATAGAATAATCTAGTTTTAACTGTATAGATTGCCCATAATTTTTTCCAAGACTATTGGCTCAATCAATAAAGCTAACGTTCATCTTAAAGTTTTCTATGCATGTCACACTTGCACCTCTACCCACTATTAAGCAAAAAATCAACTATTTCATCCTTAAAGCAGTACACATAATAAAAATATACCTGAATGCAGAGTATTTGGTAAGATCTGAGCTGTCTTCAATGTTCCATTGGTTTGTGTTGATTTTAGGGCCAGTCTAACATTCAGCATGCCAGCAACAATGAATAAGCCTAATGCATTACGTAAGTGTAAGCTGATTAAATCCTTGATCCTGAAGCCACCTCTTTTTCCCCCCTCCCCCTCTAATTTAAAACTTAGCACAATTGAAAAAACCTTAGTTTTAAACACTTCCAAAACCTAATTTGTACCATTTTTAGCATAAAACCCACTACAATTTTACATTACTATAATGCCTTCAGGTTTTAGTCTTTCTTCTATTTTCATAAACCTGGTATTTAATACACTTTATTTCTCACACCTGGCAAAAGTTCTTTTTAAAGTGATCAGTTCTCCAAAAAATTTTAATTTTGTGGCCAACTTTTGGGATTTAAAAAAAAAAAAAATAAAAAGAAGTGTCCTGAATGGAATGAAGATAGAAGTTTAATTTATCGTCTGAGCTTTACTCGTAAAAATTCAAAAAATCAATTCAATACAGAGCCATGATATCAAAGCTTAGCCTGCCGAGCGAGACTGTAAGGCTCTCTGCACCTGCCAGTCCTGATTTCCAAATGTACTATATCTCAAATGTGGTATCTGAGCTCCAACCCACATGGAGGAATAGATCAGGGGAGGTCATGAAAGAGTTATGTTCCCCCAGCACTTTACAGCACCATGATCTCACTACATTGTCAATATGACAATGGCAGCAGGATAAACGGATCCATGCAGCAGAGGATACCAGCCAGTGTTCTCTACAGAAGAGGAACGTAGAAAGCAATACATGATTAACTGTTTTGAATAGGGAGAAAAATTCCTTCCCCTAGGTCCACATGCCATACACAAAACAAGCTGCAAAGAGCTGCAAACTGACTGAACAACTCTGTTGCTGCATGGGAGTGTGTGTGAATTTCTGATGTTAATTATCAGGCAATATACAAGCACAGAATTATTGAATCTGCAATTGTTTTTAAGATTCTTAGCTTGAAAAAACTGATTTGTTTGCTTTAAAACTTTAAGTATTATTTTACTCTGTGAAAGAACCATATGCACATTTGTAAAGTGACAGTGCTTCATTGAGACAATATAACTATGAATTGGTGAGTTCAAACGTTTTTATTGAAAATTTTAAATGTTTAAAAATAGCTAACTATAGCTGAGTGTCTTGGTAAAGGCAGCAGAATGGTCCTTGAATAAACAAGAACAGACTATGCTTTGCAGAATCTTCATTAGTATTGAAGATGAGACAAGAGGGAAGAAAGTAAAGAGAGTTTCAGCTCAGGAGCAGAAGGCTTTTAAGTCATGTTAATTTTGAAAGAGATATACTGTGTTTTATGTGTAAAAGAAAAAATATTCAAGCCTGGAATCACAGGTTGCCTATGGTATGTAATTTGTATTTTAAATTAGAAACCAAGAAATATATTAATTAAAAAAAACTCTAAGTGCAGAAATTAATCAAGTGCATAAAACCAGTATAAAGTGATGGCTCTGAGAGGCATGCAAGCTCTTCTACCAACAGCTGAAAACCTCCCCAGTTCATAGATACATCCTCATATTTCAACATATAATGGTATATCATTGATCAGTATCAGTGAGATAAATCAAAGAAATGTGGACAGGCAATCTAAGTGTGAAAGAATACTGCAGCTTGTTTTTACTTCACACAGAATGGCAAAAACAGATTAGAACATGAATTAAGACTCCAGGGCTTCTCACATAAATTAATTTCTTTCTAGACAGAAAATTCAGAGTAGTTGACGAAAAAGACACATTGGCCATTCACTTTCTAACAAAATCAAAACAATATGTTTCCCCAGTTCCCATCATAACACACTTTGAAAAGCAGTAATTTTTAAAACACAAAGTATTTGAGTGATGTCAATCCAAATCGTTACAATTTACTACATACCCCATTCTCTGTTCGTTTCTCCACAGGTATATTTATGCCATTTCTTTGATTTTGGGCTTGACGTGAACCTAAAAGTAAAGCATCACTCTTAGTGAAAAGTTCTGTTTTCAACAAAAAATGCATTTCCCTCTTGAGTCTGTTCTCAGATGTTCTGGGAATTCTGTTCAAGAATTTGTATCAAGCTTTTACTTGTGAATTTTTATTCTGCTAGTTCCAATTTTCTTACTAAAGTAACTTTTTGTAAGCAGTGAATCAGCAGAAATAAAGCTTTTACTTCACAGAATTCCTCAGTTAAAAGTACAGACATGCAGCTTCATTTTCCTGACTATTCTTAGGCAAAGATGTCACGAAGGGCAATGTTTTCATATTTTGTGTCCGTGAGAAGCAGCAGCTTCAACTGAATACATTATAAATTAGCATAGTAGAGGAAGCTTTTCTAATGCCTATCTTATAAACAACTTTAATCTAGAAATTGATCCATAACCCAATTATGAATGAAAAAGCCTTGCATGCATGGTTCAGAAGCAATGCTTCCATTGTACAAACAAATTATATGGCTTTAAGCATATCTTAAATTTCTTAACATACTTTATGTTTGTATTGCCCAATGGATAACAGACTATTTTACAAAGTATCCAATTAATACAAAATTCTCTCACACATTTTTGAGTCTGCTACTTCTACATTAGAAACAGGCAGGAACCACTTAAAAATATGAGAAGAAGCCTCAGCTGAAAGCAGTAAGAACCCAGCAAAGACTTGAAATCCTGTTGTTAAAAGCAGTCAGATTAATTGAATGAATCAGGATAATCTGAGCATACAAATGCACCTCACTGAGACACCTTTCCTGTCCTTCAGATGGTTTGACAGCCATTAAGTCTACAATGCACACCCTCAGAGCTCTTCTTTTAGATTAAGTACAGTCTACACCAGTAAGTTCAGAAAATTAAAACACTTGTATTTTTTTATTCCACCCTTTTAAGAAACCCCACTGTTTCATATAAACACTTCTCCTGTAGAACCAAGCAGACCAGCAATTTTTCATGATGCAAATTATCATGACTATTAATACACCTACATGAAGTACTGAGAAAGCAAAGGCATTGAAACCTCTGCCAGTGATGTCTGTAAAATAGATGTGAGTTTTTAAGGGAGGCAGAGGAGTTTACCAAGTCCTTCTCTGTGTAACAAAGAACAGCAGCTCAAGAAGAACCATTCTTCCCTCCCAATAAGAAAGAATTACATCAAGTCTCTAATATACATCAGCTTTCTTTGGATCCAAATAAGGCAGAATACCAACAGATCTTGGTAGAAATTATTCTAAAGAAGTGAATTGGAGAACAAGAATAAAGATGCCCCTGCTCAAATGGTTCAAAATGGCTCTGGCACAAAAGTTTATTACATATAACCACTGAAGTTCACTGAACAAACTCACTTCAGAAATCTTTTAAACCTTTTTTTTTTTTCAGTAACAACGCTGCAGGATAAATGTACTTACTCTGTTCGTTGCTTTCAGCTGGTGACTCTTCATGACGAAGAAAAAACTTCACCTCTTCCCTGCGAGGCCCCCACTTCTGTAGGTGGTCATACATCATATGATCAAAGGGTATGGGGCGCTCTACAAGTACAAGACCAAAAAAAACTTCATCACAACTCCTTAAAATCAAGCAGGGTTATACACAATTCCCAGTAATGGTCAGCATGTCCTTTTTGGTAGTAATTCAATCTATCCAACATATTTTATCTCACGCTAAGCCTAAGAAACAGGCACCAATTGGATGTATGGATGTATTAAAAGCTGGCTTGTTACTGTAACACAGCTCACTGCTCCACAGCACTACAGAACCAGCCTGCAAATCCACACTAGTGTTTAGGAACCTTAATTTAGGAAACAGCAACTTTGCTCCCCATCACCACCAGACGGCAAATTTGTTCTATTACTAAAATGATTCATTCAATTTGAATCTCTGGGTTTCCACACAGACAAAAAGTCTTATCACTATATTGAACTTGAGCAGGTACTCCCACTCTAACACACTTTGCAGGACACTAACTTCCAATATCTATGGAATTACTGGCAACTCTTTGAACAAATAAAAACTAAGTTCTATGCAACAGTCAGTCTCCCTGTTTTTCCCCAAGAAAACATTTGCATAGAGCAATTATTTCTTCTAAATTGATCAAATATATTTTTAGTAAGAGGCTGCGCACAATATATTTAGCATTTCAAAATGAAAATACGTTTAAGACATGTTTCATGTTTTTACGTCTCCATTTATTACCAAATGTTTTTATTAAGATAATAAAATCCCTGGTTTTAGATCTAATACCAGCTAAGGTACCAAAATGCATCTTCTAACCAGAATAAAATTATATCATATACTATGCTTTGTTGTTAAAAGCTAAATACTTCTGGCCTCCAAAACCCAAACCATGCTATCTCTTACCAGGAAAAGCACCACTTGGTTTTGTTATCCATTTCCTATTTCACTCAGACAAAGTGATTCAAAGATATAAGAGAAATCTTGGGAAAAGCTTGGGAAAACCAAATCCCAAATATATCTTTATGTAGTGAAATTTACCTAAATTTATTTACATTATGAACTACATAGATGTACACATCTTGATACTCTTGATATACCTAACTGCAGTACTTAAAAACATAATACATTTTATCAATTGTTTCACAATGCACTTAATACAATAAACTTTTGTTAAAATATGTCAAGTCAAATAGGTATGTGATTGACACAATTTAGCCACAGTTAGATCTAGCTGCTTTCAGTGGGGAAGATCATTTAAACCACTAGCTAATCATATTCATAAGGTGATTGGTTAACTATCATTATTTAAAAAAAACCAAAAACACCAAAGCAAAGCAAAACAAAAAAAAACCAAAAACAAAACAAACAAAAAACCCCAACAAGAACAAAAACCCAAAAAAACCCAAACAAAACAAAAAAACCCAACCCTACCCCCCCAAAAACTGACCCCCCAAACCAAAACCCAACTGCATTTAAAAAATAGATCATTTGCTTCACTTCTTCCTGTTCCTTGCTCAAGTGGTGTCCTAGAAAGATTGTCAATAATGTTTAAGCACACAAGAATAAGGTCAGTGTCTTTTAACTACTCAGTTCTTGAAAAGAAATTTTAAAAGCACAACTTTCAGGTTTTTCAACTCCTAAAGTAAAGTAAGGTTTCAAGTGCTTTGAAGCATATCCACTGAAATTGCAGTATGAGTCTTCTAAAGATCACCGAATGTAAAAATATTTAAGTGGTTTAGTTCAGAGACTTTAGGAACAAGATATGAATCTTTAGGAATTTCTCCCAAGGAGAAAAACTGCTAGTCAAGCCCGGCTATAACAGGGCTGGGCTAATTCTGGAATGGTGAGGAACAGCTGCAGCTTCACTCCTGGTTGAGCTGGTCTCCCATTACAAGTAAGGCCCTGATCCCAGGAGCTAGTCAGAGGTGTAATTTACAAATGTCATTACAAACCTTCAATTATCTAGACTAATATTGTTCAGACAATGACAACGGAAAGAAATGGCAAAGACTTTTCTACTAGTTTGGCAGTTGTTTCACAAAACCAGTTTGGGATGTTAGCCTAAAGTAGACAGAAAACAGGTTAAAGTAGTAACAGCATCATCAACATCACAGAAACAATGAAAAGAAAGATGGAGCAGCACTAATCATTCTGTGCAACCTGGCTACTTGAAACAAATTCAGGAAACAAAGAGGAAGAAAAAATGGACATGCACACTCGACACAAGACATGATGAGAACTGAAATCCCCATTCCTTCCTATAGCTTAAATCCTTTAAATCTGTAAGAAGCGTGAGAAGAAAGCATGATTTTCTATTTGTAGTATAGTATAAGAGATACTTTCTAAAATTCCTGTTCTTTAAGAGTCAAAATCAAATCAAATTAAAACAAAGAGAAACACTACAGTTAAATTTTTCCCAGTTGTTATAGCTCCAGGATATTTGTCAGTAACTGGTTTCTCAAAACTATTTAAAACTTAAATTTTTAAAAAAAATTTAATACAAGAGAGCATTCTGAGAGTGTGAAGAAAACGTTAAATAGGAGAATGGGTGTAGAGTACTAATAAAAAGGCTGGATCCCTATACTTTAGCAACACATCAAAAATTATCTAGAGGAAATTTGTTTTCATGAATAAGCAAGCAGAAAACCATGATAAATGCATTTTAAGTTGGATTGAGATTCTAAAATATTTTTGAGAAATAAGCTATACTCCTTTACTTGTTAAGTAAAGTTTGGATAATGGGCTAAAGTATTCCAAAACAAAACACCCTGTAAATCTGAAACGCAGATACTGCACCAATGTTTCAAAAAAAGAGTTGCAAAATTCTTGTGGTGGAGCTACAAATCCACTACTTAAAAGGAACTTTCAGTCTTCAAAACCTGTTTTTATCCTGACTTCAAGGATCATGCCGTGTGAAATACATTCATGCCTCCTCTACATGAAACCAGAATAAAAAGTGATATCTGGAATGAATTTTTCCCTGCTCAGGTTTGCAAAGGTACACTCAGAGCAAGAAACTATTTCTTTCACACTCTTTTGCCTCCTATTTTACCACCCCACTGAGGAATACCAGTTATGACCAGTTGCTGAAGGGCATTCCAGGTGTAAATAAAGTGAGTAATTCGGTACTGGGTGGATTTAAAAGTTTAAATGAATTCTCTCTTGAAACATACTACAAGTTCCTGGCATCACACCTGTCTTTGACACTCCTTACCGACTGCAATTTGCAATAACAACAGAATGAGGAAGAACATTCTGGTTTTGTCTCCTGTTACAGCATGAGAAATCCTCGCAAAATGAGGAAGCTTCAAACTGACAAAGCACGAAGTATACTGATATATCAGGCACAAATGCTATTGGCTTTTTCAACTACAACTCATCTCAAGAAACTGGCAAGGAGAGGGAACAGAGAATGAAATACCAAAATCAAATGTGAATAAGTGAAACGCTTAGGCCATGCAGATATGAGAACAATCAGTTTCTTGACTCTAATACAAACAGCACCTAAAGTATTTTACAATTCTTGTGAAGCCCTCAATCATTTCTTTGTCACACAAAAGCAAAGAGATAAAAGCTACAATAATAAATAAACCAATATGTTTTCCAACAGCTAAGCTACTGTAATCTTCCTCTCCACTGAAGAAATCTTACATAATTTGTGGATTTTAGTAACATTTTTCTGGAAGAAAATTGGTCTCTTATCCTCTAAAAATAAAAAGTGTTTATCATCTACTTGTACATACACATTCAAAACAGGAAGACTATTAAAAGAGACAGTATTTTGTTACAGCAAAACAGTTTAGAAAGGCTTTTGGGCATACAAACTGTAATTTGTACCGGATGACAAGATTACAATCCACAAGCCCCAACGCTTTAAATTTGAATAGACATGCATTATTCAGGTGGTCTACCTCAAAGAAGCTGTGGCTACCTGTAGAGCAGAGGAGTTAAGCACTTCCACAAGAGTCCAGGCAGACTCTCCCTTATGGAGGGAGGTGTAATTAGTCATTTGTGCCACATGGAGAGACTGCCAGGAAAACACTGGTACCATAAGACTGCTTTACAGTGTGTAAGAAAAATCTGGTTTTTTTCAGCCCATGATTTACTGTATTAACTTTTGTTTTGAATTTTACTTTCCAAAATGTCCTCTGAAAGAACGCTTGCAGATCACTTGAGGATAAGGGTAAGGGATCAGACATAGTGTAACAGAAGAGACAAAATAGACTTTTTCCACTGGTACAACAGGCAGCAATTTACTGCAAATTGCCTCACACTTCCCACTCAGAACCATAGTTTAAAATTTGCTGTTGTAACTGTCACATTTAACTATTCAGACTCTTGTTTTCTACATCAGATCTCTGCTCCAGGCAAAATTATTTTTATAAACTTCAGTGGAAAGAGTTCAATTTAGCTCTCAGAAGAAGCAGAAGGAAAAATTAACGTATATATGCCTAGGTCGTTCCACAGAAATGTATGTACACTAGACTTTGGGTCAAGAAGCTGAGGTCAGAGATTTTTTAACAGCATCCTACATTTAAGAACAATGAAATAAACATTTGTGTTGAATGTCCCGTAAGAGAGCCTTAAAACCAATGTGCAGGATATCATTTTTTCTGATACTACAGGTCTGTTTGAAAGACCCAGAAACACAAGCAAATGTTTTATTTTTTCTTTCATTCCCTCCAGTATTTTCTGTTCCACACTTTCAGTGGAATAGATCTATCGCGTTATCACCTTGGAAATTTAGCAAGTAAGGCTTTGTGAAAGCACCTTCGTGTGAGTTTTACCAGAAGCTCAGAGTTAACAGGCAGAAGCTCTGGGCAGGCTTCTGCTCCTTTACCTAAGTGCCTGTAGGTAGATCTCCACTTCAGAAAAGTGGGTGAGCTCCAGTGCTCAAAACTAACAGAAAACAACCAGCTGAAATCAGTCATCTCCTTGTTCTATTCACAGCAATATCCAGATCTCCACTGACTTTAATGGGATCAAAGAAAGATAATTCTCAGGGTAGCTACCCAAAATTTAGTCATAGTCCCTCCATTGCAATTTCATGGATAAACTCCATTTACCACTTTACAGAAGCTTGTAGTTATTGATATCTAACACTGAGAAATAAAATATTACATCCACAGATAAAATCTTTTCTCAATCTTAAAAGTTATCATAGAAAACATTTACTTCTAAAGTCCAAGGTTTGCAAGGTTTAAATCTTCCAGGAGGATGCTGTGAAACACTTTTCCAGTTTCCAGTCACCCTTTAAAGCTAGTTGACAACATTCTTTCCTACATTTTTTAAGAACTACACCTTCAAATATTGCGAAAGCAAAAGAATAAATAATACCATGTGACATTTTCACAGGCAAGGAATTGCAAGATATTAGGAATATCTGAGTGTCGTTGAAGTCTGCAGATCCATTTTAGGAATCTGTGATGCACTTGGCATCATCGATTCCACAACCAAAATTTCCAATTTGAAGAAGTTTTAACCATCCTTCAAGTTCTATCCTTAAAGGCAAGTTTTCTAACTAAGTGTATACTGAATTTGTATTGCTAGAATTGCAGGCATACAATTCTTAACCTTTCCCATGTTCACTCTTGCCTAAACTGAGTTTCCACTCAGGAAGGAAATTATTTCTTTAGGAACCTTTTCCTTTTACAAAGTCTTAGAACAGTTTAGAAAAAGGTGAATTTTCCTAGGAGGAAAATATTCTGGACTGCCAATATGTAGAAGTTCCAAAGGCATCTGAATAATGTCTGTTGTGTCTGTCTGGCGAAACAGGCCCCAATCAAAATAAAACACCTCTATAGAAAACTTAAGAATTCAGTATCAAGTTAGGACCTCAGTCTCTATACAGAACAAATTACATTAAACAGGGATCACTTTAATAACTAAGAGACAAGAATGGGGGATTGGAACTAGATGATCTGTAAGATTCCTCCCAACCCAAACCCTTCCATGGTCCTGTTGTATGATTCTATGAACATGTCTGTTATCCTCATCCATCCACCAATTCTACTTACATCCATACATTGATAAAAGATAGCTTGGAGGTTTGTACTACATGCAACTACAAGAATCCATTTAAAAACAGACTCTACCATGCATGGATTTTGACACATTCCTGAAAAAGTTGCCTGCCTCGTTATTCTGTGAAATAATAATTACAACACAAATACAATATGGACATTACTACCCACTCCAAGAGAGGTTGTCAAATCTTTGAGAGGAAATGTTCATGAATGGGCAAGAGATACTAACGATGTTCCATTGCAGCACAATGCTGTCTGCAGAGCTTCTGCTATTTATTATACTGAATGAAAAAAAAATCTACACCCTTTCTTAAAGTTCAGCCAGTGCTCACATGCTGACAGTGAGGAAATAGGACTGGAAAGAATGCAGGTGGTGATCTGCATCCACTGACTCCAACAAAATCATCATGAGATTCCCTGCTGTCATTTAAATACTCTCCATCCTCTTAGAAAAACAAATACAGAATACCAAACAGGCCTTACACATGCATTTTATCAAATGCTTCATGCTGAGGAAGAAAACAGAAAAGAGTCAAGGATTGCATTAATCTCTACAGTTATTTGAATTACTATCTTTTGTGTCAAAGTCTACTAGACTGGACGAAAAAAAGAAGAGTAAAATATGCAATTGAAATAATTAGTATTGAGAAGTCACTCTTTTTCTATAATTGGTGCACATATTAAAATCCATTTCCATTGAACATGTTACTTACCATTTCCACGCCACACTTCAGCCAGATGGCAGCTTCCTTCTCCAGGCTCTTTGCAGAACTCCACTACATCGCGACAGGTTGTTTCTGGTGTAATTGGAACTTCTGTCAGAATCTGTTCATTGTTGCTCAGAAACACAGTTAATATCATCTGAAAGAAATAGAAAGAAAAGTAGCAGAATATTAAAAAAATAAGATACAAAATTATGGGCAATTTTTCCCCCCCTGTAAATGGAAATGTATGCCTAGGACTGGTTACCACATTCCAAAGTTGTTTTCAGTCTCCTGTAACTTTGACAAAGATTTAGTCCTTTGTGTTTGGGGTTTTTTTTTTTTTTTTGGGGGGGGGGGTAGGGTTTGACATTATATTTAATTGGCAATTTATTTTTTATAAAAGCTTGAGTTGAAATGCTTTAGTTCTGTCTGAAAATAAGGTTGGGAAGAAAGGAACAAGTTTCAGCTGTGTTAGATGCTTGAAATCATAGCATTTAAATGTTGAAAATAAATGCCCACTTTGGCAAAGCAACCAGAAGCTTCAGGATGTACTCAAAGACAAATATTCCTAAAATGCACTAAATACTCTGAAAGACACCTGACCCTAAGTGCCTGCTTAAAATTAAATGAATCATTTTATATATTCTCTCTGCACCCTAATTCCCATCTGTAGTCACAACACTG
The DNA here is from genome assembly GCA_009812075.1 of Sialia sialis. Lineage (NCBI taxonomy): Eukaryota > Metazoa > Chordata > Aves > Passeriformes > Turdidae > Sialia > Sialia sialis. Next base: position 4,791,689 of record VRYO01002775.1, on the reverse strand, counting down.
TTCTGTAAACAGTGGATGGAAAAGAGAGAAGAACATCATGTTTTAGAAGGCAAAAAATACCGTAACAGTAAATGTCCCTAAAGAACATGATAAAATTAGTAACTTTGTCTGCAATGAAAGTTCTTTAAGATCTCTCCCACAAATAAAATGTGGCGTCACATATTCAACCTAATAGCAGCTCTTCATTAAAGGAGCACTCTCCAGGTAAATAAAAGTTGTGCTTCAATTTGCATAGGCAACTCTTAAAAACATTCATAACACTTTTATCTGTGGGACACATACATCAGCCAGCCTGGAGACTGACATTAGTAACAGCTAGAGACGGAGTGAGAGCAGTCTGTCTACTTTAGAAATAGACACAGGACAACTTCCAAGAAAGCCCAGGCTTCAAGCACTCCTCAGTCCTCTAGGCTATTTCAGTTCAGGATTCTATTCTCCCTCAGCCTGCCAAGTTTGCATGCTGTGTCCTGAAGTTTTCAAGTATCTACACTTCGACAAAAAAAGCAGTCAACCAGAACCAAAAATATACCAGAATTCACCCCTGAGTTTTTCCAACAGCAGCATCAAGGAAGCCATGGTAAAAGTTATAATACAAGCTGGAGGAAGCTGCAGGATGCAGCCAACAGATAATAATGAGAGTGTCTGTAACCACCTACTGTAAACAGCTCAAAATGTTATTGTTCCTCCAACAGAAGATTCAGACAGTCTCAATATTCAGTGACTGTGGTTATATAACAAGTAACTGATGCTGAATCTACTAATGGAATTTGACCTCATATGTAAGAAGAAAGAGTCACATACATAAACGTAAATCAACAGGCTTAGAAGAAACCTTAAGAGGTCATCTAATGCAGTCTCTTTGCCTCAGGCAGGATAAACTATACCTGCATTATTCTGCAGAGATGCTTGTCTAACCTGTTCTAAAAAGCCTTTCATGATGGAAATTCCACCACTTCCTAAGCCATCCACCCCAGAAATCCAGGATTCCTGTTGCAAGAGGAAGTTTCTTGAAGTCTAGTTAAAGTTTTCCTTACCACCATTTAAACCCCCTAGCTCTTCTAGCCACAGGGGAAATAGAAAACACTTTTTTTCCTCTTTTCTTTTTCCCTCTACAGTTAAAGAATGTGCAATATATAAGTAAATTAAGTAATTTAAAATAAACAACACCAATTCAACAAAATTATTAGTGCCAGTATTCCAAACTGTTTCCCCACAGCACTTGACAGCAATTTCAGAAGAAAACCCAAACTGCTGAAACTTTTTGAGAATATCAAAAGACCCTGGCTTTACTGCCTCAGTCATTTGTGTGGAAGACCTGTTTTCTTGGTATGAAAGAACATATAGAATGTCTTAACACCATGTGATTTCCAGGTTTTGATTTCCTTATTGCTGTAAAAGTAACACTGGCCCAGAAAACTTGTTTCATGTCTTCAAGATTATACATCTGCTTTTGCAGACAGATTGAAAGAGTAAGAAAAGCCTTGTAGGTGTGAGTTATCCTATTTATCTCAGTCACTTCTCCATAAATTCTGATCTCAAGCACTACATAAACTCACAGTCCCCTTGGCAACAGGACAAAGTTTGCTGTACCTCAAGCACATCACTTGACCCCCTCAGCTCAGAGGGCATCAGTGTTGACTTCTGCAAAGCTGGGTGTCACAGTCTGAGCCCAGGGAAAGGTATCTCACTAATGAGGAAGCAAGGTGCTGCAGATAACTATTGGCCTAACACTCCTCAAGGGAACTTGATTGAGTAGAGATTTATTTTCAACAGGTTGTCTGAGTAGTAGTAAAGGCACTGAAACACTGTGCTGCAAAACAAATATCCTGAAACACACACAGGAAGACCCGAAATACTGAACATTATTACAATGTTAACTATAGATATATTGCAACATTAATTACATTTTCAAGTCAATGTCATACCTGTCCCTGTTTGTGGTGGGAATGAGTAAGAATCAGAGGTATTACATGGTAATAAAATACAAATAAGCATTGATAGAGCTTGGAAATTTGCTGCTGAGGAACTCAAATGAAGCATACACATGAAATACCCAAGTATACCCACTGAAATAAATCAATTATGTAAAAAAACCCACCACTTTTAGCCAAAGATTAGGACACAAAAGAACTGATCATTTCTTTGATTTTTTGTTTTAAATTGATTTCTAATAGGTGCAGCTGAATAAAACCCATAGTGTCAAACTGTGATCTTAACCATTCTAGCATTTCTTTGATCACCTCTCAATTCACAGTTTTTAATATGTGAACACAATGTCACACAACAGGATCAACCTAACGCTCATGAGCAAATCACCTCAGGGATTATAAATCATGTCTTTTTTCCACAATAAACATCAAGCTCCAAACCTTACACTTATTCCTTCTCACCACACATGAGTATTACCTGTTATTCCCCTCTATGGCTCCTGCTACCAAATCAACAGTTTGATTCCAACTCTCATGAATTCTTGTTTCTTCTTGCTTTTTTTTTAAACCATCATGCAGATTGGTGCATCCCATCACATTTCAGGTCTTTTCCATACTAAATAAGCAAACCTCCCAAGCTGGCTTCAAAACTATTGTCATTTCATTTCTCAGCTGACAGATGACCTCCTCCTAGGATTTGGAATCAGTACTCTACCCAAAGCTTCTCTGCCCAACAGACCTCTGCCTAATACTTGCACACATTCCTCTTAGCATAGTCTCTCCCTTCAACCATTCCCTCTTCAAATCATATTTCCTGCATTATTTAAAGGACACATTTTATCATCCCTGCAGTTTCTTAAGGAGATAGAAACGGATAAATCTACAAGAACATTTTTTTTTTTTGCTTATTATCTCTCCTCTCTACAGTTGAAGAATGTCACATACAAAAATTTCAATAGGCATCACTCACACAGATGACAGTTTTATCTATCTAAACCTGATCTCCTGCTGAGGATACTGAAATGCTGGCAATCTTCAGTTGACTCTCAGGAATGCCTAGCTGTCAATTCAAGCTGTACAAGGCTGTAACACAGTCTTTAGCCATGTTTCTCCAATGATTCCCTAGATTTCATTCATCATAGCACACAGGTACCCAAATATCCTGGGCTGCAGTACAAACACCTTTAACACAAACCATTTTCTCAGTCTTCGTTCGGTCTCAAATCTATCTCTACTTTTCCTGTACCATATGTAAAACAGAGATCTGCAAACTTGCAAAAAACGTTTTCCAACTTTTCACTGGTATGCCTTTTTCACTCATCACAACTGTCACAACAAAAATCACCCTTCATGCCTACAGTCTTGACCCAGTTGCCTTTCTGTGTCAGTCCTGCTAAGTACAATTTGTTTGTTTTCACTTCACTTTCAATCTTCTTTCTTATCTCTTTTCACTTTCTATCAAGAAATTTAGGTCAAATTCACCCTTTACACTTGTTTCTACTCTCATGTGCTTAACAGGTGTTTTTTTGATTTCTTGTTTTGTCCACCAGACCTTATATGCACCTGCAAACCAACCTCATTCTTTTCCTTGGAGATCCTCCTTTGCTGGTCTGGCTAAAAAACCACATCAGACACAAGTCCAAGTCATTAACACACAGGAAAGTGCTGCCAATGAGGTGGTAAATATTGTTTTGTCTCCTTAGACCATCCAGTTCATTGCTTTCTTCATGCCTAACCAACATTCCAAGAGCTGTGCAACAGAGATGCATTCGACTTGTCTACCACAGCAGAGAGCCCTCTGGTCACAACTTAATGCCTTACACACAACTATGCAGAAACAAATCACCTTTCAAATGCGTCTGGTGGCCTTTCTTCTAAATGAGCTTGGTCCAGCTGTCCTAGAATCCACCTTGACCTTGCTACTTGTGTTTTGTTATTTAAGTTACATTCTTCTAGTAAAGTGTGCTATTACTTATGACTGGAATAAAACTAGACCACCACCACCCCAAAAACAGCTGATGTAGCACGTGGATTCTTAGTTAAGATAGGGTCTAGAAAGCCAAAATCCCAACTGCTAAACGAAGTCTTTGCCTCACCATTTTTGTACAATCTTACTGAAAAAAATCCAAATTTTTTTCATCTTCAGCTAGTGAACTAAAAAAAGCATACAGTTAAGTAAATCCTCTTCAACAATATTTGTGGAGACAATAACTACATCTCTCTCAGCTATTACTTCATGCTACCAAGACTCAAAACACTGCAGCTTGAGAAGAAATAAATAATACACCTACACCTCCTTGCCTTATGCCCAAGCTAATTTACTAAGTCAGGCAGCTGATAATATTTACTGTAAAAACAATAACAAAGTCCATATAAGTAGGCATCTTCTGATATCCTACTCACACCAAATTGAGGTATTTAAGCTATCAGAAAAGAACCAGCAAGTATTATTTAAGGACGTGCTGAAACATTAGAATTGAAAACAAGTTTAAGATTATTTTCTAACACCAATATTGATGTATTCTACTACAAAAAAAGGAAGTGAGTTCTGTGGATGAAGATGGCAAACTATTCAGTTGGCTTTTTATTTTCTGTATAATCATTTTTAAACTAAACCCCATGTTTCCAAACAAAACCAGAGCTCCTGGCAAAAACTGATCTGAAGATCATTACTTTTCCTGCATGTAATTTTAGGCCCATAATTTTAAAAAGAAAGACACACAAAGGAAAGTTTAGAAGTAAGATCATTCCAACAGAGAACCAAAGGCTAACAAGAAAAACCCCTGAATCCCAAGAAAATGAAAACCATGAATTTTCCTCTTTGTGCTATGACTCTTATTACCCAAATTCAGAATGCCTACATGATTTTTAAAGGTAGAGTGGATAATAGAGATTTTTTTTAAATTGTCAATTTAAGAATTATCAAACATATAATTGCAATTTTAAAAACCTACCAGATGTCTAATATGGCTAAAGTCACATACTACTGTTTAGTCATATTAGACTCTCCCTTTGCCTTTTTTTGGTCTTTAAACCAGCCTAGAATAAGCCAAACAAAAAAACCCTTCTTTTCTAGCAGATCACTTAACAGACACTTCAAATATGAGGCTGACACACAATGAACTTAAAGTACAAAACAATTTCTAATAGAAATGCCAACTTCAGTCCTTCTGTTTCACAGGAACTGGAAGACATTATCTTCTCACCATGCATTTTCCCCTAAAAGCATTCCAAAACATTCATTCATGATCTTGAAATGCTTTGCCATTTCAGAGCTTTTAGCAGTGCCTACAACTCCAAGATGAGAACAATCAGTGAAGATTTGTTCAAAGTGAATCTCTCTGGAGACCTCAGCATCTCCCAAGAATTTTAACAACTGTTCTCCTTTTGATTTTGCTAACTTGAGAGTCCCAGGAATTTGCTATATTCGAGGCACTACTATAAAAGAGTTTTAAACTGGAAATTCCAAACCCATATCTTATTGTAATGTCATAGTGCCATCAATCAAATATGAACTATGAGTAAGACTAAGGATTTCAGCTACTAGAAAAATTACAGATTGAGAGGCAAGCAAAAGGTGAAAACGTAAAAACTCATTACTTTGCATGTAGAAAGGTCAGAAAAAAGTTAAAAATTATTAATTATCTCATGCAAGTTTGCTTGCCTGGAACTAATGCTATTTTATAAAACTTCATCAGCTACAGCTGTAGAAATTGTAGTTGTACATTCCAAGCATTAAAGCAGAGTTTTAATTTTTGTTGCAGCAGGAACACAGCCTGTTCTTATGATTACAGACTTAATTAGGTAAAACTTTAAGCAAACACATTAAAAAAAACCCACGGACTATAAAATTATAACCACAGAGCTGTTTGAATTACAGCCATCTAAAGATCCTTTCTTGACTCAATACTATTGAAATCTCAAAAGAAACAAATCCCAAATAAGTCTCTGATGTTATTATGTGCAAATCCCAGAAAAACAGCAGTAAAATCAAACAATTTCACTTCTCTGTATTAATAAGAAACATTTAAAATCCATTTAATCAACAACTTATCCACCAGCATGCTTTTTCCTACAATCATTTATCTTCAGAATGAAGGTTTTATTTTTAAAAATAAATCTGTTGAAGAATTTCTTGCAGCATGATTATGAGTCTTAATTCAGATTAAAGCATCAGGACATACAGCAAATTTATTATCAATTACTGTGGTCTTCACCAGAATATTTCTTTTCTCTAGCATCTTGTTTCTGTTCCTCATATATGGGGTGAGAAATTACTGCAATCAATTTCCATCTTTCTAAACAGCTTTTCTCAAATCCTACTCACATTCAAGCTTATAAACTTTGAGTTCAAGACAAAATTTAAAGCCCAGTGATGCTTTTGAGTGTATTAGTACAATTCAAAAAGGCAGTGCAACCAACAGACTTCAGTTTGCACAGAATACAAAACTGAGAAAAATTTTCTGCCAAAATGTAGACTTGTGAATCCAATAGTTTCTTACTGCACTTTCAATTATTAAGCCAACTGCCTCCATATGGCCTGCAAAAGAATCCACAAAACCAGGAGTCAATCTCAGACACTAAAAATGCAAATTATTCAGCTACGGGCTACTAACAAACATTAAAACCTTAAATTCTACAGTTGGTAAACTCAAGCATTCATGAGGTTACGCAAAAATGTTAACAAGATATTATTTATGGTCAACACTTCTGATTTTGATAGAATCTGAAAATTTCATGTTGCCCAAATGTACTTCAATACACTTATCTCAAAAAGCTTTTTTTTTGCATCAGCTCATATGTTAGTTACATTAACTTGCTATTTTGCAATCACTGAAAAAAAAAATTATCCACATTGAGATCCACCTTCACCACGCTCTGCACTAGACAAACTGCCCACAGAAAGCACAACCAGGAACGTGTCAGACAATAGTTGTGCATAAAATTACTTCTCTTGCTGAAGCACAGGAATCATTTTAATTATTTCACTCCTATTACAGAAGAGTTTAACTCATCTTATAGAAATGCAGAAGTCTAGATTTAAAAGAAAATCTTATAAAAATGTAGGAAAATCTTGTTCAATGTCTACATGTTGTGAAGGCTTAAAGAACTGACAGAACCACAGAGATTTCCTCCCAGGAGTTCCAGGATTGTTGCCTTTGCCCCTTCACAGCTGTCATATGTGACAGCAGGTGTTTAACAGGACTCAGGCTCTCTCAGAAGCCTACACCTACCTGGTTTTTATTTGCTATGGGGATACTTATGACACTTCCTTTTCTTTGACAGAAAAAGAGCTACAGCATCATTGTAGATCTGGAATCTGAAGCCCCTTACTCGTGCAGTGGCAAGCTTTCTGTAGGGTAGGGAAATAATCTGTAGGGTAGGGAAAAGAGCAGCATTTTGCAAAAGGAAGGAAACAGCGACTATCATCAGCAAGACAGATCCACAAATTGTTAAATGAAAGGTACACAGCACTTAACTGAGAGATTTCCAGAGCTCTAGGAAAATAATACCTAATGAAAACAATAGCAAAAAAGAGTTCACTTGTGTAAACAATGAAAACAACCCATAGACTCCAGGCTGTGAGAAGCAAGGTATCAACAGGCCTAAAAAAACAACTGACCTAACAACTGTTAAGTTTCTAGCATCTATCTAGGACAGAAGAGTGACATCATTTAGACATTATAATCCTATATCAGATTTTAGACTACATTTTGATATTTAACAAGTCAGAGTCAATCCATGGGAGTGAACCACTGCCAGATCTCCAGACATTATCTTTAGGGAAGCTGTTTGTTATTTGTTAAAACACTGAAATAGCTTGTTTTAGATTCAGACAGGAAATCAAGCGGGAGCTGAGATTTAGATAAAATTTAAAAGGTGGGCAGTTAACTTGTGGCTACAGCAGGGAAAAATGATTATAGTTTAAAAGGGACAACAAAAAAAACCAGAGAGACTGCATTACATATAAAACTGCTATTTTAGAAGAGTATCTGTCCAAGGGCAATATTTATCATCATCATCAGCTAAAGCAACACAGCTTGAAGTTAGAGAAATCTATAAAACATACCTCTTGTGATGTTTTCTAGTGGAAAATATAATTTGGCACTTGCTACAGAATGAGTTCAACATCCCTGCATCATATTATCTTTTGGCTTGATTCCTAAATTGCTACATCTGGAGAAACAGCAAGAGATCTTGTTGTTGTTCCTTGATGCAAATAATTCTACCAAAGGACTGTGAAGACACCAGTTACCATGTAGGAGACTTGGAACATAGGGATAATTCTAGGTACACTGACAAGATCTTGCTGAGCACATTTCTCCATCGCGCAGCACAGATTAAAAATTGAGAGACTTTTAATCTTCCCAAAACAGGACTTGGAAATTTTGCTTTCTTCCACTGTTTAAAAGACAGTGAGCCATATGCTATCTTTCATGATATACACAATTATTATTATTAAAAGGTGGAAGCTGGGGACTCTTCTTGAAATACTTCTGCTCTAGTCAGTTGATGCTTACAATGTTCATGATGACTCAAAGTATAAGTTCTCACCTTGCAAGTTAGCATTAAATGATTTCTTACAGGATTACTGCAGATGGGTCTTACCATCTATCAACCAAGAGCAGAAGACTGACCTTCAAATCAAGCAGCTCTGAAGAAGTTCGAGAGGGTTTTTTTTGATACTTGCTGTATTCATTAAGGATACCCTTTTTTATCTTCTGGAATATTTTCTTTCTGTGAATCTTCCAATAACAAACCTCATCTAGTACTATCTGCCTAATTTCAATGAGATTTATCTAAAGCACCTTGAAACAAACCAATAACAATCAGCTGTCAAAATTTTCTGCTGATTAATTAAAAAGTTAAAAATAAATAATATATTTAAGAAACTAGTAAATAGCTCAGCTATAACGGATTTTGGAAGCTGATAAGGCCTATAAACAATGGATTCCTTCTAAACTCTCAGAAAACTGCAGCAGTCGCTGCATTCATTTGCAAATGCACAAAACACTACTAATATACAGGAAAGGTCAGAAGGTTGGAGGACAGCAAGACTCCAGATCAAAACAAGGCTGCACTGGTGCAGTGATCTTTCCAATTGTCCATAAACTCCACCAGCTCTGTTTTATAAAACATGAACATGATACCCACGGTTCTACTGTTCTTCACATCTTCAGGTCAGGGACCTCCAAACCAAGCAGTTCAGAGCTATGTGGGGACCCCCAGCACACAGTCAGGTGTGACCTCACAGCACCCCAGGAAAAAGAGGGAGGAACCACTGTGGCACTACAACTGCATCTCATTGTACAACATCCCACACATCACTAAGTTCTAATCTAATCAGAGGTCTAAATCTTTCAAACCAATGTGCCACACCTCAAAGGCATCACAACCTTGCTAAAATAATCCTAAAGTATAAACTGCCCATTCAATTTCATCAGCTGATGATATATGAATAACATGTTAAAAATACTCTTAAATATTTTATTCTCCAAATCATTAAGGAAGACGTGGCTGAAGAAAAACACAACTGTAGTGCTGCAAAATTTGCAGTACACCCAGGTGAACTGGCAACAAACTAAAACCAAAACTAAATGAATTCAAGATGACACAGCTTCAGAGATCCTTTCATTACATAATAATCTCAGCTTCCCAGTCAGGGGAAAAAAAAATAATTGTGTTCACTAAAATGAAAGGTTTAAAAAAAAACACAAACAAAAAATATACAAACACAAACCCAAGCCAGAAAAAAACATACACACACAAAACCCCCTGAAGCCTAAACTCTGCAAAAAGGACACCCTCCACCAAGACTCGAGGACCAGATTAGAGGTAAAAAAGAAAAAAAATTTAGTATTTTACTTTCATTGGGTGGGAATATGGAGCTAAGTCCCATTCAAGCTTTTTTGCATTTTATTGGCATTAGCAACACTGCAATTTACTCAGAAAGAAAGCTCAGTCTGACAACACCAGACAACACTGAAGAGCAGAGCTTAGTGTGAGGGTTTGAGTCAATTTTCCTGAAAGAAAATCTTCAAAATCTGAATGTAACAGAAGTGTCCCACTGAATTTGTATCATAGAACTGAATGTTCTCAAATTATTAAAAATATTCCGGCCAAGGTTAAGGACAGGGAGGTGCTGATGTTTCTACAGTCTTGTGTTTGACCTTGTCAACCGCTACAGCAAAGTCATCCAAAATCCACTGAATTCCAGAAAAGCCTGACCTACCTACTGCATTGAAAAATCATCCCATTGAAAAAGCATAGGATACAAAGACTGGCATTTGTATCTTTTCTTTTACAAACCTTTCAACAAAATATGAAAAAAACACCCCATAAAACAAAAAAATATAAACCACAAACCAAAATCAACCAACAGGGTATTTTTACTAAAGACCACTCTAATTGTCAAATAATAGAGGTGATTACAGCACCAAACATAATTTTATCATTTTACAAAGAACAATTTCTACAAAATCTACAGACACACAGCATATGTAGTGTTGCAATTAGAACCAGCATTCTTTCTTCTTTGTTTTCAGTAGTGTGAATGCAGAAAGTACTACCATAGCTTTCTTCCACTGAGAGGAAGTATTAACAAAATACTGATTGTTTAGTGCATTGCTTTCAGGGAATACCAGCCATTCAATCTTAGATGTAAAGATGTTATCTGGCTTGGTAAAAAATAGTAAATGAAAAGTGAATACATCCTTGGGGATTCAACAGGCAAGCCAGCAGAATTTCTTCCATTCAGAGTGGAATAACTTTTTCCAAAACATTTTAGTTTTAAGGTGGCAGATTTAAAAAATAAAAGCTATTGTTTAATACTCAGGAATCTACTTTGGTTGAATCAAAAAGAACTACTACTAGTAGTAGTACTACTACATCAAGCTATGCAAGGTAAAATTAAAAATTTCAGGCATTCTATATACAGAAGAAACTCATATAAGGCAATAATCCCTGATCTTCAAGTAAAAATCTCACAGACAGACACACACACTCTAATCCATTATAAAGATTCACTGCTCGGTTTTACAAAAAGAAATCCAAAACCACCTAAGATTACAGCAAATAAACAAAAATAAATATTGTCCCACCTTCTCTTTTATAATTCTGTCCTTGGTCCACTGTTTAGATTTAAGCCCAGTCTTTTTCCGTAGCCAAGATTTCCCTTTTGATGCTTTTACAATATTCTGAAGAACCTTCCTTAAAATATTCTTCATGTGGACAGTTGTAAATGGCAGCGAATATAAAAATGTTGTGTAAAGCTAAAACCTAATAACAGTTTCTGTGCAACAACTACAGTGAAAAACTACTTAAATGGAGTATTTTTGGTCTACTGGCACATGAATTCAGGCAGTAATGACGAGCAGTGATAAGATGTTCTAAAGAAACAAGACAGGCCACAGTTGTGACAGGAACAAGATAGGCTAGATCAAGTTTCACCTAATTAGGCAAGGTTGCAGTAGGGGAGTTCTGTTATCCTCTTATTGTGCAATAGTAGTCTTTGTTGCTATTATAATAATGACAAACAGTATTTATCTTAAATAAATTTACATGTAAGTCTCCAACTGTCTCAGAAGACACAAAAGTGATTTTCCTGTTGAATGGGGCAATGACAGGGGCATAAGTCTTAAGAGCAGATGATCCTAACAATTGTCAAAAGACATTTCCATGACACATTTTCTTAAATCAAAAAATATTTTAAATGGAACAACCAGCTTCAATACAACACCATATATTTATGCCTAAAAATACTATAGTTCAGGCACTACTCCATTCTTGGCAAATGTGTTCTTGCTGGATATAATTCAAGCAGCAGAGAATATAAACTGTAAACTATGTTTCTGACTGTCTCGTCATGTCAAGGGACAGCAAATGTTTATCATCTTTCCTGTCAACACTGTACGGGATCGGATGTGAGGAACAGGCAGTGCAATGGCACCAACAGTGCATTCAGCCCTTACCCTATAACTGCAGGAGCAAAGCGTAATTCTCCAGCCTGATCCACTCCCTCCCTAGAGCACATGGAGAGAGGAGGGACCCAAGGGTAAAAACAAAACAACAACAAACCCAAACAAACTGACCCACGCTATGAAATATCAGCAGAAGCAGACAACCCATCTCTCTCAGAGCTGAGCCACATTCTGTGTAGCGTCTTGCACATTAACTGCGAGAACTGAAAAGTTCTCTCAGAACTCTCCTTTCTCTCAACCGTGCCTGGGAGACTTTTTTAACTTTACCCTTCCTTACCAACAGCAGCAGAGCAGACAAAGCTAAAGAGATACTTTATTTAAAGTGCTTCCACATTCAGAATCTGTACTGTCCTCCCATAACACATTTTGTCACTAACAAAAACATTCTGATCCCATGCAGTATTTTTCCTTCCTGCTCAGCAAACACATACCATGTTGAGAGATTTATTGAGAATATCATTGGTAGAATAGTGTCAGATGTTTTAAATGCTGCAACTTCAAAAAATTATCCTATTAGCAACTAAGAACATTTTAAATAAATGAGAAACTCAAGGTTATTTCTTAAAAGGGAAGGGTTGTTTTGCTTTAGGAAGGATGGAAAAAAATCTAATCTGGTTGCTCTCCAAAACCAGATTGTATCTTGATCTGCCAGAAAAACAAACTATCACATGAATAAATATTTGAGAGGAAAAGCTGGGCCTGTTTTAACACATATTATGCCGCTCTTTCAACCATGGCTATGGTCTGAATTCTTCTCAACTGCCCCCCAAACTTATAAAAGCCTGACTTAGGAAGGCAAGACAGATCTGCAGTATATGGGAGAATCAAACACTAAAGCTTGTCATATTGGATAATTGGGTTCTTTCAAATAAACAAATTTCTTTCAAATAAAATAAACATGTGTCACTGAGTTTCCCTTTCATCCTCTCATCCCTCCTGAAATAACTGAAAACATCTGTGTGTAATTTATTAAATCAGATAAATAAAAACCTAATACAAACACAGGGTAGCCCCTTATGTTTTATCAAAGTATCTTCTCCACACTGAGTACCTGATCCAGTGCAGGCCTTTGGCAGCTTTAGAACTGTTACTATCACATAGGTAAATACAAATCTAGGGTATATGTAGAGAGATAAGAGTACCAGTCTCAGGTCGTTTAATGTATCAGCCTCAAAATTCTAAATTAAAGAAAGAAGGGTATTTTCCTCACTAAAATTTCAAGAAATTCTGAATGTTCTAAATAAAGGAGGTAAGATACATGCACTGTTTCACTGATATAAGTTGTTCTCCTACATTAAATGCAAAAAAATCCCATGTAAGATCCAAGAAGTCTTGCCATGTGTGACAAAGCTCTGATGTAGCATATCTATACACCTGCAGATTATGTAAATCACTCAATAGGAAAGCAACTGCAGTCTGTGATCCCACTAAAGTACTTTACTATGAAGACACTCGTCATCTCTGAAAACTACACAGAATTATGTAGGATATAAAGGATATAAAGGAAAATTCAAAAGTCTAATTCTCTAAAATGTATACAACTTTGCATAAAATGCCTACACAAACTGGAAAACCACTGAATATAAAGCTAGAGATGAAAAGTGATGGGCATGAGCAGCTAAGAAGAGAGTTCAGAAGGAATAGAAGACCATACTGCATGCAGGGTAACAACAACTTTAAATCAGCAAAAACTTTAAATTTTTTTAATAACTTTTGTTTCACTTTGCCAGCCTATTTTTCACTATTGTCACTTCTCTTGCTATATAAGCTACATTGTAAATGCGGAATGTGCAAATGTACAATTTACTTAAATATGCTTAAATACAAATATGCATGATTGCACAGAGGCTCTCTAAGCTAAGATTTTCCATATTTGTGGAATATTAATCTAAATAGACACCTTAATATTACATCTAGATGAAAATTAACTTATTATTTGCATCCAAGATTAAAAAAACCCTAACACCTTGGTTTTTTCTATGTATTCTCTTTCTGTTTCTACCGTAGGATCAATCAAAAATCCATGGATCATACTGGAAAAAGTAAAACAAGCATAAAAACAAAACCCCATCAACAATAACAACAAAATCAATATTTTCACAGACCATTATAAATTAATAACACTTAATGAGACAGGTACCTAGGTTTACATATCACTTCCACTTCAAACTGACAACTAAGTTTATGCATTTCTTAAATCTACTGCACTGAGGTAAAAACATGATGTTCCATTACACTTACAACTGTTCACTTAACCTACACAGAGAATGAGTTTTGGGGAGTATGTTTCCTTTTTTCCCATATGAGGCATTTTACAATCTGCTCTCCAAAGGATTTTAGAAACACAGGGCACCTGTAAGCCCACAAGAAACCAGACTGTTTATTCCAGTATGACTGCAGACATTATAAAAAAATACAGATCTACATGAAAGCACTGATATTTCTGCTTTCTTTCACATATTCAAACACATCTTTCCTCACAAGAAAATTGCATTACTTAACAAGAAGAACCACTGAAAGACTTTGGTCCCCACTTCAGGTGGGGAGGGAGGAAGTAAAATTCAGACACATCAGAAGACTCATCACTGAGCACTGGAAGAAGAGAGGCTGTTGAAACCTCAGTGCTCGAAAAATTTCTAAATCATTGGAGAGATAATAAGAAAAAGCTGACCAAAGGCTTTTTCCTGCTGGGAGAAGATAAGGGCAACTACATGCACGCTCCAGATCAAGCTTACTTGTAATTTTGTGTCAAAGCTTCTCAGTTCTTCAGAACTCAGAGAACAAACTGAGCAGTATTTGGTAGCTTCAGATGGCTGGGGGAAGGGAGCAGCAGCAAATGGGGTTAATCCAGTAATGCCTTGAAGACTCAAATCACAAAGATTTGTCAGGTTGAATGTTATAAAACACCCAGAAACACAAAAGTGCCATATTAGAAACACTGCACAGTAAATCCTCTGATTTAGTGTGTCCTTTATGTACCTTAAAGTGCTTTTTGAGGTTATAATTTTGAACCATAAATACAAAAATCCCTCTATCAAAATATTGTAAAGGTTGATACACATGAAAGTGGATCCAATTCAAAAGTACTTTGTTTAGCTAAAAATGAGCAAAAATAAAATATTTTATATATAAATTAAATTATTCCAATGTAAGTATTGAATTGGATTTCAAAATCATACTGGGATAAATAGAAGAGTTTATAGTTTAAACAGAATTTAAACTGATTTAAACCTCCTTCATGACTTTACCTCCTACCACTTTGACAAAAACAAATACTATTGCTCTCCACCATCTGGGTCGGGGGGGCGGGGGAAGTAAAAATGAAGAACTGCAGTGAGGAATTTGGCAGGAAGAGAGCACTGCAAACAAGACTTGAAATTTATTTGTGTGAGTGTAGAGCTTGGATATGTATGCAAGCACCTTCCTATATCCAACAAGCCCTTGCTGAAAAGTTCATAAATAACTATAAAATGCCAGCTACACTGTACTTATTAGTACATGAAAAAAACTATTCTGAAAAAGGACTGAAGAGATTTCCAAGTGGCATGGGCTAGAACAGACTCACATCCATGTGATATGGTTTTAAAATAATTGCATTGATTCTGACATGATTTAGAAGTGTAAAGGAGGTCAACCATTACAGATCTTTTTTCTACAATCAGAAGTATGTGATTCAGACTTCCAGCTAAAATTGAATAAAACTTAGATGACTTGGGACAATAAAACAGTACATTAGGAAATTAAGCATCAGGCATGCTGAGATATTCAGAGCTACATGCAGAGATAAAGCTGCACACAGAGAAGAGTTTCATAGTTTATTTTCACAAGACACTGTTTCAAGAACTTAGGCATCTCCCAAAGCAGACCTACAGTCCAAGGGTTTGGTGCCTGGATAGTAATTAACCCATTCGTTAGCCTGAAAAATCATTCAAAATTCAATTCCAAGAACTTGCATTTTAAATAAACACCAGTAAAATCTAAACACTTCTCTGTGGATAGATCTGAAGAACAACTTTAACACTAAGAACCTGGTTTGACTACTTTGACATAGATATTTAAATGTCACGTATCTAACATACCCATGTAGTATAAAAATTAGTTTGTAGTATTTGCAAGCAATGGCTTCACATATGCTTTCTCAGATGCCCAAACAAGTTAGTTAAGCTGTCAGTGGGTAACAGTTTCAGTCAAATAACTACTGGTTGAACTGTTTAAACTAGTTTCCTATGCTGTTCATGCCATCACATGGTTTATTCTCTGGCTATCACATTATTTTCTCTATAAAACACTAACAGCCTGCCAACCATTTTACAGACATCAATTATACCATAACAATGTGAAAATATCTTCTCCTTACATTTTATCTTTTCAAAGGAAGTGACTGAGATACAAGCAACATTTATTGAAGACATATTATGAGAACTTTTGGGATATAAGTAATGTGAAAACCCCTCTCCCTAGGCAGAATAAATTCAGGGCAGATTTTGTCCACCATCCTAGTTAAGATTTCAGAAAATAGTCAGATACACTTTCTGAAGCATGTTTGTTTATAAAGTAGTAAGCATAGGGGGAGGAGGAAGAGGCAAGGAAGAGTAAGTTGAATTATGTTGAAAGCACCATTAGTATGTTGAAAGTATCACCTGCAGAGCAGCAGTAAGAACACCAACAGGTGCAGCACTGTCCTAAAACATAAATTAGACAAATTGCATTAGGAAACAGGATTAGAAAAGGATTTTCTCATGCAAAAATGCATTCAAAATATGTCTTTTCAACTTAAATTGTACCTGTTACTATAAACTAAGACTTTACCTAGCTTCTCAGAGAAACAAAAAAAAAAATTAAAAAAATCTATACAGATAAGCCTGTACTTAATGGCTATGGTAAACCTTGCCAATCTCAAGCCACTCTGCTTCTTTCCCTTTAAACACCAGAGAGCAATCCAGGCAAGATTTTTCTTCACACCTTAATGCAGCTCTGTCTACTTTTTTAATCTAATATGGGAACTCTCAACAATTCTCAGCTATTCATATTAGTAGGTCTGGACAGACATACACTGCATTTAAGGAGAACAAGGCTTACTGGTCTCTCTGTCCAACTGGCTCCCAAGAGATTAGAACACAGAATTAATTCAGATGCTAGTCAATGCAGTGTGCTTATGAGCATGGGATTTGAGACTGGAGAGACTCTCCTAGATTAGCCTAGCAGAGATCTTAGAAACTCTCTGTTTACTTGTTCTGACTTCAGAGAGCAGGGAAGTTAATGTTTCTTTGCCATTTTGGACATAGATCTAGGTGCTTTTGGCATGAACCCATCGCCCCATCCATATTCATTCACCACCATTGAGCTGTTTCAGGTTACAAGATCCAAACCTAAACTGATAAAAGTCATTACATCCTTCCTGCAATCTACACACTTCTGCCCTTTCTTGTGCTGGTTCCAGTGCTTATCTGAACCTGCACAGAGTCAGTTTCAGTGCGCTCAGCTGGCAGAGAAGCATCCTGGCAGGAAAAAAAAAATAAATAAAAAAAAAAAGAGGAAACAAAAGAATGGAAAAAAAAAAGTAAAAGCAAACAACTTCCTGCTGAGTTTGCAAACAGCTCAGCACAGAAACAGATAAATACCAGAGAGAGCCCATACAAGAGAGTGGGCAGCAGGGATGCAGGACATCAGCAACCCCTGCAGTTACATCCATTACACCTAAACAAAACTGAAGCCTCAGTTTTTTCCCCCATTCTCAATTGATAAACAAAAGTTTAACCATGACTACACTGAAAACCTTTTGTCAAACTTACACATAAGGATACACGGGTTAAATACAGTGTCTGCAACATATGCAGGTTTCGATGAGATTGCTTCCTGTTGGAGTTGGAATTCCTTAAATAAAGTATTTTATAGCTACAGACTTCATACATAAATAGAATTCTGCTGCTAAGCAAAGCAGTGAACTGGAAACTAAAACAAAAATCTTAATTGTACTTCCACTACCAAAGAACTAGGCTAGAATACACTATGAATCTAGAGAATAAGGAAATAACGAGCAGAAATCAGAAAGAATGCACTACTGCAAAGTGAAGGGTGGGAAATGATGACAGACTAGCAACTGCCAGTTAAGTTTTATTGGTTTTCCTTTTTTTTTTTTTTTTTTTTTTTTTGTGTCCCCTCTTTATATTTGTTTCTCAAGATTTCCTCAAAGTCCATATATTTTACCAGAAAATCAATATGCCTTACTTTTCCCCATTTCAGAAAAAATGTAAAGCTTTACTAGGTATGCAATAAAGATGTGGAAACTGGTGAAACCATAACTTATCTCTGAAGTAACAACGTTACCGCACTGCAGAGATTTTAGTTTGACCTCACTGCTCTACTCACCTATTCAAAATACACTGCCTGGGGTACAGCACCACAATAAACTAAACTGAATAAACAAGAATACTTGAAGAGAGAGATTGCACTTGCCCATCCCCTTCTTTGTCATCAATCTTAGCCAAGCAGTCTGCTCCCTCCTGTACCAACATGGACAAGACAACAGTCAATGCAATACACACACACACGTACATGTATTCACTCACATATACACAAATCTCTTCAATGTTCTTTGGATACAGCTATTTTTACATTTTTAGTGAGTTGGATGGGTTTATGAGACAATCAGCGCAGTCCAATCACAGCCAATGGTGGGAATGAGCAGCAAGGAAGAGGAAGCAGCCTCTTCCAGAGCTGCAGGAAATGGTTAACCCAGCTCATCCCTATTGTGAAACCTCAGCCCCAAAAGGAATCAGCTGCTCGAACATCCTACTGCACCACAATGACAAACCTGCTCTCCAGTACAGCACGTGGACTTGCTTCCAAGCATGATCTAAGAAAAATGACAGGGCGACCTAAAACCCTGTGACTGAAATTGAAGTTCAAAACACTTTTTGTTCCTCCACTAAGCATATATTCTTGCTGGCCCTTTGAGTTATTAAAGAACTTGTGCTTTGTCCTCCAGGTACTATTGTTGCCTTTGACACACAAATCTGCTTCTGAAGAATGGTGTCTATTATTGCACAATATAATTCTATTATTGTTGGTCATAAAAAAATATCTTCCAGAACCTCAAGAAATTGAGCACACTCCACTGATAAATTGCCTAACACATTCAAGATTATTACATGCTTTCAAGTTTAATAGATGATAATGGCAGATTTCCCAACTCCCAGAAAAATGTACCAGCCTGAAGTACAGTTAAAATTCATACCTTAGAATATTCGTTTACTTAAAAATCTTGCCACAATTTAAGAACAAATGAGACACTGGATTCGAGGCTGATGAAAAAACTGTTCCTAAATGCAGAAAGATTCCAAAGATATTTGGGATTACCTAATGTAAAAATGTTAAAATCTCCTTTTGCTGGGGTCTGATACAAACCCAGAAGTGAACCTCCCATATCCTAAAAGCTAGCACATTCATTTAAGAGGTTAAGTATTTTGAGCTACCTTGTGCAAGTAATTAATGTATGGTAATACTAAGCTTTTAATTTAGACAAACACATAAGACTTGTAAATTCCAACAGTGAGTCATGAGGGAAAGGGAGCAAGATGCCTTCCCCTCACTGCCCTAATCAGACAATAATTTATTTCCTTCTTCAAACCTCTACTCTCAGCAATGATGTTTTATTTTTAAAGATGCCTGTAGTTTATACAGTAAAAAAAAATAAATTTTCTAATCCTTCTGGACATTTACAAAGATAATAAACATAAGCACTGATTTTAATACCAAGCATTATTAACAAAATCTTCAAATCCTCCATAAAAAGGCACTGCCTTTTTTCTCTCTATGGGCAACTCTTGGCATAATGGGGGCTGCTCCACAGCTGTATGCATCTAAATATAAATACATGAATAAGCAAGGTTTTTTAAATTATGTTTTTTATATGAAACTTGGCTTTGTTAGATTAATCAGTCTGGTGGAATGGAATCTTGTTGTCAAACAAGTAGTTATCTTCTCTGGAGTCTGCAATGGACAACAAACTCATCTATGTTAACATATGACAGAGCACCCTTACCCTCAAAATTCTCATACATTTCAACAGACCCACATGCCTAATAAATACATTTAAATATTATATTATCAAACTATCGTGTGTGTAGCACTTTTTGTTGACATGGTGAAGCTGATGAACTTATTTTTACCACAGAATAGGCCATATTCTGTCAACCTAAAAAAATAGTGACATGATCCAAAAAACCATGAAATGGCCTTTAAGCTTGGTTGCAATAAATAACTCCATTAATAATGGCTGATAAACATGCAAATTATTCTCTACAGTCAGTTCAGATTTATTCAGCAAACAAGGATATCAGTATTGCTGAGAACTATACAGCTCTGAATTAATCACAATATATTTTATCTCTATATCATTGAAAAATGCATATATTAATATAATGAAAATTCATAATATTGATTCAAGTATATTAAAGCGACACATCTTCCTCTACAATGTACAATTATATCAGTAGCAACCTCCCTATGCAAAGAGAACAGGGGACACTAATTTAGGAATATTTCGGTATTAAATTATAAGCAATATAATAAACAGCGTCCACATTGGACGTTTTGGGAAATGTATACTCATTTTAAACAAACAAACCCAAACACCCAACCATACAACAAAATGCCTACCAAACCCGCCCCCCCCCCGCTTTTTCTTAATTTACCAGTTTAATTGAAAAATAACTCCTGCAGATATCCATCTTTGCTTTGTATTTTATCAGTCATATTATTCATCTTCATAGGTCAGGAGCTTACATATAAATTCTCTAGTCTAACAAAATATGCATTAGTCATGGACATCTTCAGAGAAGACTTGCAGTATCCCACAAAATTAACTGGGGAAAAAAAAGAATAAACCCACTGAAAATTCTAAACTTTTCACTCTCTCTTCTGTGAAAACAACGATCACAACTACCTGACCCTACACATGCAGATATGTCCAGCGGCTCTAAGCCTCACACAAAGTCCCATAAGGTTCCTCCTGGACGCTTTCAAAAATGTGAGTGATGGCTACAGCATCACTGATATTCATGAGTTAAATGCAAAACCAGAAAAGCTCTGCTAGAACATGCAGTACCAACTCATCCTCCTAAAAGATTAGATCCATCACAATTTCTTACACAGTACCACTGTCACCTGTCTTATCACTTTATTGATGGTATACAAACTCTACACAGTTCTTTGGTGTGGTGTTAGCTCACATGCTCTGAAAGAATTATACCCAAAATTAAGGCAAATAAAGGCAAGTGTTACACGCTTCTCCAACATATCAGTTCCTTATTGCTTTTTATTTGTTTGTAAGTGGGAAAACAGTGCTCCTCATAAATGACTTTTTTCTTGTGTGTACCCTTATGCCCAAGGAAAATGCTAATACTTGACAGAAGAGGTAATTCTGGAACTACCATCCAAGAAAAGAAAGCATTAATTGCATTATTTAAGGAAAAGTTTCCAACATTCTTTCAAGCACAAACTCTAAAATACCATCAAAAAAGCCCCTCTAATGGGGCAAATAGACAAAAATATATATAACTAGAGTCCTCCAATCAGGTTATAGATTATGTGGCTGAAAAATGAGCTGCAGCCACAATAATTTTGCAAATAAATATAACTGTGGTTGTTTTAACCCGAAAGATTTAATCTCTGAAAGTATACCAGTTCTAGGTTTGCACACTTTATTCCAAGAATGCAAGAAACGCTAACCTTTACTTTTCAGTGAAAAAAAATATCCCTCTACTCAAGGCATACTTATAGGAACACTTAGCAGAGGTGATACTGAGTGTAGCATCATAAACATAGTCCTTGTCTCCTGAAGGCAATGAAAGGGTTTATGATTGATATGTCTTGTCAGCAAAGTAAAAGAAAAAGAAAAAAGGTGAGAAAACTGTAGTCTAAATCATTAATTCTTCTTTAAGCCCAACTGTGTTCAGGATCAAGAATAGTTACTCTATATTTTTCAGAACCAGATTAAGCAATATGAAAAAAGGATAATGAATAAAAGCCTTGTTAAAAAAGGATGCTGAAGAACAGAGTGGGAAGTATCCCACTCACAAAAGAAACTGTAATTGACAAAAAACTCTGAGAAGTAACACTGTTTCCCCATGTGAAGGGAATAAAAAAAAAAAATCACACCAGACACCAAAGGAGAAAAATAAGGACTTCAGCTACTACTTCACTCTTAAAAATGGTTGTAAAAATGCAAAAAAAAATCACCTGTGCAAAAGTGGCCCAAATCAATTACATCAAGTCTAATAAATGTGAATCTTCAGAAACCACAAAAGTTTGTTAACATTTAGTTTTAATTTGTCAATGCAAAACTATGGTGATGAACTGTTGTAACAAGTAGGTAAGTCTAAAATCTCTCCTCTTGCCATTTTGTGCTTTTGTGAATTGTAGAAAAAACCCCAAAGCCCAAAATACCCACAAACAAAAACCCACCAGGTTCAGGGGAAAAAAAAGCTTCCACAAATATGAAGTCAAGGAATTCTCTAACGTAAAAAGTTAGATCACTAACTTTTCTACTCTCAGAATACAAAAAAAACTGGACACTTTGTCCAGTTCTACAGCCATATGTTCACATTTTTTTGATATTATATGTTGATGAGTCCAGTGAATGGAGTTGGGTTTTTTCATCCTTGTAGTCCAGCTGGGATGAAAAAACGAAAGACTGAAGGCACTGTCACGACTCCATTTAAACATACATATTTATTTATATATACATATTTATTTATATATACATATTCCTGACTGATAGACTGTCCATAACAGCCTCTAAAATGTCTTTAGAAAAATAAATTATTTATTATTTTAGGACTTGGATTTAGTAAGCTCTAATCTACAACATTACTATCCCTGTAGGAAGGCAATTTGTTTTTATTAAAATTCATCTGCCATTTAAAAATGCTTTGAAGTGTGTTTCAAAAACATAGTAAAAAGTCTGAATCTTCAACCACCCTCCAATAAACATAAACAACTACCACCTTTGAACAAGCAAGAAGGTAACATGAGACACTGGCAGAAAAACTCAAAAAGGTAAAAAGAAACTTTCTTAAAAGTCAATCACTGCACTATTCAAGGTATGACGTTAACCTGAAAACCACACATAGGTTAGTAATGGGAAGCAAATATATTTGTTCTGACTTAGCATGTCTTTGGCATGCTGGGTTTTCAGTAGGAATTTTATGAATGTAAAGCATAACCCAACCTGAGATGGAAGATGAAGCTGTCACCTTGTTTTTGTTTCTACAAACTAACATCCATATGTTCATGGCACAAGTCTGTAATTCCATGAAGTTTGTTGCTGGTTTCTAACATGCCCAGTACACTGCAATTCTCATCAGTATCAATACAGTAATTTTGGCATCCAGCAGGTCCAAGTGCACACGATGTGAAAAAGCTTGTCATAATACCTGGTTTTAAAAACTACATGTACTCTTCAATCTGAAATTTTACACCCAGTTTGAGCTATTTATTTTCTCCTCTCAGTCACGAAACAAATTTAGAGCAATAAAATCTTGTAAAAGATGACTTTAATGTTCTCACAGAGAAACATTCTGCTGCAGTGCTTTGGCTGCAAACACTGCAGAGGAACTGTAAATAAAAAGCTAATTTCTACTGGAATTAGAGAAAACATAGGAGATAGCTCCTTATAATGGAGTATCTCATAAAGCCATATTTGAGATCAAATAGAGTTTGAAAGAAATCAGCAAAAGGAATGTGATTGTTTATTACTCCGTCCCAGAGGATCTTGTCATGAAACGAACAGTCATCAGGAACAACTCTCTTCTGAACACTGCATCAGCCCACAGCGACAGGGGAGGGAAGCGGGGGGCAGGAAACGGACAGGGATTCTCTCACAGAAGACACTCAAGGTTGTTTGCGGGGAAATGAAAGCGTTTGTCTTCGATAAATAAGCGAAGGTTTCACAAAAGCGGTGACAGGACCCGAGGAGGGAGCCAGGCGGACACGGTGCCGCCGCCTGCGCTCGCTTGACCCCGGCAGGAGGGCCGGAGCCGCCTGCCCCGGGACGGTTCAGCCCTTCCCCGCACCTGGGCGGCGAGGGATCGGGATTTGGGTGTAAAACCCCGAAACAAACAGACACACCGCCCGCACACCCACTCACCCAAACACAGCGCACCCCCCACGCCTCACGGCGGGCCTCGGCGGCCGGCAGCGATCCGGGGGCGACCCCCGCGCTCCCCGCCGGGGTGCGTGAGGCGCCGCTCCGCCACAGCCCGGGGGGACGCGGCCCCCGACCTGTCACGGCCCGTGCAGCCCACCGGGTGGAAGGGCGGGGGCCAGGTCGTGCTCCCCCACAGCCAGGGACGGCAGTGACCCGCGGCTCCACCCCCGGTGCGGAGCCCGCCGCCGTCTCCGCAGCCCCGCAGCCCTCTGTCCCGGCTAGCCCGGGGATGACGGCGGCGCCGCGCACTCCATCCGCCGCCGGCAGCCCCGCAGGAAAAGGCGAGGCGTCCCAGCGCCCGGCAGCGCGGCGCCAGGCCGGGGAGCGACGACACGAACTCTCTCCGTTCCCACTCACCGGCATCATCTCCGCAGCCTTCTCCACGCCGGGCCCTCTGAGCTGTACCGGGCCTCTCCTGCCGCCGCCGCCTCTCTCCGCGGAGGACGCCGCGCTCGCCCTGGCGGCTGTGACAGGTGCCTCCCGCGCGCCTCGCTCCGCGCAGCGGGCGGAAGGAAGAGGCGAAGGCGGCGACGGCGGCCGGGCTCCCAACCCCCTTCCTCCTCCTCCTCCGGAGCACGGCCGCCTCGGCCGCCTCTCCCGCCTCCCTCCCCGGGCGCTTCCTGCTCTGCTCCGCTCCACCCGCGCCGCCCCGCCACGGGTTAACCCCCGCCGCCGCCTCCTTGCCGGGGCGGGGCCGTGCGGGGAGGCGCTCCGGGGCCGCACGTGACCGCGAGGCCGGGCAGGGAATGCGGGGCCGGGATCCGCGCCCTCCTCCCGTCCCCGCCGGGACCCTCTCGCTCCCGCAGCGCCGTGCTGAGCGTGAGCCTCACCACGCCGGTTCTCCCCCGCCCGGCCTCCTCCTCCCGGCTCTCTGCCGCCCTTCCCCCGGGCCGGGCCCCGGCGGGCGCCGCCTCCTCTGGGCGAGCTGCCCGCGGCCGATTGCCCCCGGGCCCGGGCGGTGGAGGAAGGGGCAGCGGCCCCGGGCGCTCTCTGCCCCCGGAATGCGGGGAATGCGAGGCGGCTCCGCCCGGCCCAGCCCCACCGCTGTAGCTGCCCGAGACCCGCTGGGCGTGCAGGGGGAGCTGGGCGGTTACTCGAGGCTCGGTGGGCTTCCGTGCCTCTGAGCCGAGGTCGCTTCCCCACCGCTTGTCCTGCTCTAATGAAACCCACCTTGGATAGCGTCATGTCTAGCGACACCTTCCTTCCACCGTCCCTTCCTCGTGAAACCTGCTGATGTACAAAACTCCGCTTAGCAGCAGGAGGGGAAGGTATTTTTGTCCTGATGTCAGACTCATGAGATCTGGTCTCGTGTTTGAAAGTAAGGTTCAGTTTCCTTCATTTTCTAGTCTCTCTAGAGTTACCACAGCAAAAGGAAAGTTAACAGCTTGGAAGAAGCCAAGCTCATCTAGAAGTCAAAACATCACCATATGTCAGTACTGCAACACATGCAATGTAGACAAATTTCATATTGCTGTGAGTCTTAAATCCTCATCTACAGCATGCATGGACCTACCCAGTGCTCCAACTGTTTCTGAAAATGGCTGGTTTCCAGTCTTTGTTACTTTATTTGCAGAACACCATGACAGATCTCAGCTAGGAGTGGAAAAAATGTTAACTTGGCAGTTTTTGAGGAGCTTAGATAATGTTTGTGTAAGTCTTTGAGGGTAAGTGGTAATAGCATAATAATCTCAATGTATGAGCCTGTATGGTAAGCATGACCTATTCATGTAAGATTCTGTAACAGATACTCGTGTAAATTATCTTAATATATACATGCTTAAGATTTCACTGTGTATCCTTCTCAGTGCATTTCCAGGCTCTGGTGTCAGCTTTGTGACAGGTCAAAGCCTCTGCCTCTTTTACTAAAATAGTCCTACAAGGAACATTTATTAGCAACACAAGCTAGTACCTTGCCAGTTTAATGTTATTTTGCAAGTACCAGTTGGAGTGCTACTTGCTGGAAATCTCACTAATATCATCCTCAGGTTCTTGTAGACTGTGATTCCACCTCACACACAGCTTTAGAAATAGGTTAATGAACTCCAAGATCAACTCAGACGAGTATTTACCCTACAACTAGAATGACTTGAATAAAACAGGCTCTAGAATGCTCCTAGTCATCTATCTTAAAAAAAGTGGGAGAGTTATTTTTCTTCATCAAATCCATATTGAACTCTAATCAACAAAATAATAGGAGTGAATAAAAATTTATTTGTCCTCTTACTAGTTACAGTAATTCTAATTTTAACAAACTAGAAATTCTAAAATTCTAACACAAAGGGCTTTGGGCATCTTTTGTCATACGTGTTCTATAAAAATCAATCTTTCTCATTAACCAGGTAATGAAAAATTGCAGGCATTTTCATTGCCAGCAATTTTTAAACAATGGTCTATATTTTTTTTTTTCATGTATACTTGATAGCTAACATTTCCCTGCATTCAGTGAATAATTAAAAATGTATAAATTACTGTAAATATTATCTCATTATTACCTTTCCACTGAAACAGCACGAATGCCAGCAAAATGAAAAGTGGGAGAACATGATGTAGACAATTGCTGGGGATATGCAGACACTCCTCCACACAACTCCTCTTTTAGAATAATGGCCTGTAGTATAAAAGTTTGTCATTGTGTTGCTTTTGGCAGATGAAGCTTCAGCCAGTGCAGCAACCAGACAGACTGGATACTGAGGGCTTGGAGGAAATGTCTTCAAAAGGTAGAGTATGTACTTTATATGCAAGTCTGCTCCTACTCCTATTTCTGCTTCCCTTGAAAACATCTTTTGTCTCAATCCTACCCATCTCAACTTTTCTATAGAAATGTGTAAAGGAAAAAAATATTAGCCAATATTTACCAAGTATAATACTTAAAAGTCTGCCTGCAGTATGGGAAGTTATTTAACACGTCTCCCACAGAAACATCTTTTTGAGAACCTGTCTCTTAGCAGTCAAGAGACAAAGCAGCCTTTATAAAATTTTCTGATTCCAGCTTATAACCAGAAATCTGTTTACTATGAGTAGAAAAATGGTCACTTATAATATTGTAGATTTTTTTCTCCATTGCCCATGCATTTACATACCAAAGGATTGGTCCAGTTTTGTAGAAATTGTGGTGCTTGGCCTAAGGGGCCAGTGATATCTACATTTCAGTTGCCTTTCTTGAAAACTGAGGTTGCATGAAAGCAGTCAGGATTTGGGGAATGCCTAAGAAGATAAGGGAATTTGGTTATGGAAGCAGATAAAGCCAGAGGTACTAAACCCAAATTATTTGCTTCCAAATCCACTTCCTTTGTGAAAGGTGTTCTAATTTTGTCGACCTTTTTCTAAAAGAAAGGGTTTGTCCTTGTTGGTGTAAGTATTAAGACATTTGTACAAATATCTTTTATTCTCCTTTTGGTTCTTAAAAAACCTCAGCAATTCTATTTAACTTTACAAACTGAAACCACTGAGCTTAACACACATTTATTCAACTTATAATACATTAAAAAATGAAGAATTAGTGCTTATTGGTTATGGTATGCTGAATTTTTGAAATGTGCAGAAGTTGTATTTACCTAGAAACTGAAATTTGATTGAAATGCATAAACTGTCTTTTAGTGTTTTGTTAAAACATTTGGAATTTATGGATACATAGAAAAAAATGACCAAAACATGGTGTGTATTTAACCTGGGTTTATTGGAAAAAGGGGTTTTAACTGCTGTTAATAAACTGCCAGGCCTCTTATTTGATCATTATTTTTCTTAAGACATGCAGAGATTCCCAAAGATACAGGTGGCAGACTGATTAAATCTTCAGAAGCACTCCTGCTGAAATTTTGAATCCTACCTATGTTTTCCAAGTATCTTCTAGTGAGATTTTCAAATGTAGATGTTTTTAAACTTTAAAAAACTAGTATGTCTGAATTTCTCCTACTTCTTTTCTATGCATAGACAAAAGAAGGAAAATTAGCTTTCCTACCTTCTGAGATCCAAGTGTTCTCCAGTTTTGCATTCACTTGTTAAGATGGTTTTCCAGAGCACAGAAAAATGTTTTCACGCTTTGGAGGTGTCACAGGAAAATAATTTTGAATAATGTAACACTTTTTTTCTTTTCATGTGGTATTATTTTAAATAACAGATACTGCTATTTATAGCCAGTGTCAGAGGTCAAACACTTAGGGTGGGATCCATCTTATCCAACTTTACTAATGTAGGAGTTAGGTGTGTTATTTCAATCAGTCATTGAGGCTGTTTCCACAGATAAATCAGGAGGGGAGGGGAGGGGAGAGAGGCAGTTCTGCAGGTAATTCATTCGTGTCAAGATACTCATCTGCTATCTCAATCTCCTGGTCTTTGAAGGCGCCTATCTCTGTATTGATTTAGGATGGAGTCCGGATGACTAGCTCTGATTGGGGAGCAGACTTTTGGATGGCTACAGTTCAGATGTGTTCCCTCACAACTGGCAGAATGAAATCTCTGAAAGTGAGTATGGGTAGGAGCACTGGGGTTTTTTGCATGTATTTAAAGAAAATGATGTCGCTTTGCTAAATGAGTAAGTGGATTACTTTATTACAGAATACAACTCTCCTTTCAAAAATTGTATTTTGCATTTGCTGTAATGCAGGAGGAACTGGCTCTGAGTAGGTAAGCAATTTAAGAAGGTGAATGACGGAAGTACTTCAAACTTGCCAGGCAGTTCATGGGGTGGCTACAGTGCAGTGTTGTGTAACAGATCATATAAAACAAAAAGACTGAATGTTTCATGGGGAGTTTCACGGCAGGAGTCTAAACTCTTTAGTGAATACAGTGTAAAGTAAGAGTGTATATGTAAAGGAAAGGTATATTCATTTGTTATGTGGCCTTAAGTAGCCTCTCATTCCAGAACCAAGCTGGCATCCTAAGGCTGCAGCAATAAATTGTTTGTACTGAACAATAGTCATATGCTGCCATGCTTGAATTCACATACAGCCAAGGCATTTCAAACCCCACCAAACCTGTTCAGAGATAAATAAACTACAAATAATAACCTAAAGGAAACACTTTGATGTCTGTTTGGTATACAGTATTTAAGACACGTGAACAGGGGAAAGATACTTTTTCATCACTGCCTTATAATATTCTAAGGTAATGTATGCTGGACTAGGTGACTCATGATCTGAAGTTTCTACAGTCCAGCACTTGATGCATCATTCTGAGAAATATAACAAAGCAGGAGTGAAGCATTATGTGTGTCTAGCATAGCAGTGTGCACTTCCTGGGATTTTGGTGTCTGGTATGTCATGTGTTCCAGCCATGCATTTGGTGGATTAGAGGTAATTTCTTTAAACAATAACAGAAATTGTATACTTAATCCAATACACATGATGCAAAAGCACGTACTTAGTGGAAAATGCTGTGGTCTCATTGGGACTGTGTTGCTATCCACTCTCATAAAATTATTGCACTAAAAGGTATTGGTTTATATTGTAGCTACAGAAGATACAGTCCTGTAAGATGACATGACATCATCTTTATAGATGGAAAATCTTGTTCTGCTCCCCTGTAATTTATAACAATAAAATTTAAACAGAAATAACAATTTATAACATTAAACATATGCAAAGAGGTGGAGAAAACAAAAACTTTAATGTCCTGGGAGATGTTCTCTCTACTTTTAGGCTTTATAGCCATCTGGGCTCTCAGGATGTTTTTTTATAAAAATCCTCTTCCTTGAAATTTTCAGTATGTCCATGAGTGCAAGTGTCTGAGATGAGCCAGATGATGGGTTATTAGTGGAAACATTAATTAGGGACAGTCAATCCTTCACTCCTTACTCTTTTATTTAAGTGCTACTGTGTTTTGGGTGTACCACTTGGTTAATGTGAGGGCAAAATGATGGGCCATGTTTTGAGATTGAGTCTAGCTTTTTATTTGTTACTGTAAGACTGAAATTGTTCTCACGTATCTCTTACGTTACTTAGTTAAGTACTTAAGTGTTTTTAAGTTTCTATATGAAAGAATTTCAATTCTTTCAGCTACAAGGCTAATGCAGAATTCTGTGATACATGGTTAGTTTCCCCCTCATGCTGCAAAAGTTTTTAGTTAGTCTTTCAACTTTTCTATTAAGGACATCATTCCTTTGTTTTAGATGGCCAACTACTTATTTAATATAATTGAAAACAATGTCCTTTCTTTTGTTTACTGCTTCATCAGAGGAAGGTTTGTTTTCATATTAAATTTGTATTACTGCAATATTCAAACCCAGTAATTCCTAATACGAAATGTGAATCTCCTACTACAATTTGTCCTTACTTACCTTTCTTGAGGTAAACAGATCTAGTAAGAACAAACGTGAAAGGGATATCATGTAATGAAGCTCCTGCTTCCTGCTGTTGAACCTGGTAATGGGTGAATTTGAAGGACTGCAGCTTGGAAGTCCTCTGCTCAATTCTGAAGTCTGGGATATACTGAAAGGTATTTTCTAGTGATTACTGGCAAACTGATGTGCAAAGGAGGCTTAGAGAGGAAAAAGTGCCTCTGAGCAGAAGAATGTTCATGTAGAGTAGGAGAAAAAAACAGAAATCAAATTATATGTGTATTTAAAAAAAACCAACCTTATCTGTTTATACTTAGTGTTTAAACAACTACATTATTAAGACTACACTACTGGAAATAACATTCTTTACTTTTTTTTGTGTATGTACTCATCACAGATTTTACAGATTAGAATGCACAAGGTAAGTCTCTGAAAATACAGCGTGGAATATTAAATCTGTTAAATAAAATATCTTTGCTGATATGAAACAGGTTCTGATTTAGCACACATGACTATGGAAAACATTCCTGCACATTTGATCTCACATATATATATATATAGAGAGAGAAATACATATATAGATATATATATAGATATATATATAAACACCACCTTAAATTACCTTTTTTTTTTTGCTTGTTGATTAGCAAAAATTGTCAGAGCATAGCTGTCTTCTATAAATTTATTTACAATTTATTGTGAATCTGACTTTTTCAGTCACAAACATTATTTTAGTAGTGCATTTTAATAGAAGAGCATCTGCACTCAGGTAATCTGACCAGCAGATGTAATCTAACATTTGCAATGATGATTTTTGCATGTTATGAAAATAATGGGTTTGTGCCATATATAGATGCTTAAGGTTCATGCCTTCTGTTTCTGTAAGTATTCCTTTTCCACATAAAGCAACAATGTTCTAGTCCAATGAGACAAGTTGATTCTGTCTCCAAGTGCCCTGTTTTGTAATCTTCCAGGAATACATTTCTGAGTATTTTTTTTCACTACTGTGATCCTACAACAAGGTTTACTACAATTCTTAGCTGCATAAACAGAAGAATGTCAACAGTAGAAGCAGATGAATTGTGTAGGGCATTGATGGAACCTTATTGAAAATGATTCAGTGAAAAGCTCCAGAAATAGTGACAGTAGAAAATGTATCACTGGTATGTGTTTAGAATCTATTTTAGGTTGACTTATTCAAAGAAGATACCAAAATATGCAGCTGAACCTGAGAATATTTAGAAGGCTGGAAAGGAGTGTGTTCATCACAGAGGAGTACACCCAATAATAACCTACTTGCTGGGGGATGATTAGTTGCTACTTTAAAGGTTTGTCTACTGCTTATGTCTCAAATTCAAAACCAGTATTTCTATTCTGTGAATGGACAAGCTACAGCACAAGGTATTGGAATATTTTTTTTCTTTCTTCCATTTCCTGTGGGAAACATTTTTTTTTTTTACCTTCTGCCTTCCTTTCTTCTGCAAAGGTTAGAGTACATGTTTAACATATTAGCCTTAGTTTAAAAAGAGGGGTAATAGTTAGCATTAATAAGAAGACATAATTTGAAAGCAAAGTAAAAATAATTTTTCCAAGATTCCTTTTCTAGTTGCATTACTCCAAAAGAATTACTTAAATCAAAGTATGCTGAACAGTATTATATCTTGGTGTTTACTTAAACCAAGAGTCGGGTCCTTTCTTAAAATGGGCATGACTCAAAGTCTTAGCTTACTTAAAGAAATGCAGAATTCAAATTTTAGTTAATTATTTTAAAGAAGTATCTAGAGATCCTAACTGCGACCAGAAGAAATTTCTTTTCAAGTTGTATGTGATATGTGTAATACAACATTAGCAGTATAAGGAGAGAATTTTAATGTCAGGTTTAAAAGAATTTTAAAAAGGCTGTTTCTCTGTAAAACTGCATTAAATTAAAAGGGATTCCTGAAGCATCATGAGTAAGGAATCAATAGTGCTGAAAAAAATCATAGCTTAAGACATATATATCTAAATGTACAAAATAAACAATAGAGTTAATTATTAAAGTGGAAATGCTTTTGGTTAGACCTCCTCCAAAAGGGTATCCTGCCCTGTATTCTTGGTCCCCTATCAAATGCCTGTTCATATTCTAGTCCACTTATTAATCCCTCTTTTTTCCTCCCATAATACTTTGCTTCTTTTCAGTTTAGTTGTTGCCATTTTGCTTGTTTACATAGCATTCCATATGCAATACCTCACAACTCTTTTTACTTCATACCTAAAGAATTCTCCCTTAATTGCCAGCAATTCTCAGTATTATCAAAAGCATGCTAAACACAACAGGTTAAAACAAGAAACGGAGGCTACAACTAATACTGCAGAAAAAAAATCTGTGTAGGCAGCAGTCACCACAGATGGGATTCATTCAGTATACAGCTCTTAGTTCTACCACCCACATAATCCCCATTATCGTTTCCTACCAAATACACTTCATTAGCTCTGAAGAAATATCTATTGTCTCTCCCAGCAGATCACTGAAGGTACTGTCATGATATGGATATAAAAGTTGAAGGTCATATCAATTAAAAACCATTCCTTTACTATCCTTTAGAAGAAGGTAATAATAATTAAGCATATTTTTATTTGATGACAACCAATAATATGATGAACCACTACCAATTTTATCCTTTATAAGTAAAAGTATTCTTCCTGCTAGTACTGAGCATTAGGATATTATCCAGTGGTTCTCCCTGTTCCCCACTTGTTTGTTCATTTGTCCCAATTAATTAAGTGATAGTATAAACTCAAGAAAGCGATGTGCTGTCCCAGAGGAAGGAAGCAAGGCTCTGCCTTTGCTGAAGCACAAGCTGTCATTCCTGATTTCTATACAGGGTGGAGTTCTGCATTCTTTTTATTGCTCCCACTGTTGATGCTGATGACAGCTCTTCCAGGAGAGACAGTGCTTTGATCATGTGCATAGCTGCCAATGAGGAGGAAACTTGCATTGCCTTCTTATGAGGGACACAAGGACTTGGGGAATTAGGCTGGGAGGATAGAAATTCTGATTCCTGCCCTTTTTCTGAACACCCCCCCAGTTGTTGTGCTATAATCTAGTTATAAAGCAGCTTTGCTGTAAATCAGATGGGTCTAAATTAAAATTATAAAAATCCCCAAAATGTGCTTGTTTTGTTATTTTAGATGGGGAAAACCCCATAAAATTATGCAAAATAACCTGATCTGATTCACAAGTAGCTGTATCAGCATGACTAGGAGGAGCAAGGCACTGTAGTGTAAGGGAGCAAACTCCACAAGCTGGTGTAGCTTCTACAGTGCTCATATTGTTAAACCACAACCAAAGACAGAGTTTAATTAAAACATCTAAATCATCCATTCTTGTGGTGGTCAGTTCATTTTAAGTTAGGAGACAGTAATTGTTTCCAAGTATTTTGCCTGCAGCAGTGGAGTAGACTACACAAGACTATCTTATTTATGAGTTTTTAATAAATTACCTAATCAGCCATGTGGCTTTATGTTCTTAAAAATATTAGCGGTTAAATATTAGTTGCTAAAGGTCATGGAATTATAGTTTGAAGAGTTTGCTGCTCAAGCACTATCTTGTCACTTCTAGTTCCTCCATTTAATGAATTGTTAACTAACATATTTAATGCCTTGGGAAATCTCCATCTTACTATTCTTTCCTTCCCAGTAACTTCACAGATTTCTGTGAATGAAACAATAGAGGTTTCACACATTGATTTCCTCCGTTTCAGTTCAGCCAGCTGGTGGTGATGTCACACACAACCACCTGTGTCTAACAAGCACCTGATATTGTTCCTTCCTTAAGGACTGAAAGTTCAAGACACGTGTACATACCAGCTCTGTATTGGCATTTGTACTATAAACACTGGATTGCTATCATGATTCAGATAAACAGAAGACTTGTTCAGCTGTTTTAGTTACTTTGGATCATTTCCTGCAGCTTTACTCATCCTCTCAATTAACATGAATACACATTTGGGTTTTTTCCAAGTTGGCCATTAAGGAGGTTAAGTAGGTTGGGCCTTGTGACTAATGTTTCCTTGGCTCTGACTGTACTTTGCTGCTCCCCAAGAGTACTCTATCATACTTTATTAGCATGCAGGAGAAACTATGAGATTTCTGATTGTAGGACAGCACTTGAAATGTTACAGAAATCCCCAAGCTCCAAAACGAGAAATCCCAGTCATAAGTAAGACCCAGCATGGAGGGGCAAATAGAGAAGTACTTGTACTGTAAAAAGACATCTTGCATTGGCATTGCCATTATTAATAGTTTCCTACTGCTGAGCTTTCATGTTCTGTATTGATTGAAAAAAAAAAAAAAGTTACCAGTGCAACAACAAAACTTAGTCAAGAGGATGCTGCAGAAATTGGATGAGGTTCTTCAACCCCTAAAGATGTTTGATGTTCCATTAACATGGTAAAGTTAGTAAACAGGTTTTGTCACTGCTGATGCCTCATGACGGGCAACAAATCAAGAATGCAGTTGCTTACAGTAATTTCACGATTATAAGCCGCACCTTTTTC
>VRYO01002775.1:4688280-4747753 GCA_009812075.1 Sialia sialis | reverse complement strand
CTCAGCCCTGCTTCCCAAGAACAAGGCAGCAGGTGTCCCGCGGCGGGACAATGCCAGGAAGGGCCTGTCACAGGCCATGCAGCGTGTCCCTCAGGGAACAGCTTGTCCTGGAGGAGTGGGAGGCACCCGCTGGGCCGTATTTGTGAGGTCTGAAGCAGCTCCGTGCTTTGCAAGCCGTTTCCTCCAGGTGTGGGAAGGACAGGGTGACTGGAATTCCAGAGCTGGGCTCGCCCATTGTTCTGAGGGGGTGGGAGGGGAATGACTGCCCAGACCTCCCATGGCTGTGAAAGGAAAGCAGAGCTCAGACCTTTATTGTGTGTGTTAAAATGCCTTAGTGGGATCACAGACTGCAATTACTTTCCCACTGAGTCAGTTACATAATCTGCAGACTATAGATTTGCGACATAGGAGCTTTGTCACACAGGGCGAACAAGACTTCTTGGATCTTACATGGGTGGTTTTTGCATTAAATATAGGAGTATAACTTACCTTGAAATACTGCATGTATGTCATCTCTCTCCTTTAAAACTTTAAAAACCTCTTGAAATTCTAGTGAGGAAAATCTTCTTTCTTTAATTTAGGATTTTGAGGCTCGCTTTAGAGGAATCCAACTGGCAGTTCCGGGGGAATTGCCTGGGAAGAGAGGGCAGATCCCAGGCGGGCGCGCTCCCGGCAGGGGCGGGGCCGCGCGGAGGGCGGGAAGGTGCGCACGTGCCGGGCAGGGCGGCGGCGCGGGACCGCGTGCTGGGCCCATCCTGCGCCACCCGCCTCCGTTCACCTCAATCCGGTGCCATCCGTCTCCGTTCACCTCAATCCGGTGCCATCCGCCTCCATACCCCTCAATCCGGTGCCATCCGCCTCCATCTGGCGCCATGCCGCGGAAACTCACCGAGGAGCGGAGCCGACACTGGTTCACCATCGGCGGGGCCGTCACCGCCGTCGAGCTCCTGGGCGAGGAGGCGCAGGTCGGCCGCCCTGGCCCTTCCCCCCGGCACCCCGCCCAGCAACCACCGATGGCGGCGGGGTGAGTGCGGGGCTCTGGGCCGCTGCTCTTGATGGCCTCCCTTTCTCCTCTGTGCTGTGTGCCCCTGGCCCTGAGTGTGCTGGGCATTCCCCAGACTCTGGGCAGCCTCCTCTGCTCTGGTGGGCCCAGAGTGTGCAGGTGTTGAATTCCAGCCTAACACCCCCGGTAGCAATTGCGGCTGATGCGTTTTTGTGTGTTTATTACTTAATGTTATTTTTTAATTTATTTCTTAGGTCTGTTGTCTCTGACATCAAAAGATGTGTTGCATGTAGGGTTTCATTTCTCTGAAGTGCATTAGTAGTGGCTGTGTCTAATCCTGTTGAAAAACTGTAGAACTGTACTAGAAAAGACTCAATTTATTCTGGTTCAGGTGCATTAATTTAAAATTTTACCAGTAGCAAGTGGTAAATGAGATTCACAAGTTCATTTGCCTTAAATAAGGATTTGAGTTAGCAGAGTAAAGCAAGCCAGAGGTATATTGGCATATTGTTCCTTATGCCTTATTAGATGGCAGAGTTTACAGGCAATGAGAAGTGTATGTGTGTTTGCATAGCAACCAGGTACATTTGATTTTCACTGGGCTCTGGATATTGAAACAAAAAAATGCTTTCCCCTGGATGCTGCCTGGATTGTGGCAGTGCATACTAATCCTGGTATTTAGACAAGGTGTGATAGTGTATCCGTGGTTGCCATAGAAAAGTGTTTTGAGTTTACCCTCCGTGCAGTACTTTCCAAGATGAGCTGGATGTGCACTCCAGATTGAGTGTTTTGGATTTTATTTTCTCCTGTGTGATGCACAGCAATAGAGGTTGCTTTATTTCAAGAAAGTATATTTCTCTTAAAAGGTGTACATTGGCATCTGAGAAAGAAAGAACTTTTTGTGTAGCCTCTTGCTGTTAGTTAGTCTGATATTTCAGCAGAGTGTTTGGGCTATCAGTGTTTCTGTCTTAGCTTCAGGTGAGGGACAGAACTGGCATCTCAAAAGATCTATTCCTTTTTTTGTCTTTCATTGTAAAGATGTTTTCATTACCAAGCTCTGAATCACTGATCAAGAACTACTGGGCTTTGTGCAAATAGTTAAAATTTTCCAGAAGTGACCAGACAAAATTTAACATTTATTTTAAGTTATTTTTGTGAATGTGATGCCTCAACCCAGTATCAACAAGATATTTGTGACTTCCTCGTCTTGACGTAGGTGATAGTAACAATTTCTGTAGTATTTATGAAGTGTTTGACGAGAGATTCTTGAATCCAGCTGAGTCCTAAGCCATTGGATCTATTTTGTGCATTTCCTGTACACAGAAGAAAGATTAATCGAGCCTTGTGTGTCTAGGCAGAGGCAAATCTTTATTTTTGGTTGGACAGAAAGCTCTTTCCACTACCAAGTCTTACCAGATAACCTAATTGTGAGTTTGTCAGCTGTGTTAGTAGGGAAAAAATATTTTTACAGGTTTGGATTTAAATTTTTTTTCCCCATGTCTGAGGGGAACAGAGGTGATATGCTTCCTAAATTACCATTTTTGTAAGTATGGACAGAATTTCTTACCGATAGCTATAAAACCTTTGAGCATAGATGACAGGTGCATGTCTGTCCTGCCACAAAATGGAACGAATCTCTGTGTGAAACTGTGTTTGCTTAGGTGTGTTTTGTTTCCTTGCCTACTTCGGTTTCACAGCTCTGGGCTTGTGCTTACATTTGGAGGGTTTTTGCAAAACTTGAAGTCTCTATAGGAGGTTTAGATTCAAATGGTTGGATGGAAAGGAAGTGCTTGTATTTTATTCACTGACCTCTTTCTTAAGAGTTTGCAGAGCTGTACACAGAAGAATTTCTGCTCATTCATTGAGGCTGCCTGTAGTATAACTATCCATTTCCTTCAAAATTCTTTATCTTGGGAAAGTCAAAACCAAAGTTATTCAGATTTCTGAAATGCTTATTTATGTTTATTTGAAGTTGGATATACAATTACTGATGGAGACTTGTCTGCCTACCACTTTTATCTAATTTTTTATGTAAGAATGTGTCCATTTAATACCAAATCGGTAATAACAGGTGTGTTACTGCACATGAGTGTGTGTAATAAGTAATACTTTACACAGATGTTACTGAGATTATTTAATGGTGTCTAAAAGCCTAGTGTCTTCCTTAAAAAAAGATGTGGAATGTGTTTGCTTCCTTTACCGATGATGCCTCATTTTCCAAGGCTTTTAAGATTATTTTGCTTCCTGAACTAACTGTGGAATGGCAGTGTTAGTAATTGAGGGCGTTCAGGAAAGGTTGTAGAAGTAGAAACTGCATAAAATGTGGTTGGAATTTCTGTCCTTAAATGATTCATTGACCAACTTTTTAATGCTTCTTATTATAATTTAACTGAAAGAGACGAAATTCAGACCCTTAAGTCATTTCTTGGTATCGACACAATTGTGTTCACATTAAGACAGTTAAAGGCTCAAGTGTATAAAAGGTGATTATTCTCTCTTATTTCCTGTGTTTCATAGGTGTACCTTTCACCAAGTTAGCATCTTTTTCAAGGTGACTTACTGACTGGAAACATTGCGTGCTTCTTGATTTGCTTGACACTTGTGCAGGTGGAAGACGCTGCTGTCCTTGGGAATCACTGCCACTCACCTTTCTGTCACCAGAGTGGTTTGTGTTGGCTGCCTGCCTATTGCAGAAGTAGTTGCTGGCCCAGGGTAAGGGACAATGTAGTTTTAGAACACCTCATGCAAATTGTGTAGGGCACAAATACTTCAAGAAGCAGTTGCATAGTTCTTGGACAGCCACCTCCCACCAGGTAGTGGTGACTGGCATTCCAGCAGTCTTACTGGTAGCTGAATTATAAGGGTAAGCAGAATTCTAGAGAATGGCTTGTCTCAGCTGGTGAGCTGGACAGATTTTCTTGGCAGCAGTAAACCTAACAGATTTCTTTAAAATATGTTTAATATTTTTAGCTCTGCTTCTTACTCTTACACCGTTGCTTTCTCTATGTTTTTCTCTGTTTTTTAACTAGAGAGAGTATACAGCAATTTAGTCAGGAGGAAGTGCTTGTACTCTGCAAAGTTATCCCACATTTCAGTATTTGAAAAGATGGCCAAAGTGAGGATTTTCTTTTCCTGTACCTTCTGCAGTTCTCCTTTGCCTTCTCCTTGCCCTTTCTCCCCAAATGGGGACACTAGAACTGGATGCAGTAGTCTAAATAAAACATGCATATAAAAGTAGGTGATCCTTTTTGTGCATTTCCCCTGCATTGCATATGGGT
Organism: Sialia sialis; assembly: GCA_009812075.1. NCBI lineage: Eukaryota > Metazoa > Chordata > Aves > Passeriformes > Turdidae > Sialia > Sialia sialis. The sequence continues at coordinate 4,743,472 of VRYO01002775.1, read as the reverse complement.
TTAACATTGACTTGGCTATGAAGCCTGACTATATTTTTAAATATTGTGCAGCGACTGTCTTTTGGCATATGGTGTAGTTGATGGTCCCTGTTTCTGAACTTGGAAAAATGTGTTTGCTCATGTTAAAATGAAATTGATAGGAAGTTTATGAAGTGTGGGGAAGTTTTATCTCAGGTCATTTTTTTTTCTTTTGTTTGTTTTCCTTAGCCTTAGTTAAGGTAAGTGGGTCTTCCATGTTACTGGCCTTCCATTTTCTATAAACAAAAATTTGGAAGCTGCATTTTTACAGATTTTAAACTTATTTTTCAGATAGAAAGCTGTCAGGGTACCATTTCAAGAAATAAACTTGCATGAGTTGCCATTGTGGGAATCTTGCACGTTTGAACACTTCAAAGCTATCTGAAACCAGCATTATGGATATTAATTCTCCATATTCTATAGATAGTAATATTAATCTTGCCAATGCCTTTTAAAAACTCAGTACCTGTTACCCTCCTTCTGTAGGAAAGGTACTTGACATTTAATACTTGAGAGTTTTATCACTGTGGAAAAACCTATCTTTGAATCCCTTGCTGCCCTCATGGAGAGATTAGATTAGAACTGCAGGAAAAGAATCTCCAACTCCTTGTACTGCATCAGTGGGGCAGAGGAAGTTTAGAACAGTGTTTTTGTTATTAATCCACAAACTGATAACTGACAAGAGAGCAAAGAGTTTATAGCAGCTCTGAGGGCAGATATAAGAAGTTTGTCCTCGTGAAACTTTGTGTATTCAGGTTATGGGAGGTGGAAGAGCTAAATAGTTCTGGTATTGAGCTGCAGGTTTTATTATTTTAAACCTGTTAGAAATTTTTTGCTCTAGTCGTCCAATGCTTTGTCTTTTAGGTGTATGTAGGAGTTCTCATTTTTTTAACTTCTGTCTATCTTATGTTTTACTTTTCTACATGAAATGTTCTCTATATCATAAGCTTTAAAAAGGCTTTTAAAGTAATTTTTAAAAATATTTAAAAGTGTTTAGTAAATGACTGTGCTATTTGTTCATCCTATTTATGTGGCATAATTAGTAAATTTTTTCTGGAGTGGGTAATACAGCTGTATAAGATGCCTTGAAGTTCTGTTAGAATGAAACACAGTTGAATGAAAATGAAATCTGAATGTCTTCTGGATGTTTAATACCAGAGGAAGCAGTTTTGTTTATGAAGTAGTATATTCTGTGTATTGGGCCATGTGAGTCTTGCCCATTTTTTCTGATCTGGCAGACAGATTGAAAGGAAACACGGAGAAGAAGAGGTTATATAAAGCATGTAGAAACTTGTTACAGTGATGGGAGCAGAAGCACAATTGGAAATGTAGCCAGCTGAGTTCTGGCATATGTTTTCATTGATTTTCTGCTCTAATTGCCTGCTACGTATGTGATTAATCTTGTAAAACTTTGTGAACCCACAGTGATAGATCATGGTGGCTGAGAAACATTAAATTTTGTTATGTGTAAATTTAGAAGGACCACCTTGTGTGTTGGAAATGATCTGTTGACTCCTTGGCTATTCTAGATAAGTAACACCTGATTTGATCAAAATATTAAAGGCTTATTAAAGGCAGAATTTGGGTTTCAGAATAGCTTTCAGTAAGTCAAATGAAAAACAGCTGTTTAAAATGAAATAATTAAATACTTTTTTTTAAAGAATGGAGAGCTAGTTATTCAATGCTGTTAAGTATCTAGTGGTTTTGTTTAGCTGTCCACCTTCACATACTTCAGCATATGCAGAGTGTAATTTAGAAAAAATACAGAAATAGGGCATGCAGCATAAGTTCTGTCAGTGTTTTAACGCGACTTACTCTTGAAGTTAAGAAATAAGTATTCAGTTCCAAAGAGTATTTAGCAGTTTATTTAACTGATGTTATATTAAACCATTTATTTAACACAGTTTAAGGTTCCCATAGAGCCTAAAAGCTATGTGACAAACACAGAAGTTTTTGTGAAACACTCTGTGGATTGATCCCATTTCAAAATATGCAAAGCAGTCTTTTTTTTGTTGTTTAAATACTTCTAGCTCTATATGGCTAAAAATTTAAACAATTTAGAGTTTTTTCAGAAACATCTACATTTTTGATTAAAAGATGGCTTCAAACACCGTAGCTCTAAGAAACTATAAAGGTAAAAGGTGAGTTGATAGTTAACTTACTGCATACTAGCTATCACAAAGCTTTTTAATTTCTATACTTGTAATAGAAAGGGGAGTGTGTCACATTTCTTACTTCTATGTGTCTGGATGGCAATTACAAGAAAGGAATCTGGATGGCTACATAACTTTTTGAAAGCAAACCAACACAAACCGACTTAACTTGATGGGTAGTAATAGGGTAGATTCCAGATTCTGTGAGAGAAGGTGGGAAACATGCTTTGTGTGTTTTTGTCAACATAACTTGAAACCGTGGGGATTTCATCTTTGTCCGACTTGTTGGAGCTGTCACTACGCGGACTAAAGTGTTCAGGGCAATTTGTATTCCATGCATCTACCAGCTGCTCTGCTTGGTTTTCTCTCTCAATAGTGGCAAGAAAATCTTTTAAAACTTGCTTGAATATGTAGACTATTTCCCAGGGTAAAACATCATTTTCTGCCAAGACTTCCCGAAATCTAGGAGAAAAACCAAACATTGAAATCTAATCATCGGCACTGAAAACTTTTCTCTTTCCTGTCTGGTCATTTGAGGATGGGGGAGGAGGAAATTACACTAGTTCTGGTGTCATTTTTTCCTCGCTGCCACATTTCCCCACTCACCTCCCCCAGATAATTGTAAGAGGAAAAGAGCTCTCACAATGCACTGGATGTGCTCCAGCTATTGTGAATTGAAAGCAGTTGTGATTGCGTAGGCTTCTTTTTTAATTTTTTCATTTTCTTTGGCCCATCTGGGTAACTTGATTTAAACTGACTTTGCCCTTAGGTGTATTCTGGGCTTTAAAAGGCAAATGGACTTGTACATTTCTGAGTCCCTAGAAAATGTACTTAAAATGCCGGCATGGGAGAATTTTTCTTCATAAACCTATACGTGGAGGGATTTATTTTTTTTATTTACACTGATTTTTCAAGTTTTTAGGAGCTTCCTGGTATTGTAGGCAGTAAGGCTGGATTTCTGCATAATAGTACGTTGCATTAGTCCTTTTGTTTTTAGCTATTGGATTGCTATATAGTAAATAGTAGGGTTAAGTAACAGGAAAAATGGGAAATATCGAAAGGTCATATTAGATTTCCTTTGTTTGGATTAGATCAGGAAAATCCTGATTTAAAACTTCCTTTAAGTGCAGCATATTAAAGTGAAGATGTAATTTGTAAAACAACTGTAAAAATGTGCTCCAGTTGCTGGTCATTGCTGCTTTGGAAGAGCAGAGCCAAATACAAACTTCGATTAGGTAGAAAAACATCTTACTTGGATAGAGAACTCAGAGTCAGGGAAATGCAAAACAATTACCTGCTGAGAACAGTTCCTGTTTGGCAAGGCTGGATTTGAGAGCACAGAACTTCGAGCTGCCGTTGCTCAGTAGCTGGAATTGTTGCTTGAGGGTTTTGGTAGTTCTTGAGCCAGTTGTAATCCATGCCAGTTTTCTGGACTTTTTGTTCATTTTCAATCTCTTGCACTAGTCTTTCACGCTCTTTCAGGTGCCATTTCAACTCCCTCAGTAGGGTTTTTGTAACTACTTCTGATCCAGGACATCTTGTGGATTTGTAGGAATCAGTTTTTGACCATTTCATCCAGCCAAAAAGTGGCATTTTTAAGCTGGGGAGAGGAAAAACAAAAATTTTGCTCGAGTCTGTGTAACTGATCAGTTGTTTTTTTTACCTGTAGACTTCCTTCTTAGGAGCTGAATGTTTTTAAGGAAACTTTATTAATGATCATGGAGTAGTTTCCTGTACAAAATCACCAGGCCATAATGAAATATGACAAGCCTTACACCTTTTAATATTTCCTGCCTCTTTTCTGAGTTAACATAGTCTGTGAAATTTACAGTATTTGAAAGTACATATCCATCATCCTGGAAATATTTCATATTTTATCCGTATCTTTTACGTAGTATGTATGAGTTAAACAGGGAAGACACCCCTAAACCCCATCACGGAAACTAACAATAAACCCCTCTAACCCCACAAAAAATCCAGCTGAATAAAAACATTCTCTCCCAACAAAACACAAACCCCCAAACCTCCAAAATTTGAACTTACACAGATATTTAAAATTGAAATTAGTTAAGTAGTAATTAAGTGCTGGAACTCTACTTGATCTGGTTTTACAACTTATGTATCAATTTTTATTTTAAATATTTTAATTATTGTTCACATAATCTGGGAACAGAAATAGACTGTTAGAATAGACTTCTAAATTGCAGTTAGTAACAAATCATGCACAAACAAGCATACAAATTGGAATAAAATAACATGAATTACCTTTGCAGTTGTCTGCAAACAGTGTTGTTTCAGGTGAGTTTGCTTGAAGGTCTCTTATTCTAGCATATCCCGTTTGCAGGTTGTTAGTTAGTACTGCTGGAAGAAAACAAGGGTTTTTTTCTCTTTTTTCCTTTTTTTTTTTTTTTTTTTTTCATTTACTCAAACTGTGCCCAGAAAAAATGACTTACTGTACTGAATATGGCAGTTTAAGTTTTTCTGCTTTTAAGGTTCTTTTTCATCCTCTGTACTGGAGAGAAGCAGTAATCCATTTAACCTAACATGGTCTCTCAAATACTTTCTACCAAGTCCATTAAGATCTCCTACCTTTGAATTGAGTTTTGCCGATGGCAGCAATTTGAAAAAAGATGGTAACAATTTCAAATGCTTGTTGCTAAATCCATCCAAATGTATTGTTGGTAGTGAGATGAATAATGATAGTCTGAAGCAACTACAGACGTGCTTGTAGCTAAAGTTAAAGCTGTCGTATGATGTGATGCTTGGCTGTGCATAGCTGTAGGTCACAGTTTAGAGCTGTATTTTTATGCCCATAGAGTGCTAAAAATAACTATGTTGCTTTTATCATCAAACTAAACTTTCAGGCCACCGAGATGCTGGAAGACTTATCTCCCATTAGAGGGGGATCAGGCTGTTCTGCTGTCATTTTTAAACAGCTAAGAATAGTTTTTCTCTAGTAAAGATCATTTAAAGCTTTTGTTAAGTGAGTGTTGACAGAAGAGAGGTATTTGACAGTTGCTCAGGATTTTGTCGCTACATTAAATGCTTCTTCCAGATGAATTTCATCAATCTCATGGTTCTATATTTTTTCATTACTGTGCATAGCTGTTAGCATTTTTAATTAACGTTTCAAATTGTATTTAAAGAAGCCAGGCTGTAACACCTACAGTGTGCCATGTAAGACACGTTAATCTAATTAAAGGAATAGAATGATAAGTAGATGCAAATTGAGGTCAAACTGATCTAAAAAGCCCAGAATTATAAGTCTTACCATAGACATTGCTTCTCTCTCAACTGGCTGTCAGCTGCCTGCTCCCTGTTTCCTTGATGAATATTTTGAGCGTGTCCATTTTTAAGGTTCATTCTCAGGGATGGCACTGTGCACACTAAAGGTTGCTGAAGGAGCCATTTTCCGTTCCAGTTATCCGGTCTCTTCCTATTAATCTAAACAGTAGCCATGGCATAAGAAACGCCGCCTTCCTTCTTGCCCTTCTTCTAATGACTGTCTTTGCTCCTCTCAAATATTTTTCATTCCTACTTTTCTCCCTCCACTGGTGTGTTGAACAGTTGGGAGAACAAAGGTTCTCTAAATTTGTTCTAGATGTCATACAACATAAAGGATGACGTGTATGGCTGTTATTAAAGCTGATACTACTTATACATTGGAAAAATTCAAATGTCAGTATTAATCCTCTTCAACTGGAAGGTTTTCACATTGCATTGTATGTGGTACTATGAAAAAGGAAGGGAGCTAGGTTTATGATGACAGAACTGTCCTGACAGATTTTCAGATGAAATTAAAATGCTCCTTGCCACTTCCTTTACAGCACAGTTAACATGTCACCACTTTTTCCCACTGTATCAATCTGCAAGTGAACTGCTGTACAGTGTAAAACCATTATAGTGTCTTTGCAAATTAGAGATGCATACTGGAAGGTGTGCAAAGTAATTAAATGAGAAACCTACAACTTTTATTTTTCAATATAATCTTCATTTGCATCATTGAAGATTCAAGGCAAGATCCTGAGCATCATGTTTATCTTTCCTATTGGTAGGAGAGCATTGAAGCTGAAAATTTGTATTGCTTTTACGTTGGTATGCAGTTCAGGTGTGTGAAGAAATAGATGTCTGTTCATATGGGGCTGGCGTTGGAAACTGGACCTCAAAAGTAGAGCAGTGGTTTATGTGGTTTCTAGTAGTTGAAAGGGGCAAGAAGTACAGCTCTCTTCATGAATGAGACTGAGAATGTCACTGAGAAATTACTATCCTAATTTTTACTTGACCAAAAGTGCTGATCGCAGATCATAAGCATTGCTACCTAGCTAACACTTGTTGGTGTAGTGTTACACGTTCCAAAATTCTTTCTCAGTATCTGTTGATAATAATGTACTGTGATTTGCTGCCATAGATTTTGTGTGAAGGACTGCTGATTGTTGTGGGCCAAGCCCAGCAGACACCTAAGCACCTAGGCACCACACAGGCCCTTGCTTGCCTGCTGTTCCCCCTCAGTGGAATAGGAAATGAGGAATGGAATAGAAAAGGAAAAAAAACCAAAACAGCATGGGTTCAAGTTTTAAGAAGTGGAACAAGAGAGAAAGAAAACAATAGAAGGTCTTACATTGCCTCTTATGGTCAGACCAATCCCCCGCAAAATTCTGAACAACAGATGACAAACTGAACTGAAACCTCACCCTTCTCCCTTTTTGTTGCTGAGCATGACACTCTCATCTCTCTGGTCTGTTTGTGTTGCCTCCCAAACCCTTGTGCACCCATCATCCTATTTATGGGGAGTAGGGGAGGATGTAGTGTGAGAAACAGAAAGGTCTTGGATGCTGTGCAAATGCTATTCAGGAGTAACTAAAACATTTATTTTCAGAAATACTGATTTGGTCACAATTATAAAACAGCATCATAGCACTGCTAGGAAGAAAATAATCCTATCCCAGCTAAGTCCAGAGCAGTTACAAGGAAAGATTGCCAGTGCTCCCATCATCTGAGCAAAGAGAGATTTAATAAATTAATTTATCCACTGCTAGCAGGTTGGATGGTTTTCTTTTTTTTTTAAGTGCACTGCCACTCTTTGGGTTTAATCTACTCTGTAGTGTATTTTTCTTTTGATTTGACAGAACAACTCACTCTGGCTGTTCTAGGAAGCAGACAGATGGTGTGTCTACCTCTTCTGATCACTTCAGACAGCATTTGGCTACTGCTTTTGGTTTTTTAACAATGATGAGCAAAATTTGACATGAGCCTTCACAAGAGGCCTCTTGGTAAGACTCCTTGTTTGGTCTTTTGCTATGGCAGTGAACAACAGAATAATTTTCTTTTAGCAGTGTTAACTGACAGAAGTTTGTGTAAGCTATCATTGCTGGTGCTGAGACGATAAAAACAGGACGTGTTTGAAGCTGATTTCTTCCACTTGGACTGTGTAGCATTAATGTCTCTCATGCTGGTGACACTTCCCTAATAGGCAGGGGAGTAACAGGCATCAATTTGAAATTGAGGCAATCCTGCTTTTAATACTAATCTTCATGAGCATTCTTCTAAATTCAGAGCAGTCTCTTACTTGCATTTTATTTTTCTCAGAGATTTATTTAATCTGGATTTTACCAAACTGGTAACCATATGCAGGGAGAGAAGCTCATCAGCAGCTCATCTCCTAGAGGAGTCCAGTTCTTTGAAGCCCAGCAGTTCATCCCACTGACATAAAATCCCAGAGCAGAAGACAGTAAATTGGAGGATTTGGGCTGCTTTATCCTGCCATTTGTGCTTGTTATGTTTCTTGGATTTTAACTGTAGATAAGGTGCAGAGCTATTAGTTCGACATCTGTGAAATATTTCTCAGTTTTTCAGTTTCCATAGTCTATCCAAGTCTAAATAATAGCATTTGAGTTTTTCAGGATTTCACAAAGTTGTTTTAGTGCTCTCCCTCCTTCTTTCCCCCACTTCCCAGCTAGTTAATGTTTTAAATGAATTACACCTGAGGAAGATCGGTGCAAGCCTTTTAAAATGCTTAAATATGAAGACTTTATCACTAAATCTAGCAAATTACATTCTAGAACAGCTCTCTTACTGTTAAAAAAGCATGCACCTACTTGATTCTTAGATTGTTGAAATAATATGTAGTAAGTTTGTGAAATCTGTATTTTAATTTTTAGTGTGTTACATTTATTCTGAATTCTATTAATAGATTGTTTTTGCAGCTGAAACATGGCTTTGAATGCCTGTACATGATTTAATCGAAATTAGTGTATTTCTGCAGGTAGGACTAATCATTTGTATAGAAAGACAGCATCCAGTTAAAAGGGAAGTAATTTTTAGTATGTCCTTCAGTAAACCCAGTGGAAGGTTATTTACTGTCATGGCAAATGTTCAGTTATGTAAAGTGTCACATTACTTTAGTTTCAGAAGAGAAGCTTCGAAACAGTCTACTGAATATATCTTACTGAAATTGTACAGCAAAATACTGCTCTGCATGTTATGGGGCTAAGTGTTTTTTTCAAGTGATTTCCCCCCCACCCGAAGATCTGTAAATAAGTGAATAGTTTGTGTGCGTGACAGAAGCGATGACTTGGGGCAGTCCTTCTCTTGTGATCTGTGAAATGGGTGACACTAGTTTTACGTTCAACTTCTAGTCCCATGTGCACAGGATTTTTTGTGTTAAATGAGGCAGAACATAGATAAGCAGAAAGTACGTCTATAAGAATTTTTAAAAACGCAGTCCGAGGAGACTTGGATGTTTCAGTTTTGTCTCTAAGATGGACATGTTTTAGAAGTTACATGGCCTTGAATAGAAGCTTCTACCCCAAAATTAGTTGGTTAATGGAATTTTTATAAGTTGAAGAAGTAGGCATCTTAATCCTTGGATTTTTATTTCATGGTTGGATATTTTCTTTATACAGTCAGGTATGCTGCGTAACCAATTTTAAAGATTTTTTTTCAGGGAATAAGACTGCATGCTTTATTTTAATAAAGCTTTTATTAAGCATTTCTTCTAGAAGTATTAACTCTGTTGAGTGTAGGCATTAGCATTGCAGTTAATTTATGCCATTGGAAAGGGCCAAACAAATTAGCTGTCATAGTTATGGTTGAGATTGGGCAATTGATTCTATTTTTATGCAGAAATGCGTTGGTTATTATTTCAAATGCTCAAATATGAATATTTACTCAGTATGCTCTATTATGATGCCTTGTTGACTTATTAGAGGTCATTCTGTAGCTTGAAGAAAAGAAAGACCTTTCTCTAGCTTAATTTGTTTAAAGAAAGACACTCTCAATGTATTTGAAAGCATTTACAATTGAATATGTCAACAATTTTTGGTGTTAAACTGTATTTCCCTTCTAGTAATTTTCCTGAAGTGGCAGCTGTGTTTAATTTTGTGTTTAAAAATACCTTGTTTCAATCAATTGCTCAAAATCAGTTTGACTGGGCATTTGTACCAATACCACTCACATTTCAGAGAAATGTTTCATAGTAGTTAAACCGCATAATATAGAATGAAGAAAGAATCCTGCTATCTAATAAGAGTGTTAATTCTTTTCCAAGAGGAGGCATGTACCTCATTGCCTTGATGGAAGGAGTCCTCCTGGCCACTGCTTGTCAGGCTTGAAGTCCTGTCTGCTACTTCTGTGAGTGTTTCTGAAAATAGGTAGGTCTTGAAATGCACACACCTACATGGGTAGATCTGAGGATGTCGCAAGAGTTACTTGTTGAGTGAAGTCACTGTGTTCTCAGCGCTTTGTCTGCCTTTTTCCACTTGGGTTGAACAGAATGTCACATATTTGTGGGTTTAGCCATAGAAATCTGGCTGATTTTGAGGATGAAATAAGCCCTTGATATGAGTAAGATCAAATTTCCTTACTTTTTAAAATGAGGAGCAAGAAAGAAAACATAGAATATTTAAAATCCCCTACATTTCCTTCAGTTGGTGGCTTCAAATTTCAGTGATCATGTTGGTCAGAAATATGCTTTTGACTGCTGCTTAATTTGGTAGAATTTTGACTGTTTGGGATGTGCAGTTGAAAAAGCTGGAATCTCAAAAGCCTGAGGAATATATACTATAATGTGGCAGGTGTACCAAAGGTGGACTGTCAGGAGGAATAGAAATGGGGAAGAAGTAACTCGTGTATGGAACAGACAGGTGATTCATAAGTACAATCCAGAAAAGCCCCTTTATTTGTGTTGGTCTTTTCTAGCTGGAATGGATTTGAATTTCTGTATCTTGTTATTCTTCAGCAAATTTTGTTGAAAGTCTTTAGATTTTACCCAAGGGCAATTTCTTTCTGTTTACTCAGGTATATAGGATGATACCTCCCACTGATGTAATATTAATGATTACTTGGAAGGATTGTATCATTCTGGTGATTTAGTAAAGCTCCAGAGGGCTTTATAATGTTTTTTTTCCATTTTGCTTAAAACCCCCATTATTCTGTAAGCTTTTAATTTCATTAATGCAGAAAAATACAGCATTAAAACATCAATAAATGATATAGTGAAGCTTATTTGTTAATTTCATATTCCCATATGTAATTTTCCAGTTGCATATGATTTTCCTGAAGACTGGAGCCTGATTTGGTATGTCAAGTGCACAATGTTTATTCCTAATGACTGGCTATTAAATATCCTGTTTATTCATTGCGTAGCCTGAGGTTCATTTACTGCATGCTGTTTTCTGGAGACAGAAAACCTAATTCTTGAAATAAAATATTCAGATGTCAAAAAAAAACAACAACAAAAAAAAATCTTTTCTCACAAATGACTGAGGTCATGGTGTCCTCATTTTCCTCCAACTGTGGAGGCTAAGGTTGAGAAGCACACATGTATATATGTATATATATATGTACATATGTACATACACACTTCTGGGAGCCTGTTTTGAAATGCTTAAGACTCTTAAAATTTCAAGAGATATAATTAATTAATAACTTTGTTTGTTTATTTATTTAATTATTACTGTTCCTTATCTGTTCCCTAACTGATTTCAGCTACTGCTGGTGCATCTGCACAGTCTTAATTACAAGCAAGGAGCACAGTCCCACCTTTCCCAACCTTAGCCCCTCAGTGGGAGTTTGCTGTTTGTGGTTTGCTTGCTGTTGCTTTGGGCTCTGACAGTCAAGCATTACCTGCTCCTCTGTGATACACTGACTGCTTGCCTGGGATGGCTTTTCTCCTCGTGGAGAACCTAAGGACAAGTTACATTTACTGCATAACCAGGTTTTATTTTTCAGAATGTGTGTGTCCGGTGTGCTCTGTGAGGCTGCATGTTTATGGAAGTGAAAAAAATAATTGGTTATATCAGTAAAAAATCTGTATAGTATGTGCATAAATGCTGCCCAAGTGAGATTGTGCAGCCAGGCTTCATTATGGTATTTTCAGCTACTGAATGCTTGATTTTGTTACCATCATTGAGTTTTTGGATTTTGTTAGTGTTTAGTACACACTCAGTGGAATAATCTACATTAAAAGCAGGTGGACATATTGTGTATGAATTTTTCTACATATCTTCACAGATTCAGACTTTTTGAGGAGTGTTTTAGAAGGGTTTGAGTAATGGAAGTTGGACGTAGGCAGCTGTTGCACTTGCAGCCACTGTGCAGATCCATGCAATCATGATGAGCCTTGTATGAAGAAATACTTGAGGTCTGGGGAAATTGCTGTAGCTCAACAACTGAACTGTGGTTAAAATTGGATCAGAAGCTATTTCCTAGTTTGTTTGCAGCAGTAGGTGATAAATACTTGGTATTCTGTTCTGAGCTGGGCTGAGTGAATTGTCTGTAGCAGAGCCAAGCTGATACAGGGTTTGCCTTGGCAGAGAAGGTGAGTGCTCTGTGGCATCAGTATCTTGGGAATTTCCCCATGTTGAGGGCTGTGTGATGTCGTGCCATGTTAAAAATGTCATGTAGTGTCATTGTTTTGGGAGTCAGCATCACCTGTTTTTTGGGTCAAGAAATAAACACTTCCACTGCCCTGTCTTTTCATAAAATACAGAAACAGATTTGCTGTGCCTTAACGTATTGCTGCATAGGTAAGGCTTGCACAGGGCCCAGAGCTGAAGTTAATATGCAAAACTATAGTTTTGACCTCTAGTTTGTATTTCATTAAAAAATAATCCCTTTTGATGTTTTCAAAACTCTACTGTGTTTAAGTTCACCTGTGATTTAATAAACATATAGTCATTGTTTTCATGCTACTTTATTTTCTATTGACTTTCACATTAATTTCTTCACACAGTTTGTTTAGAAGAGATTTTTGAAAATCTCATTTCATTACGGTTATATCATAATTAACATTTCTTGTGTGCAGTAGATTTCCACAAAATTCAGGTGATTGTGTTAATTTTTTTCCCTGACCACCACAATTTTTTGGCTCACAGTCATAATTGTTTCTTAGAAGCAGCAAGATGATTGTGTTTCCTCCTGTCTTAATTCCCTTGTCTCCAGGGAATCATGCAAGAATTACATGCATTTTCCTAATTGTATGTGTTAAGAATTGAGGAAACAGAGCTATTTCATCTTTGTTCAGAAGAAATTGTAGTCTTTTATTAGAAGAGAAATTGAGGCCTTAAAGGATGATACTTTGGGAGCTCAATCTTCTTGAATCTGAACAAAAAAGTTGTAATGTGGTATTTTCCTCAGGCTAGTATCTAAATGCATAGAAATAATTTTTTTTTTCCTGAAGTTTGTTCATGAAAGTAGTGTCTGCATGACACAGGGAACTTCCTCTATAATACTGTTACTTCCAGAGATCCCAAAGACTTGGATTAGGACGCATTTATTGACTTATCATTTCCTTCCTCTTCAGACTGCCTATCTCAGAGAACATTGGAACTGATTGTGCTAACAAATACAGACAAGCAGAGGAACAAGAGCTGAATGTAGCTGGAAATTATCAGCTTGTCTATAAACCAGGTAAAAAAAAAAAATATTTATTTCCTATTATAAACTCAGGTATACCTGTCCTTTTTGTCCCTGCTGTCTTTACATGATCTCCCTCTGTAAACTGAATGTATTTATTTGTTTATTATTTATGTCCATTCTTTTATTATATATAAAGCATGGTATTAAATAATAAACTTATTTTCTGGAAACCACGATGTATAATGGTGTTGCATAGATAAATGTGCATACATCTGACTTCCTGTATTGATAAATGTAGAGATGTGATTAAAACAAATGTTTTTTGAAGATACCACTCATTAGATTCATGCCTTTGTTCTATTTTCCCATTTTCTATTCATATTTGTCAGTGTACTTGATTGTTGCTTTGAGTTGCCTTTAGAGAGGAATTCGATTGCACTTCTTTCCTAGGAGCTCTGGTAAAAGCACTGTGAGGCTGTCTCACTTGTCAGGGCAGCTCAGCTTCAAACTCTTGCTGTGCCTCTTAATTTCCAGATTTTTTAATGTATCTGATTTCCTGAGAAAAGGAACTTCTATGTTTTATCTGTTCTGTGTGTCATTCTCTTAATGTTCTCTGTGTACGTTTGCTGGCATACTAAAATGTGATAAATGGAGGAATTTTCTAGTAATTACTGTCTTTCAGTGCATCTGCAAATTCTCTGGAACTCAGGCTGATGAAGCCACTTGTGGGATTTGTCATCAGCTGAGACTCAGTGGGGGCACTTGGCCGGTTCACCTTGTGCAGTGCACCTCGTCTTCTGTTCTAACCACAAAATACTGTCTCATGTTCCCTTGACATTTCATAAAATTTGTGTGAGAGGAAGTATTAAAAGGTGTAAATGGGGGAATAAAGACACTGGAAGGAGCTTCCAGTGTTATCATTCAGGAATGACTTTTCCCTAATTCTTCATGTGTTTTACTAGATAGCAGCAAATGGAGTAAGATTAGGTTCTCTAGATGTTTCTTTAATAATACAGTCGTATTGATTAATGGAAGGAAATACTATAGCTCATTTAGTGTCTTTTGCCTATTAAATTAGAATCTTGTATAAAATAAACCAGCAACTTTAGCAGCACTACTGGCCTGCGTGACTTTGAGTAGAACTGATGCTGGCAGTGTTCCTTCTGTAAAAGAAACAGGATTATATCTTAGGTTTTTAAGGAAATATCTCTGTGTGGTCAGCCTGGTACTTTATTTTATAAATACCTGGGTTTATTTGGTCTACTCTAAAATATTTGTCCTTAAAATTTTACCTTCTAATACTCTCGTCTTCCAGTTGCAACTTACTGAAACCACGTCTAGTTAGCACACAACCATAAAAAAATTACTAAATTATTAACATATTACATAATCTCTTTTTATTAATCCATTAGATATGTTCCTCAGTTCCCTTCCCCTGCTTCCCCCTGTTCTGTGTTTTGTCTGTCTCATTGTCTGGACTCTCGAGTTGCTTCAGGAGCTGCTGTGTGCAGTGTTGATGCCTGCCTGCTCTCATCAGTGCTCTGCTCCCAGCAGTGTGTGATCCAGTGGCAGACTCCAAGCAAACTGGACAGTGACAGGACTGGAACATTCCTATGGCATTCTGAGATTTAGCTGCCAAATCCCACCTAGATGTAGAATAACATAAAAGGTTCAGAAAATCCTGGATCTTACTGCTCTAAATTTTGACTTACAGACAGACTCAGAAATACTGTTAGGCTAGTGAATAAAAAAGCTAAGTGAATGAGCAAAAGGATTGTACTGTTAATTTTGTAGCTTAAGATCGTGTATGTTGTTCTACATTTGAGACTGCTTTTCTCTAGTGTAGCATGCTTATCATTCAGGTTTCAGGAGCTTTGAGATGTATTTGCAGCTATCAGCTGTATTGATCTGAAAGTGTATGTTTTCCTCAAGAACATGTGAACTGTCATAAATAATCAAGGATTTATCTAGACCGGGACCTATGAGTTGAGCTGTGTTGAATACAAATGTAGTCAAGAAATAAACTTTGCCACATGGAAATGAGAAACTCATTTTTTCTAGAGGTTCTGAATTGGTGCTCCTTTTATAGCTTCTTTCTCTCAGAGTTGCTGTTCTAACTACAGGCTGTATTTTCTGTGGAATTTGATAGCCTATTTTAAATATTGCAGTTACTGAAACTGCTGGTGTTTGCACTGCTTGTACCTTGTTATTTGATGAAATTCTATTGAGTTAAAATCTTGTGCTTTCCTATTCCTTTGAAGAGCATATGCTTTTATACTGAGAGGACAGACAGAATTGAAGCTTGATTTGCTTCTCTGTCGGGGAAACAGATTGTCAGGGAACTGCATTGAGAGTTTTGGCTTCTGCAGAGCATGGTAGAAATGATACTGCTGTGCAAAGGAACTTGAAATGATTAAATAAAAGCAGAAGAAAATTCTTCGCCATAACTGTTATCTAAAATGAGTAGAGCATTAGCAGTTCTTCCCTGTCCCACCAGGCTTGTTTCACATTTGGTACTGGCTCTTCCAGGCTTCACACACTTTTGATTCAGTGAGGTTATGGGGTGTTGTGCAGAGGAAAACCTTCCAGAGCTAGGTGTATGGGATGCTTACCACTTTACTCATCTTCTAGAAATTTTCATTTTTTTCCCCCAAATTTGAGAATTCTGAACTGTGTAGACTAGAGCTCTACACTTCAGAAAGCTTCCAAAATCCTCAGTTCTGTCTTTTTAATTTTTTTTTTCTTCTTTAAAAGAACGTGGAATTATTTTCATGAAGCTTTGTGGGTGGCAGCTTTTTTTTTTTTTCTTGTTCTCTGTCTTCAGGATTTTTATGCTATTAGATGGTAACTTCTGGAGGTTGTCCAGATCCCACCTGAAGTACTTTAAGCATCGTTTCTGATATATATGATACTGAATTTTTACATGCCTTCCATATTTTTTTTTCAGAACAGATACATGCCAGGAAAATTAACCATAGCACAAATCTGATCCTCACTCCAAAACCTTTTGTATATAATATATGGGCATATTGAAGAGGATTGCAGTGGAGAGGTCTTATCAGACAAATATTTTCTTAGAAATTCTTTGAATTAAGTTCATCAAAGATCAGTCAGCAGCAACTTTGTATACTTGGTGTTTGACTGAGGTAGCACCACGTTCTGGGAAGTCCTTCTGCTTTTTAGCTCAGTGTAGGGACCTCTCCTGTGAGCTTCCCTGTAAACTTTAATCACTTTGTGTGTTAGTAGCTCAGCAGAAGAATAATCAGTGGTTTAATAAGCATCTCATTTGATTGATCTAACTGTACTTCCAAGTATGTTTTCTTTTAAGCATCTCATTTTAATTGCTTAGTGGCAGATAGCAAGATACAGCTGTTCTCTTCTCCCAGAACTGGTCAGGATGCCTTCAAATTCAATTCAGTAAAAAGGTACCAGAGGTAGTACATCTGTATAGGCTGTAATAACTGAGATACTGAAAAATTTTTCTTTCCATGGGCATTTAACTGTTTTGGTCATTAACATCTCTAGAGGACTTTCATAGTAATTGAAAGGGAAGTGAGCAGGCAGATTAATCTTTCCCATAACCAAGTTTTCTGTTTCTTTTTTGCACTGACTCTGAATAGAGAAGTTAATATTATTTATTCTGGACTGACTTCAATGCTTCTTATACACTGAAATATTTTGCTTATACTAAACCAGGTTGGAAGCATCCTGCATTGTGTGTCAGAATCGAAGATGCAGGTTAGAGCACAATGCCTTACAAAGGTGTGCACTGATTGGGTCAGTTGTGCCAGTCCTAATAGTATTTTCCAGAAAGTATAAGCAATTGAAAAAGCAGAAGGTTGTGTCTTCCTTGCTGATAATTCTGTAGACCTGTAGCTGAATTTTTAAGTGTGTCCGTATTGGCAGGAATGACCAGCTTTTCTGGAAATCAGTTCTCATTGAGGGATTTATTACTTACTAGATATGAAAAATAAAAAAGACCCCTAGCAAACCCAAACATGTAAAGGTAATTACACTTTATGGTATAGAGTCCACAGTTGAATGGTTATTTACATCAGTGGAATAATCTTTCATGGGGGTGTACCTTCAAATTTCTCCTCTGCAACAGGTCTTCATGGTTCAGAACAACTTTGATGTTTAAAAAATAAAGCTGAAAGTGTTAACATCTTTTAAGATAATTTTTCAAGTTCCCCACCTCAATTTCATTTTGTTTTTTACTAAGGATCATAATAGATTTCAGATGGACTTTGTCCTCAGTTTGTTAGTTTGGGACATCTTCACTGCTGGCTTGGTCATGTCAGTGTTCATCTCAAGTTGCCATTTCTTCTGAGGCCCAAAACTCTTTTGTCTCTGCAGACAGAAGTCTCACAGCTGTCCTGGTATTAACTCCTCAAGCAAGCTCAGTAATGTTTCTTTCAGTTTAAGCGCAGAAGACATGTCTTGAAGAGAAAAAATCCAAACCATACAGTGTTCAGTACTTGCAGCATATGCTGAATGATTTTATGGCTGTCAGTTCTTAAACTCTGTGTGGCGATTGTGGCTAACATTAGATCACCTTTTACTTCTGGTATAATTATTTTCCAGACTCCTGCGCTCAGGAGAGAGTAAGATGTTGCTGTCCTAGAAATGTTATATAAAAAGCAATTAAAAAAAAAATTAATCAGTGAAGGAAGTGATAAATACAGAATTAATTGAAATGTTTTTCAGCAGGTATATGAATACTGAAGGCTGGTTTTTTTTTTCCTCTGATTTGTTCCTTTGTGTTTTTTAAATAAAGTTCTTAATTGAATTTTAGGCTAATGATTTCTTACTAATACACTAGGGTTTGTACTGAATTACAGAGGGTTATTATATGAAATCCTACCTTTTGAATTTTGGTGCCTCCTTCCTTATTTATAAGCACTATTAAAAATTGCTTTGTTCCTTTAATGTTTTGACTTTTCAAAATTGCAGTTGTTTCTTTGAAAACCTGATAGAGGTGGGAAGGTTATGTTGCTTTAGCAGGAATCTGCTGGTCCTGGGGTCTGTTCCCTAGCAGCTTGAGGTTTCTTCCAGCATTGGTCAAATCACACACAGCTATGGATGTCTCAGTTGTGACATGTTTGTGCCAGAGGGAGGTCAGTCAGCCTTTGTGCAGTGTTGCTGTGGCAGAATGCTATATATGTGAATTTTTCTGGGAAATATATTTAGAAACTTAACCAAAAGTATTTTGAAAAGGACAGTTAGTACTTTGGAGGGGTGCTGCTTTGTTTGGGTTTAGTGGTGCTAAGTAGATCCTTGTGCAGTGACCACCTTTCACTGTTGCATTAAAGAAACCAGGTAAAATAATTTTTCCTGTTGCAGAATGTGGCTTTAGGAGAAATCTGTTTTTTAGTGCTTTAAGAAACTGTCATAGGGAGCTGTCCAGCTTTTGGGGCTTTTTTTAGTGTTAGAAAAACTTAATTTGTATTCCTTGACACTTTGAGACAGTTTGAGGTTGTGGAACACACTGAGGTATGGCTGGGAGCTAAGATGCTGTTCTGCCTGCTTCTGCTTCTCTGCTGTTTGAGATTGTTAGAACTTTGCCAAAGAAAGGGAGCTTAACTGCAGTCAAGTATTTAGGCTGTAGCCTTTATTTTAAAGTAATAATTGCCTTTGTAAAAAGAATAATAGAATTGTCTCACTACTCATTTCTTAGAGAAGTAATGACATAAAAAGAAGTATAGTTTTATTACCTATAAGTATCCATTTCCTCATAACACCTGGTGAAACTGATTTGAAATGGAAAGCATTTCCATTTTTTATTTCATTATGCTGTGGGTATTTAGCTTAATTGTTTCATTGCAATTTGCCAAATTGTTGTTTACAGCAGTCTTGTCCAGGTTTTCCCCTTCTGCACCTCCAGACCTCCTCTTTTGTTTTCATGACTGCAGACCTCTAAGCAGAAACTTAGGCTGGCACTGGAAGATTTTTGTCAAGTTACCCAGTGCTGATGGGGACTAATTTCTGCTAAGAGACTGCAGAGTGTAGTATCACATTGAAAGGTCTTTGTGATGCTTAGCAGATTTTAACGGCCAGAAATATAATGGTCTTCCTGTCAAATTATGGGTTATTTTGTACTGTGGATGCAGTAGACTTTAAGAGAAACAACACATGTGCACGAATAAGGCATATTTCTTTCAGTATTGTAGAAAATTCTTGAGTATACAGATAGAATTGGCAGTTGTAATGCAAAAAGCAAAAATCCAGTTTTTTTAAATTAAGAGAAAAGCATAG
Organism: Sialia sialis; assembly: GCA_009812075.1. Taxonomy (NCBI): domain Eukaryota; kingdom Metazoa; phylum Chordata; class Aves; order Passeriformes; family Turdidae; genus Sialia; species Sialia sialis. The sequence goes on along the minus strand of VRYO01002775.1, from coordinate 4,724,189 downwards.
AGAGTTGTATATATCCTTTCCACTGATGGTGGTTTACGCATACAAGAAGTGGTTTTTTGGAGCTGCTTCCGGTAAAACAGCAGTTGCATAAACACAGAAAATCTCTTAAATCTGCTAATACTAAAAAATATTAATTCTATTAGTAGTTAAAGTATGCAGTTCAACTTTTAGAGAAGTTAGGTTTCCAGATACTGTTGTCATAACCTCCCTGGTGTTTCTCTTTCAAGTGACTTTTGGTTATTTTTGTGTCTAGATTTTTTATTGTCTCAGAGTGAATCGAGTGATTCAACTTCTATACCAATATGGAAGTGTAAAAATTTGGATATGCCTACAGCCAGACACAGGGAAAAGGTAACGTCAGTGTACTTCTCTCATGAAATAAATCTGAAAATAATGTTTTTCTATGGCTTTGGGGTGGTTTTTTTGGTTTGTTGTTTTTTAAAAGGAAACTTCCTTTCCTTCTTTAAACAATGTACAAAATTTTCAGTTTTTTAAAAAAAACATTGCATACAATTTCTTAAGAGGAAAAATGTTGGTGTTACACTTTCTATTTATAGGTGTTCATATAAAGTACATACATGAGTGTGTGCCAGTGTTCTTTTCTGTGATCTTCTAATGTGCTTTAGGATTCCACTTATCGGCACATTGCCTGCAAGGTGACAGAAAAGATGGCAGTGTTTTACAGAGGTTTGCTTTGTGGCTTGGAAGCTGTTGATATTTCAAATCTGTTGGAAACCTGTTTTGAATTGTTTTGTAGACTTAGGAGTTTTCTTGAAAAATTGTTTCAGATAGTGTCTCTGATACAAAACAACTCAGTTGTGATTGTAGAAGGAGCGACTGGCAGTGGAAAGAGCACACAGATTCCACAATATATTTTGGATTACTGCATGAGCCACTCTATGCCCTGTAACATCGCTGTTACCCAGCCTCGGAAAATCAGTGCCAGCAGCCTTGCCAGGTGGATTAGCAAGGAGCGATCGTGGACACTGGGTGAATTTGTGGGATACCAGGTATGAGAAAACTTCAAATTATGTTTTAAAATGCATTAAAAAGTGCTGTATATTCTTTCTTGATTAATTTTAAGCAAGTCTAGCATACTGAAGAAATGTTAGAGAATCTGCATTTAAAGTGGAATTGGTGTTTTTTTTATCTGTCTCCTGCTAAATGTTTGTAATTAAATCAACTTGTAAATTTGAACAACTGTATATCCTGGTGGCACTCCAACAGAAAATATTAGTCTGCATCAGACATGTCTGCATTTATTAATCGCTGAAATAGTTGCAGGAGAACTATGTTTTGTCATTTTTCCTTTAAACTCTTTAAGTAATATGCTTTATCTGTTTGACTTTATTGCATTTGCTTGTTAGCTCTGTCAAAACTTCAATGCGTTTATGACCGGGTTCTTTTGTGAACAATCTGTTGCTCCTTTTTAACATGTGAAAAACTCAAACTAGTTTTTCTTCTTAAATCTATCTCCTCCTTTTGCTTTGTTCAACTCAGCTTCAAGCTCAGTTCTGTCCATCTGTTTATAACTTGATGCCACATTCCTCTTATGTGTCAGTCTTCTGCTTCATCTGTTAATTCCTTATCTGCTTTCTTCCTGTGCCACATCATAAGCATGACAGCAGTAGCCAAAACACGAGTGTTACCAACATTATTCTCATACTAAATCCCAAAAACACAGCACGGTACCAGCTACTAAGAAGAAATGAAATCTATCCCAGCCAAAACCAAGAGAGTTATGTATGTTTGTTTCAAAGTTTATGTATAAAGCCTTTGTTGTGATTTTTGATACTTTGAATAAATGAGTCATAAAATTGCTAAATTTATTCTTTGGGCTAGTGAGTCTCAAGGACTTGAAATGATACTGTTCTTCCAGACTGTCTTCAGGACTGTGTATGTGGATGTACTTGTTTCACCAGCACTTGTGTGAGTTGAGCAGAAACAGAGGGAAATGGTGGAGTGCAGGTATGCCTGCTCTAGGCTGATCTCTAAGCTGCGCATGAAAAAATGGTCACAGCTCTGCCTGCCTGGATGTGTTACACCTGACAGAGCTAAAGTTGCACGAGCGTATTAGAAATCAAAAATAAGTTTCATATAGGGCTATAGAACTTCTCTCTCAGGACTAAGTTACCTGGTCTTGGTGATAACTTAAATCTCTCTCCTTTTCCTGTCCTCTAAGCAAACTACATTTTGGCAAAATCTTTTTCTTGCTCTTCATATCAGTGGAAAGGATGGTGTATGTATGTACCTTTAGTAATCTTTGAGGAATTCTCAGTCTAAAGTGCCCAGCAAGGGATTTTGTTACTTCATAGAACTTGAGAGTTTAAAATTTTATTTTCGGTTTCTCCCAAAGAAATAAAACAGTTAATTGATTCTGGTGAGAATACTTCTGTATGGAGACTTGTGCAAGTTTGTGTGAATAATTTTACTGGATTTAAACTGTGTTTGATTTTGGAGTTCTTTCATATGCATGCTTCTGTAACTACAATAAATATGTTTCCAGGTAATATGTATTTTTCTTATTGTTGGTAGTTAAGTTTAGAGAACGTTTCAACAAAGGAGACAAGGTTGCTGTATATGACAACTGGAGTTCTTCTTCAGAAAATAATTTCTGCCAAGAGCCTAACTCAGTTCACACACATTTTCATTGATGAAGTAAGTTTCTGGAAGTAAGTTTAATTTTCACATTAATAAAGCCTTCTCTTTTTCTCTTGCCACGCAAGAAATGAGAAATGCAGATATCTACTTTTGAAGATGCTTTATGTAAGTTGTGTAAGATATGCCTTACTAAAATAGGCTTGTCAGCATTCCTTTGAGCAACAAGTTTAGAACTGAGGGTATGGGGAGTATTTTTGTTAATTTTTAATATAAATCCATCTTGTTGAATTCAAGAACCTGTCTAGCTAGGGGAAGGCAGCTACTTTTCATTCACTTGGATATTACACAGAGTCTTTATTCTTCAGGATTGTCCTGAAAAATATCTCAGTGAAATTTCTGTCTCCTGGTTGTGGGTACAGCTCACTCATGTGGATTCATTATTTTTGCATGCCTAGGCTCAAAAGGTGTGTGCTTTCTTCTATGAAAATGTATTGTTCTTCCAAGTTTCAAAAACAAAGCATAAAATTGAGTAGGAAAGTAAGAGATTGTCAAAAAGAAAGGGATGAATGAATGAAAATTAAATTGTGGATAATGTCTTTCAGGTGCATGAGCGTACAGAAGAAATTGATTTCTTGCTCTTGGTGACCCGTAAACTGTTACGTACAAATTCACAATGTGTAAAGGTGAGTTCAAACTGAATTCTGCTATTTTTTCTTGCAAGAAAATTTTTGCATCTCTTTTGCCTATGAAGGCTCTATTTTAAAGAATTTACCACGACTTACTGTGTTTTTACTTTCTACTAAAACATTATTTTGTTTGCCACCCCTCATAAGTAAGCAAGCTAAGGGGCATTCTTTTCCTGGCTGCTGTGATGTGTTGTGAGAGACTTCTTTTTTTTTTCCTCTCATGTTAAAATGCATTAGTTTCTAAAGCCTGCTTAAGGCTAAAAAATGCACGATGGATATTTGACTAGAATTGCGTCTTGGATATTGAGAGCAGTGCTTATCCTTGGTTAAAATGGTAGCATTAACTCTTAGAAATACTGAACTTTTTTGTTTTAAGTGGGACCACATATTCGAAGAAATAGCAACAGACCAGAAATGCTGTACTGTACTTTCTGGGCAGAACTGGTAGTAGAATGTGTCTGAGGTTTTTCTCTGCATGTTAGGCAATTCTGCTTTGTACTAAAGCAGAGTTCATATTTACATGTTTAGTCTTTGGGGTCTCAAGGTAATAATAACTCTTGAAACGTTAGAAGTTAAATACAGGTGGTGGCATTAGGCGAATTCAATATCTTTCCATGCAGCTATTTGGGACTGCAGATACTTTGTGAGGCTGCATATCTCTTAAGTGCTTCAAGTTAATTATTTAATGGGAATTTTTCAAATTCAAAATAGAGTCTAGCTTGGCTGTTTTTGTTACCATTAGAAGGGAATGTGTGTTCTTATGTGCAGTCCATCACATTGATTCAAACGTGGTCTTTAGGTCTTCCAAACATGCTGTCACTGAACCTGTCCTTTCAGTTGGCATAGGACATGGCTGTGCACTTCACATCTTTCACTTTTTATCCCTTTTCATGCTGATTTAGATTTCAGAGAAAACTCTTGTCTTTAAATTCAGAGACAGTAATGTAAAACTATTCAGCCTTTTTTAGCACTTGGCTCTGCCTACTGAGAAGAGCAATAATGTGATCAAACTGAGTTTTTGAGAAGTTTGCCCTTTATTCTGATTATTGAGTTGATTTCAATGGCAGGAATCCCTACAGGCCCTGTCATCTTTTCTGTTAGAAAATATTTTTCTGTTAGAGGTTCCTGACAAATTTTTCATTTTCCTCTGTAGTTCTATTTTAGTGTCTTGAAATTGTCACTGAAAAATTTTATCCCCTTTATATCATTCTCTGCAGTTGTTTCTGCAGATGACAGTTTTTTAATATTGTACAAACCTGAGAGAGACCTATATTTGATAAAGTGGAGGGATGTTCCTTTGAATTTTTTTAATGTTGAAGAAGGGCGAGCTCTTAATCTTGCTTGCTGGTCTTGAGCAGAGTGGAATGGGCTATTCAGCTTTAATATACTAAATGCATTGTCTCCTGCTTCATCCCTTTTCAGCTCCTTCTGAAAAGCTGTAAAGGAAGGAAGCTCTGTTGTAGCAAATTCATTTAGAAAATGTAAGGCTCTCCTCCCATCCTCCCTAGATTCATGAAACAAAGGGGTGCAAGGGTCGCTATTTAAGAGAGGAAATAAAAAAAATTTAACTCAGGATGGTATGAAATGTATGTGAGCTATATGTTTCCCTGTTTGGAAGTTGCATACCTCAGAAGTAGCAGGTAATTCAACATTGCATCAACTAACAGGAGTTAGTTGAGTTTTTCTGGTGTTCTGAGGACAAGGTCTACCTACTGAACTATCTAACTTGAATTATGCTGGATTTTCTGGCAGATGGCTGCTGCAGATTATTGTTTTTTGATCATAGAGCAGAAGCTGGATTGTTCTGAGGTTGATCTTACTGGGATAAGGGTTGTTGGAAGAAAACATGAGACTGAGGGGCTCTTTTGGGTCAAACCAAACAGTGCAGTTTCCATAGTGACTAGTAACAGTTCTTGGTATTGCCTAGTGGGTCTTTGGACATATCTGTGTTGTAGAAGTGGTTTTGGACTGCTTGATCTTAACTGTCTTCTTTGATTACCCTCTGTTCTGATGTGTTCATCTGCAGCGTTGGTGATATGTGCTTGTTGAATTTTTCATTTAGGACTACATCAAACTCTTAGTTCAATTTTGTGACCCTTCAGGCATTCTGTTAAGAATCTGTCATTTCTTTCCACTTTGTAAGAATTCCACGTAGATTACAGTCCAGATTGTCTAGGAGAGGTAGTTTAATATTCCTTGCCTCTAACTGCAGATTTGGATTGGATTTTGTTTCCATAGCCTTCAGAGAGGGTTACATTTAGCTTCTTGCACTGGCATAGGGGAGTCACTCTCTGTTGAGCCATGAGGCAGTCCATGCTTGCAGAATTATGTTCTTTGAAATTTCTCCTTTCAGGATCATGTTGGCAAACATCATGGTTTAGCCTGCCCTCTCCGTGTGTTCCTTGTGCCTTTACATGTGCTTTGGAGCTGAGCACAGTGCTACAATGCCCACTTCTTTAGTTTACCTTCCTGTTGGTTTGTAAGGGGGATGCTTTTGTGTTTCACTGCACTTCTGGTTTGGGTGGTGAGATCTTTATCAAAACTACAGTGTCTTTGGTTGAATTTTCCCCATGATGTCTGCCCTAGGCATTCTAGCCTGAGCCATTCTCTTACAGATGCTTGCCTTTCTCTACGTGCTGGTTAGGGTATCTTCAGCATTTAGTTCAATTATCTTAAATGTACTTAGGTTATATACCTGTGGTAACTAGAATTGGATAATGAAGAGGAAATCATTATCATATCATGTAAGATGGCATGAAGAGGAAATGGAGAGTCCCATGAAGCAGGACACCTTGTGTTAAAATTAATGCTTTACATCTGCTGTACTTTTTTTTTAAACAGATAATACTGATGTCAGCTTCCATCAACTCTAAAGAATTAGCTGATTACTTTGCACTTCCAGTTCATAATGGTGTGAATCCAGTCTGTGTATTTAAGGTGGAAGGCAGACCTTTTGCAGTTGAAGAATATTATCTTGATGATTTGAAGGACATTTTTGATTTCCAGGTATTGTAAATATAACTTCATTTTTTGGACACAGTAAGAAATGGGAGTTGTCAAGTCAACACAGTTTAATAGAATGACTTAAAGCTACTTTTATATTGCAAATCTAGGTAAGAATTAATAGATGATAAAACAAGAGTCTTCTTTTGAGCATCTTAGTTTCCTTCATGAAGCAGAAATATTTCAATGGTATAAGGAATTTTGTTGGTTGCATTCAAAACGAACTATGTAAAAGTGTGTGTGGAAAGTAACATAAATAGATTTACAGATCTCTTTGACTATAGCTGACAAAACCAGGGAATATTTCCTGAGTAGGTTCATGTTATTGTTGTGTATCAAAGGCAGAAAGTGCTATGAAATGAAGAGAAAACAAGCATTTTTTAATAGAACTGTGATGTTATCAAGTTGGCTTCTCTATCAGCTGAGGGTTTCCTATTTTCTTTCCTATTTCCTTTTTAAATTTTTTTTCAGTTGTGGCAGAGATGTTTTGCAGTAGTTTTGAATCTGTTTCTGTTGTAACCATGTAGGCCGCCATGGCAAATGTGTAATTATGAGAAATGAAAACATGCTAGAATAACTGATGCTTCTCAGATCTCTGGTGGGCTCTGCTGGGAGAGTTGCTTCTCTGATGCCTAAGGGAGGGTAGGTGCTGGCTGAAGATGTTTGTTTTATCAATCTAGCTTTATAAGCTGCACAGAATGTATTTTGTATATTTTGTTTCTAGAGCTCCTGGCATAGCAAGTATCTCTGTAAACATTAAAAAATGAAGGAATGAATGTAAATATGAGTTAATCTGTTTTCTGTGGCTTTATAATAGGAGTTTGTTTTACATTTGAAAAACAGCTGTGCAGGAACTCACTTGAGTGAGCTCTTTCAGTATTATGGTTCAAGGCAAAATAAACGGGTTAAAGCAGAGTACAGCAAATGCACTCAGGCCTGTATTATGATACCCAGTCTAAAAATAACTGGGATGTGGGTGTAATTACTGGTCAGCTTTGATAATTCAAAACACTATTAGAATGTTATTACAACGAAGAAGATGGGGAATGCACTGAAAAAGTAGCAGTGGAGGAGCACACATTATTTAGCTTTCATCCATCAGTTCTGCAGAAAATGAAATAGTGAAATAAAATAGGAAGCCCAGAAGAAAATAATTGCTTATGCTGTACACAGCTCAGGCATTGCTAATGCCTCAACACAGGCAAGGTAAAATAAAAGCCTGTCAACTGTTGAAGTTTTAATGCAAACAAAAAAATAAACTCAGTTACTCTAGTAGTTGGCCCATCAGTATTTATACATTAGTATGGCAGTTCAGACAGATAATATGGAGGAGATTATGTAATACATGGGGTTTTGTAAAAGATTTTGGATAATGACAATAAAAAGATAACCAGGAAATTGAGTAAGAAGTTTACTTCAGTCAAGTTGGATTTGTCATAGCTGCAGTTGGAGCTGAATGTCAACTTGTACACCTTTCACCTCAGAGATCACGAACAAAGGAACTGCTTTCAGTGCTTAGCTCTTTTCATACTTTTTTATTTTCTCTGTGTTTTTTGTTTAAAGTTTTCATCTGATTCTTTATTTTGTGTTGTCCTATCTATAGCCATTCTGCTTTTCAGCAAGATGGGGACAGTTTGTTTGTCCAAGATGTTTCTTGTGACTTAGGGCAACAACAGAAGCACATAAGTGGTCTTGATTTCTTTTTATATCTGTATTAAAAAAGGATGAAATTGAATTCTAAAGTACTGATCCTTGGTCTTGATCTTGTTCCTTATGTTGCTTGTGAGAAGATTTTCTGACTGCTAGGTACAATTAAAAAATTAAAATGTGGAAGGTCTGAGATGGTTTGTGTAACGTCCTAATAAAATGAAAGTGGAATGTGAGTATTGAGACCGTTAATGAGTTTGTGCTGCCATATGGAGGCTGAGGCACATCTTTCATCATGCTAAAATCTGAATCAGTTAGATAACTGCCTGAGGTACAGGCGTCAGGCTTTAATTCTTGGTGTTTTATTTTCACCTATAAAAGCCTGTAAAATTTACATAAAGTAGCACAGCAGTTGAAAGTAAATGCAGTCATTGCTCTTTAGATAAACAGAATTTTTTCAAGTTTACTTTTGATTTTAAAATTAATAACTGTAAAACTACATTACATAAATCTTCAATTATTTCTTAAAGCATCTCAGTCAAAATCAGTTTAGTCCTTTGTAATTGTCTCTTGGCTGCGAAGTGTGAATCTTTGTCCCTTCTCAAAAAACACTAAAATTAATTGGATGTTACTGAATAAATGTAGAATTCTTTTATGAATCCTGCAGAGCTCTTGGCTTTAATATATCACTCATTTCTGCACATGATAATGCTTTAAAACTGTGCTTGAAAATAACATTTTTAGGGGTAGTTTTCACTTGAATAATTTGTCAGTTCATTGACGCTGTTGTGATTTCGAAGATGAATAAAATTGCTAGTCTTTTTTTTTTCCCGTGCCTGTTTGCAGTAAACCCTCTGCTGTTGCTGGACAGACATCTTGCTGAATCAAAGATAAAGCTTTCTACTTGAATTACTTCATTTGTAGGAAAGAATAAAAATAAGGGAGAAAGAAGGGAGAAACATTTTTCAGTGTAGCACTGGCTTACCTTTGTGCAGATATTGGGTCATTTATAGGTGTAGTGCTAAATTTGTGAGCACAGGCTTACAAAAAGTAGTTTATTTTTCTTTTGGCATAACAGGCTTGGTAAACATGTTGTTCTGGATGTTTAACAGAGTTGTGATTTTGTCATACCAGCAGCCTCTAAGCCCCAAGGAAACAACAGGTTTCATGAAAAATGCATGAAGGCTCTGTCTGTTGGCAATTTTAAAGCTAGTTGTGTAAATGCATACTTTTGTTCTGGATAGTGTTAGAGATATGAAATGAAAATTTAAGAACTGAAGTAAAGTGCAAAAATGCAACCCTTTTTTGCTTGCAAAGATAAAAACTCTTTTCATGTACGTGGAACTAGAGTCAGAGTCCTGGTGGAAGGTAGTGAGTTGCTGTCAAATGCTGTTCTGATGAGGTTGTATTACTTCAGTCAGGTCTGACTGGGGTTTGAGTTTTGATTTGCTGTTTGTCACATTGCTCCCTTTTATTAGGTGTGATGTGGAAGCCTTGTCCCGTTAAAGAATCCTAAAGGTATAATCAGTAGCAAAATTGAAAAGACAAATTTGACAGTTATTTAAGCAGGGATAATATAAACCAAAAAAATCTTACTTTTGAGCAGCCCAGAAAAGATAACTTGCTTAAATTTTTTGCATATATTGGGGCAAAAATCACTTTTAAAAAAACAGTCAAGCATTTTTAAGGTTTCTCATGGGCTAATCAAGCTGAGGACTGAGGCTGCAGTAGCAAATGCTGACCTAAATCAGTATTTCCAGAATGGTGCTAGGAGCTGTGCTTTTGGGATTGTTACGACCTCCTTATGAGGTAGAAAAATACTAATTTCATTTTAATAGTTTAGATAGTTGTCTGTGACTTTAGCTCTCTGAAACAGTTGGTTCAATAAAGAGTTTGCACTAGAGCAAGGAGAAACTCTGTGAATGAAAGATGAGCAGTGATCAAAAGATATTTTTCCCTACAAGAGAAAAATATATAATACTATGGAGCTTTTTCATAGCAGCTCTAATTCATTAAACATAAAACTGAAAAGGGATTGTTACTGTCTTTGCTCTGAAGACTTGATGGTTTGTGTTCTTAAATACTGGAGCCTTGAATTTGTACAGAATGTTGGAAAACAGCGTAGACAGGATCACTGTAGTTCTGTTGAGTGCAACAGAACAGTAATTTTTGAGAGGGTGTGACCAAAACCACAGGGGGAATGAGGTAGATGGTTTGTGTGCAGTCAGGTGGAGAGATCTGTGTAGTAGCAGCTGTGATAAGCACTCTACCTTCCTTACACAAATTCCTCCTTGTCATCCTGTTCCCATGGGTTCTGGTCAGTCCCATGTTCTTGACACTTCAGGCATTTGGGGCATGTCCTGCAAATGAGTGGAGGGTAGCCTAGTGATTAAATAGGTAAATATCAGAAGTATTTCTTCAGCATTAAAACTGTAGGATGCTTGAAGAAAAATGCTTATTTAGAAAAATGTTTATTTAATGAGTGCATCAAGTGAAGTTGCTTCTTCTGTACTGGATCAGTTTTAATTGCAAGCACTTGACAGATTGAAATACATATGTGGACTGCAGTCTTTTAGCCAGTTATTCTGTGTTAACTTCATTACCTTCTTCTCCAAACAGCTCTATCCTCAGAGCCCTGGGGAACCATCAATAAAACGGAAAATGTATGAAGTAGCAGTGTCTCTGATTCAGTCATTTGATGAGTTCGAAAAGAGGAGCAATAGGTAAGATTCAGTTCAAGATCTGGAATCAGTGACTCTTGGGGAAATGAGAAGCTAATTAAGCAGCAGCTGCAGTCCATAGTTAATAGCGGAAACTTAATTTTTGCTTGCATCTCTGCCTTTATTTTACATATTTGTTTGATTTGTACCCAGTGTTCATATGTGATGACCTGAAGCGTGAGTGACTGTTCAAGGCAGCCATGTCATATGGAAAATAAATTCTTTGCTGTAGATCAGAGCTGAGGAGTATTTGTATAAAGGAATGAAACCAGAGCTACTATTTTATATTGTAACCTAAATATATATCATTTCATGGAAAAAAAGGATTAGAACTAGGCATTAATTTTCACTGGCTCTTTATTGCCTTAATGTCATGTGAAATAAGTAAATACTGGATTTTGCTGCTCTGTGTTTTGTAAATTGATGTTTAGTATCTGAACATACAATAAATTTGCATCTACAACTTTTGTCTGACACTGAGTATGTATTAAGTAACCTAATTCTGATTATTTTCATTCAGAATGAGAATAGTATAGTTTCTTTCCATCCAAACTATGACAAAACAAACAGTGTTTATATATTGCGTTTTTCAGAAAGTGTAGTTGCAAATAATGGATGTAATTTCATTTCTTCAGGAAGGTTAAATAATGCATGTTACAAAAAGTGTCGGCTTCTTCTTCCAGAATAAAATAACTTGTGGTAATGAAGTAGACTGAGACTGGAAAACTAACAAAGTTGTGTTTTCTTGTTAGGGAGAAAATGAACTGGAGTGATACATTGGAACGTGGCAGCGTGCTCGTGTTTTTACCAGGTTGAGTATATGTCTTAATAGCTTTGTTTTTTGTTATTTGTCATCTAATGAGCTTTCCTCTGGCACTTCTTCCAGGGAGTTATTAAACACATACTTAAATGAGGTACATTCATCTCTTTGGGTGATTTTTATTGGAAGTTGTTTAATTGTGGCAATAATTGGAAAAGCTGTGAGTCAAAAATTAAGATTGTTATGTATTTTGAAAAGAATAAAATTAATTCTGTAGTGAATCTACAGTAATGCAGTTGCTCAGTTTTTTAGTGCTGCTGTTAATTATTGTATGAAGCTCCTAAGATTTTCCTAGATATGTTGCATTTTCTGCATATAGTGTGGTCTTTATTTAGATTGTTGTAAAGGCTCAAATTCACATTTTTCTTTCCATGTCCATTGGTGGGTATAGTTGGCGTGCTCAAAAGCACACATGATGACACAGTGAGTATTGATCAGAAAGCTGGCTATTCATGTGGTCTTCTGTAAAGAATAAACCCTAAGTTGTCTTGCACAGAAATTGTTGTAGGCTTTTGTTTTGACTGCCATTCTTATTTGAACTCATTTGCTTGATTTTACAGGCAGTGTAACTAGCCTGCAGAGTAGTTTTCCTGTACATCATAAATCTGTTACCTGGTGGTTTCAAGTATTCTTTTACTTCATGAGCTGAATTTTTGTTAGTTGAAAACTTTGAAAACATCTGGTTATCTTCAAGTGGAGAGTCTCCTTGAAGTCCAGAGCAGTTGTTCCTTGGACACAGCAAAGTCTGGACTTCTAACTGTGTGAAATGTTTCTGAATGTCATCTCTCTGCTGTGTTTAGCTCAGCAATAGGCATTCCAGGGCTAGGGCTGGAAGCACAGCACGCCAGCTCAAAGATATACTGTGCTTGCAGAGCAGCTTTTCTGGGAGAGTGTTCCCCACAAGCTAAAAGGCATTACAACTGCCTTTCTTGGAATAACCTTCCCTATAAAATTAATGAGTGGAAGGAATTACTTCACTGTGTCAATGTAAAGCCCATTCCACTTTGTGATTAGTAAGGTAGGGAGACCATCTCTTTTGCCTTTGACCTCTGATGTTGGTGTTTATCTGGTGTGTTCTCGGACTTCCTCAGCCCCTCTGAGGCTTCATTTCAGTCTGAAATTACTCCTTAGCCCTTTGAAATCCTAAATCTTTGTCTTTCACTTTGAGGTATTTTCTTTTTTTTTTGTGTTTTGTTTAAATATATTTGGTAAATGTGTGGAAACCTATGTGGTAATGCTTTCTGAATGAGCTGGCACACTGAGGTTTGTGCTCTATTTGTTCAGTGTTTGACCTTGTCTGGTTTTCAACTGCATACCCAAGACTGATCCTGAACACAGGATTAGCAAACACCTCTTGACATTTTCCTCACAAATGTTTTTATACAGAAGTGGAGAAAAGGGGAGGGGAGCCCTCAGTTTGCAAGACTGAGCAGCTGAGACAGAGCTTTGGGTTATTTTTACATGTGTAACATCCACATTTAGGATGTTGATTTGAGATGGGAATTTTTTGAGTGCTAACGATTACATAGCATTTTGAACATTAAAAATAACACTCCCACTGGCTTGTCAAGTTGAGTATGCAGCAGCAGCCAGAAGAGCAGTGCTGTGCTGAGGATGCTATTAAATGATTTTTGCCCACTGTCTTTGTGGAACTCAGTGATGGAGCAGAATCTGATTCCAAAAGGAGCTGCAGCTGTCTCAAGTAGGATGCCATGTTTTCCCCTGTAACTGCATGTCTTGTTCACTGTTTAATTATTTTGGTAGTGCTACCAAGTCTGATTCTTTATAGATAAGTATTCTTCAATACTTAATTCTTCTTTGGTTCCAGAACTTATCTCTCTGTAGGTAACAGGTGATACAAAGTGCCATGTTAAACTGTAATTTTCTTAACATGCATGTATGAATATGTTCCAAGTGATCTAATTTTATCTGTTCTACTAGTTTTGATCTCATTTTTTTGTCTGTTCCATATTCTCTTTTGCACTTTTCGTTCTCCTTTCTCCTTTGCCCTGCTCGCCTTGCTGTCCTTGTTTGTTTGCCAAACAAGTTGTTACTAGTTCCCATTTCATTCTGACACCTTTGTCTCCTGGTGGTTTCCTTGTGTTCTGTAGGTGTCATGGACAATCAGCTCCTGTCCTTACCAAAACTGGTCAGCAGATACTGCCTGCTGTGTCTAGTCAGTAATTACTAGAGTGATTAATAATTATTGTTAACAGTGATGATGCAGCATCTGCTCTGCCAAACATGAGTCAAACTTCTTTTAGTTGTTTTTAACTGTGAAAACAACCTCCAGGGAAGTCCAGTGTTGGACAGATTTTTGAAATTGGGGCTTTTGGGATTGAAGTCTCAGTAAGAAGTAAACTAAGCTTCTTAAGTTCGTGTGTACGTATTCAGGAAGACAGAAAAAATCCCTTAGTCATAAGATTTCCCCTGGCAGATATGAAATGCATGTTCCAGAAAATGGGCACTGGAATGGCCAAAGGTGAGATGGCTAAGACAGAAATAGCTATATTTTTTTTCCCTTGGCCCTGCTCTTTGAACGAACTTGTTTTGGCTGGAATACCTAATTTTGGCCTAAACCAGATAGATACTCAGTATCTAGTGAGTGTTGTCAGTTGTAAGAAACTGAAACAAGGGCCCATAATGAGGTGTGGTCAAATGGCCTTTATATCTTCATAAAGTGTAAAATTAATGCCAAATGGTTCTTCAAAAATTGACTCACTGGTTTTCAGAGACTTATTACTACATTTACTGTTTTGTTCTTTTGCCATTTTATTATATGGTGAAGAAGAGGTAATAATGACAGGCAGTTAATAATAGAAATAGATGTTTTAGAATTGTTCCTAATGACTAAAATGAAAAATAATACATAATTACTTTTTCCCCAGGTTTAGGTGAAATAAGATACATGCACTCATGCCTCTCAGATAAATATCAAAGGTAAGTTAGACCACATTTGTTTCAGTTCAGTTAACTTGAATATGAGTCTTTCAGCTGTATAAGTTTTAAGTACATAGTAGGGTTTAGCATAGAAGTGTAATCAACTTTACTATTCTTGCATCAGTAAATTTTTCACTAATACATTTTCTTTAGGTGGCAAGTGTACCCACTTCATGCATGTGCAACATTGGAGGAACAAAGTAAAGTATTTTCGCCTACAGTTCCTGGCTACAGAAAAGTAAACATTTTTAAATTATGACGTTTTTGAAACATGTGAAACCTATTGCTAGAGTAGTAATAACAAATAATGTATTTAAGTAATATTAGCAGTTCTAACTCAAACTATTCTATGAGGACAGAACACTTTAGTTTAGCAGTGTGGGAACTCATGGTCTTTCTTACCGAGCTGTTGTTTTAACTGGTGTTTAGACCTCAAGAGAAGTGCATGAACCTTTAGGAAGTGATCCTTAAACTATTGCCTGCTGCTGTTTTTATCCTTCAGAATGGTTGATTTTTGGACCTGTGCAGGAGGGGAGTGCTGCTGGTGGCACTGAATAGCTAAGTAGTTCCCCACTGTGGGAGACTCTCACCTGCATTGTACCCCACATTCTCCCTGCTGCCTTTTCTTCATCTGCTTTTTCTAAGAGAGTGTTGCTGCTAATAGCGTGAGGTTTCCTTATGGCAAAGGCACAAGGAAATACTTGCATTATTTCTCTATACTGTCCTAATCCTATACTACTTTTTTATGCTTTTTTGAACTCGTAACAAGAAATTATAAGAGGTTTTGTATTGTCCTTGTATGGTATTGCCTTTTTTTTAATGCAGAACAGAAATGCTGTGTTTCCATTACATTTATATTTCTTAGTAGCAAGTTGGATTTTTCATGTAGAAACATTAATGCAAGTAATTTTTTTGTTTATGCATTCATTGCTTATTTTTTCCTTCAAAACTCAGGTTATTCTAGCTACCAACGTAGCTGAGAGCTCTGTAACAGTTCCTGATGTTAAGTATGGTAAGTTGTCTAAATCTTGTAATTCGGTATACACTGTGTTTGTAATATTTTCCATACTTGTGCTAGGTTTGGTTTCCAGGATATATCACTGTTCAAAGCACTGCTTTGGAGTGTTGAATTCTTTCTTTCACAACAGAGAATCTGAGTGTATGAACAGATAGAGCTACTGAGTGGGAGGTTGCCTTAAATCTTCACTAAGGGATAATTTTATATGCAGTAACAAGCAGAGCCAGACCTCATGTCACAAATTAACATTTTTAATCACATTCTGACTATGTCTTGAAATAATTGCATCAGTTTAAGCAAATATTGATGTGGAGTTTCTAAATGCAGAAATGATTGCCTTGTAATGATTGTCATCGACAACAGTTTATTATATTTATAGTAAAATCTGTTAGCAGTTTGATTAGTATTCAGAATACCCTGTGTCTGATTGTTTATAAATCTGATGTTCTTGTTATTGCTATTCAAATTATTCAGACTTTTCTGATAATGCAGATTATTCTTCTGTATTTCTTTTCACTGCCATTTTTTTCTTACTTGCAGTGATAGATTTCTGCTTAACTAAAATTTTGTATTGCGATAAGGAAACTAATTACCAAAGTCTGAGGCTTTGCTGGGCATCTAAGACAAACTGTAATCAAAGAAAAGGTAAGATGACAGTAGGTAATGCAAACGAATTTTAGAAGCTGACCTTCATTCACAATTCTTTGTTGCTTTTTGTTGTATTAATAGTAAAAAGAACGATTATTTTGTCCATTAATACTTGATAAGTCTTTACCATGTCAAAGTATAAAAATGGGATTAAACAACTATGTGTGAATGGGGTTTTTTTTCTCAAGTGTATTTGCATAGGAATGTTTTGTATCCTATTGAGAAGTATTAAAATTCACAGACCTTGGCTTCTTTGTTATTTAATAGCAATTCTTTTTGTCACAGGCTGTTTTTGAAAAGGGGAGATAGGTACTGCTAGGTATTTATGAACTGCTTGTGAGTTTAAGCAGTAGAAGAAACTTTCATATGTATATGTCACTATTAATGAATTGAAATATCCACAGCAGTATTTCTAGTTTACACCAATGTTCATAGCACAAGGATAAATAAGATTGTCTTGGCTCTTCTAGTAAGATAGTCCTCTCAAATATCAAAATCTTTTTAGTTTCAGTCAAAAATAGTGCTAAATAAATCAGTAGCAGTGATATCTTCAGATGTAAAAATAATTTTTCAGTGTTACGAGGTCTTTACAATTATAGCTGGGTGCCAGGTGCCCACCAAAGCTGCTCTATGACTCCCCTCTCCTCAACTGGATGGGAAGAAAAATGGTGACAGAAGGCTCAGGGTTTGAGATGAGGACTGGAAAATGACTTAGCAATTACCATCACAGGCAAAACAGACTCAGCCTGGGGAAATTAGTTAAATGTTATTACCAAACAAATCAGTATTGGTTAATGAGAAATAAAGCCAAATCTTGAACAGCTTCCCCCCCCCACTCCTTCCCTGGCTTGGAGTCACTCCCAGTTTCTCTGCCTTCTCCTCCTTAGTGGTACATGGGGATTGAAAATGGGGATTGTGGTCAGTTCATCACACATTCTCTCTGCTGCTGCTGCTTCTTCCTCACACTCTTGCACTCAGACATATGGGAAGTTTCCAGCAGCTTCTCACAGAAGCCACCACTATAGCCACCCCCTTTCAAGACATCATTGTGAAACCCTGAACCCCAGTATACAGGTTCATTTGCATTTGGTTCAGGGTCAGTGTAGGTCACAACAACCAGCCAATGTACAATCAGTAGAAGTAGCATTTGGTGTAGAAGGCTTGGACTTGTTGTGCATGTGACTTAAAAATGTGGCCTGATTCTCCAGTGGAGTATCCCACACATAGGAGTACCCTTGAGTTGGTTGAAGTGAATAGCGTTAGGATTTGTGAAGATAGACTTCTGAATCATTGTGTTTCCTGTAAGTAGTAGCTCATAAAGATGATTTGCTGTTTATCATTGTATCTTAGAAGTTGTTTATATTGAAGATTATTTTCTAGCTGTAGATTCAAATAGAAAATGCCTGTTCAACTGAGAAAAATGGCTGTTGTTTTGAGGGCAGTTAACTGAAAGAGGTATTTGAGTTAAGTACTTATGTAATTCTTTTGTTAGTTACTGCTCCTATAAAAGACATTTTTTTGTCCTACCCTTATATATCCGCTGGGCCTGTCTCCTGCAAGAGAGCAGAACACTGCCTGCAGCATCAGCTGTCATGTGCTACTCAGCTGCCTAGAGGGTTTGTAGATGGATGGGTTTGGAAAACACTTGTGTGCTTTACGAATTGGTGATTTGTTCTTTCATGTCAAGGTCGGGCTGGACGTGTTTCCAAAGGCTATTGTTACAGGCTCATATGCAAGGAATTCTGGGCAGACTGTATTCCGGAGAAGTTAGAACCTGAGATGCTGGTAAGGCTTTTGGGTTTAGGATTAGGTTTTCTTTAATGCATGTGGTCAAAGCAGAGAAGCTTTGCTTTACTTTCTCTGAAAACAACTGGAATAGTTACTAGTAACTAATAGCAGTGGCTAGAATTTAAGGTGGTAACTAATTCACAAAGATCATTCCACATGGTTTCCTTATAGCAGGAGATACATTATAGCAGTAAAATTGATGTGGATTAGAAATAAGCAATATACTAAAAAAAAAGGTAGTTGTACGCAATTAATTTCAGATTTTGCTAAATTGTAGACTTACTTTTTCATATAAAACGGTTTGTCACGCTTCCCATGAGGGGAGAGTAACAAAAGTCTTGTCTTCCCTTCAGCATTGTCCACTGGGAACTACAGTCTTAAAATTAAAGAAGCTTAATATAGGGGAACCAAAAGCCTTATTGGCAACAGCTCTTTCTCCACCCAGTGCCGATGACATTGAATGTACAATAGTTCAGCTGAAAGAGGTAGGCTTCCTTTTAATGTTGTTAAAATCAAGGTAATAGGATTGAACTGCAGAAGTGCTTTTCTTTGTATTTAAGGTAGTAGTAGTCTTAATTGGAACCTCAGATGTGAACTGTGTCCAGAGTCTTTCACACCTTGGTCTGTTGTTGGATTACCATCCTTTTGAGCATAATTTCTGTAAATTGCATCTTGAAAACAAGATTATTTCATCAGGGAGTAATGATACTCCTTGAGGACTAGCATCTATGATGAGAAAGAATAGAGAAATAGACAAAAAATTAACTTAAGCTCCATGAGTGACATCGTGTATGAGTAAGTAATAAATCACACTCGTACACCGTATGATTTATAGAGGTCAAACTGGAGATACACTTCTCACTTGTACAAAGAGGATAGCGATTTTGATTTTGAATTATAAAGTTGGTAAGGGAGAATTTTAATTACATTAAACTTTTTTCTTTTCCAGAGTGCATAAGAAATAATATTTGTATCATTTGTAGCTTGCTTTTGTATGCAGTGTGTATAGTAGCTTTGGTTTCAAAAGTATTAGGCTTTAAAACTTAGGTTTGCTTAGTCAGCTTTTACAAGTGAATGCATTTTAATTTCTCTAGCTTGGAGCACTTACAACCTGTGTGCAAACAGAAGAAAATCTTCATGATGGTGAGCTGACTTTCTTGGGAATGGTTTTGACAGAGCTGCCGGTGGAACTGCATCTTGGAAAATTGATAGTCCTTGGGCATGTCTTTGGTTGCTTAGAGGAATGCCTTATTATAGGTAACTGAAAGAACATGTGAGATTATTTCTCTGAAACCACATGATTTGCAGGTTTTAATTTTGATTTGTTTTTGTTGTAGCTGCAGCACTGTCTTTGCGGAGTTTTTTTGCAGTACCTTTCAAAAAACATGTTGATGCATACAGGTAGTACCCCAGATGTTTTAAACTTCTAAACTTCATTTAAGAGCAGAGGGCAAACTTCATTGCTCAATATAATTTTATGTCTCATATGTCATGAGTCTCATTTTCTGTTAAAATACCAAGCAGTGCAAAAAGAAGCTTTTCCAGGTAGCTGATACTGGAATCTATTTCTTTGAGAACATAAATCACAGAGCTAACGCACTGTCTCCTGTGCACAAGGCCTGATTGTTCAGCTTTGCCTTTCTCATGAGGCAATGTCTATTAAAATGTTTCTTTAAATAGGAAGAACAGTTACTTATTATCCTGCTTTTACAGTGTGTTTTCTTCAATGAGATGTGAATAAGAACAGATAATTACAATAAGTGTATTTATTGTTTATTAAAGACATGGAGGGTGTTAAAGACATGGAGCTGTGTAATACATGCAATATTTGAAAAACAAAAATTGTTGCTAATAGTTTTTGTTCATATTGACAGGAAAAAAATGTTTTTTGCTGGGAATAGTAGAAGTGACTGTATTGCAATTCTGAATGCATTTAGGGTAAGTTTTTGTTCCAGTTTAGATTGCAGTGAATCTGATAGACCAAGTTGGAGATCCTCACCTTTGTAGGATCAGTGCAGCATTTTTATTCTGCCGTTCTTAAAAACTTCACATTACTGATAGCTACATGTTTTTTTTGCAGCCTTTGTCCAACTGTGTACCGGTCCAGTTGTCTCTAATAGCCGACAATAAAATGCCAGAGATGTAGTGGTGTTTGTAGATAATTTTTAGCTGAGAACAGTTTGGACTGGTAAATTCTAGTATAGAATGAATTTGGTGACCTTTCTCCAAACTCTTTAGCTTTGGCTTTGGGATGGTTTTGTGCAAAAGCTGTTTTTTAATACTTTTGGCTGTTTGGTGGCTCAGTACCATGGACAGAGGTCAGTTCCTCCAGGTAGAGGCCGAGCTGGTGCAGCACAGCAAGGCGTCTGCTAGAGGAACTTGCTATTCAAATGCTAACATTTTATGTTACGGGTGCTCTGGTGTGTTCTGTAATCTTCTGGACAGTCCGAAATCTTCAGCTGCTGATTTAATTTATTCAGTTTATTTCTGACATATTGCGCTTTAGTCAAAATGGACTTGTTTTTTTCTACTCTGCTGTTAAGAATTTTATGAAACTCACATGGGCATATATGGCACATGTATCCACTAATCCTGAGGCTCAAAAATAATGTTTTCTGAATTCCATTTATCCTGTTACATATTGCCCTTGTGTCATATGATAATTATCACCTGTTCATCTGAAGATACTATTTCTATAAATGGGTATGTTGTCCTGGAGAAGAAACATGAACATTCAGACAGAGCTTCTAGTGAAGTATCTCTGTGCATGAGTGGTGTGAAAGCTTTATTTTGAGTGGCTGAATATCAGAAAAGAACAGGAAAGTTTGTTTTCAAACCCCTTGGTTCAGATCAGATTCCTTCTTTTCTATCAAGGTAGGGAAATGCAGTGTTCAGCCTTGCATGTAGTCAGTGTCCCCAGTAAGATGGAATATTGTATTATGAGGTGACTTGCTGTCAGACTAGAAATGAATTCTGCAGGCATCTGTCATAAGCTGCCTAATAATGAAGTTATTTTCATTAATATGCTGGGTATTTTAATTTCTCTTTCAGCCCTGTTGTCTGGGAGGCATTTGCATCAGAACTCACCTGAAACAGTCAGTTCACTGCTTTTATCCCAAAGCAAGGAGAAAAGGAAATGGTTTTGAAAGTAATCTGATTTATTACAGCATCAAATTAAAGCATCTAAATTGCTCTAATAATTTACAGATGTTTGCATGTGCTTAAACATTCCATCCATTTCCTCTCATAAAGCCAGGTGGACAGCCTATTGTTAAAAAATCAGCTTCAGTGTTGCTATGAAAAAAAAAGTTTGTAGTTTTAAATGTCCCATTAATATTTGTAATAATTGTTACTAAAGCACTGCATTTTGAGTCTGAATACTACACCATTTTTTTCTTAGGCATGGCAGGCCTGCAAAGAAAAAGGGAAGCTGAGAAGTCCCATGGTTAGTTGAACTTTTGTTTTTCTTCTCTATTCGGGGTTGGTGACTTAAGTGCTGGAGTGTTTTATTTTCATAGTATATATGAAAAGTAAGGAATTTTTGCTAGCAATGTTTATTTATGATAATTAAGACTTTGCATACATAAATAGGCTAGACTTTGAGAGAAAATGAGCATTGGAATCCAGTGCAGAGTTATTTGGAAATAATTCCTTATGTTAGTCACTTTCACAGATGAATCAACAGTGGCCAGAAGGTTTGAAATCCAACCTAAAAAGGGAAATTGAGCTGTAGTTGAAAGAAATAATTTTATTGTGTATAAGTATCTATTTTTTTAAACACACTGATTTGTGTCCCCTCAGAAAACCCTGAAAGATGGAAGATGTTTATGTGCATTAGTCACAAAAACCAGTAGCATGCCTCCAGTCCTTTTGTGTGTACAAGATAAAACCTTTTTTTATTTCCCGTTCTTTTAGAATATAGTATCTTTTATGCTCACCAGTGCATAGTTACGAGTAGCCAGGATTGCCAGAATCTGCCTGATGTGCATTCACAGAAAGAAGTTCTGAGATTTTGTAAGTGTTCCCAGAATGCCAAGAAGTACAGTGGCATCCTGGCTTGCATCAGCAGTAATGTGGCCAGCAGGACCAGAGCAGTGATTTTTTTAATTTTTTTTTCCCCCCCTGTACTTGGCACTGGTGAGGCCACACCTTGAATCCTGTGTAGAAAATACTGGAAGATGTTGAGGGGCTGGAGCATGTCCAGAGAAGGGCAGTGAAGCTGGTGAAGGGTCTGGAGCACAAGCCTCCAGGGTGAGCAGCTGTGAGGGAACTGAGAGATTTTAGTCAGGAGAAAAGGGAGCTCAAGGGAGACTGTTCTACAACTTCAAGTTGCGCCAGGAGAGGTTTGATTGGAATCAGAAAAAAATTCTTCACTGAAAACATTGCATCCAACTGCAGCACCATCCATGGATTTCTTCAAATGGTGTGTGGGTCTGGCATTTGGGGACATGATTTAATTCTGGACACAGCAGTGCTGGGTTAAAGGTTGGACTTGAGGATCTTGGAGGTCTTTTCAAACCCTAACATTCCTATAATTCCCTAGGTGTGAGTCTTAAAGTAGGTTTTTTAGTAGCAGCACAAATCAGTTGGACTTGTGGGTTGATAATGGGAAGTTTAGATGATGCACAGTTGCCCTGATAACCAAATTATAGTTTTAGTCAATACATAACTGTTTTACATTTTCATACATCATAATATTTAGTATGAATGCAAAGCTATGAAATATTATTAAATTCTTCTGTTGCTATATGTAACTATTATTTGTGTCCACACAGAAGAATGGGAGATAAAGTTGAGTCGCAGTAGAAGAAAAAAGTTCTAACTTTCTTTTTCAGGAAGAGCTTGAGTGGGGTCGATCTAATTGTGTTCATATAAACAAGATCAAAGAGGTAAGGTTAAATAGGTAGTAGTTTTTATAAGCATAAGGACTTATATTTACAGAGAATGAGTAAAGTTAAAGATCTTGGGTAAACCTACAGTGTTACATATCTATCAATATATAGATGTATATTTTTTAAAAATGAAGTATGAATTTAGAGGATTTAGAGGAAAGGAATTTTCCTTTTTTTTTAGGATAAACAGATGATTAACTGTTAAATTATTAATTGTTTAATGTACTTCAAATATTTTTAAGAAACTTGTTGCAATATTATTTGCTAATTTTATAGGTTCCTCGGATCAGTGGTTGTGGTGTTACTGCTGTCTGTTGTTAAATAACTTCTGTCTTCTGGTTGGGAAGACTCTAAGCAAATACAGTTACATAGTGAGGACTTGAGAATTTGTGGGGCTTTGTTGCTACCATATCTGCAGCAATTAGTGAAAAGTCACAACAGGCTCCAAGCTTAATTTGGTATATTGCGGGGAACATAAGAAAGATTCCTGAATAATTTATTAGCAGAATGGTCTTGGCCATTTCACCAGCTCATACCTTTGGCATGAGCAATGCGGGGCCTGTGTTGAAAAAGCACAGGAAGTAAAAATAGAATTTGATAGTGAGAAACCATCTGGATAAGAAATTACAATAGTTTTATGACTTGGATATGTGATAACAACAAAAAAAATAGAGAAAAGCAAATTTTGTCAAATGGGGCAGTTGAATAATGAATCTCAAACAGCAGCCTCTCTTGGCTCGGTTTTAGGTAATGCTGGAAGAGGCTGTGCATGACATAATATATGAGGAGTTTATAATGGTCACTTTCACTTAACAATTAGTAAGATTTGGGGGATTTTATTTGCTGCACCTAAAGATCCTAATTTCATAATCTCTTCTGTGGAAGTGAGCTTGCAGAACTGAAAAGGGAAGGGAGTTTGAGTAATTATTTCAGACTTGAACTAACAGATTTTATTTCAGTTTGTGGCTGCATTTGATACATTTAAAATGTAGAGATCAAATTTCAGGTGGCAGAGTTATTTCACAACTTGAAAAGGAGAGTCAGGGCATTTAACATGCATGTTAAAGCTCAACCATCTGCTATGGACCAGGAATATGTGTGCAAACAACGCTTTATCTTGCAGGTAATGCTTTACTGTCTTTATGAAGAGATGCTATTCACAAAAATTTTCCTGTCAATTTTCAGAATTTTCAGTTCATAGTATTAATGAACTGGTATTACCCTCGTTTACCAAAATTCTCTGTGGATGTTGCAATTCTGGGTTGAAAAAAAAGCCATTTTTTGGCAGTGTATTAGCAATGTAGAATGATGGCTAGTGTTAGTAAATTGAAAATTATATTATCCCTTGTTTGAGGTGTTTTATTTTATGACTTAGTGGAGCGGGGGCAGGGGATTTTATGCTTTCAGCTATTTTAACTGTATAATTTCCCATTAAATTACTTGTCTTGGACTGATTAGCAGTGATTTTATTTTCACAGGCCTGTTTATCATTGCAGTGGCATTTGTTTTAACTGTGTAATACGTGAGCTTCTTGGAGCTGAATTGTTGAAGATGCAGCCTGAAAACTGAACAATTTACCTGTAGCTATTTTGTGTGAATTTATTTAAATGCAGGCTTTTGGAATCAGAACTAACAATTGCAGTTTTCAACCAATAAAATAAAGCAAGTCTGCATACAAAAGCATTAAAATGTTGTTCCAGAAATTGAACTCTTTTCACAAAAATATGTTTTTAAGAATTTGTGAGAATTTCTGTTTAGTCTCCAGTTCTGGTAATTCCTAAACAGAGACAGGAAAAAATATTCATATCAAGATCTCTTGGTGTCTCTCTATGTTGCCAGTGTATCTCGTTTCTAGAAATGGAGTATAGTCTGCTTTGTGTTTCACACAATATTTTCTTGATTTCAGGTGGTAATAGCTGGTGCTTTCTATCCAAATTACTGTACTTTTGGAAAATGTACTGAAGAACTTGTCATGAAGGACTTTGCTGGCAAGGATCCAAAAACCACTGTAATGGTATGTTGAAAAGGTTAATGACTTGATTAAGAATCAAGTAACAAAAATAAGAAGTGTTTGGGTGATATTTTCAAGTTCTGTTCTGACTTGGGGAAGGAGAGAAATAATTACCTACTGTGATCCTCGCCTGGTGAAGTCTGTCCCACCTTCCTTTCTTTCAACACAATAAACATTGTGTAGGTGGGCAATTTTAGAAGAATTCCTGAGATCTGCCTCTATTTATTTGATTACTAGTCTTGCACAGGCAGACAACTTTCATCAAACTAAAAAAATATTTGGAAAAATAGAACAGGACTATCAAGGGTACTTCTTACTGAGTACTTAATGTAGTGTTGCAGCTTCAGTATTACTTTTTGTGTAATATCCTGCTTGTTAGTGCATGGCATAGGTGCTTGTTGCTTTAAGGTTACTCAGGTGTTGCACTGGGTTTATCTTCTAAAACTACTTTTCAGCTGATTGCATATATGCAAATTTAAAATGGCTGTGTTGATTTTGCAAAATGGTACAGTCTAAACTAAGAAAATGTTGTGTATCTGAGCTAGGTATAAACACTGTACAGCAGCCATGACCTGTGCTTAAAGAAGCCAAATCTTCCAAAGATACTCTCAAAGAATAGACTTTACTGGCACAAGAAAAAATGGATTAAAAGGAGAGAGTGTCATATTGGTAGATTTAAAGAGCTACTTACTTTTAATGTATTTAACTCTTGATCTGCTCATACATAACTGCTTGTTACTCGGAAGAAGTAGCTGCTGGGTCTTTATCAGTGTAAATGATCATCTTGGGCACAAATGCTGCAAGTTCCTCAAGCTCTCACTTGCAGAGATTCTTACAGCCATATGCTGCTTATAATGGTGCTGAAGATGTAAAAGACAATTAAACCTTCCACTCTGTAGTCTCTCTAAATTACTTTCCTTTGAGGCAGTTTCTGCAGTCTAACCTAGACCATGGTTTTGACCAGCAGCTGATGATAGTGATGTAACTTCAAGGCATAGGAACATTGTTAAAAAACAATGTTTTTTCCTGTCTGAAGTTGTAAGAGAAAAGAATAGACAGTTACATAGGCTTTGAAAAACAGTTCAAAGTGTCAACGTTTGAAATTGCTAATTGGACTTCATGATTTCATATTAAATCAAGATCTCCTATGAGCTAATATTAAGAAAAAGTTAGTGAAGTGGACACGTGACTGTAGTTGCATATTAATAGTTGTGAAAGCTTACATCTCTACACAGGGAAGACCAGGAGATTGCTCTTTGTCATCCCTAGGAGATGTGTATCCATGTGTCAGAGCTCTCCAGTTGTGCAAGCTGTCCAGCCATAGCTCCATAACTCAAGAATTCAATATGTGATATTTCTGCCAGGATGTACAGGAGCTGTAGGTCTTTCAGTTTCCCAGACTGTGCAAACTGTACAGGATATAGTTCCCAACTGTGGAAAAAGAATCATAGCATTCCAGTGTTTTACTGTTACAAGCAAAATCAAGAGACGCTAGACAGCTTAATATATAGGCAGATTAATATATATATAACTGCAAATTAATTTGCTTCATTTATAGTTTATCTACTGGTTTGAAGTAGTAGGGCATTTTTAGGAGCAAGAAAGTACTTTTCATTGTATTTTGAGATTTCTTTAATGTACTGCAGTATTTGGCACCTTTAGAATTTGTGAACGTGCATTAAAGCAATTGAATGGATCCAAATTTAAAGTCTTTTTCTTAACAGCTAAAGAACATGCCTCCCTATGGATATATATACCATAAACAGTTGCAGTCACTGCTTAGACAGTGTGGGCAGGTAAAATCTATTTCCTACAATGGATCAAGGTGAGTGTAAAATAAAGTATCCTGCCTTATGTTCTCGGTTGCAAATCCAGTAATTAGTTTCTTTTTCAGTGATGTACTGACAAATTTAGTTAATTTTTTTCTCTCTTTGGTATCAGTCACTTACTTTTAATGTATTGATTAGAGTTAAAAAGGTGGTTTTGAAGTCTAATGTAGATTGGTTGAGATACCATGAGACGAGCTAGCTGAGGTAGAGCCTTCTGGTTTGTCTCTTCTGTTCTCTAACAGTGAGCCTTAATTGCAGCTCATCTGTCTGAATTTATTTCTGTCCCTTACGCTGAATTTAGCTCGTTTGTACAGTCTGATGGCTTTTTTGAGCTGATAATCTGACTAATTTCAGCCTATGACTGCCCAAAGTTGAATTATTGTAACCTTTTATTCATTTTCCAACCTTTAATGCCTTCCTTATTGATACATATTTTCACATCATATTTGCAATTAATTTGACATGTGCTGTTGACAATGTTAGAAAGTTTTCATACTGCCATCATGATAATTAAAGTTTTAAGGTACGTAAGAGCAGAAGGCAAGAAGGCAGAGTCTGTAAAGAACCTACCTTTTACTGTTTGCTGGCCTGCTAAGATAAAACCGGGAGAAAAGAATTACTTTTTTTTTTTTTTTTTGGTAAACAGGGCTTTTGTGGAGTTCTCCCGTAATCCAAAGGAGATATTTAAGGTTCTTCCCGAAGTGTACCTGGCAATCAAGATGTCACAGCTGAAGATTCCTTTTGAACTCTATGTTCATTATCCAGAGGATATCAGAAGACAAGTGCAAGGTGTAGCAGCTGCAGGTTTGGAATTTCTAAGGTAATTGTATTGCATATGTAAATGTGTTTCTTGCCAGTGAAATGAGGTTTGCTGGACTTGGTGGGAATTTCCTTGGAAGTGTCACCGAGGAAAAAATGTTATGTGTGAAAAACAGATTTGAACTTTGTCTAAGCAGAATGTTTGTGCAGGGCTAGAAATAACATGATTGCTTGAAGTATTTCTTTATAGTTAAAAGTATTTTGCTGCTCAAGAGAATTCCAAGTATATGGTTCTGTTTCATTTTCCTTTGAAAATATGAAAATATGGATGTACCCAGTTATTTCTGCTTATGATAGAGAAATGTGGGGATTGTGATAACTAAAATAAATGAGGAGTAGCATTTGGGGACAAAAAAAGAGAGAGAGACAGAGCATAGCAAAACAAACTGTGGGGAAACATAAGGATGTTGAAGTGTAACATCATAATAGGAAATAATGCTGAGAAATGCAGTGTATTGAGTCTCTTTGGGCCACACCTGCTTTTGCTTGGAAAATCTGGTATGTTTGTTTCAGTGTTATTGTATGCTGTGATTCTGAGCTTCAGGTCATACAAGTAACCTGATAAAATGGCATTCTGCCTAGCTCCTGATTGGTTTGCAGCCATGTCAGTAATTTAAAACAACAAATCTAGAATAGGAAGGCAGGAATGAAATGAGAAGGTTAAAGTATAGATGGAGTATTTTACTTCCAGTTGATAGTACTTAGCTTTTAATAAATTATTTTAGCACCTTCACTCTGCCCAAGACAGTGCTTAAAATCAAGAAAACTGGTTCTTGAGGAATTCAAGTCTCCTAGGCTGAAAGATTTAAAGTATTTATCTTTTGTCGAATAAAAGGAGTATATATACATATATATATATATATAAATTTCTCTATAAAAAATTGCTGAATTTATGTTTGTGGTTTTGTATATTCTGTTTTTAAAAAATAAGCTTTAGAAGAAAATGCCATAGTGAAAAGCCTCACTATTGAACCTTAATTTTTTTTCAATTTAATTAAGTGATGGCTGAGTTGTGTCCTGGTATGTATCTTTCTGTGTTTGGTTATAGTTATATTGCAGTGGAAACAGTTACTCTGTAGTAATTTGTTTCTGTATGGTCATTTTCTGTTCTAATTGAACTAATATATTTCTAAATAAAAGTCATTAAGTACATAAATGTGCCCTAGGCATACCTTGAGAAATAGATGAAAGCAAAAAAATTAATCCTCTTGAGTTTTCCCTTGTGAGTGAAGTACTTGGCATCTCCATTCCATTTTAGAGTAAATGTAGACTGTCAGAAACAGACAGTGGAGCCAGTGGAAATCTCATTTGGTGATTCACAAATGTCAAAGATGATCCCAAGTCGTTTTCTGTCCATCAGGGTAACAGAGGTAGGAATGTTCCATATCTGAACTAGGTCATGTCTTCTAATTAGTACCTAGATTGCTTAGTAGAGATCAATATCTGACAAGCTTATGTTAAAAAAATGGGTACTGATAATGTTTTTAGTGCAGAGGTCTCTGTAAGAAGCGTGGGGAATATATGAAGCTTATTTTAAGTAGCTCTTTGTTAAACAGTACTCACATGTTTGCACTTGACAAAATTTGTGGGATTTGCTGGCAGTAAATGTTAGCTGGAAGTAGACATAAATGTAAAGAGGATTAATGGAAGAGGTAAAATACTTGTGTAAACTATAAAAATGAAAATCAGATATTTGGGCCATTTACCTGGTTATTAACTGCCAGTCTTCTTCAGACAAAGTACGTATGAGAAATGAGATGAATTAATAGTAGTATATACTCATTCAGAAAAATATTTCATGCATAGAAATGTATTGGGAAAATTCTCTGTATATAAAAATATTTCTGAAATCTGAAGCTGAGGTTTTTAGATCTTGTGTTAACTGTTGTCTTCATTAGTTGAGTAATAGCAGTGTATATGCTGCTGGAATAGAAATAATAAAAACATTCAAACCACTGAGCTAGGGGAAATAAGATAAAGTATTAAAACAGCTCTCATTAGTAGTGACGTGATTGGTAAGTGAAGAATAGAATATTTTCCTCCTTTTAGTCAGCTAAATCTCTTGGATGAAACATGTTAATGAATTTGATCAGACCATTGCAATCACTTCTGTTTTAATATGTGAGCTTTAAAGATTGTTAATAAAGATTGTTTTTTATTGCAAGCATTCAGTATTGAGTCTGTCATGATTATATAAGTTTAGACATTTGAAAAGATGACTTACTCTATTAATTTGGCTTTAAATAGATGTATGTTCTCACCAGTTTCCTAAAGTATGATTCATCATAACAGTGACAATGCTGATGTGCTGACACATGTAGCGGACTGGTATTCTGTCACAAATAAAAAAGGTGCACCAAATGTGTGCACCTGTCTAGTCAGCTGTCTGCCTTGTATTTTCTGTATGTTCATGTGGTTTAGGGAAATGGAAGCAGTCTTTTCCTAATTTCCTGTATTTTAGTAATGCTTATATTAGAATCCGTTTGGCTGAAAAGTGTGTTGCAGTAGTGCAGAGAATAAACATTTCCAAAAAAAAATACCTACCAAGTTATGAGTCAGAAATGCTTCAATACATTGGGGCATTGTGTGTGAACTGTTGTCAGGAGTAGGAGTGTTTTCATGCACTTTGCTCAGATGTGGTTTGTATTTGATGTAGAAGAATAATACGAAATACGTTATTGTCTAATTTTTATGCTTGCAGATAGTAGAAGTTGGACACTTCTGGGGTTACAGGACAGATGAAAAAAATATAGCTGTACTCCAGGCTCTGAGTGCTGAAATTGACTGTCAGGAGCTGATGGATTTAGCAGTGCCTCCACGTGTAGATGTGCTTTGTCTGGCACCATTCACTTACCTGGGAAAGAGAGGCTACTACAGAGCTCATGTTCTGTATATTCATGGGGATCGTGCTGAGGTAATGTGCAATGTCATATTGAATTGCTGACTTGTAATTGAGTTAACAGTCTCGGAGCTTTACTGCCTGTTTTTTTTCATTTGTTTTTTCTGCAAATCACTCCAGCCAGAATAGATTAATTTGTTTCTTTTCCAGAACACAGAAATTTTTAGTATTAAATTGAGAAGCCCTTGCAGAATGAAGTAAAATAAAGACTGAAACCTCCAGTGAATCTGAAAGCGTGGCTTTTTTTTGGAATGGTGTTTATGCTGCTGAGTTTTGTATCATTAACAAATTCATCTGACTATTTTGGCTCTTTGTGCTGAGATGAGTGATGGAAATTAGTGCCACAGTTCAAGATTGATATTGATTTTTCAGGCCAATACTTTTCAGCAGTTTCAGGGTAGATGTAAATTTTTTTTTAAGACTGGCCTTTGAATTTCTCTTATTTCTTAACCTGTCTGGGTGTCACCACTATAGAGTTAATATTGGATATTGTCATGGTTTAAAGTCATTAAAAACGATTGAATAGTAGTGCTAATCTCATCACTTTCTCATTTGAATTTTAAACAGTCACTGAGTACATGCTCACATTTGCTTAGCTGAATGCAGTTGTATTGCTCACTGAAGAAGTAAGGTTACACAGACCTGAGTGTGAGGAGAGAATTTAGAGTCTTTCAGAGAAACTTGCCTTTTCTAGATTTAGTGGATTATTTGCATTACAAATGGATATTTAGGTCAAGGGATCAAACAATGGATGTGGTAAAATCTGATGTATTCTTTTTGACATGACTTCATTTGCATATTTCTAGACTTTGAATTTGCTTCCATGTGACTTGGTAAGATTTGTGTTGTACTATAATTTTTAAACTCAAATCATGACTTTTCTTGCCACTAAAGGCAGAACTTTTTATGTTGTGGAATCTTTGCAGATACTCTTGATTCTTTTTCCAGGTTTTTTTTGTGGATTATGGTAATAGATCAGAAGTGCCTTTAGATAAATTAAAGGAGATTCCAAGCTGTCTTCAAGGGCTTCCTTTCCAGGTAGGGGTGTGCTGTTGGCTGTGTCTTACTAGATACTTTTATGTCTGGCCTGGCAAACAGGAGTGAACTTCAAGTCAGGGTGCTTTTCAGAATAATACTTAAATAATATGTGTTTTGCTGATGGAGGTGTACTTCATTGTATTTGTTTTTCAGTGCTCACTCTGGTATTTTTAAGCTAATAGAAAGAGTTGTGTCATACTCATTGCCTTCTCTGAAGCATTTAATGATGAAAATGAGAAATGGGCCAGCAGAAATAACATATGCTCTTGACAGGGCTAATTTTGTTTGGTTTTCTTTAGTAAGTGATGTAAAAAAAAGAAGATTAGGCAAGAAGCATTCTTTTTTGTATTTTCTACACATACTAAATGGAAATGTATTTCTGCTTCAGGCCTGATCTTTTCATGACCAGTTTTAATGATTATCTAGAAAAAACCCAGGGTTTCTGCCGTAAATTCTTTCGAAGACATTATTACAGGTAGTAATTTGGACATGGGAGCCTAATTACTCTTACCTGCCAGGGACAGAAGAGATAGGAGTGGTCTTCCCAAGTTTTCTGTTACCTAAGTTGAAAACAGTTGCAGACTGTGAAGTTTTTTCCAAAGAAGAAATCTCTGTGCTTCTAAGATTTCATTGTGAATAGTGAATTGCTACCAAATTATCCTTTATGCACTGTTTGCTCTGATTCCTTAGCAACTGAGTACTACATTGAATGATATGAGCTGTCATGTGTTGGCAGTGATGGAGTAGGAATTATGCCAGTAGCTTTACAGCAGCCCTAGGAGTTAACACAAGCCACCACAATAATTATGAAAGAATTCATAGTTATTAATCCAGACAGTTTGTTGAGAAAGTGAAATATTTCCTTGCTGATTCTCTAGTTTGGCCAAGCGCTGTTTCCGATGTTTCTGCTCTAGGCTTTGGAGTTCAAGATCTGCAAGATGTGTCCCTCTGCCAGGTCACTGGTGTTCGGGGAGCGGTGGAGCTGCAGTGCCAGCCAGAGATTTGCCTCTCTGGTCAGTGGCTGCACTCTGCTGTTGGAGGTTTATTCCCTTGTGCACGGGGTCCTGCACGTGGATGTGTTCCGTCACTCGGGCCACAAAGGCCTGGTGAGCGTTCGGGATGTGCTCATCGAGGAATGTCACGCTGAGCTAGCAGAGGAGTCCTACAAATCACAAGTATGTACTGACTAAGCTGCTGCTGCTTTTCTTACTGATTTAGTTCTGGCTGTCCTGAGAAGCTGAGCTGCAGCTTGACTAGTGGCAAGGTTAATACTTGAGTAGGGCAGTGTATTTTTATGTGTTTGCATAATGCACATCGAGCTGTTGGCCGAAAGCATTACTGGTTTCCAGTCCTTTCTGGAGATGTTTCCTGGAAATTATTTCCTCAATTGAACTGCTCCTTGAAACTCTGAAAAACTGTTGTTTGCTTCATAGTTTTAACTCTCTTCCATTTTGATGTTTTATATCATCTTGTTGTTTTTTCTTTGTATGCAAGTATTTCTTTGTGTAGGACCTTCTGTGTAAAGTTTTTGAAGGAATAATGATTCAAGGCTTCTAACACTTTGATTATTGTGCAGCAAAGCCATGAGTTGCTCAAGGAATTATTTTTGGACCAAGCAAAGGAACAAGACCAAATGCCCATCATACCTGCAGGACAGGACAAAAAGCATCTAATTGAAACACTGTTGAACTCTTTTTCTGAAAAGAAATCTGATACTCCAACCCATAAGGTAACTTGAGTGGTGGTTTTGGTCATCACCATGCGACCCTGCATCTCACATTGTTAGAACAGAGGTGAGGACTGAAACTACCACAGATAACAAAGCTCTGTCTGATGCATTTCATAGGGCATTCTGCTTTCTCTTGGTAGAACGCAATTGTGTGACCACTGGTTCAGACTGGTCTGCTGCAGTTCTGAACAGAGTTTCGAAGTACAATCTGAGAGCCAAATGATACTGGTCTTCTGATACATCTAAGGCAGCACTTGGAACTCAGGCAGAACGGAGATCAAATTGAACAGCTGAATGCAATGTTTCTGTACATAGTAGTCTTCATTATGTAACCACAGCAAAAAAGCAAGTTTACAATCCTATCAATTTTTCAGAAAATGTAAACGTGCTTTTTACTATACATAGTGTTTCATTCTTCATCAGCTAGTGATAGGTAAGCAGGTGGGATAGGTGAAGCAGTGAATGCTCTAGTAATTGATGGTAATGATGCTTTTCCTCTGCCAGTGCCAAACTCAGAAATGTGTTTTGAGGTATCTAGTCACTACTGATTTGGAATATAAAACAGGAGGATGTGTGTCTTGTTCTGCATTGTGATTACAAGTTAAGCCTCATCTACATTCTGATTATTTTCCCATTTCCAACCTGACAAAATTTCAGGTTTTCAAATGCCTAATCATGCTCCATTTATCCACAGAAGTAATCCTGTTTAACTTCCCACTTCATAAAGTGAGGTATTTTCAAGATTAAAGACTGCATCGTGTAAATAAAATTACCTGCTTTTCTTAAATGATCTATGAAGTCTGAACTTGTATTTTTTGAGCCAGAGGAAAGTCATTAATCTGGAGCACCTATAAAAACATACAATTTTAGTTAAGGTTCCTCAACAAGCAAAGCTCACTCTAAATGAGTGAAATGAAAGTGCTATCTTACCGATTTAGCAACTCAGTGTTGCTCAGTACATGCTGAAATGCATTTGGCTTTAATTTATAAAACATGTAGATTTTCTAACTACAATATCATTTGTCTCTCTCTCCCCCACCTTTTTTTTTGAAGGTAACAGTTTTTGGTCCATTCAGTCCTTACCAGCTAAACTGCTATGGTCTGACCAAAATATCCCAATTCAGGTATGAGGAGACTTTATTGTGAAGTATAGTCATGTTCTTAACTGTTATTTTCAATAAATAGGCAGAAAACACATAGTTACTCTTACAGATTGTTTTCTGAATTCTTATTAATTGAAAAGACTGAAGGAGTCAAGCTTGAATTGCATTAATACACACACTATTGCTGTTTAAAATCTTTTAAAGTACTTTTAAGGTGCATTATTGTTCTCACAGAGAGATTATTTGATAACTGTCATTTAAGTCAGCTAACAGTAAGCAGTTATTTTGAGTTTGTGTGGTGAATTTAAAATGTTTTTTTTTTTATTTACATGTTTTTATGAATTTTGGAGTTTATTGTTGAAAATACTTCTTCCCCAGGAATGTTCTCATACATAAGGACAGCATAAATTCCATTGTTGTCAATTTTGGTGCAGAAGATCCCTTTCAGCAGCTCCTGGTCGCCACTAATATATCAGTAACTGCAGCTGGTAATGCCTAATAAAATGTTTGGATGTTTTTTCTAGACTTCTGGTTTTATATGAGTAGTTCCGAGTAAATATGTCACTGTAATTCTGTGTTACATCTTTTTGAGGTTTCATTTTCATTAAATGCTCCTTAGAGTTATTTGAATTTTTTTTTCCTTTTGGTTGCCAGGGTCTGTGATTTTAGGGGATACATCTTTGATGCCTCCTATTCATGGCCTGCTTGCACTCCTCAGTATGCTGTTTGCTCCTGCAATAGAACTCAGGTATTTGTGCATTTTAAAGTGGCGATTCTTTTATTATTTTTGTCAGATATTATTTATTTGCTTTCAGTCTTTTACATATTTTCTTCCTGGTATATTTTTGAGTTTATAGTATGTAGGTAAAATAACTGGTTGATGTACTTATTGGTGCTGCAGAGTCTTCTTTCATGATAAGGCATTACAGTTCCTGACAGTTGTGCTGGAAGCCTGGGAAAATGGAATGTAAACTGGGAATGTTAAATCTATGTGAGAAGAGGAACTTTCATAATTTTTTCTAAAAGCTGAGCTCTGGCAGTGGCATTACTGTTGTGTTTTCTTGAATTTCACTTCAAAGTAGTGAAGCTTGCTTTCCTTCATTTTGCTTATATATGTTTTTTGGTAAGTTTTATGGGTATATGTTTTTATAACCAGAACTTCAGTTTTGTTTCATCACTGTGTATTTTAAAAACCAGTATGACTGAGTGTGAATGCCTCTCAATTGTTTTGGCTTCTTTCAAACATGTGTCTTGCTTTGCATGGCTTAGACAAATTGATTTAAGTCTGTCTTCCTAAGAATTTAGTTTCTTCATCTCTTGGTGAGACTGTTTTCTTTCTTTTTCATGTAGAGTTGATAAAAGTGGGAAGTATTTTACTGGTGTTCTGTGTGGTTTGGGTTCAAGTCAGACATCTGGGACTCCACTGCTTCCAGCAAATGATATGGAAGTGACATTTGATGTGCATTTTGGACTGGAAGACATAAGAGAGGTAAAACTTGTGTAAATTTCACTACAGTAGGAATTCACAGAAGTCAGTGCATCTGAGCTTATTAACTCTTAGTGTTAATAGAAAAGCTTGTTTGGACTGTGGGGTTTGGGATTTTTGTAGTTTTGGTTTTTTGTTGGGTTTTTCTTTGATCTTGTTTGGGTGTTTCAATGAACTCCCTTTTTATAATCGTGGATTTTTATCTCCTCCCTATACTTGGAACAAATGGAAT